>BSBM01001102.1:31787500-32987500 GCA_027924585.1 Larix kaempferi | reverse complement strand
AATAGATCCATGCTTCTCCAAGCACGTTTCGGGCAAAAGCCACATGCTTCAAGCTCTCTCTCCATGTCTCTAGCTTCAACTCCTAGTGTCACAAACCACTATTTCTATATAAGAGTCTATCTCAAAGTGGCTTTGATCCAACATCAAGAAACAACCTATCCCACTCTCACTAGAGAATCCAAGCCTATCGTGCTTTGATCCACTATCCAGGAAACACCCAAGCCCCTCTCATTAGAAATTTCAGGCCTATTGGGCTCTCATACCAAACATTAGAACTAGACACAATGAAAGGATAATAAAAAGGCACATAGCAAACATTCTTGGAGAGAGAGAAATATCAAACAAAAACAAGCATGCACATAAATGGACACAAGAGATTTACCCCATAAACCAAAACTGGGAAATCAAACTTCACGCAGAACAAGTCTTCATTACCCTTGGCCAATATTTGATCTGCAATTGTAAAGAGGTAAAGAGGCTAGATCTAAATAATGCTAAGATGAATATGAAATGCAAGACAAATCTAAAGACTAAGATAAATCTGACTACTACTATGGAGGGTGAGGCTAGGAGAGCCTCACCTCTCAATGGAAAAACCCAAGAGAGCTGTCAGAGCCAACAGCCATAAAACAAACTAAGAGACACACAAGAATGGCATGCATAAACTTGTTTGTATTATGAGGCAATGTGCATTTTTTATAGATTACAAAGAGAGAGCATAATAAATGCTATTCTTTATTATAATAATATATCTACTCTAATATTATCTCTAATACATTAAATCCAATAGATTGCAACTAATACCAAAATGGGGAGTGTAGGCCTCCCATACAGACCAATATTGGCCAACACCGACCACTTAGGTATCATACAATGAAGTTCTTCAAACCTTTAGGCTTCTTCACAGCTAAGACCATTGACATTGGAATTGAATGTGAAATTGGAATTCGATGTGAAATTGAAATTTGAAATTGTACATGAAATTGAAATTTGAAATTTGAAATTGAAATTGAAATTGAATTTGGAATTGAAATTGGAATTGAATTTGAAACTTAAATTTCAAATTTGAAATTTAAATCAAAATTTAAAATTGAATTTGAATTTGAATTGAATTTGAAATTTGAATTTGAATTTGAAATGTGAAATTTGAAATAGAATTTGAAATTTGAAATTTGAATTTGAATTTGAAATGTGAAATTTGAATTTGAATTTGAAATGTGAAATTTGAAATAGAATTTAAATGTGAAATTTGAAAGAGAATTAGAATTAGAAATGGAAATGTGATGCAGAGAGTTCTCAATAGAAAACTTCATTGCTTCGTGCTCGGTGACCCACGAGAGGATCTGACGTCGCCCAAAAGGGCGGTCATCAGCAGCGCTCCCATTCACCGAGGAGTGAGGCCACACTGGGGTCGGCTGCCACTGGTGGAAGCAACAAGAGAGATAGTGTGTCAGTTCATCCCGATGACTTACATGTTGATCCCCAAGTGGGGGATGTGCGGAAAGACACGAGTGCATCAGGTGCATATTTTTTGTTAGATACATTTTCAGTAAAGTTTTAGTATATAATGCATTGAATTTCAATTGCAAGTTATACTATATATTTTCAGTAACATTTGTGTTTTGGTTTGGATCGCAGGTCCATCAGGGGGATCGTACGACGATGAGGTCACACGCATCACTCTCGCTGATATCACAACCCAGCTAGAGTGGGTGCACTCATGTGTCTGCACATTGAGGGAGGATTCTCCCACACAACGATCTTTATTCATGATGTTATCAGCAGTGGATGACATGTTGGCCCTCTACAAGAGTGTGGGACCTCTTAGTGACATTTGGCATTTTACATGCCAGAGGAGGAGACGTGATGTCATTGGGCCCCACAAATGGGAGGATGTCAAAGTTTCCATAAAAGGGCATGACATCAAGGGTACTTTGTTTGACATCCCTCATGACTGCCCTTCCTGTCAACCGCTTAGACTCAAGGAGTTTAAGTTAGAGGCCACTTCACCATATTTATATGATAGATTCGTCGGAGCATGGGGCATGTTCTCCCACCACGACCAGTTCCCATTGTACATTCCAAAACATATTTATGCAGAGTTTGTTTTGGGGATGCACCCTGACTACATGAGTGTTGGTTTGTGGAGCCTGATCTCCAGATTCAGAGATATTATTATTCAGCTGTGTCTGTACCCCAGGTTTGGTTATGATCCCGGCATGATCCCCAGGGGGTATGGGGGAGTGGTTGCACTGCCCCGCTTGGGGGGCAGAGCCCCCAAAGAAAATTTTTGGGCTGTTTCGCCAACATATTTTGGGCCCATGGTTTTGGGTAACCTGTGGTATTTTCCCATTGTATTTTCCCTATAAAAGAAAGACATTGTAATACGGCTAGGGTTGATGTATTAGGTTTTATGCATTGTAATGATCTCTGAGATCGAGAAGAGAGACTGTGAGACAGTGAAGAGGAAGTGCAACGACTGTGCTACAGGTTGTATCCCTTCACTTTGCTGGACGATATAATAATAAGGACTGGCAAATTTAGTGTGGACGTAGCCCATTGGGTGAACCACGATATATCTGTGTCTCTCTTGTAATGTGTATGTGTGATTATATTTGCATTTTTGTTTATTATTATTGCTCTGCGATCCTATTTTTCTAACAATTGGTATTAGAGCCGAATGTCTATTTGGCAGATAAACTGGCAGGAATCTAGGGTTTTTGGTTTGAGTGGGAGCAATGGAAGAGGAAGGAAAGTTTAAGGTCGAGAAGTTTAATGGCCAAAACTACTAGTTATGGAAGATGCAGATGGAGGACTATCTATACCAGAAAGATCTATTCCTACCATTCAGAGGAAAAGCAAAACAACCGGCAGCTATGAAGGATGAAGAATGGGAGGTTCTTGATAGAAAGGATTTGGGAACAATATGTCTGAGCCTGGCTTCGTCAGTGGCTTTCAATATCTCAAAATAAAAGACAACAGAGGGTTTCATGAGCACATTGGGTAAGCTGTATGAAAAACCCTCGGCCTCCAACAAGGTATTTCTAATGAAGCGTTTATTTAATATGAAGATGTCTGAAGGTGGATCTGTTACTGATCATTTAAATGAGTTTAATATGGTTACAAATCAACTAAGTTTTGTAAGTGTGAACTTTGATGATGAGGTTAGGACTCTTCTAATCTTGCGTTCATTTCCAGAAAGCTGGAATAGCTTGGTCATGGATGTAAGTAACTCTGTCTCTAGTTCAAACACCTTTGAAATTTGATGATGTTAATGGTGTTATTCTTAGCGAGGAAATGCGAAGAAAAAACATAGTTGAGATATCAGGTAATGCGTTGACCATGGAGAGAAGGGGAAGACAAAAGGAGAGAGGAAAGAGCCAAGGTAATCGTGGCAAGTCTAAAACGGGCAGATCCAAGTCTAGACTTGGAAAAATAGAGTGTTGGAGTTGTAGAAAGAAAGGGCATTTGAAGAAAGACTGCAGATATCTAAAGAAGAAAGGAGATGGACAACAAGAAAATACCCAAGAAGCGAATGTAGCAGGTGATGTGTTACAAGATGCTTTGATTATTGCATTAGATAATACTAGTGATTATTGGGTAGTAGATTCAGGGGCTTCATGTCATGCTGCACCCCATAGGAAATATTTTCATGATTATGTTCCAGGCGATTTTGGACATGTTTTATTGGGTGATGATGAGCCATGTAAAATTGTTGGAATGGGTAAGGTATGGATAAAATTTAAGAATGGAACTGATTGGCTGTTGAAAGATGTTAGGCACATTCCTACTATGAAAAGAAATTTGATCTCAACAGGGAAGTTGGGAAATGGCGGCTGTCTATTTATGTTCGGAGAAAAGTGGTGGAAGATCACTAAAGGATCAATGGTGATAGCAAAAGGAGACAGGGTAGGTATGTTGTATTTATGTCCTCATAATACTGACCATTCTATGTCTTTATCTTCCACAGGAACAGATACAACATTGTGGCATCATAGGCTTGGCCACATGAGTGAGAAGGGGATGTAGATTCTCCACTCAAGGAAGTTGCTACCAGATTTGAAGCAGGTAAGTTTGGAATTCTGTGAGAAATGTGTTTATGGAAAACAGAAGGGAGTCAGATTTCTCATGGTTGGGAAACATAAGAAGAATGAAAAGTTAGAGCTTGTGCATACAGATGTATGGGGACCGACTCAGGTACAATCTCTTGGTGGCTCTCATTATTATGTTACATTTATTGATGATGCAACTAGGAAAACTTGGGTTTATTGCATTAGACAGAAATATGATGTGTTTGCTACTTTTAAGAAATGGAAATTTTTAGTTGAGAATGAGACAGGAAAAAGGTTGAAGTGTCTCAGATCTGATAATGGAGGTGAGTACTGCGGCAAGGAGTTTGATAGTTACTGTTCATACCATGGGATTCGTAGAGAGAAGATAGTCCCAGGAACACCACAAGAAAATGGTGTGTTAGAAAGGATGAATAAAACGATCATGGAGCGTGCAAGGTGTATGAGATTGCATGCAGGGTTTCCCTTACAGTTTTGAGCAGATGTTGTAAATACTACTATTTATTTAATAAATAGAGGGCCTTCAAGTGCTTTGGATGGTGGTATTCCAGAGGAGGCATAGACAGATAAAAATGTAAACTACTCATTTATGAGAACGTTTGGTTGTGAAGCATTTGTCCATATTGATAAAGAAAATAGAACAAAGCTTGAAGCTAAATCCAAGAAATGTACCTTTATTGGATATGGGGTTGATGATTTTGGTTATCGCTTATGGGATTATGAAAATCACAAAATCATTAGAAGTAGAGATGTCATATTCAATGAAAAGGTCATGTATAAAGATCAGTTGTAGGAAAAGAAACAGGAAAAGGAAAACATAGAGTACACAGTACTTGATGCAATTCAAGAAAATGAAGTTCCAAAGGTGCCAGAAATAACAGAAAATCAAGAACAACAGCAAGTACTTGAAACTCCTACAGCTGCAAGAAGATCTACTTGGCTAAGTAGACTCCCTGAACGATACTCTCCTTCAATGTATTATTTATTGATGACTGATGCTGGTGAACCAGAATGTTATGAAGAAGCAATGCAGGTGGAAACTAGAAAGAAGTGGGAGCAAGGCATGGATGAGGAGATGGGATCATTGGTAGGAAACCAGACTTGGGATCTGGTTCAATTTCCTGCAGGTAAAAGAGCATTGTAGAACAAATATATTTACAGGTTGAAGGAAGAAGAAGGAGGTAAGAAGCGGTACAAGGCCAGACTTGTTGTAAAGGGGTTTGTATAGAAGAAAGGTATAGATTTTGATGAAATATTTTCTCCTATTGTTAAGATGACTTCAATTAGGACTATTTTAAGTCTAGTGGCGGTAGAAGATTTGCATCTTGAATAGTTAGATGTAAAAACAACCTTTCTCCATGGGGATCTGGAGGAAGATATATATATGCAGCAACCACAAGGGTATGAGGTCAAAGGTAAGGAGAATTTGGTGTGCAAGTTGAAAAAGAGCTTGTATGGCTTGAAGCAAGCTCCAAGGCAGTGGTATTTAAAATTTGACAGGTTTATGACAGAACAAGGTTATAGTAGATGTCATTCTAACCATTGTGTTTATTTCAAGAGGCTAGATAATGGAAGTTATATTATCTTTTTATTGTATGTGGATGACATACTTGTTGCAGGTTCTAACATGCATGACATAAATGTGCTCAAAAGGAAGCTAGCTAATTCATTTGCGATGAAGGATTTGGGTGTTGCAAAGCAAATCCTTGGTATGAGAATAACAAGAGACAGGAAAAATCGCAAATTGACATTGTCTCAGTGTGAGTACATACAAAAGGTGTTGGAGAGGTTCAGAATGCAGAATGCAAAACCAGCTAGTACACCTTTGGCCAGCCATTTCAATCTAAGTAAGGAAATGTGTCCCAAGACACAGGAAGAGACAGATTACATGTCCAAGATTACCTATCAATCAGCAGTTGGCAGCTTGATGTATGCCATGGTGTGCACAAGACCAGATATTGCACATGCAGTGGGAGTTGTGAGCAGATATATGAACAATCCAGGTAAAGAACATTGGAAGGTAGTATAGTGGATTCTTAGGTATATGAGAGGTACTAGCACTCAGGCATTATGTTTTGGAGGTTCAAACACTGTTCTACAGGGATATGTTGATGCAGATATGGTAGGTGATAAGCATAGAAGGAGGAGCACCACAGGGTATGTGTTTACTATAGGTGGAACAGCAGTAAGGTGGATTTCAAAACTGCAGAAGGTTGTTGCACTTTCAACAATGGAAGCAGAGTATGTTACTGTTACAGAGGCTAGTAAAGTTGAGATGATTTGGTTGCATAGGTTTATGGAGGAAGTGGGTAAGAAGAAGGAGGATAGTAGGTTGTATAGTGACAGCCAGAGTTCCTTTCATCTTGCAAAGAACTCAACATTCCATTCCAGGACTAAACATATACAGCTCAAGTACCATTTCATACGCTCTGTTCTGGAAGATGAACTGTTGAAGCTGGAAAAGATACATACTAACCAGAATCCTGCAGACATATTCACAAAGGTAGTGACCATAGAGAAACTGAGGTCCTTCTCGGTTTTAGTTGGCCTTCTAGCATGAAGGTGAAGATGAGAAATTTTCCAAGTCCAAGGTCCAGCAAGTGTAGCAGTGGTGGAGTTGTTGTGATCAGTCTCCAAGTGGGAGATTGTTGGTTTGTGGAGCCTGATCTCCAGATTCAGAGATATTATTATTCAGCCGTGTCTGTACCCCAGGTTTGGTTATGATCTCGGCACGATCCCTAGGGGGTCCGGGGGAGTGGTTGCACTCCCCCGGATGGGGGGTGCAGGGGTTCGGGGGTAGAGCCCCTGAAGGAAATTTTTGGGCTATTTTGCCAACATATTTTGGGCCCATGGTTTTGGGTAACCGGTGGTATTTTCCCATTGTATTTCCCCTATAAAAGAAAAACATTCTAATACGGCTAGGGTTGATGTATTATGTTTTATGCATTGTAAATATCTCTGAGATCGAGAAGAGAGACTATCAGACAATGAAGAGGAAGTGAAGTGGCTGTGCTGTAGCTTGTATCCCTTCACTTTGCTGGATGGTATAATAATAAGAACTGGCAACTTTAGTGTGGACGTAGCCCATTGGGTGAACCACGATATATCTGTCTCTCTCTTGTAATGTGTATGTGTGATTATATTTGCATTTCTATTTATTGCTATTGCTCTGTGATCCTATTTGTCTAACAATGAGCACAGGGTTTGAGTTCTTTGGGGATGGTAGGGGATGCTCTTACCAATGTCCTAGAGCTCGTAGAGACCCTGCCTTCATGCCACCCCCTATAAGTTTGGTACCGATTCCATACATGACGGTTACCAGGTCGGCGGACGTAGCACAATCATCCCATATTACTGCAGAGGTTACACATGACATTGCAGAGTCATTGTCCACTACCATGGGTAGTGCCATTGTTGTTGTGCATGGAGAGGCATCTATACCACTCCCTGCACCCGCAGATACATAGATAGAGAGGGTCGATAATGACCTACTCAGGAGTTTGGATGGAGAGGCCATACAGAGGTATGCTCAGTTATCCTGAGATGCATACTTTCGGTTGTATCATAGATACGTCACTCTAGGACATGAATACTTTTGTACAATTATGTATATATGTTTTCATGTTACATCATATTATATGTCGTAAATAAAATGGTCAAAAATACTTAAGGGAGCCGTATTCTATTGCTCCATGCAGAGGACCACATTCATGGATCAACTCTTTGGTAGTGAGCCATCACTTGGTCCATCCACTCGTCCCAACCCGCGGATGACAGTAGTCGAGGGAAGTTATAATTTATGTTCCAATTTAATTTTTGTTTATTATTTCTCATTTTAAATAATTTATGTTTTATTTCTTAATTTTCAAGATTTTATGCTTTAGATCTTAACTTCAAATGAATTTTAAATTGTATAGGGAAAAGGAAAGGGAATTTCTCCTAATGATAGACATGAGGACCGCGAAGGTCCTGACCAGCTGGGTCTAGACACAGAGGTGAGTTTTAATTTATATTCCAATTCATGTTATTTAATCACATTTAGTAATTTATTTTTGTACTTTATGTTTCAATTTTTGAATTATAACTTAAATTATGTTTTAGTTTTAATTTTTAATAAATCTAACTTATTACATGTAATGGCATCTTACACATGAATCGCTATAGGAGGGTGTCGATGCTGCAATGAATTCCTCATATGATTGGGATGCAGCTCGAGCATGTGGTCCTGATGAAGGGACATCTACCCATATTCCTACCCAGATGCCAGATATCACCATTGACTTGACGGAGATCGAGGCATTCTTTCATAGTTTACCGTCTCAGGGCCAACATCGGTCTACTACAAATGAAACCAGTCACAGGGTTGATCAAGGGCGTCATGGGGGTAGTGGCCAATGAGTTGATGATCTATACATTTTCATGTTTTGGATATTTTCATATTTGATATATTTTCATGTTTTGGATATGGATTTCTATCATTTATACATGGACTTTTATCATATATGGACTTTTGGATATTTTGTTACATATTTGTATATTTTATCATATTTATGTCTTCATGTGTGTTTTGTATCCGATTTGAAATCGATTGTTTTTTTATATTACATCTGGGTATAGTTATTATAGTTACAAATTTATGTTTTGTCATTTCAAATCCAAATTTAATGTACATTGATTACAATATAAAAGTTCAATCTCGATGTGTAGTTACAATTTAGTTCAATTTAAATTTTCAATTTCGATTACATTACAGTTGCAAATCCAAAATTTAGAATTGAATACATACATTACAATTTAAAATTGAAATTCCAATTCCAATATAAAATTTCAAATGTAATGTGTAATTTCAATTCCAATTCAATTACGGTTTAAAAGCTCATTTTCAACTACATTACAATTTCATAAATGAAATCAAAATTTAAAATTAGAATACATTTGAAATGAAAAATTGAAATTACAATTACATTATGTTGTCTACACATTACAATTCAATTACAATTTATGCATTCCAATTCAATTACAATTTAAAATTAAAATTTAAAATTTAATGTGTAATTTCAATTGAAAATTCAATGTGTTGTTGCAATTTAAAAGTTCAATTTCAATTACATTACAATTGCATTTGGAATCAAAATTTAAAATTAGAATACATTATACAATTTAAAATTTAAATTTTACAATTTAAAATTTAAATTTTACAATTTTACATTGTATAGATGTATTTTAAATTCTCAATTACATTACAATTGTATTTGAAATCAAAATTTAAAATTAGAATACATTTGAAATTAAAAATTGAAATTATAATTGCATTATGTTGTCTACACATTACAATTCAATTACAATTTAAAATTTAATGTGTATTTTAAATTGAAAATTCAATGTGTTGCAATTTTAAAGTTCAATTTCAATTACATTACATCTATCATATATAACATATGATTCGAACAAGTTCCTACATTAGTGATTACTCCAAGTTTTGTAAATAGTTGTTAGTTCATACCTTGCTACTTCTTTTTAGTCATTTTGTTGTTATTTTCCTTTCAAAAGGATTGCTTGGTTTCCTTTCCCAGTTCTAACAATTTATATTTAATTGCTTGTATAACTAAGTTGCAATCTTCAGAAACTCTCAAACTTGACATTTAAATATAAAACATATTATACAAGTTGAGATATGTCCTTAACCTATCTTTACTTTTATTTGATTATAAGATTTATACTTTATTTTATGTCAACACTAATTCATTCCTCTATTACAGAATAATAGTTTTGAGAAATAATAAAAACATTATATTTTGATCTTGAGATTATAATCAAATATTTAAGCTTTGGATTTGAGCAGTTCATTTAGTTAATTTTGATAGTGAAGGATTTAGTTGTACTTCTTAAAGGATTGATAGTGAATTTCTAGTACTATTTCTAGTTTTCACTTTACATTGTTTAACTTCCAATATTAGAATTTACTTTTGTAGGTTTAGATAATTGGTATTGTTGAAATCATTAGCATTAAAATATCATTTATATTATGCTTTAATATTAGACTACAATAGAACACTTTGATCATAGGATATTTCTAAGAGTTTAGTTTTAGTTTTATTTGCTCGACTGTCATTTTTAGATTTCCATTTTCTTGCCTTTTTCTAGTTTGCTTTAGTTTTCCCATCTTAGTAAACCTATATAGGAATAATCTAATGGAGATCAAGATCTAACTCAGGAGATATGATATTGTGGTACAATGATAAGCTAATCCTGTGGTGTTAGTTTACTTTGTTGTTTGATTTGGTTTTATTGTATTTTGAATTGTGCTTGTCAACATTAGTTTAGGCTATATTAGGTTATAATCCTACATTTCTTGTGCTTGCACCTCGAAGTTTATGAACTCCTAGTTGATAATTTAATGTCTACTATTTAAGCATATAATTTTATTGACGAGGCCATGTGATTTGAGGTTGTTAAGTCTAGTATCCACGGGGATGTATATGAAGTAGAGATTGCTACAAGTGCTTGGAATTTTACAATATGTGGTTTGTCAGATATCTTGTTGTGCTTCTCCTCTTATGATTCTTCATTTAACCTCTTGCACCTATAATCTTGTTCTCTATGTGGGACCTACCTACAGTATGCATGTAATTACCTCTCCTTCTTGGCCTTGCCATCTTCAAAGTCTCAATTTTCTTATACAATTCTTGGATTTGGTTCCTTCTTTCCTTTGAATTATGGTTTCTTCTTACTCATCTTCTTATTTCCCTGAAGTGAAGTAAGGGCATGCAGCTTTGAGGACCTTGTGAAGCCCATTTTATTGAGCTTATCTTGCTCTTGGAAATGTGAGACTACAAAATTGTCCAATGTAGGTATATTCCATGTAGCATCAAGTGCCAATATTTTTATTAAATGGAATGAGGAGACACAAAAAAATTTGGTCCTAACTTTGATATGTTCAATAACAAAACAAATTGATTATTGTTGAATGAAACATTTTTTCAATACATTGGTATTTGATATTATTTTTATATAATTGATAATGAAATACAATGTAATTGATGATGAAATACAATGAATGGATTATAATGTATATAATTTTGCATTTGAAATCAAAATTTAAAATTAGAATACATTGTACAATTTATAATTTAAATTTTACAATTTTACATTGTATAGATGTATTTTAAATTCTCAATTACATTATAATTGTATTTGAAATCAAAATTTAAAATTAGAATGTACATTACAATTTAAAATTGAAATTCTACAATTACATTATATTGTCTACACATTACAATTCAATTCCATTACAATTCAACTATCTAGTAGATCTTTAATATATTTTTTAAAGCATCTAAACAAATATCTATAAAACTATTATGGAGGAAGTTCATGGAACACCGACCATACATTCAAGTGTATTCACATTGGAGCACCATGACCCAATTTTCACAAAAGCCCCCATCTAGTATTTTTAATCTTGGCATTAAAGAATCTACAAAAATGCATTTATAAAACAACCTCCACAAAAATATCCAAAAAAATATTCAACAAGACAACATGACAACTATGTCAATGATGCAAGTGGTATACATGTAACTCATTCATCTGGCCAATGGGTTATAGGAATGCAAGTCTCCATAATACGATCATGGTTAGCTTCTTCCATCTTCCATCTATTTGGCTCACCTCTCTTCACCTTGATTTCTGTTAGATGTATCTGAGCTGCCACCACCAAATGACTATATTGGCATGATATATATTCAGGCATAAAATATTTGTAAATAATATGAGCACCTTGTTTCTTCACTCTTTCAAAAAAGTGTATCATTAGAACCATGTCTCCAATTTGGTATGTGAAGTCTCCATCTTGATAGGGTCGCACCAACCTGCCTTTTATTTGTGTGCATCGCATAAAATAATATGCCACATTTTCTTGGTTGTGGGGGGGTGCAATGACAATGAATACATCACCTGTAAGATACATTACAAATATTATTCAAATGTCCTACGTGCATTTCTACAACATTTGTATATGTGTAATATATAGTGAACTAATTAACATAATGAAGTCTCTTGTACCTTCCCTAACCATATCGGAAACTCGATCATGATCTAATGAGACCATTGCCTCATCAGTGTGCATCTCTTGCCATGTTGGAATTGGATGTGGGCCCTTTGGATTAAGAGGGACATATTTACATGGTTTAACATATACATCATTTTCACAGTGATGAAGCCCGCATCCATTTGCATCAATGCAAAAATGGCAAAAGCAAGCATACTTCCTCGTTTCAATGGAAAATATGTCACCCATGTCTTTACTTCGAATAGAATGTAATTCCCTCGTATCAAGTATGGTCTCACAATACCACGGCATGGATCTATTCACATCACCAAGGGAAACACCCCAAAAGAACCTTCATGGAATTCAATTTGTCATATAGAAATTCCCATCGAGTATGTGTTCTTTTGGAAATGATGATATTGAATGTTATTAGCTTAATAATTGAGTTTGGAGTTTATTACCTGCACACTGGCCTTGCTTTTTCATGACCTTGATGTCCCAAATGACATGTGCACCAATCAACTACTTCCCTGGAGAATTTGAGTTGTGTTGCAACATGACTCATCTGGTACCGCCGAAGTGCTCGTTTCACACATGCACCCGCGCCATCATGTTCACCCTTCCATGCCCTGTTTCAAAAAAGATATAGGTATGTCGGATTCCTGTCTCTTTGTGAAGGCGACTCAACAAATAAAATGAGCGTTCCGATTTGAATTTCCCTGCGCACCCATCTGACCAAATCCAGTGTTCAACAAATGATACTCCTCTCTTCCTAAATGAATCATAAATCAACCCAAAGCAGTGTTGAACGAACAATGTGTCATGCTCATGATCATCACTAACATAAAAATGGTACTCCTTGATCAATTCACGTGACTGAGGAGTGCTATCCTTACCATCAATGCTTTCCTGAGCATGTCTGTACAATACATGTACGAAGATAGACACCTGGTCATAGTGATAGTACTCACTCTGTATCTCTCTCTGAGGTGAAAATGTGTAGTTCTCAGCAAAGTCTACCACTGATAAGATTGTGTCCGACTCAAATACCTCACGATAATGTTTGAATTCTGAAGCTTTCCACCTAGACCTATGGGAGTGCTTTATTTATTTATAAATTTGACTTTGAAACTTCTCCATGAAATCTGAAACAGGAATCTCATCCTCGAGCAAGTCGATCCTCTTAGATGGCACATATGAAGAAGATGATGGATTCATGGAGGCATACTCACACCTCTTCCACTTAACTGTGATATCTGACAATCCATGGTGAGTTGGATCAATAGGAAATTTCCTATGGAACAATGTCAAATCATTGCATTCATGGTATCTTCTCCCACCTACACACCTCTTATTGAAAAACACGTGTTTAGGATTCCTGTTGCATAATCATACAAATAAAATCTCGCATTGTGTGAGGAGCTAGTTCACTGTTCCAGTTCCTTTTACAAAAATCCAGAAATGTGTCATTGTATAAATGAAATTCAATGTGGTACCGGCAGCAACAAGTGTCGCGAATTGTATTCGGCCTAATATACCACAGTTTCAATTTGTTGAACATGCTAAATGATATTTGAACACCAGGATTGATTTCTTGGAATTCCTCGTAAAGTGTCATCTCCATCACATGCTTACAGTGCTCCTGATAAATTCCTCTGGATAAATGTTGTCAAAGGGCATGCTTTCGATTTGGAATAGCATGAGAATGGATATCCCAAAACTCTATCACCTTCTCTCTAATGCCTTCAACCATCCTGCCTCGATAGGGTTCCCTACAAATAAGAGCCCAACAAGCAGGTTCATCATTTTCATCTATCTGGACCTTGAATTTAGTATATTTCAACAATGTTCTTTTTGAAACATTGAGCAATGATGCCATTGTTGATACCATTTGATTTCTTGAGGTGCTTTGTGCCACAACAACCGTTGTAATCGCCCTACGAGCAGCTCGGATATCATTATTTCTTGATTTTCCAAACGAAGATAATGCAGTTCTTACATTTTATATTGCATTCTCGCACGTCTTTTTTGTTTTAACATCTTGAAAACCCAACAAATTTGTGGCACATTTCATTTTTTTGTGTTTTATCAACCCATGTAGGATTTCAGCTTATGCCATCGTTGAATGTTGTTCAAAATATGAGTCGATTATGTTACTAACATGCTCTCTAACTCTCCGACTAGGGATCGAGTTCCCAATCTCTTCTCGTGCAGAAACAACTGCACAATCCTCTAGGCAATTTCCACCCCTTCCAATCCCACTGCAACTCCCAATTATACTTTAAATGTGAGAGGGAAAGGTGTCATGTGATGGCTAATCAGGATCATGAGGGGGCACAAGGTCATGTGATTCTTGATCACCATGATGTGATGTCTGACAATAATCTCTCCCTACATAATCAAAATTCATGTGAAGGGAATTTCAAGCAGAAATGCATTATACAAGGAAGTCAATTTTAAAGTACCAAATTGAAGTGTTTTGAAATGCATTGGTACACGAATTGAAAATTTACTTTTAAAACAAGAAAATTATTTGTAACTTGAATTCAAAATAACTAAATATGTACATATTTAACTTGAAGTTGTACATTTAGCTTGAGAATTGTTCTAAGTAAAGTTTGAAATTGCTAGTAACTTGAAATTTGAAATTGCCAGTAAAGTTTGAAATTTCTTGTAACTTAAAATTCCTTGTAACTTGAAATTGCTAGTAATTACTTGAGAATTGTTCTAAGTAAAGTTTGAAATTGCTAGTAACTTGTACATTTAACTTTAAAATTGCTAGTAACTTGAAATTGGTTACATGTAAATTGACAAATTGAAAATTGTTTACTTGATAGTTGTGCATTGAACTTTGTTACGGAGAAAACTTCCTATGGCTTGGGGCAGACCACAACAGACAACTGACTACCTGAAAATGACTCAATTCCCAATGCAATGCTATATAAATGACAATGCTAAGATAATGGAGAAAAGACCAACCTTCAACCAGATGTTCGATGTAGATCCCTGTTGAGCTTTCAATCGCTACACTTAAACCTGCAGATTAGTCTCAACAACAAGTACAAGCAAGTGCATATAATATGTGAAAGACATTAGCATAATCAATAGCATGATCCATGATATCATAAGCAAATACAACCCAATGTAATTTAACAATATTCACAACATCAATTGGACGAGAAAATGAGTATTTCCATTAATGAATAACAAGAAGTACAATATAGAACCTCTTGTCGGCAACCAATCTGAACCAAGAACTAGGTCTCTCCACTTGTGCCTCCACCACTTCAATCCTCCATGTAATGGCAAACTCAAACTATGAAAGGAGTTTGGAAGGTGAATATAAGGAATTCACAACAGCAAGGATCAATGAGTGTAGACTCAAGTCATGGAAAAAATCCACTAGAGTTATCTTGCTCTCTCTTTCTCCTCCCTTTCACATGCCATAAGAGCTCAATATATAGCCTTCCAAAGGTAAGTGAAAGGACACATCGAGGCATTTCGGGGCATATGGAGGGCCAAAGGTCACCCTAAGACTGCTTTTTGGGAGTAAAAAGTAATTTTCTAATGATTTTTACCATTTTACATGGTACCCATAGGCTATAGTGGAACAACTCGCGTGTACGCTGGCTACAGTGGAACAACAAGCGTACAGGAAGAAAAATAGGAAAAATTATGTTTTCTGGAGGACATAAAGTGAATCTGAGTCAGTGGAAATGGATCCTGAAGGCCAAAGAATGCTGATGCTCACAAGGTGGAAAATTATGTTGTAACAGATGCCCCCTAATGTGTGAGGTCAGACAATGGTGCTACGATGGCCGAAATACATTATAAATCTTAGAAGTGGAGTAATGGAGACACAACTGGAAAGAATAGCTCACTCATCATAATACAATAATATCTCTGAATACATGTCGGTATAGTACAACAATATGATACAATGGCCATGAATAGGCAGTACATCATGAATACATGTCATAAGTGATCATAGCCATAACCATCTACAATAAGAGACGGTCTCCTGCTAAAAGAAAACAACTGGTGCAAATTGGAGGTGCAAACTGTTGATGTTTGAGAGGTGATATCTCATATGTAAAGTCACGATCATAAGTAGCATACTAAATGCCACAATCTCCTGGGGTCTTCTGCAAAAATCATCTATGGTGCAAGTCCCATCAAGTGAATAAAGGTGTTGAGGTCGAACCTAATGTGACATCATCTGATTACTGGTCAATGATGTATACCGTTAACAAATGCGAGATAACCCACCAATAATGAAAATGGGCATCAAGGCACAGAGTACAATCATCAAAGTGAGAATAGATGTGTTGAAATCAAACACTAAGATGAATCCATCGATCAGGGAACATTGATGTATTCCCAAAACTGTCGATAGCGAGAGAACCTACCACTAATGACTGCAAGCCTCAAGGTACTCAACCGAACTCTAAGTCTCAAATTCCAGAATAAATGGGTTGATGTCGACAGAATGAAACTCGCTAGAAGGAGGGCATTAAGGCATCCCCCATCAACCAGCATGAGGTAATAGCTACATTGAAATATTTGGAAGAACTCAGGTGAAACGGACTGACTCAATAAGGATGGCCGACATGCAATAGTCAAGAGATATGAGGAGTGGCCGACTCTGGTTTCAGGACTTCCTTTGAACAAGAGCATGAGCAAATGGATAGAATCAGGCAGCATGGACTCGACATAATACCGTGTGATGCAGGAGGCATCAACAAAGGGATCCATAATGACTGGAAGCTTAACCAATCGGTGGAGTACAACTGAGAAACGAGTACAGCTCCTAAGGTTCTACTATAATCCTGAATCATAATGTATGGAGTGGAATGAATGCTCTGTTCAAAGGCGACACAACAACTGCCAACAATAAAAAGTAAATATTCTCCCGTCTGGATTTTTGGAACATTTGATTTTTTTGGTCTTTTTCATATTTGGAAAGCTTGAAAAAGAATAAAATTGCTTATAGTACAACAAATGAGGGAACGAGTGTCAAGTAGTGAGCAAACTAGTCCCAAGAAGTGGAACATACCTATGATCAATGCAAGGAAGCATGTGTGGTATGTCGACACTCAGGGGGTGTTCCCTGAGGGTCAAAAGGTCATCAAATCATGAAATGAAAATGAAGGCTCTACAAGGCTCGACAGGGGAAGTTCTCAGGCACCAGGCTAACAATTGAGTACGCGAGAGCTGACACAAGGCTCAAGCGGCAAGCAGGATGATGCGATGCAATCACAACTTGATACAAAATGGGGGGAGTCCTTATGGGAGATGGCCAGCATAAGACAAAGTAGAGTATGATTCTTTATTGCAGAGTCATGGCGTAACTACAAAGAACTCCCGAGTTTAAGGAAAAATGACAGCATGGGAACCATAATGCAAACAGGGTTCTAACTAGGGCACCCATGTTTGGAAAGGCCCTACCGCCAAATAACGACACTTCTATAATAATGTGAAGGCTCCGTCTCGGTTAAGAAGCAGGGTCGCACCTAAGGTTAATGAAAACGGTCAAAAGGTTAAATGCATAATGCATGTGAAAATGACATCTAACCTATATGCCAGGTGTGAAATATACCTGACGTAGGCACGAAACGATCAGAAAATAAACTCTCGTTGAAGAAATCTGCTCAAAATGGTACTCCAAGACATTACATTAGTCCAAAACAGCTTAAAATGGCGAAAACTATAGACAAGTGGGTTTCCAAAACTATAAATAGTAATAAAAAATTACAATTTACAATTCATTTTCACTTTTTACCCAATTTGGAGTTTTTGGTTAGTTTTCACCTTGGATTTCAGTTGCTGATTCTAGGAGCTACGGGAATCCGTTCGTCGAGCCGTCGGGAGCAAGTTAGCTATCTCATCCTCCTCGTTCATTTAGTATTTTTCATTTCAATTTTCAGTGGTCCAATTTTTTTATTGGCCAAGCCCTATTTGGTCACGGTGCTGTACGCGGGCTAGAAGCATATGGGTCGTGGGTAGGGCTTGGTACCCATGGTCAACGCATGTGTTGACCGTAGGTACCTGCCTCTGTTTGCTAATTAGCCCGTGGGTACGACCGTGAGGTTTTTTTTAAAAATGAAAATGACTAAACTCTTTGTTTCTCTTCCTCCAGGATGGTTCTAGAATGGAGAGAAAGGGAGCATGACCTTGTGGATGAGGCCGTCCGCAATGATTTTCCTGCACAACAAGCATTACAAGCATGTGGGATTTTCAAATTTTGGAACATTGGGGGTTTGTGATCCCAAAACCAATTGCTCCAACGATTGATAAACTACTGGGATGTAGATGCACAAAATTTCAACCTGTACGGGCAAATACTCTCCTTAGAGGTAGATGATATTTATTTCATTACTGGATTGTCTCATCGAGGTGAAGTGGCAAGTCTTCGATCTCGTACTGTGGGTGGTGGGATCACCATTCCCGACTACATAGAGCGGTACTGTCTTGCCTACACTCGGAAGGTGGGGATTCAGGTACCCATTGGAGCCATAGTCAGTTTGAGTATGAAGATTATAGTGGCTACCCTTGTGCGGATTACAGTTTCCACAACTCTACACCAGGCTTCAAGGCCAGTGACGTTCTACGCCTCACAGTGCATGCGACCCATGGTATATGACTGGTGCACAATGTTACTGGGGTCCATGAAGACCCACTTAACGAAGTGCAAGCGTGGGGAGGCAAAATTTTTTGGATATGACAATATATTATGCAGCTTCTTCTTTGGATACAGCTTAGTCCAAGGGTTGAAGTCCCTCCTCATAGTCTCCGCGACCCAGCCCTGAACCGGTGGGAAGAGGTCTTAACACGACACAGTGGTGGCTGACAGGCATCACCATACACAAATGAGTTCTTTCACTGGTGGGACCGACAGGTCATAGCCATTGACGACTACCCCTATGGAGGGATAGACTTCTGTGGTGATCGTGACATGCCGCTTCCTCCAGGAGCTGAGTTTGGAGACATTGGTATGTCTATTAAATTTTTTGGGATTTTTTGATTATATATGTAAATGCAAAAATATTTTTGGGGGTAGTATCACATATTAACATTCTACTGTTTGCTCATAGATATGGGTCTGCGAAGACTAGATGGTTTCCCGAGACATCGTCGACGGGGCAGGGGTGGAGAGGTAGTTGGCGCTGCAGCAGAGTGCACATTAGAGACTGTGCGGGTCAACCTATCCTGGATGACCAATATGGTACTTGCGATAGAGGTAGCGCGACTATCAGAGGATATGCAGTGCCATGTTGTAGGAGTACCAGGTACTTGGGTGCGACTACTGCAGCGTATAGCCAACGCAGTACATTATTACCATCCTACCGAAGCAACTAGGCCTCCTTTTGGGGCTTAGATATCTCAGAGTCCCATATTTTGTATTGATATGTATATTTTTGAGGGCTACGGGCTCCAGTTTTGTATTGTGACACTACCATTTTGGACATGTTATTTATAAAAAACTATGGTTCTCCGGTTCTACTATGTGTGTATGTACAAATGTATGAATGTATGTTTATTTGTGTGCTTCATTATGAATGTGACAAATGCCAATCTAGGACATAGTTAGCATATGCATCAGATATATGATTAAAACTTATCAAAACATGAATGTATGTAATGGAAACAAAATGACGTTCCAAGAGTCTTACCCTTAAAAATCTCTGTAGTAAAGTAGGATCCCTCACACGGTATTGACCATTCAATTGAGACACAACCAGTTGTGAATCAAGGCAGACTTCTAACAACTGGATGCCATGCAGAATAGCATCCCAAAGTAGCTCAACCATGGCACTGTACTCTGCCACATTGTTGGATGTAGGATCGAGACAAGCACCTCCCGAAGACACAACTATGTGGTCAGGCGAATAAATAACCCAAGCAGCATAAGCAAGCTGCTGCGTATGACAGCTAGCACCATCTGCGAATCCCAAGAACACAGAACATTCCGCTGACATCTGTCAACCAAACAAAAGCGAATAAAGAAATCTAAACTATGTACAGAAGCAACTATTCAATAGTATACAAAGGTACCAGCTCGAGCTAGAAGCTCAAGCATAATACCGCTTGAGGTAGAGCCCATTTCTAGGCTCCTTCAAGGCATTCCCTTCATAATCCTCCAATTCGTAGGCTCCTTTTTTCAGGACACACCTCACTATGTAAGAACCATGCCACATGGGGCTAAAATTGCCTACCCCCACGGGTTCTTTAGCTTGGTCATATAAGAGGACCAAGTCACCTTTATCATACTTCCGGGGATAGACAGACCTATCATACTTAACCTTGACACGACGCTTATTGGCATCTATAGCCACGGTGGCATCTCGACACTGCTCGTCAAGCTTATCAAGGTGGATCAAACGTTGTTCAATATCTGACGTATCAGGGGGAAGCTCTATGGCTAGTTTTAACGAAGGGATTTCACATTCAATCGGTAGAATAGACTCCACACCGTGTACTAGCTGAAACGGTGAGAACCCGGTGGCCATCTTGACTGCGGTTTGATATGCCCACAAAGCAGGATATAACATAATATGCCAGTTGCTCTTGCTCTGTTGGATGGTACGTTGGAGGATGGTCTTTAAAGACTTATTGACTGCTTCAACCTGACCATTCGTTTGGGGATAGTAAGAAGAAGAATGTTCTTGATGAAACCCAATCTTGAGTGACAAATATTCCATCATCTTGTTCTGAAAGTGACTGCCATGGTCAATGACAATATATTTCAGAATACCAAATCGAGTAATAATCTGATTGAGTACGAAATGGGCTGTTGTAGCACCATCGGCTTTTACAATAGGCATGGCCTCAGCCCATTTGGAGAAATAATCCATAGCCACAATGATATGGGGATTCCCCCTAGCCGAAGCTGGTTTGCAATCCATGAAATCCACCCCCCACTTGGTGAAGGGATAGATGGTGACGACCGAATGAGGGGGCACTGGATGACAGTGTACATTCCGAGAAAACACCTAGCAAGGGTGACATCTCTTTACAGCATTCATACAATCTTTAAAGATGGAAGGCCAAAAGTAGCCAGCTCGCATAATGTGTTGGGCTGTAGCAAGCCTGGCTAAGTGACCACCACATGCCCCAGCATGGAAATCATTAATAACATGCTCCGCTTCTTCGTGAGTCAAACAATGACGAAGGATAGAATCCTTTCCTCAATGATACAAAGTGTCACCGACAATAGTATAATCTTTAGCGTGATGTTTCACATGCCGTCATTCATCTCGTGAATAGTGTGAAGAAAACTTCAAAGTTTGAAGATATACAATAATATCCCCATACCAAGGGTCCTCAGACGAGATAAGGAATAAGTGCTCATCCACAGAGGAATCCTCATGGACAATATCTTCTTCAAGTCGCGGAAGGTCCGACATGAGCTCAGCAAAAACCAAGGATTTCACTAACTTCGTCGAGGCAAACTCGATATCAAACTCCTGAAGGATCAAAATCTATTTATTGTACTCCCACCCTATAAGACGTCATGAAAGCACAAACTGAAATGGACTGATATGCGCTATGACTGTGGTTTTCCTAAGCATGATGTAGTGTTGTAACCGTTGGATTGCATGAATAGTCGCAAGTGCCAACTTTTCCACATGAGTGTATCTCAACTCAACGTCTACTAAATTTTGACTAACATAATAGATCACATGATCCATGAGCACATTATCTTCCTGAACTAAGACCATGCCAATCATCTCTTGAGATGCGGCCACATAAAGTAGAAAATCTCTCGCAAAGTCGGGTGGACTAAGCAAAGGGGCCGATACCAAAGCTTTATTAAGAGCATCGAAATACTACTGGGCTCGATCACCCAGATAAACGGTGTGTCTTTCTTCAACAAGAGCGCGGAACCTTTAGTAAGATTAGCATAATTCACTACAAAGCGACGTAGAAAAGTGGCTCTCCCTTAGAGGCTCTGAAATTGAAATAAATTGCGCAGAGGAGGCAATTGAATTATTGCCTCAACTTTAAGAGGATTGACTCTGATACCCTCTTTCGAAACTATGAAACCTAGAAGGCCACCCGTTCTCACAACAAAGATGCACTTATTGGGATTTAACTGAATCTTGTAGCGTATGCATATTTCAATAATTAAACGGAGGTGCTTGGGGTGGTCCACTCTCTTGCAAGAGTGGCCAGCAAGATCATCCAAGTATGCCTCCACTATGCGTTTAAGGTCATGAAAGGCGTAGGTCATAGCATGCTGAAAAGTGGCTCCGGCGTTTTTAAGGCCAAAGGGCATCTTCCGGTACGCAAATGTACCCCAAGCACAAATGAAAGTCCTCTTATGTTGGTCCTCAGGTTTTATTTGAATCTGATTATATCCCGAAAATCCGTCCATAAACAAAAAAACTTCGCTTCCCGCACAGGCATCCAAGATCTGATCTATGAATGGAATGGGGAAATTGTCTTTCCGACATGCATGCTTCAGGTCTCTAAAATCAGTGCATACACGGATAGTTCCCTACTTCTTATCCACAGGAACGGTATTTGACACCCATTCGGTAAGAGGAACTGGGTAGATAAAACCAACCTTACACAGTTTCTCCACCTCTACTTTGATTACAGCTGCCTTTCTAGGGTTCACAGCATGAAGGCGTTGTCGAACCGGTTTAGCATTTGGATATGTTCTAATATCGTGTTCAACAATGCTGGGGTCTATTCCTGGCATCTCCTCATATGACCAGGCAAAAGATTCCCAAAGTTCATTAAACAATTCGGTGTAAATGCCAACCTCTTCAGGAGAGAAATCATCACCGATGTAAATATTCTCAACCTTTCCGGGTGTACGAGAAATGTTGATCGATATATTAGGGGAAATATTAGCCATGTTCCCCTTCGTGAAAATCCCATGCGAATCCCAGGGATCCACAGGGTGACCAACCATCTCGGCAAGAGTCATCCTGAACTCTTCTTGCTCGATAAGATCAAGGTTGGGAAGAAAATGAGAGCGATGATGCATGTCTTCCCAAGGTTTTTCACTACCACACATGGCCTCAACAATAGCTTCATCTGAAGGTAAAGTGTCGTCGAGACAATCGTGCGAACAAGATGAGTCGACTGCCCATGCAGGCAGCATAATGGGATCTTCCTCCTCTGTCCATGAAGAAGAGAGATCTGGCTCGACTGTGGCTTGTTGAATATCTTGATATGCAAGCTCAGCAGCAGATAGTGGCATATCCATTCCAACATGCGCAATGTGTCTAGACGTGGAATTCATGGATGGTAAGGTCCATGGATCATTAAAATACGAAGTCCAGAATGGTACATTATTCAATGGAGGAGGCACATTATCAGAAATGGTTCCAATAAAAGTGATTGGTGTAGCAAAATTGAATGATCCCATCAATGAGGGGTACAATCCTACACCAATGTTCCCAGTTTCTGGCTGAGAATCTTTGACTTGGGGAACAACAGGTTCCGTGGATGCTGTGGAATAGGGGCTAACGAAATCCAGCTGGTTGATCGTCACAATCTTGCCTTCGTGTGGAAAGAAAATAACTCTGAATACAGAGGACACGACCGCTCTCATAGCGTAAATCCAATTCCTATGCAGGAGAAGGTTGTAGTCGATGGGCGCATCAACCACCTTGACTTCAATAGGCACAGGCTTCCCACACAAGCAGACAACAAGGGAAGGGAGAATCCCATGCGGGTTAAACGATCCATCATAGAATGCAGTGAGCATGGTCATATACTTGGATAAGGGAGGAGAGCCAAGAGATTTCCAACAAGATAAAGACTTTATTAACGTAGAAGCACCTTCGTCAACCACCGTTCTTTTGACGAAATTATGAAGGCACTGCACATGGATCTGAAAATCCACATGGTAAGGTAAGCGAGGTTGGACGTTAGTAGTGTCAAACTTGATAACGTTTGGACTTCCCCCATCCTGAACCCCTAAATCAAACAAAAGGGCATGGCTTTGAGAAGGGCACTCTTGTAAAACCCCAAGAGCCGACATGGCACACGGAGTTTTACCCAAATCTTCTACAATAGAGTAGTTCTGGGCAGCTCGAGCATTGGGATTATTCGTAGAGAATTTGAGAACACCTTTCGGTATCCGTGGCATAGTAGTGGGATTCTCGATACGAAAAGAGGTATCAGGAGGCGGAGGAGGCTCATTCCCCATATTCGGTTGTGGTACGTCATAATCATGTTGATGAGTTGCAACACTAACCTCTGATTTAACCGTATTCATGCATCCAAAGCCACCGGTATGAGAAGTGAACAATGAAGTATCATTAGTCCCATAACCAGTAGCGGGAGCATTCAAAGCCATATTTTGATGATGTGGAAGGGGATCTTTCAACACAGCTGGGCTCTATGCAAGATGCTTCTATGCTTCTTAAATTCGAGGAAACAAGTGAGTAAGAGGATCTTCCCCACAAAGTTTGCAAGGGAATTTCACTTTACTCCTGGGTTTACGGTCCCCACCAGCATTTCTGCCGTCCCTGGGAGGGTTGGCGTTCTCTTTCCTAGGAGTATTACGGTTACTACCATTGTTCCCATTATTTCCACCCTTTCGATTATTTCTCCTCTTCTTCTTACCACTAGGCTACTAGTTACCTGATGGGTTCGTCGATTGCATAGCATGTACATCAGACGACGGGGCGGAAGTGGACAAGGTGTGAACCTGTCCAGGAGTAGATTGGTTAAGTGAAATTTTTTGTATTTGATTACCAACCAAATCTACGGGCCGAGTACTTGAGGATCCAACAATTCCATCGGCATGTGGTCCAGGAACTGGCTTGGGCTCATGTCGTGATCACCGTGCGTCAAGAATAATGTCATAAAGAATGCCAGACTGAGCATAGAGTAAATCTAGCTATTGGAATTTGAGTATAGCTTGTTCCTCAGTCGTAATACTGGACATCGAAAAATCCTTAGAAATGTATGTAATCAAAGACTTGAGAAATCATTCCAACAGAAACTCCAGAGGAATGTTGGCTTTCACTATACTCTTCCGTCAACACCACTCTTGAACGTGGTCAGATATGTGTGTGGCCTTATTCTGACAGAAGGTAGACAAGAGCTCAGTGCCAGTATCGTAGCGAACCAACAACTGGAAATGATCGAGGAAAACCAAATCTATCTCATTGAAACCCTTGTACGTGCCCCCAGGCAACTCGACATACCACTTCGCAGCTGCCCCTGTGAGGGTGCGTTGAAATAGTCTCAAACGAACATAATCGTGATTTAACGATTTTGATGAGCACCAAAGGCGAAAAGTCGTAATGTGATCACCCGGATCCTCACCACCCTTCCCCTCAAACTTGGGAATGTCCGAAGGGAGATTGGTAGGGACTGGAGGCCAATTAGGATCGTGACACAACAGATCATTCATGAGATTCGAAAGATCCGTAAGATTCAATCGAGCAAGGAACGGGAGCTACGACTGGAAAGCTTGATTATAAGCTCCCATAAAAGGTGGATTATACAGACCTAAAGGATAAGATGGACCATAACCGTGACCCTAGCCATAAGGCTGATAACCTCCTCCAACCTGAACCGTGTGAGGATAAGCAGGTATACATGTATTTTGAGCACCATAATGAGGTGGATTGTAATGAGGTGGGTTGTAATGATGGCCAGCACTGACTGTATTATAGTAAGGGTCACCACCATAATTATGGGGCATATAAGTATTACTCGTAGCAGGAACCATGTTGTAATGACCATAATTGTAAGGTATGTTCCCACCCCCTACATTAGCATTACTAGTAGCAGGAGCAGTGGTGTTGTGACCATAAGTGTAAGGTATATTCCCACCCCCTACATTGGCGTTACTAGTAGCAGGAGCAGTGGTGTTGTGACCATAAGTGTAAGGTATATTCCCACCTCCTACATTGGCGTTACTAGTAGCAAGAGCAATCGTAAAGGTATACCATATGTTTCCACTTGTGGTATTAAGAGGATTGTTAACATTAGAGAACGTGGTCGTGGGTTGACGTGTATGGGCATGTGTATTATGCTGTGCGATGTGAGCCGTATTGCGAACAATGTTCCCACCATGGGGGATAGTCTTAGGAGGCGATATTCCACTCAAATTTGGAATGTTTGGATGAATGTAGCCCGTCCTAGCATTATGTGTGTGAGTAGAAAGTGTGGTGTCCCCAATGAGGGGATTCCCCCCATTGGGTGCAGTGTTGCTAACACCATGACTAGCGCTAGCATGACTACCAGTCATAGTGGATGGATCAACTGTGCTGTACGTAGGCATACCATGAGAGAATGAAGTAGTGTTCATAGTGGTCGTAGGGCCTATGTTAACATGCAAATTCAACATCCCATATAGGAAATTCCGTGGATTCAAAGGATCAAATGGGTCGTCCTCGGGTGGAGTAGATCCAAACATAAGAGATTGAGGCTATGGTATAAATGGATCTCCCCCCCCATTCCTCTCTAGGAGTAGGGGGAGCAGAGGCGTCTTCGACTCTACCCGACGGAGTTGTAGGGATTTCTCGCATGCCAAAATGACGAGTGATAATGTCAGCGCGAAGTGCTTCAAAAGAATCAGAAGAATCGGAAGGAGCCTTCCGGAGTTCCCTCTGAACATGACATGTAACTTCAGCGGCCGGTAAACCAACCAACCGACGAGACTAGAAGAGAGTTGGACCTCACACCATGATACCTTTGAAAGGTCAATAAATCAAAGTGTCCCCTAACGGCCAAACTAAATATCAAAGAGCACACACCTAAAGAAACTACAGCCAAATGCACACAAACAGGACTGGCTCAAGGGACCTCCTGACACTACAACCGGTATGTCTTTCCTAGGAGAGGCTTGAGACTCCCAAACTATAACCGGAGGTAATAGAATCAGTTATAAGGGTTCCCAGAGTTCACTGCGTGCACAGGGTCAAATCCCTATACAACAGGCAACTGTGTTGTCCAACCCCTATCTGACTCAGGATACGTACAGTATAACCACTGCAAGCACCCTATGTGATACCTAAGTAAGGAAACTAAGGTCACCACAATATAACCAATGCTCAGGAAGACAGTCGCAGGTGGGATCCGTCGTATGGGAAGGGTAGCAAAGCCCGAAACTCAAGAGGTACATATCCCTCAAGAGCCCCAGTACACGAACAAATCCTGGAAATATCTCCCATGTTTAGCCAGTATTGGAGGGCTATCTCCGCAACCAAACTCCCATGACCTCGTGCTTAACTCTGGTCTAAGTAGAGCTTCCTGAGAACACTGATGTATATTATGGAATTCACTACTCCCTGGTCAGACACATAATGTTTTGTCTAGTAGTCTTGGATTGTTAACTCACAATGATCTATTCCAAGACTCTAAACCTATACTAGTTGGTGCACCCTATAAAATAAAAACCGTTCTAATCAATTTTAAGATTGAGCGTTGATTTTAAATGGTTGTAATTACTCAAAGGATATGGTCGTGAAACTGATGATGTATATGACTCAATAGTATGCACAACCGAAAAAATCTAGACTCATCTATCAATAAAAACAATTCTACTAAAATAATAATCAATCCAACAGTTCGGAATAAAATGCAATTCTTTTAAATTTCCAATACACAAGTAGATCCTAGATGAAAGCACAAGCACTCAGATGCAAAATGCAGTACATAAAGCAAATATTTTTGTATTTTCTCTTATAATGGAAAGGAAAATGCAAAACTATGTTTTTGTATTTTTCAATTATAATAAAATGAAAAATGCAAGTGAAATCTACCTATTCGGTTAAAGAAATGCAGAGCAGATCACTATGACAACCCAGCAAATCCCAAACAGTGAGACTCAACCAATGCAATGAGCTAGAAAATAAAAAATGGTGATAAACTAACAAGGCTCAAAACAAAGAGAAAGAAGAGTTTCTGGTCACTAACAGGGCATGGAAAAGTCAGGAATGAGGCTAAATAAGACTTAGGAATACTCAAAACCAACCCAACAACAATCCAAGGCCATAAATCAATCAAACCCGGAATTGTACACTCTTGTCGAAGGAAACCCTATAGGTAGACACGAGCTATAATGCAGATAGAGGCGGGTAGACGTGGGAAAAGCTAAGCCGACCCGCGTATAGGGAAAGGAAAATGAGCAAACAGAGAGTCCAATCACCGAGCAAACAGAGAGTCCAAACACCCAGAGAAATCTTGTTTTCTATAGTGTATCCCAATGGCCAATCAATGAAACAGAGACTTGACACGCAACAACTCTAAATAAGGACAAATGCCTAAAAATCCCCAAAAATGGATGTTCTCCCCAACGGAGTCGCCATTTCTGTTACGGAGAAAACTTCCTATGGCTTGGGGCAGACTACAACAGACAGCTGGCTACCTGAAAATGACTCAATTCCCAATGCAATGCTATATAAATGACAATGCCAAGATAATGGAGAAAAGACCAACCTTCAACCGGATGTTCGATGTAGATCCCCGTTGAGCTTTCAATCGCTACACTTGAACCTGCAGATTAGTCTCAACAACAAGTACAAGCAAATGCATATAATATGTGAAAGACATTAGCATAATCAATAGCATGATCCATGATATCATAAACAAATATAACCCAATGTAATTTAACAATATTCACAACATCAATTGGACGAGAAAATGAGTATTTCCATTAATGAATAACAAGAAGTACAATATACAACCTCTTGCTGACAACCAATCTGAACCAATAATTGGGTCTCTCCACTTGTGCCTCCACCACTTCAATCCTCCATGTAATGGAAAACTCAAACTATGAAAGGAGTTTGGAAGGTGAATATAAGGAATTCACAACAACAACGATCAATGAGTGTATACTCAAGTCACGACAAAAATCCACTAGAGTTATCTTTCTCTCTTTTTCTCCTCCCTTCCACATGCCATAAGATCTCAATATATAGCCTTCCAAACGTAAGTGAAAGGACACGTCGAGGCATTTCGGGGCATATGGAGGGCCAAAGCTCACCTTAAGACCGTTTTTTTGGGAGTAAAAAGTAATTTTCTAATGATTTTTACCATTTTACTTGGTACCCGTGGGCTATAGTGGAACAACTCGTGTGTACGCTGGCTACACAGGAACAACAAGCGTACAGGAAGAAAAATAGGAAAAATTATGTTTTCTGGAGGACATAAAGTGAATCTGAGTGAGCAGAAATGGGTCTTGAAGGCCAAAGAAGTTGATGCTCACAAGGTGAAAAATTATGTTGTAACAAACTTTAAAATTGCTAGTAACTTGAAATTTAATGTGGAAATTGAAAAATTGAAAATTGCATGTGAATTGAATTTTCCAACTAATATATTTAGCTTGAGAATTGTTCTAAGTAAAAATTGAAATTGCCAGTAACTTGAAATTTGAAATTGCTACTAAAGTTAGAAATTGCTTGTAACTTGAAATTGCTAGTAATTACTTGAGAATTGTTCTAAGTAAAGTTTGAAATTGCTTGTAACTTAAAATTCCTTGTAAATTGAACTTGTTACTAATTACTTGAGAATTGTTCTAAGTAAAGTTTGAAATTGCTAGTAACTTGAAATTGGTTACATGTAAATTGACAAATTGAAAATTGGTTACTTGATAGTTTTGCATTGAACTTTAAAATTGCTAGTAACTTGAAATTTGATGTGGAAATTGAAAAATTGAAAATTGCTTGCGAATTGAATTTTCCAACTAATACATTTAGCTTGAGAATTGTTCTAAGTAAAATTTGAAATTGTTATCAACTTGAAATTTGAAATTGCTTGTAACTTGAAATTGCTAGTAAAGTTTGAAATTGCTTGTAACTTAAAATTCCTTGTAACTTGAAATTACTAGTAATTACTTGAGAATTGTTCTAAGTAAAGTTTGAAATTGCTAGTAACTTGTACATTTAACTTTAAAATTGCTAGTAACTTGAAATTGGTTACATTTAAATTGACAAATTGAAAATTGGTTACTTGATAGTTGTGCACTGAACTTTAAAATTGCTAGTAACTTGAAATTTGATGTGGAAATTGAAAAATTGAAAATTGTGTTTGAATTGAATTTTCCAATTAATACATTTAGCTTGAGCATTGTCCTAAGTAAAATTTGAAATTGCTAGTAACTTGAAATTTGAAATTGCTTGTAACTTGAAATTTCTAGTAATTACCTGAGAATTGTTCTAAGTAAGGTTTGAAATTGCTAGTAACTTGAAATTTGAAATCGCTAGTAAAGTTTGAAATTGCTTGTAATTTAAAATTCCTTGTAACTTGAAATTGCTAGTATTTACTTGAGAATTGTTCTAAGTAAAGTTTGAAATTGCTAGTAACTTGTACATTTAACTTTAAAATTGCTAGTAACTTAAAATTGGTTACATGTAAATTGACAAATTGAAAACTGGTTACTTGATAGTTGTGCATTGAACTTTAAAATTGCTGGTAACTTGAAATTGGTTACATGTAAATTGACAAATTGAAAACTAGTTACTTGATAGTTGTGCATTGAACTTTAAAATTGCTAGTAACTTGAAATTTGATGTGGAAGTTGAAAAATTGAAAATTGAGTGTGAATTGAATTTTCCAACTAATACATTTAGCTTGAGAATTGTTCTAAGTAAAATTTGAAATTGCTACTAAAGTTTGAAATTGCTTGTAACTTGAAATTGTTAGTAATTACTTGATAATTGTTCTAAGTAAAGATTGAAATTACTAGTAACTTGAAATTTGAAATTGCTAGTAAAGTTTGAAATTGCTTGTAATTTAAAATTCCTTGTAACTTGAAATTGCTAGTAATTACTTGAGAATTGTTCTAAGTAAAGTTTGAAATTGCTAGTAACTTGTACATTTAACTTTAAAATTGCTAGTAACTTGTACATTTAACTTTAAAATTGCTAGTAAATTCAAATTGGTTACATGTAAATTGACAAATTGAAAATTGGTTACTTGATAGTTGTGCATTGAACTTTAAAATTGCCAGTAACTTGAAATTTGCTGTGGAAATTGAAAAATTGAAAATTGCGTGTGAATTGAATTTTTCAACTAATACTATTAGCTTGAGAATTGTTTTAAGTAAAATTTGAAATTGCTAGTAACTTGAAATTTGAAATTGCTACTAAAGTTTGAAATTGCTTGTAACTTGAAATTACTAGTAATTATTGGAGAATTGTTCTAAGTAAAGTTTGAAATTACTAGTAACTTGAAATTTGAAATTGCTAGTAATTACTTGAGAATTGTTCTAAGTAAAGTTTGAAATTGGTAGTAACTTGTACATTTAACTTTAAAATTGCTAGTAACTTGAAATTGGTTACATGTAAATTAACAAATTGAAAATTGGTTACATGATAGTTGTGCATTGAACTTTAAAATTGCTAGTAATTTGAAATTTGATGTGGAAATTGAAAAATTTAAAATTGCGTGTGAACTGAATTTTCCAACTAATACATTTAGCTTGAGAATTGTTCTAAGTAAAATTTGAAATTGCTAGTAACTTCAAATTTTAAATTGCTACTAAAGTTTGAAATTGCTAGTAATTACTTGAGAATTGTTCTAAGTAAAGTTTGAAATTGCTAGTAACTTGAAATTTGAAATTGCTAGTAAAGTTTGAAATTGCTTGTAACTTAAAATTCCTTGTAACTTGAAATTGCTAGTAATTACTTGAGAATTGTTCTAAGTAAAGTTTGAAATTGCTAGTAACTTGTACATTTAACTTAAAAATTAATAGTAAATTGAAATTGGTTACATGTAAATTAACAAATTGAAAATTGGTTACTTGATAGTTGTGCATTGAACTTTAAAATTGCTAGTAACTTGAAATTTGATGTGAAAATTGAAAAATTGAAAATTGCTTGTGAATTGAATTTTCCAACTAATACATTTAGCTTGAGAATTGTTCTAAGTACAAATTGAAATTGCTAGTAGCTTGAAATTTGAAATTGCTACTAAAGTTTGAAATTGCTAGTAATTACTTGAGAATTGTTCTAAGTAAAGTTTGAAATTGCTTGTAACTTGAAATTGGTCGTAACTTGTACATTTAACTTTAAAATTGCTAGTAATTTGATTTTTTTTACATGTGAATTAACAAATTGAAAATTGCTAGTGACTTGAGAAAAATTCGGTACAAGTATTGAAAATACATTAAAAACAAGAAAATTGTTTGTAACTTAATTTCAAAATAATTAAATATGTACATGTAACTTGAAATTGTACATTTAGTTTGAGAATTGCTAGTAAAGTTTGAAAATGAAGTATATATATTTAATGAAGATAATTATTAATAACTTGATAGTTATGCATTGAACTTTAAAATTGCTAGTAACTTGAAATTTGAGGTGGAAATTGACAAATTGAAAATTGAGTGTGAATTGAATTTTCCAACTAATTATACATAACTATCAATTTAATTTGAAAATTATCCATTTAACTTGAAAATTGTTACAAATTTTGAAAAATAAATAACATATATACCTACTATAGGAAAAAAAAAGGTTAACTTATCCCTACATTAATGCATAGAAAAAAATGGTACATGAATTGGAAATACATTAAAAATAACATAATTGAATTTTCCAACTACTACATAATTATCACAATGTTCCTTTTATTTGTTGTCATTGAATTTTACATCTATTACATAACTATCAAAATATTCATTCATTTGTTTTCAAATTGAATTTTCTAACTAATACATAACTATAATAATGTTCATTTCAAATATTTATCGGGGATAAGTTAAAATTACACATTAAAAGTTATTTCAATCAACAAATGTTGAGACTTGGAGCTCACATTGAGGTTATACATTATATTTTTTTAACAAATAACAAAAAAAGAATTGAAATTACATTTAACTTGAAATTGTTAATAACTTAGAAAATTGCAATTAGTTAAATATGTACATTTTAACTTGAAAATAGTGTCCAAGTGTACATTTAATTTGAAAATTATTCTAATAACATTGAAAATTGTTAGTAACTTAGAAATTTGAAAATAGTTAATTTATGTACATGTTTTAACTTGAAAATAGAATCCAAGTGTACATTTCATTTGAAAATTGTTCCAATAACATTTGTTAGCCACTTGAAAATTATTCATTTAACATGAAAATTGTTACAAACTTTGAAATATAACTAATAAAGGGATGAAATAAATAAGAATATCATTACAAATAAATAGTAAACAAATTAAATTATGAAATAGTTAAATTTTTTGGAAAATTGTTACTAATTTTGTAGTCTTTAAAACAATTTGTTAAAAATATTATTACAAACAAAATATAATAAGACTAAAATAAAAAAAAATAGTTAGTATATAACAAATTATTAAAGAACTTGATAAAATATGATGTTTAAATTCTGTAGCATATAATTCAAAATTTTTCCTTGGTTGTCCTCCATTGGAATTTGTTGCACCAAATGTGCATCTTCTTCTTCTCTCAAGCTTGCTCTTTGTTGTCTCATCCTATCTCTATTCCTCTCATGCATCTCATTGTCATTTTGTTAACAAGCATGCTTCCTTTGTCGTTTTTATTTACTCCCCATCAAACTACAATGAAAACAAACAAAGATTTCTTCAAATTGTTATAACAAACAACAATATGTTAATATGAAATTTTGAAATATGTCTACAAATAAATCTTACATGTCTAATGAAATCTTATTGAACAACAACAAAATCACTAAGCTCTAATTGAACAACTTCAAATTCACATAGCTCTAATTGAAAATAAATTAGCAATGAGTTAAATTAGTGTTGTTGATCAATTGTTTAGTGATTATATAGAAGTTGCTTATTATTTTTACGAGGGAATGGTGGTTGGAAACATTAATTGTCCAAATCCTTTCCTGGGTTCTTTTTTATATGTTCTTTACACAGGAAAATCCTCGATCAAGCAAATACATCGATCGAGGGCTTGAACACACCTTGATCGAGGTCTAGGAAAAACCCTCGATCGAGGTCCTATATAACCCTCGATCGAGATATTTAAAGTACCTCGATTGAGGGCCTAAAAAATAGATCGAGATCCCTTTTCACTGTAGAAAGACAATTTTGTCTGCCTTTCAGAGGCTTAAACCATGTCAATAAATGCAAATTAATGGGAGGACCTGATACCATTGGATTCGTCAATGAATACTCTATCCGTATACATAAAATTTATGAATTTTTATCTTCGTATGTCTTTTGTTTTTAAAATTCTACTAAAACTTGCCCTGAAAAACCGTGGAAAAACCCTGCCGACAACTTCGATTAAGCTCAAAGGTAAATCAACAAAATTCAAAATACACATCCAAAAAATTTGAAAAAATACACAAGCACTAGATAAACGCGTCCTCTTTAAAAGGGTATTTTTAGTTTTGGAAATTATGTAAACAATCAAAAGATTTGGTGCACACACACACATGTGTGAAAAATGCGACTGAAATATTCATTGGTCAGTTTCGAAAAATAATAATAAATATAATTTTTTGAGAAAAAAAAAGAAAAATATGCAAGCACTAGTTCATTATGTCTAGATCATGTTCACATATTTTATTTTTTATTAAATTACTACTTTAAAATTAAATTATTGTGCACACACACAAACTACTTGTTAATTGCTCTTCAAAATTTTAAGTACACACGTTTCATTAAATGAAGATTTGACACGGTATATGACATTGGCATATTTTGAAAAAAAATATCATGGGAAAGCCAACATAATTCTCTACAATTCGTTTTTTAACCGCATGTCAAAATTCATGTGGCAAATATGAGTTTCGAGGGCTTCAATTTAATACATGGGTAAACTTTTTGTTTTCATCGTCATATTTGGCCAAAAATAGTTACCCATGTTCATGGAATCACCCGCAAATTAGCATGGGTTTCTAGTGCTTTGAGTCACATGATTTTCCATATTTAGTGAATTTGGAATTTAAAGGCTCAATCTATCTTTTGGATATAATGAGGATGTCTTTGGTGAACTCATTTTGTATGTTGATGATGCCTCTCTATAAGATTAGTCGAAATGTCTCATATATGCAAAATCTAAGCATTAACAATGGTGCAAGCCTAAATCCCTTTGTGTCCAATAAGTGGTTCCGTAAGATGCCGCTCTTTTCATCATGAGTGGGTTAGTTAGGAGTTAGGTCCTTTTTTGGTCTTATGATTTTTCCATTTCTTAGTTTTAGTTGTTTATCTTAGTCCAATTGGTTATCAATTGGTTTCTATTTAGTTCAAAACATTATGGTTGGAGGACCCACCATTTCTCGTTCATCTTCCACCACTAACACTTCATATTAATGCAGTTGTCTTTTCGGCATTAAAGAGCTATTAACACCCAAATCAACCAAATAAAATTTCACCCATGTGAAACCGTTATAGAATTTATGAACTTGACATCGTAATAAATTTTGAGGCTTTACCACGACATATGTGTAGCTCCATTGGCATCCCTGAAATCACATCCATGCAACTGCATCACTCAACAATCCATCATTACCACTCTTTACACGTCTGCTTCTGAATTTTTGTATCACAAAACATTATTCCTGGATCAGACCACACATGTAGGGACTCGTGTTGATGAAATCATTATTATTTCCACCTATCATTGAATCTATAACATGTCATTTGTAAATCCAATCCAAGCACCACAAAACTCCACCCTGCAGTCATTCGACCTCTTCATAAGGAAACACATATCCTCACTAATTCATTATGGTATTCTGCTCCATTTTGGCCTTTAATATCACCCTGCGATCTCCATGAATATAGTTCCCCTATCTCCCGTACTTGTCCATGTCCTAATCTACGAAGCTCCTTATCCCATCAATAAATTCTTTGTTGATCCCATGAATTCAATCTCCTTTATCGCTTTGGACCACATTTCACGACAAAAGAATAATTCAATGAATAATGTTTTGAAATATCTTTTGGCCTTTCCATGAAGACCACCAGGTAGCTCGAGCTTGCACATTTTTTCTCCCACCCACAATAGATTTCATGTAGCGTCCTTGTTTATTAGTCTCCTTATTGCTATGGCCGACCAAAACACTTTCTCAAGGAGTTTGGTCTCTTGTTGCAAGAGAGACCACTAGTTTTTTGAGCATGATGACACTTCCAAATATGTTATTATGGATGAATATTTTGAAGATGAAGCAACACTAGTTTTTTTTTATCTCTATAATGCCACAACTAGGAGACTTGCATCCTTTCCTGAAGGAATTACTCTTATTTTCATCATGCGGTAATTTTCGTTGGTTTCCCTGATACAAAAGATAAATACCAACGTTTTTTAGTACCAGATGTGGTATGCCAATGATGTTCAGTACTATAGTTGGATACTTTGTTTGAAGGGACTGAAATATATTATGCAAAAGGTTTAGGAACACATACAAGTTGACTCATGGGCGAGTCAACACGTGTGTTTGGGGTTTGTTGGCTCCTTCATTTTTGGAAAGGATCCTAAATTGCATAAAGAAGCGCTAGGTAAAGGAGTGGGAGTTGTGGAATCCCTTAACGACCGCAACAGTTTTAGACTTGCCCCAGCAATTATATAAAGAAGCACGAGGAAAACAAAAGTAAAAAGAGAAGAATAATAACATAAGCTAGAAAAAGAGAGAGAGACAGAAAAGAAAGAAGAAATAAATCAAAGACCAAACCACTACAGACCAATAGGAAAATCTGATTTGATGTATCTGGGTTTTAGATGATGTAATTAGGTTATGGGTTCTCATTTTTGTGATATGTAAATATGGGTAATTCCGTGGACAATGTAAGGCCGCAGGTCCCTGTATTTGATATGTAATGGAATTTATCAGTAATAGAATGAAGGAATTTTTGCCCCTTTAATTTTCCATGTATGGATGATTCTGTTTATTATTTGAATGGATAGATCATGTCTCTATTTCTTGTTTTCATGTTATGTTTAATGAATCTCTATTGTGATAGAATAACAATCAATGTCCTTGCGGTATGAAGAATATTAACCTTCATAAATGTATACTTACAGTTAACACTCCTCATCACACACAGGTCTTGTTTGTGCTTCAGGTGACACCTTCTCCTTCATGGGATTGAAAATATCAACACACTAGACTACATTGGTGTTAATTGTTGGCCCATGCGCAAGAACCCAATCTCTAATTTTGCATCCATAGGAATTAACAAGTACCCCCCTACTTTGCATTTATTTTGAACATGTATTAGAATTTTCTTCAGATTTGAATGGACAATATTCCAACATGCTCTAAGTAAAATTATAGAAATACCATCTAGTGTAGGGTCTTTGTCTAGTGATATTCCCCAAATGGCCTCAGTGATTTCTTCATATTATATATCTTTGAATAGAAAGGATTTGGATTCTTCAAGGATAGAGGGTGGGAATTTTTCAAACATTGCTTCGATTGTAGAAGGATCCCCTTCACCTACCTCCATGTAGATGTATTGAAAGTGGATGTTGGAAGTTTTTGGTATCAACATATTCAAAAATTATGTTTCCATATGGAATATTTATTTTCTTCGCCTTATTCCTTTACTCCCGTGCTTTGGCTTGGGAGTGAATGTAACGTACCTGACCTCAAAACCAAGGACATAGACACCAATATGTCCAGGGGGTAGGCTAAATCAATATAAATGCATAGCGGAATAAGGTTATATAAGGATAGGCCATCATGCCAACCATCCATTTAAATAAAACAATCATCGTTTTTAAGGATAACACAAATTTATAATACATATCATTTTCCATATGCACTTGCTAAGAAAGGTAAATACATGCATGAATGTAATCAGATATGATCAAGATATTATGTGAACTAAAATTAATTAATCATATCTATCACATCCATATAACCAATATCAAATTCAAACTTGCAAGATAACTTTAACAGTCTAAATAAAAGATCTACAGGTTGCCATATTCAACCATATTGACAAGCTAGAAACTAGAGCTATTGGATGCCACATACATCCATATTAACATAAGTAAAAGAAGATACGAGGGCTTCCATATACATCCATATAGATTATAATAACATAATATCTCATGGCTATCACCTACATCCATACAAACCATAAGCAAAAAATGGATCCAAGAGCACATGTTCATCAAAATATTGTAAATAAGCACATAATAAAATATTCATCACTGACTACCAACCATGGCGATATCAACATGAAAAAATTCAAGTATGAAAATATCATCTACATCCATATAAAATCATATCTCAAGGATGTCACCTACATCCATATAGATCATAAGCAAATCAGATCTATAAGCACATATAATTCCAAGGATGCAGTAAATATACATATAATAAAATACTTATCTGATTAAGGGGTAACTCGCTTCAACCGGAAATATTTCCACCCAGCCATAGACATAGTCAATTCAATCCATACTACAACAACTCACCCTGAGTTGAGGCCATGGATCCATAAGCATAAGTTCTAGCAATCAATGAACAGGGTGTGTTCTTTCTCAACACTGCCACACATAAATAGCTATATCTCAGCCATAAGGAAATATTTTCAATGAAAAAAAGGTATTCCTTAATGGAAAAGTTTCTCTAGACACAATGGAATAGGTCTCAGAACCTATAAATTCTCATAAACATCTGAACCAGAAGATGTGGCTGCACCGTTCTCAAGAACCCTACCACACAAAAATAACCAGATATTAGTCATATTGAAACCATTTTCAATGAAATAAAAGGTGTTCCTTGCTAGAAAGGTCACTCTAGGAGCAATGGAACAAGCATCACAACCCATAAATACTTAAAAATGGTCAAACCATACCATATGTTTGCACCCTTCCACACTGTCATAAACCACAACTACACCTTTCTCCATCTAAGCTTTCCCTTCCATCTACAATACCTAGTGCAATGGGATTCCCTTCACCACAGAGGTCCCTCAGGACATCATCATACACCATCGGTATTCACGTGTAAATATTCATACATGGACAAACAATAGACAAGGGATCCTGTTGTGATATGCACAGTCATTCTTCAATCCCCATTGCAGGGTATTCATACCTCATAAGAAGGCATTCAAATTTCATTTTATGGTGAGTAGTGACTATCCGCGCTCATCACGAACCTTCAAATATCACCAACCTCAACCAAAATTTCAATCTTTATCCATATAATATTTATCCTCCACAAGAGCATGCACCTTCAGTCCAGTATCAAAGAGAGAGCCCATTTGAATTCATATAGAGCAATTCGAATCCACTCCAAGATTCTAAATCCAACTCACTATGGAGGTTCCCAAAACAAAAGAGGTTAACTTCAAACCAAAGAGGCCAACTAGAATTAATGAGAGGAGGTTACAAAACATGAGGGGATTTACACAACGTTTCAGATGTCAAGGCTAAAAATAGCTAGTGAGGGCGCACTTGTGCAATTGGGGTTACAAAACCAAGTGTAACCTCCAAAAAGGAGTTACAAAACCACCAAAGGGGCACATTTAACAAGTTGAATCCATCCAACCACTAAGGAGGGCCCGCTAAATCATGTATTAGGCTCAATAATACCAACATAGGATAAAATAATAAATATAGGAAACGGAAAGTGTTGTTAGGGAGAGCCACAACTCTTAGTCCCCAACCCCTCACATGTGGATACCAAAAGTGGTGATGCTATGATATAAATACTCATATATGATATAAATACTAATATCATACAACTATAATACTATATATTTATCTTTCATATTTACTATATATATTAATATACTTATATTATCACTTATATTCACCATAACATATTTAAATTATATCCACATCATCATATATATATTATTTATACACATACACACCCGTTATATACATTCTTATATATTATAAATGCATCATTAACATATTTCATCATCTATCACATATACAAACACAATCTATATATATATATAATCATGCACTATTATTACATGTAATTATATTATCATATATACTACACACCTAAAATTAAAAAAATAAGAATAAAATTGAATTTGAACCATTAAAGACAGGTGGCCTATCTTCTCCAAAAACAGACAATGAGTTACATGTCCATGTAACCTATCATCCAAGTGGCAGAATAAATAAATAAGGAGAACACGTGGCATCTCCCTCCACTTGATAAATAAATTAGTAATATAAGTTAGGAAATAATAATAATGCCACCACTAACCCTAAAATAAATAAATTAAATATTCAATAATAAAATACAAGAATAGCACATAGCTATACTTTCCTCCCAAGTAGCAATTCCACTAACAATCAATTAGATAAGTTAGAATAATGACAATGCCACTTGGCTTCTCATGCACATGCATGCATAAATGACTAATAATGCAATAATAAACATACTACATGCATTGAATAAAGTAAAAGGAGAATGGAAAACACCATTTAGACAAGTGTCCCATTTCCTAATATAGACAAGGAGTTACTCATTGAAGTAACCACTACCTTTCAAGTGGCAAGCATGGCCAAACATAAAAGTATTCTCTCAAGAGAAGCAATAAAGGAAATAGAGAGTATAATTCTCATTAATAACATTAATATTAGTAATAGTAATACTACACCATCTTTATATATATACTAATACATACACAAAATATCACAATTATACTTGTAATTATTCTATTATACTACATATAATATATTTATTTAAATTTTATACACATTACATGTTACCTATATCCCATACATTAATCATATATATGCACACTATTATATATATGTCACTATATATACACATATTTATATATATTAGATCATATATATATATTGTTGATGTATATGTAACTTCGGAATGTATTTCATCAGTATATTATATGTATATTTATTGTACCCTTATAAGAGATGTGTTATTCCTCTATAAGGAAGTGTCGTCATGTGGATTGACAAGTCTCGCAAGTGTGTGTACTTGCCGATGGGTTATTAGACCACCTTATGGGGTCGGCCCTAATTAATATATAATATAATGTGGATGTACTCAAGTAGACAAGTCGGCCCCAGTAGGTCACTGGGCAAAAAGGTGAGTATAAATAGAGATAGGAGATCTCTATTTTACTCACTCGGAAAAAGTATCTATCTCTCTCTCTGGAAAGTGGCGCACTAGTGAGGAGGAGGAGGATCATCTGCTAGGAGACTATCTCTGTATTATTTGGTTGTATTTTGGTTGAGCCATTGCTCTCTCTATCTCTGAGGAAGTTTGTGGGGTTTTTCACCTTAGGGTTTTCCCCACGGAAACTCTGTGTCTCTTGTCTCTATGCTTTTGATTCTTGTGATGCTTGTGATGCTTGTCATATTATGATAGTCATGCATTGATATACTGTAGATGTTATTCTCTCAGCAAAGATCCTATAGTATTGTGATTTAATACTGAAAATTTAACATGGTATCAGAGCTTAACTGAGAAGAAGACATTTTGCAGTGACGGAAGCTTGTATTGCTTGTTTATTGGGTTTCTCTCCACAGATTTTTGAAATTCAGTATAGTAGATTGGATCTACTCATCAAGGTGCATCTTTCTGTCCAATCAGATTTCAGTTCCGAGCATTTTCAGTTTTGGCCCTAAAAATTAGGGTTTCCACAAAAATAGGAATTTCTGGAAACTGAAGGCACAGCTGGAAGCTCCTTGCAAAAATCGAAGGTTTGAGCTTTGGATCGAGATTTTTGGCTGGGTAGATCTCCGGGAAACTCAAACCCTAATGCAGGGCTCTCCCTAGTGAACCCGGGAGGACAAAAAGGCAATTTCGAAGGGCAAGACTTTGCTGATCTCAAATTCTGAATGTACTAGGCTGATCAGCTCTCCAAGGCGCATCTTTCTATCCTTCCGGAATTTTGAAATTCACATTTTGAATTTTTAGGGTTTCACTGACAAACCCTAATCCGGGACCAGATCCAGTTTTCAGCACTTCAAGTGGTAAGTTCTAAATCTTTTCTATTTCCATTTGAAGTACTCTTAAAGATGTCTCTTCACACCAAGCTTGAGGATAAGCTTGAAGGGGCTGATAACTTCCGATCCTGGAAGTATAGGATTGGGCTAATCCTGGAAGAGAATGAGTTGGACTCATATGTGAAAGAAGACATCCCTATCCCAGAGGATGAAGAGGCCAAGGCATTGCACAAGAAGAACTTGGTCAAGGCAAAGAGAATCATTGCTGATTCTATCAAAGACCATCTCATACCCCATGTGTCTTCTCTCAAGACACCCAAGGAGATGTTTGAATCCTTGACCAAGCTATTTGAAGGAAAGAACATAAATCGGAAGATGACCCTGCGGAACCATTTGAAAGCAGTAAAGTTTCAGAATGGAGAAACCATTCAATCCTATTTTTCAAGGGTCTCTCAGATCAAGGAACAATTGGAAGCAGTAGAGGAAATGGTGGAGAATGGTGAAGTGGTGATGACCACTCTAAATGGCCTACCCAGGTCATGGGATTCCTTTATCCAAGGAATTTGTGCAAGGAAGAAGTTGATCTCCTTCAGTAGACTTCGGGAAGAATGTTCTCAAGAAGAAGCTAGACTTATAGCTCGTGAGGAAAAGATGGGAGGAGAAGATCAAGCTCTTGCAGCTCACACTAAAAGAAGTAAATCCAAGAAGGAATCATCTCATAATAGAAGATTCTCTCACCATCATCATTATCATAAAGATAAGAAAGAACTCAGATGCTTCACTTGCAATGAGAAGGGACATTTTGCTTCAGATTGTCCCAAGAAGAAGAAAGACAACAACAGCTTCAGTAAGAAGAAGAAGGGAAGCAAAAGAAGATTTCATGCTCATGCTGCCGAAGATGATGAACCCCCAAAGAAGAAGGCTAAGGCAGAAAGTAGTAGTGATGATGACTCATCAAGTGAAGAAGAGTATGTTTTAATCTCTGCACTCACTGGTACCATCTCCCATGGTTGTAATGATTGGTTGATTGATAGTGGGGCTTCCAAACACATGACTGGGTTCAAAGAATCTTTTATGAACCTTTCTGAACATGAATCACCCCATAAGGTGAAACTTGGGGATGATTATCAATATCCAATCAAAGGAAGTGGTGAAGATTCTTACAACCTAGATTCTGGAAAATCTCTGAAGATGAAGGAAGTCCTCTATGTACCTGGACTCAAGAAAAACTTACTCTCCATCTCTGCTTTAGATGCAAAAGGTATGAGGGTTGCATTTGTTGATGGCCAAGTACTAATGTGGCCAAAGGGAAAGACCATGGATGATGCAGTAGTGATTGGAGAGCAAGAGGGAGGCTTGTATAAATTGAAGGGACAACCTGAACATGCCAAGTGAACTTTGGCACAGAAGACTTGCTCACATGCACTATAGGGCACTTCCAATTGCAAGCAAGGCAGTAGAAGGTCTTCCTGAAATCAAGACCAAACATGAAGGTGTTTGCAAAGGATGTGCAGAAGGAAAGAACACTAAGAAGGCTTTCCCAAGCAGTGAAAGCAAGGCAAAAGACATTCTGGAAATCATCCACTCAGATGTATGTGGTCCTATGTCATCTAGCTCACTGAGTGGGTATATTTACTATGTATCATTTATTGATGACTTTTCTAGGAAGACTTGGGTATACTTCTTGAAGGGCAAAGATGAGGTGTTTGATAAATTCAAGGAATTCAAAAACTTGATGGAGAATCAAACTGACAAGAAAATCAAAACTTTCAGATCTGACAATGGTGGAGAATTCACCTCAAATGACTTCAAGAAGCTTTGCAGTGATTCAGGGATTAAGAGGGAGTTGACTGCTCCATATAATCCTCAACAGAATGGAGTTGCAGAAAGGAAGAACAGAACTATCATGGAAGCAGCAAGGGCAATGTTGCATGACCAGGATCTTCCTATGCATCTTTGGGCAGAAGCAGCTAGAACAGCTGTATATGTGCAGAATAGAACACCCCACAAGATATTGGACAACAAGACACCAGAAGAAGTCTTTTCTGGTAAGAAACCTGAAGTCAGCCATCTCAGAATATTTGGTTGTCCAGTATACACTCATGTCCCAAAGGAGAAGAGGACTAAACTAGATCCTTCAGGAAAGAAGGGCATCTTCGTGGGTTATAGTGAAAGTTCGAAGGCTTACAGAATATATTTTCCAGGGTTCAAGAAGATTGATGTCAGCAGGGACGTAACATTTGATGAGAATTCAGCATTCATCAAATCAAGAAAGGCACCTATCGAAGTGTATGAAGAACCTAAGGAAACAAGATTTCAGGACACTACGATGACTGATGCAGTTCTAGAAACTGCTCGTGAGTTTGAAGATCCACAAGAACCTGTAGATCCACCCCGTGAGGATAACTCTCACAAGAGGAAACCTGTATGGGCTAGAGAGCTCATTCATGATGCAGAAAGATTTGGCATTCCAGAAGAAGAACACAGAGCAAAGAAGAGAACCAGATCACACACCAGTTATGTTGCTTTACTCTGCGACATCATGAACAAAGAGCCTTCCAGTTATGAAGAGGCAGCAGAAAAGAAAGAATGGAAGGATGCTATGGTTGAGGAATACCAATCAATTATGAAGAATGATGTTTGGGATGTTGTCCCAAGACCTAAAGGGAAGTCTGTTGTGACTTCCAAGTGGATCTACAAAATCAAGCATGCTGCAGATGGCAGTGTGGAAAAATATAAAGCAAGATTCGTAGCTCGTGGTTTCTCTCAGAAGGAAGGAATAGACTATGAAGAAACCTTTGCACCTGTAGCCAGATATACTTCCATCAGAACAGTACTTGCCCTGGCTGCAGCAATGAAATGGAAGATACACCAGATGGATGTCAAGACTGCTTTCCTGAACGGTGTAGTAGAAGAGGAAGTATATGTGGAACAGCCACTCGGCTTTGAAATACATGACAGGGAATCTTATGTATGCAGATTAAAGAAAGCCTTGTATGGCTTGAAGCAAGCTCCCAGAACCTGGTATGGTAGGATGGACAGTTTCCTATCTAGTTTGGGCTTTACCAAGAGTAAAGCGGATTCCAACCTTTACTACAAGGTTGAGGAAGGGAATCCTGTGATTCTACTTCTATATGTGGATGACCTATTTGTGACAGGAGATGACAGAATGATTGCAGATACCAAGAGGAAGCTTGCAGCTGAATTCGATATGAAAGATTTGGGAATGATGCACTATTTCCTAGGTATGGAGGTGTGGCAGAATGCAGGTGGGATCTTCCTTGGTCAAGGGAAGTACACAGTAGATATCCTGAAGAGATTTGGGATGATGGATTGCAAGACCATGGCCACACCTATGGCATCGAATCTGAAGCTTCTTTGTGATGCTTCATCTGAGCCAGTTGATGTTTCTATGTATCGTCAGATGATTGGGTCCTTGATGTACCTGACGAACACGAGACCAGACATTTGCTTTGCTGTGAACACATTAAGCCAGTTCCTGACGGATCCGAGGAGTGTTCACCTTGTTGCTGTAAAGCATGTTCTGAGGTACCTGAAGGGTACAGTGGATTATGGGCTCAGATATGAGGCGAATCAAAAGTTTAACCTGCAGGGTTATGTTGATTCAGATTGGGCTGGCAGTGCTGCAGATAGGAAGAGCACATCTGGGTGTTGCTTCAGTATGGGATCAGGTGTGATCTCTTGGTTTAGCAGGAAGCAGTCCTGCGTAGCACTGAGTACAGCTGAGGCAGAGTATGTTGCAGCCTGTTCAACTAGTTGTGAGGCAGTATGGCTACGAAAGCTACTGTCTGAGTTATTTGATCTCCCGTTGGAGGCTACTGGTATCTTCTGTGATAACCAGAGTTGTGTGAAGCTGTCCGAGAACCCAGTGTTTCATGACAGGTCGAAACACATAGAGATCAAATATCACTATATCAGGGATATGGTGCAAAGAGGAGCTGTGAAGCTCCTGTATGTTGCGACGGACGAGTAGATTGCAGATGTGTTGACGAAGCCACTAGCCAGGGTGAAGTTCGAGTACTTCAGAGAGAGGCTTGGCGTTCTTCAGATCGAGGACACTTCGAGGAAGAAGTGATGGACACATTTGCTGAAGCCATTCCAAGCATGTTGGAAGGAGGATCCTTCACATGGCTGTGGATGTAAGCGCTGGGTGATGAGCATCAGGATGATGTTCTAGTTTCTGCTGGATATGATCAGTTGGATCATTTTATGTATGTATGTATGCATCATGTTGGATGCTGGATATGATCAGTTGGATCATTTTATGTATGTATGTATGCATCATGTTGGATGCTGGATATGATCAGTTGGATCATTTTATGTATGTATGTATGCATCATGTTGGATGCTGGATATGATCAGTTGGATCATTTTATGTATGTATGTACGCATCATGTTGGATGCTGGATATGATCAGTTGGATCATGTGTATGTATTGTTTATGCATCATGTTGGATGCTTGGACCATGTATCTGTATATGTATCAGGTGGATACATTGTATGATCAGGTAGATCATGTATGGTGATATGTATCATGTATTTGTATTTGTATCAGGTGGATACATTGATGATCAGGAGGATCATGTATGATGATATGTATCAGGTAGATACTTGGTATGCATCAGGTAGATGCATTGATGATCAGGATGATCATAGATGACGAGCTTCAGGATGTTGCTCTAGATGACATGCAGCAGGATGTTGCAGTGATGATCAGGATGATCATAGATGACGAGCTTCAGGATGTTGCTCCAGATGACATGCAGCAGGACGTTGCAGTGATGATGATCAGGATGATCATGGATACATCAGGATGATGTATGGTGAGTATCAGGATGATACTCTGTGGCCGTGGATCAGGTTGTGCAGATAAGCATGTAATTTGTGCCCTGGGAGATTTGCAGATGGTCTTTCGAGGTTTTGCCTATGGCATGTAATTTGTGCCCTGGGACATCTGGCAAATGCTCTTTCGAGGTTTTGCTTGGGAGGACATATAATTTGTGCCCTGGGAGATCTGCAGATAGTCTTTCGAGGTTTTGCCTATGGCATGTAATTTGTGCCCTGGGATATCTGGCAGATGCTCTTTCGAGGTTTTGTCCTATGGCATGTAATTTGTGCCCTGGGAGATCCGATAGGTTGAGCTGTGTGCTCGTAATCAGTCCTGGGATGCTCTTGCGAGGTTTTGCCATGACCACATGTAATTTGTGCCCTGGGAGATCCGATAGGTTGAGCTGTGTGCTCGTAATCAGTCCTGGGATGCTCTTGCGAGGTTTTGTGGTGAGGTCACATATAATTTGTGCCCTGGGAGATTTGCAGATGGTCTTTCGAGGTTTTGCCTATGGCATGTAATCTGTGCCCTGGGACATCTGGCAAATGCTCTTTCGAGGTTTTGTGACGCACGTAAAAGTCCTGAGGATTCCACAGTATGGCCAGTGATGACGAAGACCTGCAGGTGGTGGGCCTACATCCAGTATGAAAAAGGACTGGCTCTGTAGAACTTCCTATGACGAGTAGAGACAGAGATTGGATGAGATAGCAGTAGCAGTGACGATGATGATGACGATGCATCGATGACGATGATCCAGAGAAGAAGACTTGTATAGCAGATCTGTGTCGAGAAATACCTTCCTTGTTAAGAGGGAGTGTTGATGTATATGTAACTTCGGAATGTATTTCATCAGTATATTATATGTATATTTATTGTACCCTTATAAGAGATGTGTTATTCCTCTATAAGGAAGTGTCGTCATGTGGATTGACAAGTGTCGCAAGTGTGTGTACTTGCCGATGGGTTATTAGACCACCTTATGGGGTCGGCCCTAATTAATATATAATATAATGTGGATGTACTCAAGTAGACAAGTCGGCCCCAGTAGGTCACTGGGCAAAAAGGTGAGTATAAATAGAGATAGGAGATCTCTATTTTACTCACTCGGAAAAAGTATCTATCTCTCTCTCTGGAAAGTGGCGCACTAGTGAGGAGGAGGAGGATCATTTGCTAGGAGACTATCTCTGTATTATTTGGTTGTATTTTGGTTGAGCCATTGCTCTCTCTATCTCTGAGGAAGTTTGTGGGGTTTTTCACCTTAGGGTTTTCCCCACGGAAACTCTGTGTCTCTTGTCTCTATGCTTTTGATTCTTGTGATGCTTGTGATGCTTGTCATATTATGATAGTCATGCATTGATATACTGTAGATGTTATTCTCTCAGCAAAGATCCTATAGTATTGTGATTTAATACTGAAAATTTAACATATATATATATATATCGCAACTAATACTACTACATATTATCATATATATATATATATATATGCATATATTATATATATACATGCATCACATATATCATAATAATATCTATATAATTATACTAACCTTATATACCTATATAGAACTCACTATTTTGATTGCATATACTTACATCATCAAATTTAAATACACTATAATACACATATACTACATATATACCAATATATGCTTCATAATACTATACAACATATACGATACCATATTGTATCAATACATATAATCAAATGCTATAGATTATATGCTTACTATATTACATACATACACACTTATATGGTATACACATTATGTAAACAATTAAGGACAACTTTTCCTAGTTTCCAAATTAAGCGCATAGAGATACACATGCACTACATCAGGATCTTGGTGCATGACCAGATTATTGCCTTGTAGTATTGCCCTCTTGTTGAGCAAACTGCTGATATCTTCACCAAGAGTTTCACTAAGAATATCTATATAATTAGACTAACCTTATATACCATATATATACAACTCACTACTTTGATTGCATACACTGACATCATCAAATTTAAATACACTATAATACACATATACTACACATATAGAAATATATACTTCATAATACTATACAACATATATGATACCATATCGCATCAATATATATAATCAAATGCTATACATTATATGCTTACTATATTACATACATACACACTTATATGGTATACACATTCTCTAAACAGTCAAGGACAACTTTTCCTAGTTTCCAAATTTTATTTTCAAAAGGTTTCAATTTCAAAATGTTAGTTTCCAGGTATGAGTGCAACTTTAAAGAAGGTATGTTCACAAAATTTTTGATACATTTAATAACTCAACTATGCACCCAAATCATACACAAATGTATGAAATCATGAAAATCAATCATTCCAAAAACCAATCCAATCATACAATAAAACGAACTGATCTCTAAAGTGAGGATTATGAATCTTCCATTAACATGAGGGAGGTTAAAATTCTTTCAAAAACCACATTTATAAATTCCAAATGCATATAAAAAAAATATTTATAAATTTGTAGAAGGCCCAATAGCCGTAGTGTTGTAACATAAGCTTTGATACCACTTTGCAACGTACCCAACCTTGAAACCCAGGACAGGGACACCAAGATGACCAGGGGATAGGATGAATCATTGTAAATTCACATCATAATAAGTTTATATAAGGATAGTTCATCATGCCAACCATCCATTTAAATAAAACAATCAACCTTTTTAAGGACAACACAAACTTACAATACATATCATTTTCCATATGCACTTGCCAACCAAGGTAAATACAGGAATGAATATAATCTGATATGAGCGAGCTATTATGTAAACTAACATCAATTAATTAGATCTACCACAACCATATAAAAATAATAAAATTTAGACTTGCAAGCTAACTTTAACAATATAAATAAAATATCTATAGGCTGCCATATTCAACCATAGTGACAAACTATAAACTAGATCTACTGGCTGCCACCTACAATCATATTAAAATCAGTAAAACCATATATGATGGATTCCATATAAATCCATATAGATGATAATAACATAAGATCTGATGCCTGTCACCTACAACCATAAAAACCATAAGCAAAAACTAGATCCAAGAGCACATGTTCACAAAATTCTGTAAATAAGCACATAATAAAATATTCATCACTGACTACCAACCATGGCCATATCAGCATGAAAAAATTCACATATGAAACATATCATCTCTATCCATATAAAATCATATATCAAGGGTGTCACCTACATCCATATAGATCATAAGCAAATCAGATCCATAAGTACATATAATTCCAACGATGTAGTAAATACACATATAATAAAATACTTATCTGATTAAGGGGCAACTAGATTCAACCGGAAAAATTTCCACCTAGACATAGAAATAGTCAATTCAATCCATACTTGAATAGTTAACCCCTAATCTGAGGCCATGGATCCATAAGCAAAGGTAATAGAAATCAATGAACAAGGTGTGTTCTTTCTCAACATTGCCATACATAAATGACTATATCTCAGCCATACAGAAATATTTTCAATATGTAGTCCTTACTGGAAGCGTTGCTCCAGACACAATGGAATAGGTCACAGAGCCTAGAAATTTTCAGAAACACCTGAACTAGAAGATGTGGTTGTGGCCTTCTTAAGAACCCCGCCACACAAAAATGACCAGATCTTAGTCATACTGAAACCATTTTCAATGAAATAAAAGGTGTTCCTTACTGGAAAGGTCACTCTGGAAGAAATGGAACATGAATCACAACCTAGAAATGATAAAAAATGGTCGAACCAAACCATATCGTTTCGCCCTTCCACACTCTCATAAACCACAACTACACCTTTCTCCATCATAAGCTTTCCCTTCCATTTACACTACCTAGTGCAATGAGATTCTCTTCACCACACAGGTCCCTTAGGACATCACCATCCAATGTTGTTCTTCAGGTGTAGATATTCATACATGGACCAGCAATGGGACAAGGACTCATGTTGTGTTATGCAAATTCAATCTTCAATCCCCATTACAAGGTCTTCATACCTCATTACAAGGCCTTTGATCTTCATTTACTAGTGAGTTGTGACTATCCGCGCTAACTACGGCCCTTCACATATCAATGCCCTCACAAAAAACTTCAATCTTTATCCATATAATGATTCTCCCCCACAAGAGTATGCACCTTTAGTATAGTAGCCAAGAGAGAGCCCATTTGAATTCATATAGAGCAATTTGAATCCTCTCCAACAGTCTAACTCCAACTCACTATGGAGGTTACCCAAACCACAATAGGTTAAATCCAACCCAGAGAGGCCAACTAGAATTAGTGTGAGTAGATTACAAAACATGAGGGGAGTTACACAACTTTTGAGGTGTCAAGGCTAAAAGTAGCCAGTGAGGATGCACTTGTGCAAGTGGGGGTTACAAAACCAAGTGTAACCTCCAAAAAGGAGTTACAAAACCACCAAAGGGGCACATTTAACAAGTGGAATCCATCCAAGCACTAAGGAATTCCCACGAAATCATTCATTACAATCAATAATACCAACATAGGCTAAAATAACAAAAATAGGAAATAAAGAGTGTTGTTAGGGAAAGCCACAACTTCTAGTCTGCAACCCCATCACATGTGGAATCCTTGGCCCCCTAGCCACATTAGTTGTCCAAGATGAGCTAGTGATTTAATTAAAAATAATAATTTTGAAACTAGGAAAAGTTGTCCTTAATTGTTTACAGAATGTGTATACCATATAAGTGTGTATGTATGTAATATAATAAGCATATAATCTATAGCATTTGATTATATATATTGATACTATATGGTATCGTATATGTTGTATAGTATTATGAAGTATATATTGGTATCTATGTAATATATGTGTATTATAGTGTATTTAAATTTGATGATGTAAGTATATGCAATCAAAGTAGTGAGTTGTATATATATGGTATATAAGGTTAGTCTATATATATATATATGATAATATGTAGTAGTATTAGTTGTGATATATATATATATATATATATATATATATATATAATGACATATCTATAATAGTGTGCATATATATGATTGATGTATGGGATATAGGTAACATGTAATGTGTATAAAATTTAAATAAATATATTATATGTAGTATAATAGAATAATTACAAGTATAATGGTGAAGCATATAATCTATAGCATTTGATTATATATATTGATACTATATGGTATCGTATATGTTGTATGGTATTATGAAGTATATATTGGTATCTATGTAGTATATGTGTATTATAGTGTATTTAAATTTGATGATGTAAGTATATGCAATCAAAGTAGTGAATTGTATATATATATGGTATATAAGGTTAGTCTATATATATATATATATCACAACTTAATATGTAGTAGTATTAGTTGTGATATATATATATATATATATATAATGACATATCTATAATAGTGTGCATATATATGATTAATGTATGGGATATAGGTAACATGTAATGTGCATAAAATTTAAATAACTATATTATATGTAGTATAATAGAATAATTACAAGTATAATGGTGAAGCATATAATCTATAGCATTTGATTATATATATTGATACTATATGGTATCGTATATGTTGTATGGTATTATGAAGTATATATTGGTATCTATGTAGTATATGTGTATTATAGTGTATTTAAATTTGATGATGTAAGTATATGCAATCAAAGTAGTGAATTGTATATATATGGTATATAAGGTTAGTTTATATATATATATATATATATATATATGTATATCACAACTTAATATGTAGTAGTATTAGTTGTGAGATATATATATATATATATATATATATAATAATGACATATCTATAATAGTGTGCATATATATGATTAATGTATGGGATATAGGTAACATGTAATGTGTATAAAATTTAAATAAATATCTTTCCACTTGAAAGGTAGTGGTTACTTCAATAAGTAACTCCTTGTCTATTTTAGGAAATGGGACACTTGTCTAAATGGTGTTTCCCATTCTCCTTTTACTTTATTTTATGCATGTAGTATGTTTATTATTGCATTATTAGTCATTTGTGCATGAGAAGCCAAGTGGCATTGTCATTATTTTAACTTATCTAATTGATTGTTAGTGGAATTGCCACTTGAAAGGAAAGTATAGCTATGTGCTATTCTTGTATTTTATTATTGATTATCTAATTTATTTATCTTAGGGTTAGTGGTGGCATTATTATTATTTCCTAACTTATCTTACTAATTTATTTTTTAAGTGGATGGAGATGCCACTTGTTCTCCTTATTTATTTATTCTGCCACTTGGATGATAGGTTACATGGAGATGTAACTCATTGCCTATTTTTGGAGAAGATAGGGCACTTGTCTTTAATTGTTCAAATTCAATTTTATTCTTATTTATTTTATTTTAGGTGTGTAGTATATATGATAATATAATTACATGTAATGATAGTGTATGATTATATATGTATATAATAGTATTTATGTGATGTATAATATAGATTGTGTTTGTATATGTGATAGATGATGAAATATGTTAATGATGCATGTATAATATATATATGAATGTTTATAATGGGTGTGTATGTGTACAAATAATATATATATGATGATGTGGATATAATGTAAATATGTTATGGTGAATATAAGTGATAATATAAGTATATTAATATATATAGTAAATATGAAAGATAAATATAAATATAAATATATAGTATTATAGTTGTATGATGTTAGTATTTATATCATATATGAGTATATATGTAATGAGTATTTATATCATAGAATCACCACTTTTGGTATCCATTTTCCAAGGTCGACCTCAACATAGATCCTGGTGCATGAGAAATTTTTTTCCCTTGGTTCAGCATTGTCTATATATTTTCCAAGGGAATTGACAATGTTTGTTAAGGATTCTTCTCCCCATTACTGAAGTGGGAGATGATGAAGCCTAACCCAGACCAGGATAGCCGAAGGAACATCTAGGTATGGATCAAAGTTTATGGTCCTTCTATTTAAGTACATGCCTCTATTTTCATAGAAATATGGACCATTTCTAAAGACTAGGTTGTTAGAATCAATTTAATATCGAGAGCGGCGATGAATCAGTATTAGTGCAGTTATTAGAATATTTTATCTTCTTTAACAGATTATCCTTTACTTAATAATTATCTTATGTTATGCATCAGTAAATAAACATTTACACATATATGCACCACATCATCAACACATAACACATAAATTTTACGTGGAAACCCAAATGGGAGAAAACCACAGAATGCTTCTTTATAGTGAGAAAGAATACATTCGAGGAAGCACCAAATTCCTATGTTTACTAGCACCAACTGGAAGGAGGCACCAACCTCCTATGTTTTATCTAGCACCAAATGGAAGGAGGCACCAAACCCTGGTCTCTTTGTTTTACAGGAACCAACCTGAAGGATGTTGTGATTCCATGTCTCCTTATAGTTTTACAGGAACTAACCTGAAGGAAGTTTCAGCTCCCTATCTCCTTACCCTGCCTAACCTCCCTGATGTCCAATATATTTTATTGTCTTGCAAAAATTCACCTCTATGCACTTCTTTAGGTATTGTGATGATGATTCTATTGTGCGCTACCATTGTATGCAGACTGTACTCTATCACTGTGTTGCTGCATACATCAATTGACTTCTCATTCCTCTGAAATCACACTTTTGCTAATGACTTGCTTCTTGTATTTTGTGCTCTACCGAATCTGCAATCTGCGCTTATGATTTTGTGTTCTCTTCTACATGACTGCAAATATCAACTGATACCATGCTTCAATTGATAGTTTGTTGGTCAAAGGGAAGCATCAGTAATAGATGGGACTACGCACATTCTGTTGTGTCTGTTTTGATAAAGTGTTGCATTTACTCATATAATATGGGACATCATGTGCATCAAATAGTTGGTCCATTCAGTTTAATGCACTTGTATCAGATCATCTGCATCGTGATGCGCCTGTAAAGTCTTGTTGTTGCTCTGTTGTTGTGCATCAAATGGAATATTCAACTTTGCATACTTTCACTTCCGTTCGTATACATCATATAGACATATGTGCAATATATGATAAACATCAGTTCTATCTCTCTTCTTCTGTCTTTACAATATCTATGACTATCGACGTTTTGATTGCAATATTGTCCTTTGAAATATCCATCACTTGCGCATTCTTTAGTATCTCTTCCTTTCAGTTTTTGCACAATTGTCATAGATTTACAACATCATTCTGTGCAACATCAAAACTTTGTTTTTATGCATGTGCACATTCGACTCTTCTCTAGATCAACTATTCTATCCACGACCCTCTTGATTCTTTGAAAAACAAACTAAAACTTTCACACAAAAAAACTTGTGTTCTTGCTATCAATATTACTTCAAATCTTTGACTTGCATCTATATTTATACATGTCCTACACGGACTGTATGTTCGCAAGTTGTTCATGGAATCCCTTCTTCCATACTTCGTGAATTATGCATATGCCACATGTAATCATCTAGTCTATTGATGTGTCATATCAGATGTATCAAACTCCCTCAAGGTACACAACTCGATGGGACTTTACACCTTCATTGTACTCTTGATGTACCATTTCCTTATGGTGTGTGTACAATATTCTACTTCGTCTTGGTGTGTCCATTACTTGTGTTGTACAAACCCTTGTGGGTAATGCACCCTTGTGATATCGATACTTCACGTAATCTGCACATTCACCAGCTTTATGATGTATTATTCATCATTGCATTTGGGTGATGCAACCTTGGTGTATTGATACTTTACAGATTCTACGCATACTCCAACTTTTACATGGTGGGACTTTGACTTCTGCCTTGTCATTACTTGTGGGAGTTGTGCACTTGTGTTCGTCGTCTATTGAACTTGCTCATATATGATCTTCAACCGTTGTACCATTCTAGGGGTTTGTGCGCATTCCACTTACTGAAAGCATATTCTAATTGGTTATGCTTGTGCACTTTCAGGTTTGGCCGACCATGTGTTGTTCCTTTCTTCTTGCACATTCTCAACCATCAACTATTAATGCTTAGGTTTGATTGTTTGCTTGTCCATTTGTTCAACCAACTTCTTTTCCATTTGAGCACTTGTACCATTGTCCAACCAACTCCTTCAATTTTTTGTCATGGGAGAGTATGAATTGGTGGAATTGATTTTTGCACAAGAGCCACATGATGTAAGACCCATTACTTGTGTTTCTTCTTGAAATGGATCTTCATCAAATATATTTTGGATCTGTATGATGTATCATATTATGTACTTCTTCAAACTTCACCTGCAAGATTGATCCTTGATGCACTCTTATATATACTCTAAAGTTTCTTGAGTGTTGTATCCTTTGTTACACCAAAATATCATCATCATGAGTCATGTGTCATCCCTATGCCTTAATCCCTGAAGTTCCCTGGGCTAAAACATCAAAAGGAAGGTTGTTTTCCTTTCCCTTTACCTTTTGTAGTCACCTCGACGCACCCTTCCTTCATGCAAGGAGCGCCAAAATCAAGGTGACGCACTCTACACCTTAGTAGAGCGCGTTGTTGACACAGTGTGCTTTTGTACAAAGCGTGTTGATCTACTTCTGATGCAGGTTTCCTTCATGCAAGGTGTGTCGGAGTTGGTTAAAGTGGATAAATGGAAGCTTTGAGTGATTTCTTGAAGCTTGGTGATGTGTAGGCTTATCCCTAGATGCTTGGGTAGGTGTCTCTCGATCCCCTAACCTAATGGGATGATCCCTTACAACTCTCCCCTAAATATTCAACCTACTCTATCCCTTTAGCCCTATATATACAACCCCCCTCTACATTGTTAAGGGAGGAAGGATTATGCACCCATATGCTGGTGGAATTTGGTCAGGTCATCATCTTCATCCATAGGAGATTATGAGGCTTTGGATATTTGAGCCAATATCATCGGACTTGGATTCCTAACGTCAAAGCTTCGGTTGTAACTCTCTCTATTTTGTATTTGCTGCAATTGCATTTAATATAAACATCTTTCCATAAACTTGTTATGTATTGTAATATCGTTTATGATTAGCTTCTTTGACTGCTTATCTAGTTAGATTCATAATCATATGCTTTCACGTTGTTTGCTTGTTTCCATTTTCTCTATCTTGTCTCGCATCAGGAGATCGAGGGACTGGGAGTTGATCAAGTGAGGAGAAAGGAATTGTGATCAATAAGGTAATTTGTTCCCTGAATCACCTTGCAATTTAATATAACTAGGAAAGATATTATATTGTGTACCATTTTATAATAGACCTAAACCATTTAGGCTAGGGAGATCTGTTTTTGTCTGCATTAATAATTGTCTTCATACAAAAATGGCAACCATACTGGGGAGTTATAGATCATAGTTTTGATTTGTTTTCAATTCTTTATTGTTCTTGATTGAGCCTCGATTTTCCTTTCCTTCCATTGGATTTGACCATCAAAGAGTCTCTGGTTTATCCAGACTCTTCTTTGGATTATCATCAGACCTTTTTCCTTTTTATTCTTGAAGTATTTTTTATTTTTTTTGATTTGGATCTCGCCCAATGCACTTGGGCCGTTCATCCCTCGCATCATTGTGTTTCTAACACTCCTTTCCGGCTTCCAACCTGCATCTCTGACACTATTTGTGTGTCTCCAAACTTCATCGCTGATGCGACCTACCCGTTTACAGAGTGTATTTCTACACTGTCCAATGTCATGGTGTACACTTGCAGGGTACGTTTCCCTGTGTTATTTGGCACTTGGTATAAAATTTTTCAAGTTGTTTTTTGGTTTGGTTTTCCCTTGAGTTCTGTGTATTTTCCTTGCATTCACAAAACCCCTAGGCACTAGTGTTATCCTTGGCTTGATTGCGAAGTTTAAGTGTCGAATAGGGTCCTAGCTAGTCAAGGGAGTGATTCAGTCACTGTGGGAAATTTCAATCCCCCATCGATATACTCAGTCTTTTGAATCTTGATCGTTTCACCAGATCTGTTTGGTTTGATCGATCTGACTTCCGAGCCTTCTCATTTTTTGCTACTGCGATTTTTCGTTTAAATTTCGTGTGTTTTAAGTGTTATTGAGATTTTGGGTGATCACACTTCTTTGGGAATTTCTCACTATTTAAAGTTTGTAGTAATGTATTCTTTCATTTTTTGAATCTAGATCTAGAAAGTGGCACTATTCTCAGATCTTTGAGTGCATTTGAGTAAGAAATAAAAAATTGTTCATTATCTTAATTTTGAGTATCTTTCTTGAAAGTGTTGTAGATATTTTTCATACTTTGGAATTTTTCATTAAAATATATTTGAAAATTTGAAAATATCATCATTATCTTTCATTTTCTTAGTTGTGAAAACTTGTTTATAATTTATTTGAAAATTTCAAGTGCATTCGAACTTTTACAAAGCATTTCCAAAGATTTAAAGATTCTTGCATTTAATTATTTTCTTCCACTTTTTATCTTTGTTTTGGGAAATCGAATTTATTGCATTCAAAAGAAATTATCCTTTTCAACTTAGCGTAGATTCGTTTAAATTTGAAAAGAGAAAAAGAAAAACATTTAAGATTTGGTGTGTGTTATTTTATTGCTTTTGTGGGCTTAGTGAAAAGAGTGCTTCATTCATATTTTGGTTGATTTTGAAGTATCAAGGTACTTGTTCACTTTTTACTATCGAAAACAATGCAAATTTCTCCTTACCATAGATAGCTTTCATCGAAAAGAAAACAAAATATTTGCATTTGCATGTATATTAGGTTTGCATTCATTTTAAATTCCTTTCTACACCTCATGCATTCACCTAACAGCCAAAGATAAAATTTACCGGTAGTGTTAGGTTAAAACTGTATAGAAACTTGTGTGTTAAGTTAGAGATGTGTTCCAACATCTTTAAACATGGAAGCTATCGTTATTTTCCTGCACTGCATCTCGGGGGCTTGTAGTTTTTCCACGTACCAACGGGTATATTGAATGGCCTTTCACATACCCTTGGGTATATAGAAAGATACTTCGCATACTCGGTAGTATATCGGAAGGCTCCTATCGTATGGTTGTGCATTAGACAACACCACTATGGAGTTGAGCTCCCACATACCTTGAGTATATCGGGAGACCATTTTAGGATTTTTGTAACCTTCTAAGTTAACCTATTGGTCATCTTGGCGTGGAAATACACAGAGAACAAAACTCAGGGAGCTACTACGCACGTGCTTCACGTAGTTGGGTTATATGGTCAGCGGTATGGTCCTAATCCTCCCTATTTAGTGCTCTAAAATAATGGCCCGAGTATAATTGTTGGACCTTGTGGTATGTCACAAGTTGCACTGCTTTGATAATCCCATGAGATTCGATACCATTGAATCCACACCTACCACATAAGTTTGCTTGCGGATTTAGCTTGTGTAGATTTTGGATTACATTTTTCTTTTTGTATAGAAAACACTTAGGAGAAATTTTGGTTCAGTCATTCTGGCTGATCAACCTTTGAGAAGATCCCAAAGGATTTTCAACTTGCCACCTGAATATCCCCTTAATCGGGAGGAGAACTCAGGAGAAAACATGGATCAACCTACCACATCTTTGTCATGCAAAGAAGACACTTCCATCATGGATTCACGGATGAACTTGTTGGGCGTGGCCCAAGTGGGTAACATTTTACTGAAACATGATTTTGAGCTGCGCAGTAGAAAAACACAACATGGTTAAGAGCGAAGCTTGCTGGGCATATTTAGTTGCGCAACTAGGCTGATGTGTAGGATCCGTGCAATAGCTAATTTTGGTAAGAAGATATAAGTAAAGGTCAGACAAGGAAATGACGTATTTTGGGTAAAAGAGTTGAGCGAAGGCAGGAGAAAGTGACATGTTTGGAAGAGTGGCAGCAAGCAATTGAGAAGCTAGGACACTACGTCGATGGCGACATGCAGGCGGAAGAGGCGGAAAGCGACAGGCCACGATGCAGTTGTAACCATTTTGAGGATTGCGGCTGTCAGTAGAGTGTGTGAGCCATGAGTGGCCTAACAAGACGACTTGGAGCAGGAAGAGCAAGCTATCGACGGCGACAGTCAGGCTGGCAGTTAGACACACCATGTTTTGTAAACCTAAGGGTTTTTGCTTATGCATTGTAAAGACATGACCTACAGGCATGATCTATAAATAAGGCATTTTTGTTTAGGGAAGGGTTACTCTTCATTTTGGTGATTATTGAATATTGTTAGAAGTTTTAGACTGAAAGCCATTGTAAAGGCTCTGCAGCTAAGTGCGCAGAGACCTATTTGAGAGAGAAGAGAGTCTGTAGCTGAGTGCGCAAATTAATAACTGTTGTGCCCTTCCTAAAAGATCAATATAACAACAGTTCTTGTAGACGTAACCTCCATTTGGGGGGTGAACCACATTAAATGCTGTGTAATGTGATTGTGTGTGTTTGTATTTGCTTATTAGCTTACGTTGAATGCTTAGATCTTCATTTATCAATGGTGTATTAATGATTTTGTATGTATTTGCTCTAAGAGAAGGAGGGGAATAATATGTTAAGTGTTATATGAATGAATGAATGTTGAGTGGTTAGTACTTCAAGTTTGCATAAGTATCACCCTAAGGGATAATCACATATGCACGAGTAGATCATATCACATAACTCCTGGATGCATAACACTAGTTGTGCACAATACTATATGTTTCATTTGCTTATAATTGTGGTAAGCCACTTAGGCTAAGTCACTAGACAAGTGACTGAGAGTGTTAAGTAAAGTGTTCAAATGCTCATTAAGTATACAAGAAGAAGCATATAACTCCTTTACACTGTCTTGTTTAGCCAAGCCGTGTAGCTTCTAGGCACGTGGGTGTCACAGCAGTTAGTAAGGAGAAGCATCGGTCGCGACATAGTCTATCTTCGCGCAACCCCTAGTTCGTAGTGCAAGTCTGATAGTGTGTTGTGCAATAAGTATGCCCGAACAATGCATCACACCACTATGGAAACCTGATTCCACAGTTCCCCCATTAACTACACCTCGAGTGAGACCTCATCCTATTCGCAAGCTATTGCTGAAAGGGCCGGTGAGAAGGGGTTTTGTTGGTTAAGTAAAACCGCGAAGAACCTGGGTCTACATTGGAAAACCTCTAGATTAGTTACCTACACCAACAGAACTATTCACCCCCCACACACCCACATATCACTGATCCTAAGGGTCCCGTGATTGTGGCACAACCTACTTCACATGACACACCTTTTCATCATTCGATGGAAGGACGTTATGGAGCTACAGATTGGATTTTCAGTCAACCCCAGGATGATACGGTATCAACATCCTTTGGTTAGACTATAACATTTTGGGTCACTTCTTTAGGACGACATGTTTATGATTTTGAGTCACTTCCCACCATGGAAAATCCAATTCAATTTCCTCCATGGATACCTAATGATGTCTATTTTTCACACGTTTACGTGACCATTGACCATTTATGAACATTTGGTGAACAACTTAGATGACATATTTTTCCTCACTGGTCTAACTCGAAAGTGTCACGAACTGAACAACATTCCCCTATTCATTCTTTATCATTTTATTCACCCAGAACATCCACACCTGTTGTGACCACTTATGAACCTGGTCAACCATCATTCCCAATGAGTACACCTCAAAGTCAAGAGACCAGTTCAATTTCTCCTTTTACCCCAAATTCTGAATGGTAACCTTCAACCTCTACTAACTATGCTACTAGGACATTACCTCCACCTCCCCCTCCCCCTCAAAATTTGAGGGGGTTTTATAATCTACCTCTCAGTATGCATTCAAGTGGAAGTAATCCCTTTGTTAGTAGTCAACCATTTGTTATGGGTCAACCCAGTATTACTGGTCAACATTCGGTTACTGGGCACACTTCAGTAAGTGGGAAATTTTTGACTAGGGGGAAACCCCTCACTAGTGGACCTCATTTGACTAGAGGATATCACCCATTTAGTGGACATAATGTGAGTGGAGGATATACTTCACATCCAAGATATAGCATGGTTGGAAGTTTCCTTCCAACCATGGGACAACCCATGTTGACACATCATACGGGGGGGCCATATATTTGGACCCAACCCCCATGGGGACATATTTTTCCAAGACATCATAATCCTAATATAGGACCCAAGTATCTAGGGAACCTTTTTCCTATATTTCCCTATATCGGAAACCCAAACACCCCATGGGGGCACCACAATGTTCCACCGACTAGACATCCGGTCGGTGGACCATCTCCATGTTAGTTTTTCAGAAATTTCAATCTAATCTAGGATCTTAACTGAGAGAATAACATGTACAACATATCTACAACATATCAATCATGGACACAATAATGCAAGCACACAAGAGACATAGAGTTTCACTGGGGAAGACCAAGAAGGTGAAAAACCCCGCAACTTCCTCAGAGATAGATAGAGCAATGATACAACCCAAGTACATGTTGGCTTAAACTGACCCAGAGGTTTCCAATTAGACCCGAGTTCATGCATCTCCTCCACGATTTGCGTGTGGATGAAGTGCAATCCTGGAAAAGGGATTTTGGCTAAGTCAAGCTCTACCCTATCGACTTCCTTTGTGTCCAAGAAAACTTGTTTTTCCATTGGCAACGCAACAGCCAATGGGTCCAGATGGACAATTCTGGTCTTTGATGGTAGCGTTATTGCTAGCTGTTGGCTTCCTTGCTGCGAGGTTCCTACCGACCTCCTTTCAACCCCTGCTTCCTTTGGCACAATAAGGCTTTTCTGGACATCATCCATTTTCTTCATTAGGCCTTGCATTGCGAGCTGCGTCTAGTGCAGGTCATCATGGATGACCATGTCCTTCTTTTCTTTAGCCACCATAAGCTCCTTCATCTGTTTTGAGACTGTTTTGGCTATCATCTCGTAGTCATCATAATTGAGGATTGCCTCCGATTGAATCTTTGTAGCCTTCACCTTTTTCCTCGACTTTGGCTTCTCTGAAGTCTCAGCTTCTTTTCTCTTCCCTGTTTCTTCAATGATTGGGCATGAGAGCGAGATCGACTGATCTTCTGCTGAATCTGTCTCCACGTCCATGACCTCTATGCGGAACTTTGCTGGCCAATATTTCATGAGGTCCTCAATATCCTGTTCATACATGATGTACTTTCCTGGGAACCACTCTGGTTTCCTCGTTTGTGCTTTTCGCAATATGAATATACATTTCATATCCGCCTAAAAGTCGATGATGTGGATATACTTCCCCGTGACCTGCTTTGTAATGCGGGGTGTCTTTGTGATTGCATCATGCAGCTGGATATAGTACTAGTAAAAGACTTCTGCTGTCGCATGCTGGCGCTCTGCATTTGTGTTTGCCCAGAGGTTGATGAACTTAAACCCTCTAGGATCCTTGGTGTCCATAATGACGCCCGCATAATATTGCGGCTCCTTCTATCCACACAAAGCAATCAAGATGATGATCTAGGTTAAATGGAACTGGCCGCCATTCACCTGTGTGTCGTTGAGTTCTTCAAGGAACTCATTCAATAGAAACTGACACCAATTGAAGCTGTTTCCTTCGGCCACTGCGGCGCCAAGGAGTATTGCGCCCGCAGGCACCTCCGAAGGCCTAGCTATTTTGAGCATCTTGCCTTCGAGCAACTGCGTTACAAATCCTGTTGCTCTGTCCTCTATATCTTCTGTCGGGAATCCTCTTTTTTCCTTTACCACCGAGTGGGTTTTCTTCATCTTCTCAACAACCTCTTTTTCTTTGCTCTTCCCTTGGAAGAATTGCTTCGGATCCTTACCGCGCTTGCTTAGCCTGGTGATGTGGTGGATCAAATCAATGTTCCTGTCCAGCCACAGATAACCTTGGTGGATTCGTGCCATGAGTGTGCGAACCACGATATTCAATTCTGGGGAACAGTCAAAATGTGGCAATCTCAACAAGTTTAGTAGCCTCGAATGAATGATAGGTGCTAACGAACTGTCATCTACCAAGTTCAGAGTTCCCTTGGCGTCCTTTTTCTAGCACATATATTGGTCTGGTTGAAAATTTGGGTACTTGGGAACATCTGGCTCATCTTTCGTCATTCCCAGGAGGTCATAATCCTCCCATTTACAATCTGCTATCTTTCCCAACAGATTCTTAGCAACGTTTACATGCTTTGAGATAGGTGACATCGGGATGTCATATCTTGCAGTCTCAGACAATTTAAACACAAGGGCATTCAGTTCCCATGGGGAGATATATTCAGGTGTCATCTTCAAAGGTTCGGTTTGAAATACTGGTGATTTCTGTGCCGAGGATCCCATCTTTATGATGTTGGATCGAGGTGCTGTTACAACTTTTCCCTTATCTTTTGCTTTTTCTTGCATCGTCGGATTAATTCTTGGTGATCTACGGGATCCTTCACCTTGTTCTACGACGACCTTCTTAACTGGAGTTTTCATTAATTACTGAATCCCTCCGTGATGAAAGATCCTCAGTGCTTCTTCAATGGTCAGTTCTTCTTCTCTATAGGTAGGTTCGGACATTCACAAATGAGGGAGCGGCTAAGGTAGACATAATAAAGATGGCTACTAGCTCAGAGAGGTTAATCGCAAGAAAATTCTAAGTGCTTGGTAACGCCCGCGAGTCTCCCAACGGTGTTATTTATAGGCGCAACAGACCCTCTCCTGCGCCCTTCAACGGCTAGATAAGCATTTAATGTGGTGTCCATTGGTGAATTTGAGCGGATCCTTCGGTCTTTTCTGTCGTCAACATGCTCAGAATGACTATCTTTGCTTAAAATGCTGAAGCGGTTGCTGCAACAGTCATCTAACGGCTATTTTTCTGAAAAGCCATGCAATGGCTATTTTTCTCTGGGTGCTGCGCCAAACTGCATGGCAAGCTATCTGCAACCCTGCATGACTACTTCGCAGTGCCAAAAATTTCCAACTGTGCGGCTTCCACTATATATATATATATATATTTTTTTTTTTCTTTTTTTTTTTTTCTTCGGCGCAGCTTCAACAGTGTTGCGTGGTACATAGATCATTCTTCTTATCATACCTTCTTCCTTTTATCATACATGTATAGACTCCTTTACATTTCTAGTGTCCACTTTCAACTGTACTTGACACTTAGAACTTCCTTCCTTGGTTCGTTATTCAGGTTTCTGCGAAGCAGTGCTATCATGGTATAGCTTTAGCCTGCTTCCATTTATCAAAGTTGGCAAGGTATCACCAGCTAAATTGGCTAACTGGACTGCACCAGTGTTAATAACATGTATCACAGTATATGGGCCAAGCTAATGCATCTTAAATTTACCAGGGAATTTCATGAATTTGCTATCATATAGGAGGACTAAATCACCTACCTGAAAACACTTGTTCTTTATATGGCGATCATGCCATGCTTTCTCGCAGTCCTTCTGAGCTTACTGGTGGAAGCCTGCGATGAAGCGATCTTCCTCCAAGCCCAGTAAGTGTAGTAATCTTTCTTCTAGAGCTTTGCAGTTTTCCATCCCTGTAAATGCAGCGATTCTCAAACTAGGGACAATATATTCCATAGGCATTATAGCCTCCTGCCCATAAACCAACTGAAAGGGTGTCTGTCCTGTCAATTTCTTGCATGTGGTCCTGTATGCCCATAGCACAGATGAGACATGTAGGTCCCAATCGTCTCTATTTACATTGCACACCTTAGTGAGTGCGTTCTCCAATATTTTATTGAAAGCCTCTATAGTACCATTCGCCTGTGGATGATATGGAGTATTGTGTTGATGATGAATGTGGAATTCCTCTGTAAGCGCCTCAATCGTCTTGTTCAAAAAGTGAGTACCTTGGTCACTCATCAAAATCTTCGGACAGCCAAATCTGGTGAGTATTTCTTCAAAATAAATTGCGCAGCAGTACTGGCGCTGCAGTCCTTAACTGGTTTTGCTTTTGCCCATCTGGTGAGGTAATCTGTAGCAGTAATAATATACCTTGCACCCGTTCTTTTTCCTGGTGGGTTTATAGGACCCACAAAGTCTATTGCCCATTTTTCAAATGGCTACAGTGTTAACTGTGGATTCAATGGCATCTCATCTCGGCGTGATGGTTTTCCTATCCTCTGGCAGACATCACAGTTCCTGCAATGTTCTTTGGCATCTTTATGGATTGTAGGCCACCATAGCCCTGCACGCAATATATTCTGAGCAGTAGCCCTTCCTGCATAGTGACCTCCCGCGATTCCTGAGTGTGCGTCGGCTAGAATAAATGGTTTCTCATGATCAAGTATGCACCTGCGCAGGACTTCATCCAGCCCAAGTTTGTATAACTGACCTGCAATTATAGTGAAGTCCGCGGCACGCACCACTAACTGTTTTTTCTGCTTGACCGAGAATTCCTGGGGTTCCAGCCCTGTGCTTAGGAAGTCAATGATGTCCTTGTAATAATCATCGACAACTTGTATACTAAATAACTGTGCATCAGGAAGACTGTATTCAATATTCGTCGGCTCCTCTCCTGACTTGATCCTTGACAGATGATCAAGTCCCAAGTTCAGCCTACTTGGCTTGACAATAATTTCAAAGTCATATTCCTGGAACAGCAATAGCCATCGGCATATGCATCCCCCTAACACTGGCTTGTCGACCAAATATTTCAATGCAGAATGGTCAGTAAACATAAGGAAGTGCGATCCCAGCAAGTAGTGTCTAAATTTCTGTAGGGCATATACCATCGCAAGGCATTCCCTCTCAGTAGTAGTATAGTTCTTTTCTGCTGTTAAAAGCTTTCTGCTAGAAAATGCAATAGGGTGGTCAATACCTCCCTCTCCTGGTTGAGCTAACACAATCCCCAGGGCAATACATGATACGTCAACATGGACATGGAATGGCTTCGTCTAGTCTGGAAAGACTAGGATAGGCGTAGTGACCATCTTTTCTTTTAATGTGTCAAAACCCTGTTCGCATTTTGCGTTCCAAATGAACAACGCGTCTTTCTTCAGCAGCTTTTCCATTTCTACAGTTATCTGTGCATAACCCTTTATAAATTTCCTGTAATATCCAGTATGGCCTAATGTAGATCGCAACATCTTGACTGAATTTGGTGTTGGTAAGTTTGCAATAACTGCAATCTTCGCAGGGTCTACCATCAGTCCTTGCTTACAGACAATGTGGCCAAGTAAAATTCCTTAGGGCACACATAAAATACACTTTTTCAAATTCAAGGATATTTGATGCTGTCGACACTTCTCGAGCATCATGCGGAGATTCGCGCAATGATTTTTCAATAGACCAAATACAGTCCAATCATCAAAATACGCTTCTAAAAACTTGTGCATAAAATATTTAAATGCTGCGACGACGACTTTAGATAATATGGCAGGTGCGTTCTTCAGCCCAAAAGGCATGACGGTGTACTGGAATGAACCCCATTCTGTAGTAAATGTTGTCTTATGCCTATCCGCAGGATCAATCCTGATCTGATGATAACCAGAGAAACCACCAGTGAAAGAATATGCCTCATTTCCTCCAACGTTATCAAGCACTTCGTCTGTGAATGGAGTGGGAAATGAGTCGTGCATGGAAGCATCATTCAACTTTCTGAGATCCACACAAATCCTGATCTCACCTTTTGCTTTCTTATCTTGAACAACCATGGGGCTAATCCATTCGGATTCTTCGACTGGTTCAATGATTCCTGCTTCTAGCATCTTATCTAGCTCTGCGTGGACTTTTTCCTTATAGCACGGATTCAATATGTATGGCCTTTGCTTGACAGGCTTAGCACCTGGTTTTAAAGGTATTTTCATGACCCCTAGGTCTCCCAAAATTCCTTTCATATCTGTAAATTTTGTTGGAAACAGTTCCTGATACTCATGTAAGGTATCTGCGATCTCTTCAATAGTCTGATCGTCCCAATAATCTCCTATTGATGCGAACTTTGGCTCTTTGTCTATGCCAATGTTCACTTTTTGTGTTTTTACTGGTCCAGTCATATCTGGGATTTCCAACGGAGGTCCTTCTCCCTCACGCGTGCCTTATGACTCTAGTATATCTATGTTGCGCAGGTCCTCCTCATCGTCTTCATTTGTGTCATTGGTATCTTTAGCTAAGTTGTAACACTCAATCAGGTGCTCTTCATGTTCCTTCCATTTTGAATGTAAGTGCGCAGGAACGCACTCTGTCCCAAAAAAATTCTGCAATGTTATGTTTTGATGATGACAGTCGTCCTGGAATATGTGCTTCTTGATTAGCTGTAACTTCATGAATTAATGGATTCTTGTCTTCAAAACTGAAGTCCTTCCGGAAGTTCGCAGCGAGCAGCTCCCAATCAGTGTGTTCACTGCGCAACTCCAGGTCGAGGTACCATTTCTCTGGGATACCCGCATCCAATGTATGTACAAATAAATGTACCCATTCTGTAAGTGGTCTTTCCACCCATGTCTTTGAATAGATTTCAATGTGCTGACTAGGGTCTGTCTATCCATTATACTTTTCAAAGGGTAAAGTAACCTTTTCGGCGAACCGGATTTGCATCTTAGTTTTGCATTGATCCCAAGTGGTCAATGTTTTCTTATGTGCATTCCACCATCTGGAAGGTGTATCGTGTAATGCTATATCTAAAGCTGGCAGTCTATGCTCATTTGGTATAGCTGCAGTATATTCCCTTATGAAACTGTAAACATTAGCAGAACCATCATATGTGGTAATAGGACTCACCTCTTTTCTGATCCAGCGCAATGATTTCGTAACCTGCGCACATCTTCTTGCTGATACTTCATGCATGCGGCTTTGCCAATTCTCCAATCATGTATCCGAGTCAGAGATACAAGAAGTGTCACTTCGCCAGCTGAGCGTACCGTCCGCAGTAGGATTAATGTAGTCTTCCTTGTTTGCAGTCAGCTAGTATAGTCAGTCTAAATCTTGAGCTTGGGATTCCTCCTGAATCGGCTCACTATATCTATCACCATCTTTAGGATCCAATGGTGTGATGACCCTAAGATGCTTCCCTTCAAATATCATCTTCTTTGTCTTCAAGTTTATGATAGCTAAGTTATCCATATCCCAATCAATTCCCAATATTGCTGGAAAAGGTTGACTATCATCCACAATTTCAATAACCTCAAAGTCTGCATGCCTTTGTACTCCGTCAATGTCAACTACTACATTAGCTAAGCGGCCAAAAGGTATGACCTTCTCCTGATTAGCCATTCGTAACTGGATAGGTGACCAGAGTAACTTTGGTTGACCCATCTGCTGCCATGTCTGCTTAGTTAAGACATTCACTTCTGATCCCAGATCAAGGATGACTTCATCCATTTCAAAATCTCCTATCTGTGAAGTAAGCCTCATCTCTCAGCCTGTTCTTTTGTGCTTCCTTATATGATGTACAATGCTATCTGGAGTCTTTGTTGCAATCTGAGGTTCATACTGGATGATAAGCTTCTGGAGCTCTACAATGGCTTTTTCGCTTTTTAGTAACTTCATGCAGCTTTGCAAGAACTGCGCAATAGAAGTACGGACATCTATCGCAGTACTTGTTTTGTCATACGGAGCTGGCATGTCTTCACCATGCAGTGTTTCACTGCGTAGCGGGATCCTTGATGAATTATCTGCTAGTTCTCTAAAGGTATCCCGCGCGTCAATGAAGATCTCCTTGTTCTTCTGTAGGTTAAGAGGGGGTTCTTTTCCTGGAGCTTTCCTTATCCATACTGTTTCAAAGAGATCCTTCTTTGTATGTGCTTCCCCTAATGTTGAAGCTTCCGCTCCTCTGTCACGGCCTGTCTCAGCGCCACTACGCGTGACCACGTTAATGCTCAGATCCACTGGTCTATTCTCTACTGCGATCCACTGGACGTTTGGATTCGGAGCCTCTGTTCGTCTTCTCTTCTGCATTTCCACCTCTAATACTGGGCAATCTTCAATGACATGCTCAAACGATTTACAATACTTGCACGTAGTGCATGGGTTAACACAATCTCTAGACACGTGCTCGGGTTGGCCACAGTTATAACAAATGACTTGGCCGTAGCCTCTTCCTTGTACCGGACCAACATTTCTTCCTCTGCCGCGGTATCCACCACCATGACCTCTGTATCCTTCTTGGTCATATTGTGCATTTTCTTGTTTTGGATGGGTATCTTCTTGTACGCGGTACAAGCCAGTGCCTCGCGTTGAGTCCATATCCCTTTTTCTTTCATTCATTAATTCATATGCGCGGCAGTTGGATTCATCATGTCCAACTGATTTATAGAAATTGCAGTATAAATTCTTAGGAGTTTTCACATATTTCTGGATTAGGTAACAGTCTTCAGGTCTATGTCCTGTGGTTCTACAAATTTCACACCATGGTGCCCGATTCTGATTTAATGGGTTAGGCACACCACTGTTAATATAGTCGCGGAATAGAGGGCAATGCTTGCGGTCATGACCTTCTCCTTTACAACTTGTACACCAGACCTCTTGTCTAGGTTCATATCTTTGTTCTTTACCATTTTTCATACTTTGCAGTTCAAGTGTGAGGGTGGTCAGCTGGTTCTAGATCTGAGACATCCCAGAACTAGTATCACCAATCGGCGAAGCTTCCAGCTTCATTACAATTTCCAAGGCCTCTGCCTGGGATAGAACCTTCTGCTGCATCAATGGTAATCTGATATGAGGTAACAGCGTAGCAATGAACCATTCTTTATGTTGTTCTGGTGGTATAACAAAACTTACTTGGTCTAGTAAGGTCTTAAATTTTTGATCAAATTCCCAGACCGTTTCAGTTGGTCTCTGCTTTATTTCCTTCAACTCAGTTATACACTGAGACTCAGACTTAGGTTTCTTGAACTCTGCCACCAGTGCGAATTTAATTTCTGCGAGGGTTCTCGGATGTACGATAGATTATTTCATAAACCAATGTAGCGCTCTATCCCTGAAGGTGGTGATGAGATGTGCTTGCTTCACAACATCGTCCTGGATTTGTCTTACACTCCATATGGCTTCACAAAGGAACCAATGCTGATCAGGGTCTTCTAGGCCAGTTCCTCTGAATATTGGCAGTTTCATATCAGTGTTTTCCATTGTGCTACTAGGTGGTGGGGCGCCGGGATTAGTGCGCGGCTGCTGTAAAGGGATCTGTGTAGTAAATACAAATGGGACTATCGAGAGAGATGGACTAGGCTGAGTCTTCTGCGGGGTGGGCTGCGTAGCGGGTGGGTTCTACGATAAGGGTGGCGCGGTTTGTGCAGTCAACGGATTCTCAGGGGTAAATGGTTCTGCAACTTCGCTATCAAGATCGCAAGGGATCTCAGTATCTATATGAAGTTTAGGGCCTTCCAGATTCTTATTAATTTTATATCTCTTACCACTTCTAAGAGTATGTTTCTCTTCGTCAGAATCAATATATGTACTGTTTATCATGACAGACTTCAAGAATATTACTGCATTCTTAGAACACCTTTCCCAGCTAACAACATCTTAATGTATAGACTGAGGTTGTTTAGAAACTTACCTTGGAATCCTCCGAAAAAGTGTGCTTCTGCTTGGCTGTAGGATTTGAGTGTGTCTACAACAAATTCTGTTACAAAGCCTTCTAGCATATGATCAACCCAATAATCAACTGCGTATGACAATGGGATGTCTAACACTTTAAGCTGCACTGTGAGCTCGGGAGTCCACTCCGTAGGAACTCCTCCTTGGAAACAGTTTTTCTTCTCTGCGAGCCACGAGATCCACACATACAGCTCATTTGGAAATGATGCCCAAAATATCTCGTGAATGTCGTCCAACAGATATCTATCCGACCACTGTGTGTCGCTTAGACGCGGATGTCTATTTTCTTGTCTGTTAAAATCGCTTATGGTCTTATCCCACCAAGCTTGGATTTCTGTCTTTTCAGGATGCCAATAGTCAGATCCTTCGAGGAACTGAAATTATTCTTCACACATTATGATTGAAACTCAACGGAACCATTTCAACTCATCATGGGTTCTAGCGCGACAATGGAACCATTTGTTGGCTTAAACTGACCCAAAGGTTTCCAATTAGATCCAGGTTCTTTGCGGTTCTCCCTTTCACCAACAAAACCCCTTGGCACTGGCCCTTTCGGCAACAACCTGCGAGCAGGTTGAGGTCTCACCTGAGGTGTATCTTATGGGGTACTGCGGAATCAGGTTTCCACAGTAAATGATGAGTTTTTTATATGAACAAGCTGCGCAGCGCAGGACAGAAGGAGTGCGCTACGGGGCAAAGTGATGCGGTGCGCAACAGGATCTATGCTGCGAGCAGTACTGTGCGGTGGAGGCAACACTGCGGGCCGTACCTAGGGTTTCTTACTGCTGTGAATCTTCTTCTGGAACTGTGAGTCACCCACACTTATCCTCTACTTGGAAGATCTCGGAAACGTTAAGGCACTGAAATGAATATCACTCATCCATTCATTCAGGCACTTACTGGTTATCTTTCTAGCGTTCATTCTAGAACTTGGATTATTACGATGTGAACCGAAATGATAAACATGACTAACTTTGCTGCGTTCCTTCACTGTGTTTAAGAAAGTAATTAAACTTAAATGACTGATTCACAAACTTAACATAGAATTGAAATGTTTGCCATTCATCTGCTTCCGTGGAACCTAGCATATCATTCCCAAACTTCTCCTATTGGTAAATGCATATCGAAGTTCTCATACTACATCATGCAAGGAAATATTCAAGCACTCATTCTACAGAAAATACACAAAGCATTCATTCATAAACATCATCACATAACACAGGATTTAACGTGGTTCACTTCCCTGGATGGAAAGCTACGTCCACAAGAATGGTTGGTAATATATTTCTTTCAAAAGGGATGGGGCAACCGTTCTTAGTCTGCGCACTCAGCTGCAGACTCTCCTTTCTCTCGGCTAGGTCTCTGTGCACACAGCTGTAGAGCCTTTACAATATTCTCAGCTCGGAGAGATTTTACAATACAAAAGGGTTATCTTCTTAAATTCTCAGCAACAACAAAAGAACAACAACCCAAAAAGAGAACAACACCGAGAACCCCCATCCCATACAAGATGTCTTCTTAAATAGATCATGCCCGAAGGTCATGTTTGTACAATGCCGAAGACCAAAAACCCAAAACCCTAAGGATTTCCAAAACTACGCCGGTTTTCCAAATCGGCTTGCTGGCTCCTGGTAGCATCTGCTTGATCATGGTGGATCTGGTGGATCTCCACATCCTCATTCTGTCGCTATCGGCCTTCCTGTCGCACGCGTGCCTACAGGCTGCTTCTGCCGAACCGTTTCTCTCTAACGGTTTTACCTTCTAAGCGAGCCAAATGTCGCTTTCCTTAACAACCCACGTGTGGCCGCCTTCCTGTTTTGCCTATGTCTGCCGCTCGGCAATCCTGAAATATCTTTCCAAAAATGGATGCTACCGGTCGAGCTGGTAGCTACACTTGATACTTGTCCAGCACACCGCTTTGCTGGCTCCATGTGGCCTTCTAACTCCGCAGCACTTCTTCAGCACAGTATTGGTCTTCGCATCATGGCCAAAACTTTGATGCTGCGCGCAACTCCGCAGTCTGGTCAAAAGTTGGATGCTGTGCGCAACTTCGCACCATCCTCAATACTTATCCAAACATGTGTTTCTGAGCTACGCTCAGCTCAACTTTCCCTGCTTGCCTCAAAAAGGTGCTTCCAGCACTTCATCTCAACCTAGGCCCAATAGTACGAGAGAACACCAAGCCTCTCTCTAAGTACTCAAACTTCACTCTGGCTAGTGGTTTCATCAACACATCTACAACCTGCTCATCTGTCGCAACATGCAGGAGCTTCACTTCTCCTCTCTGCACCATATCCCTGATATAGTGATATTTGATCTCAATGTGCTTCGATCTGTCATGGAACACCGGGTTATCAGATAGCTTCACACAACTTTGGTTGTCACAAAAAATACCAGTAGCATCCAACAGGAGATCAAATAACTCAGATAGTAGCTTCCTCAGCCATACTGCCTCACAACTAGCCGAACAAGCTGCAACATACTCGGCTTCGACTGTACTCAGTGCTATGTAGGACTGCTTCCTACTAAACTAAGAGATCACACCTGATCCCATACTAAAGCAGCACCCAGAAGTGCTCTTCCTATCTGCAGCACTACCTGCCCAATCTGAATCAACATAACCCTGCAGGTTAAACTTTTGATTCACATCATACTTGAGCCCATAATCAATTGTACCCTTCAGGTACCTTAGAATATGCTTTACAGTAACCAGGTGAACACCTTTGGGATCCATCAGGAACTAGCTTAATGTGTTCACCGCAAAGCAAATATTTGGTCTCGTGTTCGTTAGGTACATCAAGGACCCAATCATCCGACGATACATCATGGCATCAACCAGCTCAGATGAAGCATCACACAGAAGCTTCAAGTTCGATGCCAAAGGTGTGGTCATGGCCTTGCATTCCATCATCCTGAACCTCTTTAGGATCTCTACTGCATACTTCCCTTGTCCAAGGAAGATTCCATCTGCACACATATGACTCCCTGTCATGTGTCTCAAAGCCGAGTGGCTGCTCCACATACACTTCCTCTTTGACTACACCATTCAAGAAAGCTGTCTTGACATCCATCTGGTGTATCTTCCACTTTATCACTGTAGCTAGAGCAAGTACTGTTCTAATGGAAGCGTATCTGACTACAGGTGCAAAAGTCTCTTTATAATCAATCCTTCTTTCTGGGAGAATCCACGAGCTATAAAACTCGCTTTGTATTTCTCTATGCTACCATCTGCAAGATGCTTGATCTTATAGATCCACTTGGAAGTCACAATGGAATTCCCTTCAAGTCTTGGGACTGCATCCCAAACATCATTCTTCATGATCGATTGGTATTACTCAATCATGGTATTCTTCCATTACTGCATCCTGAATCCTGGGAACTTTAGATTCTTCAATAGATAGCTTTGTTGCTGAACAAATGTTGTAGTCCTTCTTTTGTAGGTGATTATACACAATCTTTCCTACAAGTCAAATTCAATTGCGTGATTAGAAACTTATCATAGTTTTCATAACAAAATATTACGCATAAAAACATATGTCATACAATCATGCAATTATCTTAGCCAATGCTTCAATACAACATCTATCCATATTCTGTAACTTTCTAGATGCCTTCCATCTCTACCAGAACATTGTTAAGAGTTTGCACTACTCCCAACATGTCAGCAAAGAGGTTTCATTCTCGATAAGTAGCAATGGAATGTTATACAGTGCCATAGGCCACTTACTCATTATATGCATATTAGTAGTATATTGTTCATTAATGCAATTATTCTAATATGCATAATACACAACCTAAGTCTAGGAACATAAGTATATACATCATTGAACAATACAAGAATGTCAATTCAAATACTTATCTTTGTTTGTTTGTTGGATGGACTCCCTCTCAATCTTTGCTTCCTTATAGGAACTACTGGAGTGTGCTCCCTCTTGATCTTTGCTTCCTGGATTACCTGTCCTTGAACTTATATCCATCCTCGATCACTATGCATGCTTACTAGTATCATCATTGTGTAATCCTCGAGATCTCATACATAATCATACATTCATTAGTATAATCTTAATACTATCAAAACACAATAATCTTAAACATGTATAGTCACGATAATTTCAAACACAGATAATAAGCATTAGCATTCAATGTTTCAGGGAAGACTTCTCTTACTCATGCATATTCTATTTGACCATAGAAATCTTCTGGTTAGTCATATCATCAATCAAGGTAAGAGACATAATATGCATAAACCCTAGATTACTCAAACTTGTACCTTCATGAGTAGTCATTATCAATCATACAAAAGTATGAGATCCTTACATAGGGTAGGATTCTAACTTGATATAGAAAAAAATATACCTGGTCATCATATTTGCTAGTTATGTCTAGCAATGTTTTCTTGTTCTCTTCAATGACCTGCATAACTCATAAGTTAACCATTGTAGAACCAAATTATACATACCTCTATGTGATCCATGACTATGGATGAGTCTTTGTCTTCAAGCCATCATGGTCTTGATCTAGAACTTGATTTGTACCTTTCATGTTAGTGGATAACATTATCCTCATGCAACACCACAATGCATTAGTACAATCATAAGTGTCAAAACCCTAATCAATGAATATCTTCTATCATGCATTCATATTTTTATTAAGGTGATACGAGAAGTCTAAAATTAATCAAGATTGTACTAATCTTAATGAAGACAAACATATCATAAACTTAATCATGAACAGATTTTGAAACATACTCGTAAGTCATACCTGTCGAGTTTGCTTGTAATCTTCTTATGTAAGGCCTTAGCCTCATATCCCTTTGAAACTGGAACTTCTTCACTTATGCAGGTGGCCAATCCATTATCTTCTAGGATTAACCCAATCCACTTGAATTGCAGAAACTGGATCTAGAGCTGGATTAGGGTTTGTTAGAGAAACCCTAAAAATTCAAACTTTGAATTTCAAACTTCTGAAAGGATAGAAAGATGCATCTTTCTGAGCTGGTCAATTTGGTATACTCAGAATTTGAAAATTGCAAAGTTTCACCCCTCGAAATTGCTTTTTAGATTTCCAGATTCACTAGGGAGGACCCTGAATTAGGGTTTGATTTTCCCAGAGCTTCACCCAACCAAAAGGTTTGATCCAAATATCTAAACTTCGATTTTCTTGAGGAGCTTCTAGCCGTGGTCACAAAATTCAAAAATTCCAACTTCTGTAGAAGCCCTAATTTTCTACCTTTCTGATCAAAGTCCCGAACTAGGGTTTGATCAAGCCCGACCTTCTGCCCAACCAAAAAATTCAATTTTGGTCTCTAAATTTCTATTTTGATGAGGAGAATCCAGCTTTGGTCTCCGATATAAAAATTCCAACATTCTCCGAAACCCTAAATTCCCGGAGCCATGAATGAAGGTGCTCAAAATCCAATTCTGTTTTGACAAAAATATGCACCTGATTGTTTCTGGTGTAACTCCAAAATTTCAGATCTACAAGGTCTGAAAATTCTTTTTGTAGTATCCTGACCTATTGTCTTTCCAACCCCATAGGTCTGACCTCAAATGTATTCTCTGAGAGAGAGTTACGCCAAGTGTCGTAACGTGACCTGTTTATGGGATAAAACAGGAGAGTGAACTTGTACGGAGTGCCACATGTCACTGGTTAAATTTAGGCCTCTAAAAATTGTACTTGTGAAAGTACAGTCCATTCCCTACCTTCCATTTTTTACGAAATTTCATTTGGAGCTTCCTAGCTGAAGTTGTGACCTTTTTTCCTAGGTCACCTTTTTATGACTGAGATCTAGAAGAGGCAGAAACCATATATTGTACATATCATAAATCTGAAAGTAAAGCGAATTAGAGGCTCTCATTTGGACACAAGGTACATGGAGATCTTATATTCTACCTGTAAGATTTTACGATCCTGAAACTTCTCCAAAATGAATTTATAGCGAAAGTGCTACGATGACTAGTTTTTTCTATATCAAGCCCTAGCTTCGTAAGTGCAACAAGTGTCATTAATCCCATGCCATGCCTTCTTTCAGGCTAGCTCTGATACCATGTTAGTTTTTCAGAAATTTCAATTTGATTTAGGATCTTAACTGAGAGAATAACATGTACAGCATATCTACATCATATCAATCATGGATACAATAATGCAAGCACACAAGAGACACAAAGTTTCACCGGGGAAAACCAAGAAGGTGAAAAAACCTCGCAACTTCCTCAGAGATAGATAGAGCAATGATACAACCCAAGTACAAGAGATAGTCCTCCTAGAAGCAGCTTCTCCTCCTCCACTAGTGCGCCACTCTCCAATGAGTGTGTGAGTGAAGAATAGAATGATCAAATAGAGTGCCTCCCGCACTCTATTTATACATGACTTGACTTGCCTAATAACCTTTACTAGGTCGGCCTCAACTTAACCACATAGCATAATGCTGACAGGGCTGACCCCAAATAGGGTGGTCTAATAACCCTTTAACCCACATGACTTATACAAGGCCGGCCCCATCAAGGTGGTCTAATAATCCATCAAGTATAAGTTATGACACTTACAATATAAATGGCGACACTTCCGTATAGAGGAATAATAACATCTCTATAGGAATACAATATACATAAATATGTGAAATACATTCCGAAGTTACAATTACATCAACACACCACCACCTCCACCAGTTTTCCCGCCACCTCCACCACCATAAGGTCCACCACCACCCCATTATGGAGCAGGAGGACCCCCGCATTCCGGTAGAGGACCGACCCATTCTGGAGGAGGAGGACCCCACCTTTCGGTGGGGGACCACTTTACTCTAGAGGGGACGGATCCCCACCTTCTGGCAGAGGCCCACCTTATTTTGGATGAGGGGGATCCCCTTTTGGTCCACCTCCCAACCCTAGAGGCCCACCCCCACATGGCCAATTTCCTACAGGAGGACCTTACGACCAATCAATCCATGGTCCTACTAGTACACAAATGCCTTATTAGTACTACCAGTATCCACAGCCAAACCAAAAATTACAATTTCTGGCTACACGTGATCTGCCAGACTTATGATGGTTGAATAATGATCCCATTTATCATGGCACAAATTGGCCATCAATTCCAGTGAAGTTACCATCTGACATCCCGTAGTTTGATGGAAAACCCGGTGAGGACCCAAAAAACCATGTAATGACTTATCATTTGTGGTGTTCGTCCAATTACTTAATGGATGATTCCATCTGTTTGAGGTTATTCTAGAAAACCCTTACAGGTACTACCGCAAAGTGGTACATCGAGTTTCCACCACACTCCTTTCCCGATTTTCGATCTTTGGCTATGTCATTTTGACACATTTTCAGCTACCGATCCGCTACGAAACCAACACAGATCTTTTGACTTCTCTCCATAAAACCACCGCAACTCACATTTCTGATCATATTCGTGAGTGGAGGAGGAGATGATGTCTTATTAAAGCTCCCATTTCGGACCAACTCCTTGAAGATTGGTTTACAAAGTCACTACTACCTATTATAGCCCAAGATGTAGCTATGGGTGGGGCCATCACAGATGTCACGTCCCCTCCCTTCAATCCAGTGCAAGGGAGGAAACATGACCAAACTTACCAGGCTTATTTGGTAAAGTCAACCCCATACATCACTAAGAAATTCATAATAAATAAAAACTTATGTGTGCACGTTCATGCTCAATATAAACACAGAGGAATTAAATCATATTTGCACACACACAATTATAATGCATCAACATATCTATCACAGTGGATGATGATTCAATATGTAGAGAATCAATCCCTTTCTCATGCTATGCATAGACTTCATATCAATTCCATTAACATGAATAATTATCATTAAGAATTAACACATTGCAAAACACATAATGCATATAATTTAAACACAGATAACACTTATCTTTGAGATGAAGTTGTTCAAACAACTAGCTATGTGAGAGCAACATTCCACCCAACCATAGATGTTTGTCCATCCTATATTCTTTCAGCTGAGAGATCACCCCCGAGCTGGGTTGTGCATCCACTAAGGAGGAACTAGATGGGATTACTCATAGCCATGGCTTCACTCAACAGCTATGCTAAGCCAACATACAGTTGGGTTTATCAAGCATACAAAAGATAGAGGAGGGAAATGCTAAACTAGTGAGCTCAACCACAGAGTTACAGGCATCTCAAGTTAATTCAAACAGTTAAGACACCCACAGTACCTACCACACCCAACACAAGGAAGGTCCCCTTCTCTACTGCACAGTCCCTCAGGCGTCCCTTCCCTCTAGTTCTCTTCAGGATGGGCATGGAAAGGTACAAGCTGCTAAATCCTTGAGATTCTAGCCTTCACTAGGTTTCTCAAGCATTTCCAACCTCTGCTCTGGAATTCACAGGCTTGGAATTTCTCAATTCGGTGATCAAATAACTCAATCCCGTCACTAGACTTCTGGGCTATAAAAATTGGGTTTTTCTATGGATTTCGGGGTAATTAATGCTCTCAAATTCACCACAAGGTTCATATCTATGGATCCCCCATTGGATTTACTTTCAATACCAAATTATGGGCGTTTATGGCTCTTCAAAACGTGGGTTCTTGCAAAGTTGCGATTTCTGTTTTTTCTCACTATTGGGCATGTGGAATGGATGAAAACTGATGCTGGGATCTTCAACTATGGAATGGGAATGAGGAAGAACCAATTCCCATGAGGTAGAGTGACTTGTGGTACAAGAAAAACAGATCCCATACCTGTCATACGAATTTATGGGCTGCCCATGCTCCATTTAAGCCATGGACTGAATTCTTCAACAACTTCCTTACAACAGAATTAAATGTCAGCAAGGAAAGTCAAATGGGTTCACAAGATGAAATTTGGCAGCAAATGGTTCATCCCCGCAACCCCCTCATCACTCCCTAGTGGAATATACATGGCCCCTTCTCATTCGTTGCTTCCATAGCTAGTTTTGGTATTTTATTGCAATATCAAATATTTACATCATTTACAATATTCCATGGCTTGATAGCTCATGGGTAATAAAATATCAAATACTTGTCCATTTTAAATAACATTCGAACACACACTAGTGGGGCCTTGTCCTTGAGCTCCAAACTAGGGAAACATACATCGCATGTATACAATATTTACATTAAAAGCCAATATTTCATAAGGGTCAAAATTGGGGTATTACAACAGAGGAACAAGCTATATCCTGTGCTCAGTATTTAGACCTTGTCTATTCTCAATCTGGAACCTTATACGATATTGTTCCTAATGCACCCCGCACTACCTATGACCCAGGAAAATCACCCAGGGGACCTCATGCTGATGGATTCATTGGTTATGTTCACACCCATCCTGCTACACGATTTGGTGGATCGCATAGCCACCATAGATCGACTCCACCCTCATCACAGGATGGGAACAACACCAATAGATCACCCAACCATGCTGCCACCAACGAAATGAATTCAGTTCAATTTGATTCACCTCAGAAATCCGGTGGTAAAAAGAAGAACAAAGGTAAAAATAAAAAGTCTTATAACCAGAAGGATCCCAAACAGAACAATCCCCACGACACCAAACAAAAGAGGAAGGTTAAGTATCCTTGTTTACTGTGCGGTGGTGACCACTTTACCAAAGAGTACCCACATCGGGATGAGGTCCAAAATTTCTTCAAGGGGAACCCCACACCCGCAATTTTAACCGATCCCTTCCCCACACAACAACAACAGATGATTGTGCAACAACCATCTCCTTCTTAAGGAGAAACGTCCTCCACAACTCATGTTCTCATTATGCGGAATGAAACGGTCAACTTGAATACTCGACCACGTTCATATGACTCTCCTCCTCCAAAGGAATCTAATGGGGGTAAGCTTGAAAAATCGCCATCGTCTACATCTAGCATTCCATCACCTCAAGGTCCTCTCGTCATAGAGAAACCTTCATTGGACTCATTATTGCGTCCACCCAAGAGCACAATTAGAAAAGCCACTTTCAATCCCAATGCTCGGGCTGCTCAAAACTACAATATAATAGAGGATCTAGCGCAAGCCCCTTGTGCAATGTTGGCGCTAGAGGTCTTACAAAACTATCCCATTCAGCTTAAGACCCTGTTATCTTCGATTGGAGTTATAGACACAGATTCCTCCAATACCGTTATGTTCAAATTAGAGTATTTCAAGCCGGGGCTTTCCCACCAACTTGCGTTCCAAATCGTTACTAACGTTACTGGGAAAAGAATCCATCGTATTGTCCTAGACGAAGAAGCCTCCACCTCGGTTATGTCATTATCTTGTTGGCGAGCCATCGGCTCTCCTGAGTTGAACCGTTCTCCTACTACATTGAAAGCCTTTAATGGACGTGGCTTTCAACCCCACGGGTTGTTACAGTCCTTGAACGTTGAGTTGGGAAGCAAGAGAATTTCCATTAATGTGGAAGTCATTGTTTCCCCATTGGATTACAACTTACTAGTTGGTCAAAACTGGTTCTATGCCATGACTACGGTAGCATCATTCATCTTCCGCATCGTGCAATTTCCCCACCAAGGGAAGATTGTCACTATTGACCAACTAGACTTCTGTACACTTGCACCACTACTCACCTTGTAGACAATGTCCCTCTTTTAGAACATTCAACATAGATATACGAGAGTGTGGGGGTAGGAATCCTTAAGAATTCATCACTTATGGTATTTTTTCCAACACCAGATCCCCCTATCCATGTTTCCATTGTTAAGATTTAATATGCTAAGACAAAAAATAGGAGCATTATTTTCCATTTCATAATAATAGCATATACAGGATCACTGAAGAAACAACAAGCACAGCATAAACACAAGAGACACAAATTTATCCTGGGAAACCCTCATGGGGTAGAAAACCCAGCAAATATTCCTCAATATAGATGACCAGCAATATACAAAGATGCAAACCAAAGACATGATCTCCTCCTCCACCATAGCATACCTCTCCTCCACAAGTGCGCTACATTCTGAGTGAGGGAAGTGTGTGTTAAATGAGGAATACACCTCCTCTATTTATACACTACTCTGACTTGTCTTTTACACAAATCATGTAGGGTCGTATTTAACCATTGGGTTAAATACCCCATTACAACTGACTGGGCCGACCCCACTAGGGTGGTCTAACAACCCTTTGACCCACATAACACATACAGGGCCGACCCCCACTAGGGAAGTCTAATAACCCAAGTTACCACATTCCGACGGAGGAATAAACATCTTCGGATATACAATAAGATCTTCACGGAGGAATGAAACATCTCCAGAATAATAAAGTACAAATATAATATTCTTCGAAGTTACAATATCTCAACACTCCCCCTTAATGAGAAGGATATTATAACAGCATATGCATGAGCAAGGAGTCATCAACATCATACATGATACATCTATAAATCATTGGAAGCTTTCTCAACATCATCAGTAACTCAAGCAGTTACTGGAACATCTTCAATACTGGAACATCAACATCTTTAGTACTGAGTCTTTATCTTCTGCAGCACTCGAATAGCTACAGCAACATCAACGTCTGGATCCTCACGATCATCAACATCATCATCTAGTCCATCACGATTAGTAGCATTGTCATCATACGATCATCAACATCGTCATCACACGATCATCATCATCGTCATCTAGACCATCACGATCAGCAGCATCGTCATCACATGATCATTAGCATCGTCATCACATGATCATCAGCATCATCATCTAGACCATCACGATCAGCACCATAGTCGTCTAGATCATCACGATAAGTAGCATCGTCATCTCACGATCATCAGCATTGTCATCACACAATCATCAGCATCGTCATCTAGACCATCACGATCAGCAGCATCGTCATCACACGATCATCAGCATCATCATCACACGATCATCAACATCATCATCTAGACCATCACGATCAGCAGCATAGTCATCTAGATCAATACGATCAGCAGCATCGTCATCTAGATCAACAGTATTAGTATCCACACCAATACAAGTATACACATCATCAATACAAGTATCCACACCAATACAAATATACACATCATCAATACAAGTATCCACACAATACAAGTATACACATCATCAATACAAGTATACACATCAATACAAGTATACACATCATCAATACAAGTATCCATATCAATAGCATACCCTGCAACACACACGATCATATTACAGGATGATCAATCCTGCTCTCTTTAGGACATAGGTCCATGGATGATGCAATCCTGTCATGTACCTTTTGAACCGAGGTTCAAGGATGATCCAGTCCTACTATGTACCTTTTGAACCGAGGTCCAGGGACGATCCAGTCCTATCATGTACCTTTTGAACCAAGGTCCAGGGACGATCCAGTATTATCATGTACCTTTTGAACCGAGGTCCAGGGATGATCCAGTCCTATCATGTACCTTTTGAACCGAGGTCCAGGGACGATCCAGTCCTATCATTCAATTCTCGGAGAACTCATGTCTACGGCTCAATTCAAAGGACCAAAGTTCGAGGACAATCCAATCCCCTTACCTGTTCATTCAGGATTTTATTTTCAGAGACATCTTGTCTACGGCTCAATTCAAAGGACAAAAGTCCGAGGATGATCCAATCCCCTTACTTGTTCATTCAGGATTTTATTTTCGGAGACATCTTGTCTACGGCTCAATTCAAAGGACAAAAGTCCAAGGACGATCCAATCCCCTTACCTGTTCATTCAGGACTTTATTTTCGGAGACATCTTGTCTACGGCTCAATTCAAAGGACAAAAGTCCGAGGACGATCCAATCCCCTTACCTGTTCATTCAGGATTTTATTTTCAGATAAATATTGTCTACGGCTCAATTCAAAGGACAAAAGTTCGAGGACGATCCAATCCCCTTACCTGTTCATTCAGGACTTTATTTTTGGAGACATCTTGTCTACGACTCAATTCAAAGGACAAAAGTCTGAGGACGATCCAATCCCCTTACCTGTTCATTCGGGATTTTATTTTCGGAGACATCTTGTCTACGGCTCAATTCAAAGGACCAAAGTTCGAGGATGATCCAATCCCCTTACCTGTTCATTCAGGACTTTATTTTCAGAGACATACGTCTACGGCTCACTTTAGGACTGAAGTCCAGGGATGATCTAATCCCCACATGTCCACTAAGGACTTCATTCTTGAAGACATATGTCTACGGATCCTTTGAGAACATATGTTCAAGGATGATGCAATCCCCTTGTCAACTTAGACCCTGTCTAAGGACCATCCACCAACCTCTCTATTGGCATCACTAATATAGGTATCCTCATCATGGACCTCACGGTCGATGTAGGCAATCTCATCATGAGTGATCACATCACTCCCCCTTTCGAGGAGGGTCCTTCTGAACTATATTAAGTTTGTCTCGAAAAACTTTACTTGAGGTAGAGGTTTGGTTAGTACATCGGTAACTTGTTACAAATTTGAACTTTATAGTTCCTTTCTGCACCATATCTTGTATATAGAAATGTCAGATCTCTATCTGCTTTGACTTATCATGGAACACTGGATTCTCTGCCATCTTGATACAACTCTGTTTGTCACATAGGATCATAGTTGGGTCTATCTCTAAGTCAAACAATCCTGTATCCATACTGCTTCACAACTAGCAAATCAAGCAACCATATATTCCGCTTGTGCTGAGAGCCACACTAGACTGCTTCCTTCTAAACCACGATATCATGGCTGATCCCAGACAATAACATCCTCTCGATGTGATCTTCCTGTCTGATACACTTTCTACCCAATCAACATCTGTGTAGCCATATGAAGTCATGATCTCCAAGATAACATAGACCAAAGTCTATCGTATCCACATGCTTTGCAACTATTAGGTGAACACATCCAGTTTCCACTAGATACTGACTCCAGGTGTTCACAACAAAGCTTATATCTGACCTAGTATTTGTTAGATACATCAATGACCCAATAATTTGTCTGTACAAAGTTATATACACTAACTCTGATGAGTCATTCACTAACAACTTCAAGTTGGAATCCATGAGAGTGGCCATTCCAACACATCAAGTCTTCTCAAGATTTCTCAGTATACTTTCCCTGGTTGAGAAAGATTCCTTACGAGCCTTGCCATACTTCTAGACCTAGGAAGTAATGCATCAATATGAGATCTTTCATTTTCATTTCTGCAGCCATCTTCTTCTTTCTTTTCATGATCTGTTTCTCATTCCCTGTCAGAAAGATATCATCTACATACAATAATAGTATGATCCATAACCTTAAGGTAAAGGTTAGGAACAACTTTACTTTTGGTAAAGCCCAAGCTCGTCAAGAAACTGTCAATTCTCCCTTTGTGACTGAACATCATTCACACTCTGCATTGAATGCTCTTCTGCATATCTATCTGTGCCATCTCTCGTTAGATGGGTCTACTGATATGAGCCTCAATATCATTCAAACTTGGTGGTGAGTTCCTTCTTACATCCATGTCATCTGTGTATAGAAACCATATTCAACCTTGTAGCAAAGGTTGAGATCCACATCACCCATGATGATCATTAAGCTCATCAATTGACTAACAATCCTGGATATCCATACAGAACCTGAATCACACTTCTTCTTTAATTACACCATTAAGAGAATGGTCTTATCTATCCACTTGGAGCAAACATCTTATCATGATTCTCTTCCTCTTTCTAAGAGAATCTTCTAGCCATGAGCCTTCTATATTTTGTTTGATTTGTAAATATTCTTGTTGAACATCCATCACTTGTTCGGTGTTCATCATTCTTCATGATCTTTCCTACAAAACAAAATTAAGTACATGATTAGTAATACTTCATAATCATGAAATCATGATAACCTATTATGCATACAGATATCATTTACATAGTTATGCAACTATCTTGACCAATACTTTGGCACAACACTTTTCTATATCCTGTATGCATACAGTGGCTATCTAGATGCCTTCCATCTCTACCAGAACATACTATCGAGAGTGTGCACAGCTCTTAGCATGTCAGCAAAGAGGTTTCATTCTAGACAAGCTACAATGGAATGTTTTGTCCAACTTACCAATCATATGCATATTAGTAGTATACTATTCAATGCTCTATGAATGTTTACACTCAGCATGAATACAAATATGCATACAATCTATTTACTATTTCAAATAACAACTCAAATACTTATCTTTTATGTTTGTGTGGTTGCCTCCCGCTTGATCTTCTAAATGTCTTTTGAACTTATATTCATTCTGTACCACTGTGCATGCCCAAGTGTGCACTAGTGTCATCCTCATGATCTCATACACAAACATACATTCATTAGTATATTCTCAATATTATCAAAACATTATAATTCTAAATAATCTTGAATATGTATAGTCATGATAATAGATAATAAACATTAGTATTCAAGATTTCAGGGAAGTCTTCTTTTACTCATGCATATTCTTGTTTGATCATGGGACTCTTCTGGTTAGTTAAATCATCAATCAAGATAAGAGACATAATGTGCATAAACCCTTGATTAACTTTATGAATAATCATAACCAATCATGCCAAGTATACTTATATAAGGGATCCTAACAAGATAAGATTCTAACATGACATAGGAAAACATACCTGGATTAGTATACTTGCTTAGTTATGTCTAACATACCTAATCAATATCTTCTTTGTTCTCTTCAATGACTTAGAGATCCTATGCTGGAACCTGCATATCTTATAGGTTAAGCATAATAGAACAAATTCATACATACCTCGTAAGTAGAACTTCTATGTGATCAAATATTATGTTTTCATGGTCATGGAACTTGATTTGTCTTTCGTGATGTACCTGTATCTTGTTAGCATACAACATCAACCTCATACAACACCGAAGTGAATTAGTATAATCATATAGCCCTAATCAATGAATGTCTTCTATCATTCACATGCATTCATACTGTTACTAGGGTGACAAGACAATTCTAGCATTAATCAAGGTTGTACTAATAAATAATATGAAGACAAACATATTATGAACTTAATCAGGAATCATACCTGAACCTCCCTAAGTCATACCTGTCGAGACTTCTTGTAATCTTCTTATGTAAGGCCTTAGCCTCAACTCCCCCTGAAACTGGATCTGGAGTTTGATTAGGGTTTGCTAGAGAAACCCTAAAAATTCAATCTTTGACTTTCACACTTCTGAATGGATGGAAGGATGTGTCTTCCTGAGCTGATCAAACTAGCATACTTCAAATTTGAAATCTCCAAAATTTGACCCCTCAAAATTTGCCTTCGAAACTTCTAGATCTTCTGGACAGGATCCCGAAATAGGGTTTGATGAAGCCCACCCTTCTGCCAAATCAAAAGGTTTAATCCAAGGCTCTAAACTCTTATTTTTCTGAGGAGCTTCCAACTGTGGTTACAGACTTCAAAAATTCCAATTTTTGCTGAAGCCGTAATTTTTCCATCTTTCCGATCAAAATCCTGAACTGGGGTTTGATCAAGCCCGGTCTTCTACCCAACCAAAAAATTCGATCTTGGTCTCTAAATTTTGATTTTCCTGAGTAGCATTCAGCTGTGGATTCTGATTCCAAAAATTCTAACTTTCTCTGAAACGCTAAATTCTAGAAGCCATGAATGAAGGTGCTCCAAAAATAATTCTGTTTTGACAGAAATATGTACATGATTGTTTCTGCTGTAACTCCGAACTTTCCACTCCACAGGGTCTAAAAAATATTTTTGTGGTATCCTTACCTTTCATCTTTCCATCCCGACAGGTCTGACCTCAATTAGATTTTCTGAGAGAGAGTTATGCCATGTGTCGCAACGTGACCTATTTATGGGATAAAACAGGAGATCAAACTTGTACGGAATTCCACGTGTCACTGGTTCAGCTTCGGCCTCTAAAAACATTTCTTGAGATAGTACAGTCTGTGTAATACCTGCATCTTTTTACGAAATTTAATTTGGAGCTTCCTAGCCCAAGTTATGACCTTTTTTCCTAGGTCACCTGATTTTGACTGAGATCTGGAAGAGGCAGAAACCCTAACTTGTACTGATCATAAATCACAAAGTACAACGAATATGAGGGTGTCCTTTGGACACAAGGTACCTGGGGATGTTATCTACGACCTGTAAACTTTTCAAATCCTAAACCTTCACAGAAATGGATTTATAGCGAAAGTTCCATGATGATGGGTTTTTTCTATGTAAAACCCAAACCTTGAAATTGGCGCAAGTGAAGCAAGTGTCGTAAGTGCCATACATTGCCTTCCTTCAGGTTATCTCTGATACCATGTTAAGATTTAATATGCTAAGACAAAAAATAGCAGTATTATATTCAATTTCATAATAATAGCATATACAAGATCACTGAAGAAACAACAAGCACAACATAAACACAAGAGACACAGATTTATCCTGGGAAACCCTCATGGGGTAGAAAACCCAGCAAAGCTTCCTCAATATAGATGACCAGCAATATACAAAGATGCAAACCAAAGACATGATCTCCTCCTCCACCATAGCAGACCTCTCCTCCACAAGTGCGCTACATTCTAAGTGAGGGAAGTGTGTGTTAAATGAGGAATACACCTACTCTATTTATACACTACTCTGACTTGTCTTTTACACAAATCATGTAGGCTCGTATTTAACCATTGGGTTAAATACCCCATTACAACTGACTGGGCCGACCCAACTAGGGTGGTCTAACAACTCTTTGACCCACATAACACATACAGGGCCGACCCCCACTAGGGAAGTCTAATAACCCATGTTACCACATTCCAACGGAGGAATAAACATCTCCGGATATACAATAAGATCTTCACGGAGGAATGAAACATCTCCAGAATAATAAAGTACAAATATAATATTCTTCGAAGTTACAATATCTCAACATCCATGGTGAACATGATTTCATCCTCGCATTACTCCAACAATAAATGGATTTTTCCCCATCCAGACCATCTGGATACGATTATAGATGTGATGCCTCTTAGCCCTGTAGAAGCTATAAATGAGGCCATCTAATCGACACCTGATTTACCCGATGTCCACTCCACTGTCGAATCCACTTCACGTTCTCTTCCATTACAGTGGATCTCATCCTAACCAGATCCTCTACTCTGGAATCTTCATTCTGATGAGTCCATCATGGATATTATGGGCGCGAGTGAACCCCCATGGGAAGACCTCCATCATAGATCGTATTTCCTTCCATCGTTAGATTCAGTAGAGAAGTCTATTGAAATGATTGTTTCACTAGATTTATTTCCCTTCCTTCAATCTCCCATCCTGACAGTGGATATGGCAACCAAAGGGAACTTGGCTAACATCAAGCCCACCATTCCGATCGACATCTCGGTGAAACCAGGAGTCGTGGAACAAATTCATTTAGGCCAAACTTGTTCTTCGGAAGAAGTCACCACTTTTATGGCCTTATTCAAATAGTTCCACGACGTTTTTGCATGGAGCTACAAGGAAATGCTCAGGATTGATCCTGCTATTGTCATGCATGAAATTCAAACATTACTCGATGCAAAACATGTCTAGAAAAAGTTACGCCCTGTACACCCTCGAAAAACTGCGACTATAAAGGTAGAAATTGAAAAGATCTTGAAGGTTGGGTTCATATATCCTGTACCCTTAACAGATTCGGCATCCAATGCCGTCCTTGTTACCAAAAAATAGGGCACCATTAGGGTCTATGTCGATTACAGGGATCTGAATAAGGCTTGTCCCAAGGACAACTTTCCTACCTCATTTATTGACCAGATCATCGACAACTATGCCGGAAGTGTTATCTTCTCATTCATGGATGGATTTTCAGGCTATAATCAGATAGAGATCCACCTTGTCGATCAACACAAGATGAATTTCATATGCCCATGGGGTACGTTTGCATATCGCAAAATACCTTTTGGCCTTAAAAATGTTGGTTCCACATTCCAGCAGGCTATGTCGTACGTTTACACGACGTGAAGGACTTTGTGGTTCCTTACTTAGATGATCTACCTGCTCATTCAAATCGTCGATATTTTCACATTAATCATCTGATGGTTGTATTCCTGAGATGTAGGCAGTACAATATTTGTCTCAACCCTCACAAGTGTACTTTTTGTGTCGAGTTTGGATGTTTGTTAGAATTCATAATTTAAAAATATGGGATCCATATCGATCCCCTGAAGGTGGAAGCTATTGTATCTCTACCACCCCCAACAGATATACCGGAACTTCAAAATTTGCAAGGAAAAGAAAATTGTTTAAGGCGTTTCGTGTGCAATTTCGCTGAAAAGACACAGGGATACATGTGGTTGCTTAAGAAGGATGTCCCTTTCATTTTGTATTATTATTCTCAGCAGTCCTTCGACAAACTAAAACATGCTATCACCCATGCACCTATGTTGCAACTGCCCAATTACACCAAGTATTACATCATTTATCTTGTTGCTTCCACTACCACCATCGCTATGGTTTTGGTTCAAGAGGATAGTAACGCCCAGGAGCACGTGATTTATTACCTCAGTAAGGGTCTCATAGACTCTGTAACACGGTACTCACATGTCGAGAAGCTAGCTCTCGTAGTAGTCATCTCTATCCAAAAGTTCTTCCATTATATCCTCCTCCGCACTACCACCATTATTGAAGACTCTAACCACATGTACCATGTTATCACACGCCAAGAACTAGGGGACAAATATTCATGTTGGATCGTGATTCTTCAAGAATTTGATCTTGATTTTGAGAAGGCTAAATCCAAAAAGTCTTTGGTTTTCGCAAAGCTAATTTGTGATCTTCCCCGTACTGACACGGAAACTGTGTTGATGTATTTGTAACTTCAGAATGTATTTCATATATGTATATTGTATTCCTATAGAGATGTTATTATTCCTCTATACGGAAGTGTTTGTATTCCTATAGAGATGTTATTATTCCTCTATATGGAAGTGTCGTCATTTATATTGTAAGTGTCGTAACTTATACTTGATGGGTTATTAGACCACCTTGTTGTGGTCGGCCCTTTATAAGTCATGTGGGTTAAAGGGTTATTAGACCACCCTATTGGGGGTCGGCCCTGTCAGCATTATGTTATGTGGTTAAGTTAAGGCCGACCTAGTAAAGGTTATTAGGCAAGTCAAGTCAAGTATAAATAGAGTGCGGGATGCACTCTATTTGATCATTCACTTTCTCACTTATACTCTCAGTGGAGAGTTGCGCACTTGTGGAGGAGGAGAATCTGATGCTAGGAGAAGACTATCTCTTATTCTTGGGTTGTATCATTGCTCTATCTATCTCTGAAGGAAGTTGTGGGGTTTTTCACCTTTATGGTTTTCCCCAGTGAAACTCTGTGTGTCTATTTTCTCTTGTGTGCTTGCATTATTATGTCCATGATTGATATGCTGTACATGTTGTTCTCTCAGTTAAGATCCTAGATCATATTGAAGTAAATTCTAAAAAACTAACATGGTATCAGAGCTAGTCTGAAAGAAGGCATGGTATGGCATTTATGACACTTGTTGCAGTTGCGAAGCTAGGGCTTGATATAGCAAAAACCCGTCATCGTAGAACTTTCGCTATAAATCCATTTTGGAGAAGTTGCAGGATCTGAAACTTTTACAGGCTGAATATAAGATCCCAATGTACCGTGTGTCCAAAGCAACACTTTGTGTGATCCTAATTTGTTTTACTTTGTGTTTTATGATATGTACAATCTAGGGTTTCTGCCTCTTCCAGATCTCAGTCATAAAAAGGTGACCTAGGAAAAAAGGTCACAAGTTGGGATAGGAAGCTCCAAATGAAATTTCATAAAATGTGACAGGTAGGGCATGGATTGTAGTTTCTTGGGTTAGGTTTTCAAAGGTCGAAATTGAACCAGTGACATGTGGCACTTCGTACAAGTTTGCTCTCCTGTTTTATCCCATAAACATGTCATGTTGTGATACTTGGCATAAATCTCTCTCAGAGAATCCATTTGAGGTTAGAACTATGGGGTTGGAAATGTAACAGGTCAAGATACCATAGGTAGAATTTTCAGACCCTCTAGATATGAAATTTCGGAGTTACACTAGAAACAATCAGGTGCATATTTCTATCAAAACAGAATTGGATTTTGAGCACCTTCATTCATGGCTTCAGGAATTTAGGGTTTCGAAGAATGTTGGAATTTTTTTGTATCAGAGACAAAGGCTGGATACTCCTCATCAAAATCGAAATTTAGAGACCAAGATCAATTTTTTTGGTTGGGTAGAAGGCCGAGCTTGATCAAACCCTAGTTCGGGACTTTGATCGGAAAAGTGAAAAATTAGGGCTTCTGCAAAAATGGGAATTTTTGAAATCTGTGACCATAGCTGGAAGATCCTTGGAAAAATAGAATTTTAGATCTTTGGAGAAAACTATTTGGTTGGGTGAATCTCCGGGAAACTCAAACCCTAATTCAGGGTGCTCCCTAGTAAATCCGGAAATCTAAAAGGCAATTTTGAGGGGTGAAACTTTGCAATTTTCAAATTCCGAGTATACCAGCTTGACTAGCTCAGAAAGGCGCATCTTTCTATCCTTTCAAAAGTTTGAAATTCAAATTTTGAATTTTTAGGGTTTCTCTAACAAACCCTAATCCAACTCTAGATCTAGTTTCTGCAAATCAAAGTGGATTGGGTTAATCCTAGAAGAGAAGGGATTAGTCACCTGCATAAGTGAAGAAGTTCCTGTTTTAGAGGGAGTTGAGGCTAAGGCCTTACATAGAAGATTACAAGCAATCTCGACAGGTATGACTTATCCAGGTATGTTTCGAGATCTGTTCATGATTAAGTTTATGGTATGTTTGTCTTCATTAAGGTTTGTACAGTCTTGATTAACTTTAGACTTGTTGTATCACCTTAATAAAATTATGAATGCAGATATTCATTGATTAGGGTTTTGACACTTATGATTGTACTAATGCATTGTGGTGTTGTATGAGGTTGATGTTGTCTGCTAACATGAAAGGTACATCAAGAAAGACAAATCATGTTCTAGTTCAAGAACATATGACCATGGTGACATGAAGACAAAGATTCATCCATTTTCATGGATCACATAGAAGCTCTACTTACGAGGTATGTATAATTTGGTTCTACAATGCTGAACCTATGATATATGCAGGTTACTAGCACAAGTCATTGGAGAAAACAAGAAGACATCATGTGGGTATGTTAGACATAACTAACTAACACATTAATCCAGGTATGTTTTTCCTATATCAAGTTAGAATCCTACCTTTTGATAGGATCTCTTATATAAGTATACTTGGTATGATTGATAATGATTATTCATGAAGCTATAGGTTTGAGTAATCATGGGTTTAGGTATATTATGTTTCTTACTTTAATCGGTGATATGACTAACCAGAAGAGTCCTATGGTCAAATAAGAATTTGCATGAGTAAAGGAAGTACTCCCTGAAACCTTGAATACTAGTGCTTGTGATAAAATTATCTGTGTATGAAATGATCTTGACCATACATGTTTAAGATTACTTAGAATCATAATGTTTTTGATAGTATTAAGATTATACTAATGAATGTATGTATGAGACCTCGAGGATAACACAATGATGATACTAATAAGTATGCATAGTGATCAAGGATGGATATAAGTTCAAAGATAGGTAATCCAAGAAGCAAAGATCAAGAGGGAGCACACTCCAGTAGTTCCTGCAAGGAAGCAAATATTAAGAAGGAGTCCACCCTACAACCAAACAAAGATAAGTATTTGAATGATTTGTTTGTTTAAATAATATTGTTCAAAGATGTATATGCTTATGTTCCTAGACTTAAGGTATGTATTATGCATATTAGAATAATTGCATTAATGAACAATATACTACTAATATGCATGTGATGGGTAAGTGGCCTATGGCACTATACAACATTCCATTGCTACTTATCTAGAATGAAACCTCTTTGCTGACATGTTGGGAGTTGTGCACACTCTTAACAATGTTCTGGTAGAGATTGGAAGGAATCTAGAAAGCTATGGGATATGGATAAATGTTGTATTGAAGCATTGGCTAAAATAATTGCATGATTGTATGACATATTTCTTTATGTGTAAGAATTTGTTCTGAAAACTATGAGATGTTTCTAATCATGCAATTTAACTTGTTTTGTAGGAAAGATCGTATACCATCACCTACAAAAGAAGGACTACAACATTTGTTCCAGCAACAAAGCTATCTATTGAAGATATTGAAGTTCCCAGGATCCGAGATGAAGTAATGGAAGAATATCATGATCCGTCGATCATGAAGAAAGATGTTTGGGATGTGGTCCCAAGACCAAATGGGAAGTCTCTTGTGACTTCCAAAGTTCCAGCATGCTGCAGATGGCAACATAGAGAAATACAAAGTGAGATTTGTAGCTCGTGGCTTCTCCCAGAAAGAGGGAATAGACTATGAAGAGACTTTTGCTCCTATAGCCAGGTACACTTCCATCAGATCAGTACTTTCCCTCGCTGCAGTGATGAAATGAAAGATACACCATATGGATGTCAAGACATCTTTCTTGAATGGTGTAGTCGAGGAGGAAGTGTATGTGGAGCAGCCACTTGGTTTTGAGACACATGACATGGAGTCATATGTGTGCAGGTTGAAGAAAGCCTTGTATGGCTTGAAGCAAGCTCCTAGGACTTGGTATGGTAGGATAGACAACTTTCTATCCAGTTTGAGCTTTACCAAGAGTAAAGCAGATTCCAACCTTTACTACAAGGTTGAGGAAGGAAATCCTATGATACTACTTTTGTATGTGGATGACTTGTTTGTTACAGGTGAGGATGGGTTGATTGCCGACACCAAGAGGAAGCTTGCTGCTGAGTTCGAGATGAACGACTTGGGGATGATGCACTACTTTCTAGGCATGGACGTGTGGCAAAGTGCAGATGGAATCTTCCTTGGACAAGGGAAGTATGCAGTAGAGATCTGAAGAGGTTCAGGATGATGGACTGCAAGGCCATGGCCACACCTATGGCATTGAATATGAAGCTTCTGTGTGATGCTTCATCTGAGCCGCTTGATGTCATGATGTATCATCAGATGATTGGGTCCTTGATGTACCTGACGAATACGAGACCAGATATTTTCTTTGTAGTGAACACATTGAGCGAGTTCCTGACGGATCCGAGAAGTGTTCACCTGGTTGCTGTAAAGCATATTCTGAGGTACTTGAAGGGTACAGTTGATTATGGGATCAAGTATGAGGCGAATCAAAAGTTTAACCTGGAGGGTTATGTTGATTCAGATTGGGTGGGCAGTGCCATTGATTGGAAGAGAACTTTGGGGTGCTGCTTCAGTATGGGATCTAGTATGATCTCTTGGTTTAGCAGGAAGCAGTCCTGTGTGGTACTGAGTATAGCCGAAGCAGAGTATGTCGCAGCTTGTTCGGCTAGTTGTAAGGCAGTATGGCTGAGGAAGCTACTATATGAGTTATTTGATCTCCCGTTGGATGCTACTGGTATATTCTATGACAACCAGGGTTGTGTGAAGCTGTCTGAGAACCTGGTGTTCCACAACAGGTCGAAGCACATTGAGATCAAATATCACTATATCAGGGATATGGTGCAGAGAGGAGCAGTGAAGCTCCTGTATGTTGAGATGGATGAGTAGGTTGCAGATGTGTTGACAAAACCACTAGCCAGAGTGAAGTTTGAGTACTTCAGAGAGAGACTTGGTGTTCTTCAGATTGATGACACTTCAAGGAAGAAGTGATGGACACATTTGCTAGAGCCATTCCAAGCATGGTGAGAAGAGGATCCTTCCCATGGCTATGGATATAAGCGCTGTGTGATGAGTATCAAGACAATGCTCCAGTTACTACTCTGTATGCATCATGTTGGATGCTTGTTATGATCATTTGGATCATGTATATGTTTATGCATCATGTTGGATGTTTGTTATGATCAGTTGGATCATGGATTTGTATATGTATCAGGTGGATACATTGTATGATCAGGTAGATCATGTATGTTGATATGTATCAGGTAGATACATTGTATGATCAGGTAGATAATGTATGATGATATGTATCAGGTAGATACATTATATGATCAGGTAGATCATGTATGATGATATGCATCAGGTAGATACTTGGTATGCACCAGGTGGATGCACTGTATGATCAGGATGATGAGCTTCAGGATGTTGCTCCAGATGATATGTATCAGGATGATGCTGTGATGATGATCAGGATGATCATGTGATGATGTACATCAGGATGATGTATGATGAGTATTAGGTTGATACTCTGTGGCCGTGGACAGGTTGTGCAGATGGGCATATAAGTAGACCTGGGAGATCTGATAGGTTGGGCTGCATGCCCATAATAAGTCCAGGGATTCTCTTTCGAGTCATTGCTCTAGGAGGACATATAAGTAGACCTAGGATATCCGACAGGTAGAGCTGTGTGCTCATAACAGCCTGGGATTCTCTTTCGAGGCATTGTCCTATGGCATATAAGTAGACCTAGGAGATCCAATAGGTTGGGCTGTGTGCCCGTAATATGTCATGCGATTCTCTTTTGAGGCATTGCCATGACAACATGTAATAAGTCTGGGAGATCTGGACAAGTTGTGCTAGTCACATAAAAGGCCTCAGATGCTCTTTAGAGTTCTTGATTGACACTCTTTTAAGGTTTTGTGGTGGGGGTCACATGTAATACTTCCTGGAGATCCGGACAGGTTTTGCTAGTCACGTAAAAGGCCTTAGGTGATCTTTAGAGTTCTTGCTAGTCAAGACACTCTTTTAAGGTTTTGTGACAGTCACATGTAAGTGGACCTGGGAGATCTTTTCGATCATGCTTTGGCACATAAATGGTCCTGGGATACTCTTTCAAGGCATTGTGACGCACGTAATAAGTCCTGAGGATTCCACAGTATGGCCAGTGATGATGAAGACTTGCAGGTGGTGGGCCTACATCCAGTATGAAAAAGGACTGGCTCTGTAGAACTTCCTATGACAAGTAGATCGGAGATTGATTGAGATAGCAGCAGCTGTGATGATGACGATGATCCAGTGATGATGATCCAGAGAAGAAGACTTATGCTAGAAGACCTTTGTCGAGAAATACCTTCCTAGTTAAGAGGGAGTGTTGGTGTATTTGTAACTTCGGAATGTATTTCATATATGTATATTGTATTCCTATAGAGATGTTATTATTCCTCTATACGGAAGTGTTTGTATTCCTATAGAGATGTTATTATTCCTCTATATGGAAGTGTCGTCATTTATATTGTAAGTGTCATAACTTATACTTGATAAGTTATTAGACCACCTTGTTGGGGTCGGCCCTGTATAAGTCATGTGGGTTAAAGGGTTATTAGACCACCCTATTGGGGGTCGGCCCTGTCAGCATTATGTTATGTGGTTAAGTTAAGGCCGACCTAGTAAAGGTTATTAGGCAAGTCAAGTCAAGTATAAATAGAGTGCGGGATGCACTCTATTTGATCATTCACTTTCTCACTTATACTCTCAGTGGAGAGTTGCGCACTTGTGGAGGAGGAGAATCTGATGCTAGGAGAAGACTATCTCTTATTCTTGGGTTGTATCATTGCTCTATCTATCTCTGAAGGAAGTTGTGGGGTTTTTCACCTTTATGGTTTTCCCCAGTGAAACTCTGTGTGTCTATTGTCTCTTGTGTGCTTGCATTATTATGTCCATGATTGATATGTTGTAGATATGATGTACATGTTGTTCTCTCAGTTAAGATCCTAGATTAGATTGAAGTAAATTTTGAAAAACTAACAAACTGAGCCCATGGACTCTCTCTTCGATGAGTCCTTGTTTCTTATTAGTACTTATGACCCATGGTATGGATATATTACATTGTATCTCCAGACCCAATGGGTCAATCCTCAATTATCTTGTGATGAACGTCGTCATGTGCATCAACATGCAAAGTATTACCTACTCATTGGAAACACATTGTACCGTCATGGTGTAGATTCTATTCTCTGATGCTGCCTAACTCATGAGGAGGATGAACACGTACTGAATGATTGTCACTCATGGGCATTTGGCAGTCATATTTCTAGGGTGGCTACATCTCAGAAAATGCTACACGCTGGATACTATTGGCCTTCCATCTTCAAGGATTGTATCGAAACATTCAAGAAGTGTCCACCTTGTCAGCTTTTTCATCACAAAAATCACTCTCATCTCGCCCCACTACATCCAGTCATCACCATCAGTCCCTTTTCCAAATGGGGCATTGACTTTATGCACTCTAAGACTACCTCGGCCAGGGGGCATGGTTACATTATTGTCGATGTAGACTACTTTACCAAATGGGCCGAGGCTATTCCTACGTACAAAGAAGGCAGTGCAAATGCCACACTCTTCATGTTTAACCACATAATTGCACAATTCAGAGTCCACAAAGCCATCGTCACTGATCATGGATCCCATTTTCAGAACAAGATGGTGGATGAATTGAGCGCCAGGTTGGGTTTTCGACATGAGAAATCAACTCCTTACTACCCTCAATCTAATGGAAAAGTAGAGGCCATTAATAAGGTATTGAAAACCATGATTCAACGGATGTTAGGGACACATAAGTCCAACTAGCACACTATGATTTTTTCAGCCTTATGTGCGTATAAGACTTTCGTCAAAACTGCCACTGGATTCACGCCTTTTCAATTGGTCTACGGACTAGAGGTAGTACTAATGATAGAGTGCGATATTCCGTCATCGAAACTCATTGTTGAACTCTTACCTAACACCACCGTTGAGGAAGAATTTTTTCTATAGTAGGAAAAAATCGATGAAACCCGCTGTGATGCTTCCCTGGCCAATGAAGCTCATAAGAAGCGCATGAAGGCCTAGTATGATAAATAAGTCAAACCTTGTATCTTTAACAAGGGATATTTGGCCCTTACCTACGACCAAAAACATGATAAACTGGGGGAAGGAAAACTTGAGTCCATGTGGCATGGTCCATATGTAGTTAAGCGAGTGTTGGAAAAAGGAGCATATGAACTTGAGGACTATGACAGAATATCTTTGGGGGAGCTTCGCAATGGGATCTACCTAAATAGGTACTATGCCTAAATATTTTATGCATTAGTACTATGTATATATTGTACATAATCTGTGTTTTGTGTGGTGTGACGGTTTACTTTGAGTGTATTAGGATCTTGTCTTTACGCTTATACCATGTTCTTCCTGGATGTGCATATGGCAACGTGTTTTGGATTTGCAGACGACGCCATCCAGAATACCCGTAACCTCGCTTCGGAAGCATGGGTACTCTATTCCCCTACCGGCGAGCTCATTAGTTCAGGAGGAAGTTTTCTAGGTTATGCAACTAACAATGCCGCTGAGTATCATGCGGTGATTGGATTGTTAACCAATGCTATTTCCCTATGTATGGACCACATTGTTGTCTACCTTAACTCACAACTAGTGGTATCTCATCTCAACCATTTCTACGCTATTTGTGACCCTACTCTAATCCGTCTATTTCGATGAGTATGTCTCTTGGAGAGGTCCTTTGAGTCCATTCACTACCTACATATTCCTAGAGACATGAACACTGTTGCTGACTCCTTGGCCAATTTCATATTGTATTGGTACATTGCACATTCATAAAAATTCTATCAAACGGATGCGTGAAAAATGACATAACATGTAAATTATTTATAGTATAAGATAAGCATGCACAAGATCCCATAATCATTAATGAAACATAGTATATAAAGTTGTGAACAGTGTTTTGTACATATATATCATCATGTCGGTATAATACAAAAAGTGTAGTACTTGTACAAAATCTGAAGCATGTGAGCTTTCAATAGGTCACAGATACAAAAGTATGAATCCTATAGCTTTCAGTACATATACATCATGCATGATCTATCCCTGAGGATGCTCATGATAGTAGATAATTGCTCGGGCTACTCTATGGATCTACCGACCAAAGCACCCAAAACCCTAGTTGTACAACGTTGGTACCCACAAGGAAGATCATCTATAGATATGTCTGGTATATCCACTAAGATTCTCTAGAGGTTATCCTCCATCTCATATAACTCCTCCGCTACATCCTGATGAACAACTCCTAAATCTCATACCACTCCTCTCCTCTCGATGGGAGAAGGCCCTGTTGGTTGAGATGGCCCTGTTGGTTGAGATGGACCAATATTTGCATCAAAAACACATATGAAACATTAGTACTTCTAAAAACCATCAAATAACTATAAAATACAAAAACAGAAATAGAGTTTCATTCTTACCTAGGTTCCCCCACTACTCACCCTCAGGTAGGGCCAAGTCTGGTTCACCTATGAAGTCTGTACCCGCATATGGATAGTCCTTGACCATAAGGAGTTGTTTGCGTAACCACCTAAAGAAGGTGGGAATGTAACTAATGATGGGACCCCCTCCTCCATGGTGGGCCATAACCTCAGATTACTTGACCTTGTGAGGATATCGTGAATCAAGATCCTCTATCTCCATATGTTGTCTCAGTAGTGGGACCCGTTCCAAGAAGAATGAGACCACGATCTACCCATATCTGAACTATTTCAGCTCACCCCTGTGGCACTTGGTGAGATGTTCTCTGACATTGGTGAGGATCCCCTCACATCAGTTGAAGACTATAGGTGCCATGCACTCAATGGTGTATAGCATGTGGGCCTTGGTGGCTTGATGAGGATCTCTACTCCCTGCCACCCTCTCAGTAGTGAATAGGACCGTCCACAGTGGTATGTCTTGTATGTTCTTGATGGGGATTTTCCCAGCAAGCATTTGGGTACCAAGTGTACACCATTGAGCAACCAAGCTCTCAGTAGATTGATTGCTTCCGCGCGGAACAAATAAGGAAAATGGCGCTCCCTTCCTAGATAACCTCATCAAAAAATACATATCCTCCACATCCAAGGTAAGGATGTGGGCACCCACACGGAAGTGTTGCTAATCTGGATCCCACAATTTGATTAGGTATTCTAATAATTGTACTTGGGCCCTCATGTGCTATACATGAAAGAAATTTAACAATCCACATTCCTGCAAGGAATTCATTGAGTTTAGGTCATGTTCCGCTTGGTAATATTCTATTTCTTTCTCTCTTCTTCCATTAGACCATGGCGTGAGTCCAAACCTGTCCAAATACCAATTAAACAAACATTAGAATATTTCTTAACCGTTGGATTGGCCCATTTTTTCCCCATTTTTGAGTTTTGCTTATGGGATTGCACCGACGCACCCCAACTTTGTATACAGTGTGCCGGCGATGCACTTCTACCATACGAGAAGGGCGTCAGAGATCCCTCGATGCACTTCCCACAAGGGGAAGGCACGTCGACCAGAACGTGTATAATCCCCTCATTTATAAGCCAAAAACCCTAAAAATTTATCTTAAAACAAAAAACCAATCCACTAGAAAGATGATGGACAAAGTTTAGGCTTACCTATCGCTGACGTGGAAAGAAACGATTTACCGTAGCCTCTGCAGCAGACGTTTGAAAATCAGCTCCAAATGGTGTTTTCACCCCTCCCAATTTGGTAAAAGACAATGGTAACTATTTTTTACTATTTGGCCCTTTTATAAAATAAAATGGAATATTCTTATTTTAATTTTCACTTTTGTGGGTCATATTTACTATAGTTGGGAATATTTTTATGTCTAAACACCTGATTTGTCATTTTTACTTAGTTTTTGGAGTATGTAGACGAAGTAAAGTAGTGTTCTAACTTTTCAGTGGTTATCGTGGTTATTTCATGCTTGTTGTGACGTGTGAAAAAATATTCGAGCATTTTTTTGTGCTATTATCCTGCTCATTAAAGTCATATTAATGGCATCAAGCTTACTTTTTTCCTTTCTCGTGCTCGTAAAACGACAAGAATAAGTCACCGAGTTGTATTTTATCTCTTTTTCGGGATTGTAAAACTCCTACGAAAAAGGAACCCCTTGGAGTTCCTCTTTAAGCTCTTTTTAGACTCCCTAAATATGAAAAGATCGCCAAGTGAACTTGATGCTTTAATGCTTGTAAAAGTATTTGAATGATCGTCTTTTTGGTGATAGTTTACCCCTTTTTCGGACCAGGAGGTACTATTTATGAAAAATGAGCACTCCAGTTAATCATGACTGGAAGAGTTCTCTCTCATTTTTTTATACTTTTTCGGATGAGGAGAGTAAATTTTAGGAAAAATAACCCTTGGATTCTTCTTTAGTTCTTTCCAAACTCTCTAAACATGAAATGATGTTGAGTTTACCTTCTTTGGACTCGTTAAAATATGACATTGAAGGGCCCATTTTGGGACGAGCCCCTCTTATCTCAAGTTCGTAAAACATGTGGGATTGGAATCGTCCGAAGGATGAGATATACCGAGCATCTATTACCCTCCTCAAGCTCGTTAAAAAAAAAGAGGTATTTATCAATCATGATGGGGAAAAGGAAATATATTTGTATTTCATCGTAATTACGGCAGTACTTAGTCACTCTTGAAAATGGCACTTGTTTGCATATGCATCCAGTACTTGGATAATCTATTTGTCCTCGAGTCACATCAATTCCAAGAGTCTTTCTACTCCTTTGAGTCATCCAAAGAATGATTCCATCATTAGTTGTATTAGGGGTGGGTGCCATTCTCATCATGTCAATACTGCCAAGTCATTCCATGCCCTTGTTCAAGAGAGGTTTGTTCATTGATTCACTATTTGCAGTCGTTCTACCTACTATCATGCCAGTATTCCCTGATTCAGTCTCATACATTGCTCTACTGTCTGATTTATTCCAAAACATCTTTGATCATGTTTCGTGTCGATGATGGGGGATTCATCATGGCCCTTGTTCGACGGATTCATCCTTGTCAACTTCAACACATCATCCAAGGATTGAATCTAGAAACCAATCAAGTACCTTGGGCCTGCATGCCTTAATCGAAGGTTACCTCTCTTTCAACATGAGTTCACACCATTGGATCTTGATTGAAATATTCCATCGAGTGTCCGACCTCAACTCATTAATACACATTCGATGGTATGTACTATGATACCATTGACATCAATGGTGATCTCCCTCGTGCTTTTTAACGGTATACATCAATGACCGGTAATCAAGTGGTTTCTACCATGCTCGACTTCAATACATTGTAATCACATGGTTAGATTCATATCATTGCGGGTTCAACTTGAAGACCCTGGGTTAATTTATAAATCCCACCCAGGCTAAGTTGGATATTGTTTTGAGTCATATTACATGGGTCCACTTTGTATTGGTCATGGTTGTGTTATCATCTCATCATGGATCTATGATTGTGTCTAGTAGCCATGATTGTGTTCAGTCGGTATTTACTATTATGGATATGCAATGTATTGGCCGGAATCCATGTTGTGATTCATGTGAGACATATATCTCAGAGTTAGTTCTACTGCAGGAGTCCATTTCCAATCGATGATTCTTTCCTCATTCCTTTATATTACAAAGCACTTCACCGGTTCTATTTTATCGGGTTCATGCTTTGGGGAGCATTCTGTTACACCAAAATATCATCATCATGAGTCATGTGTCATCCCTATGCCTTAATCCCTGAATTTCCCTAGGCTAAGACATTAGAAGGAAGATTGTTGTCCTTTCCCTTTACCTTTTGTAGTCACCCTGACGCACCCTTCCTTCATGTAAGGAGCATCCAACTCAAGGTGACACACTCTACACCTTAGCAAGGTGCGTTGCTGATGCAGTGTTCCTTTGTATAGAGCGCGGTGATCTAATTTTGACGTAAGTTTCCTTCATGCAAGGTGCGTTAGAGTTGGTTAAAGTGGATAAAAGGAATCTTCGAGCGATTTCTCGAATCTTGGTGATGTGGAGGCTTATCCCTAGATGCTTGGGTAGGTGTCTCTCGATCCCCTAACCTAATGGGATGATCCCTTACACTTCTCGCCTAAATATTTAACCTACTATATCCATTTATCCCTATATATACAACCCCCCTCTCCATTGTTAAGGGGGGAAGGATTATGCACCCATATGCTGGTGGAATTTTTTCAGACCAGCATCTTCATCCATAGAATATTAGGAGGCTTTGGATCTTTGAGGAAATATCGTTGGAGTTCGATTCACAACGTCAAAGCTTCGGTTGTAACTCTCTCTATTTTTTATCTGTTGCAATTGCATTTAATATAATCATATTTCCATAAACTGGTTATGTATTGTAATATCGTTTATGATTAGATTCTTTGATTGCTTATCTAGTTAGATTCATAATCACATTCTTTCACTTTGTTTGCTTGTTTCCATTTACTCTATATTCTCTCGCAACAATAGATCAAGGGAATCGGAGTTGATCAAGCGAGGAGAAAGGAACTGAGATAAATAAGGTAATCCGTTCCCTGAATCACCTTGCAATTTAATCTAACTAGGAAAGATATTATATTGTGTACACTTTTATACTAGACCTAAACCATTTAGGCTAGAGAGATCTGTTTTTGTCCGCATTAACAAATTGTCTTCATACATCCTTGATATACATCCTCAGATAAAATGCACTCTTATATATACTCCAAAGTTGCATACATACATGTCACCTTCACCATTTGTGCATATAATCCTGGTGTTCATCCTTTCTTCATCATGTGCATGGACTACCTCAAAGTGGCTTCTTCATACTTCTGCTGGAATGTTGTATCCACTTTGACTTAGGCTAATATCAATGATTCATACTGAATCAGTTGACATCCTCTTTCACATTGGATGATAGTTAAACACATGAAATCCTCTTCAGTTGACATCATTGACACCCAATACTCAACAATATCCCAGTCAAACACTTGATATCTTCGTCAGTCAAACACTTGACACCAATGACAACCAGTGCTAAAAAATCTCCCCCTTTGGAATTGATGTCAACACCTTATGAAGCTGTACCCTATGATTCATCTGTGTTTGGTCATAGTTGTCACCCTGTATTTGCTCCTCATGATTCCTTTGGGATACTATGCTCTCTTTCGGTACTTCGGTCATCTCTGCTTGAATTGTGTTGCTTCTGGTTGTATCTTTCAAGACCCTGTCTTCAAGTGTTCTTCTTCACACTCTTTCACATATGCTTTTGTTTCATGCTAATCCTTTGATGTTTGGAATTCTTCCCTTTTTGTGTTGTCCTGCTGACTTCATTCATATTTCATGCCTTAGCTTCATGTGTTTCTAAGATTTGGCTACCTTTGATATGTTCAAATTCATTAGCTTCATGCACCTCTCCCCCCTTTGACATCAATGGAAAAGAGATCCATTGTGCGATGTGGATTATTTCCTTTATGTTTTGCACCTGAACTCATCCTAACTATTTCCTGGGATAACTCCCCATGTCTTTATACTTCATTATATTTGATTTTTTTTATGATATGGATGTTATAATTCTCTTTTGTATTAGTCTCATTCTCTTGTCACCATATCTTGCAATTATCCATGTTGTTATCCTTATTGCGCAGTGCATAAGTTAGTCTTCTACTGATTTTTCATTATTCTTTATGTGTTTGACTGATTCACCTATCGCATTTATTGAACTATAATAGATCCTTATCGCAATTAATATAGTTGCATCCTTTTATAATACAATAAAAGATATGGCACATTTTCATTCATCGGCCAACTTGTCACAAAAGAGGATATGACACTCAGATCGTGTGGCAAGAGTGACGTGTCACTTTTGTACTAGAACCTTTTGAATCAACAATATTCATTGTAAGGTGCAATGAATCGAGCTTCTCCCTTTTTGTACTATTTCAAAAACTCATTTAATCTCATCATTTATTTTTGCTGACTCCACCATCCGTTCCGAATTGTGCGACAATGAATTCCTTTCTCATCAATTAACTGCATGCGTGCAAACTTCCTCTAATGACTTCTATTAGATCTCTGCAAGCAATGTATGGTTCATCGCTTCTTTCATCCTTGCTCGTTCATTTCACATTGTTGTCTAGTCCTTTGCTACTTAATGTTCATTTTCCTTCCAATGTCCTCCTATCATCGCAGAGTAACCAGTTCCGTCGAAAATGTGCAACATGCCATTCAATCTCAGTAAGCAAAATTTTCACGCTTGAGAATGGATATGGATTCCTGGAAGCAACAAATGCAGAATAACCAAATTCTCTACTAGTATAGTCATTCTGAGCAGTTGAATCTTCTAATTCGCAAGGTTGACAATATGTATCATCAGCAACAACAAATCCTGCAAGAATTGTCTCATCTATGGCCTTAACAAGTTGAATCGTCGTCATCTGCAACTATGCAAATCCTTCCTCTGCACTCTGCATATGATGTACTTCCTTGGTTCCGATGGATTTGGAACTACGTCTTGTGAACCAACCATAAAATGATCTCGACCTTGAACTTCGGCTGTAGGATGCTTCAGCTGTTTCTGAATTTTTCCTATGCTTCTTGTGTATGCCAGTCATGGCTTCAGCATGGAGTCTTGACTCATGCAATTTTGTAATCATGCCCCAATTTTGAATATAATGAAAAATATATGTTTTGCGCAATATCATTTCCTTAGCAGTGTTTTAATTCTTCATACAATATCTTCTGCTTGTAGTTGTGCAACTAAAACCAATGTAATGCTTCTATGTTTGTTACACATACATCTTCCACCCTGTGAGCATTAGCATTGTTTGGCCTGTAGGATCCATTTCAGTGACTCAGATCCATTTTTATCCTTCAGTGATACCAGTTTGCCCTATTTTTATTCCTACTCGCCTATTGCATCTTTATAGCAGGCATACCTGTGAGTTGCATCCCTATAGTCCGCGGGTAGCATGTAAAATGGTAAAAACCACTATTTATTACTTTTTACTCCCAAAAAGTGGTCATTGGGTGACCTTTGGCTCTCCATATGCCCAAGTAACGCCTCGATGTGTCCTTTCACCTACCTTTGAGAGGACTATATATTGAGCACATATGGATTATGGACGGGAGGAAGAGCAAAATCGTAAGAGAACTCTAGTGGATTTTTTCCCTATCTTGAGTCTGCACTCATTGATCCTTGTAGTTGTGAACCATTTATGTTCACCTTCCAAACTCCTTTCTAGTTTGAGTTTGCCATTCATGGAGGATTGAAGTGGTGGAGGCACAAGTGGATTGATCTAGATCTTGGTTCAGATTGGTTGCCGGCAAGAGGTCGTATCACTTTGTACTTCTTCTTGTTCATTAATAAAAATACTCATATTCTCGTCCATTCATGGTGTGAATGTCATTTATTATACATTGGGTTACATTTGCTTATGATATTATGGACCATTTTTATTGATAATGTTAATGCCATTTATATATTATATGTACTTGTTGGATATTGGTTGTCAAGACTAATTTGCAGATTACAAGTGCGTGGATTGAAAGCTCCAACGGGGATCTACATCAAATGTTGGATCGAGGTTGGTTACATTTCTCCATTATCTTAACATTGTCATTTATAATAGCATTGCTTTGAGAATTGAGTAGATTTCTGGTAGTCATCTGTCTGTTGTGGTATTCCCAAGCCATAGTGAGTTTTCTCCAATACAATGTTCTATGATATGCAAGTTAAATGTATAACTATGTATGTATGCAATATTCCTTATCTGCGACATAATCAATGAATGTGGGAGAACATAATGAATCATATTCTAACTTTAAATACCTCTCACCATACATTAAATAAACCTAACTACACACCTAACTAATATTCCCTTGAATTCCTTAAGATGTATCATGTTGAATTCAAGGGTCTCTCGTAGTCCTTATTAGACTAACTAGAGAGGCAGCAATTGCTTGTTGCACTTGGATTCACTGCATCTTCAGCGCACTTTTGGGGAGTTTTATTGATCCAAGTTTTGTTGTGCACACTTTTGTTTTGAGTCTACTCCGAAGACTTTCTACTGAAGTCTCTTTGGGTGTAATAGTCTTTGCACAAAATTTATTCATCCAACCATTTTACTCCTCTTCGATAATACATAGCTTTGTGTCCAAAGCGATCGTAGCCATAACATCTTACAGTTTGACAATATTTTGCAATATGGCCAAAACGATTTCATCTTGCGCTCTTCACACTATTGATCTTTCTTTCGTTAGTATATCTAAAATAATTGTAGTTTAAGGAGTCATCATAGCTGGAGGTTTTGTCATGAATTTAGGATTCTTCTCTGTCATAGATCTTCTTAGGCATATTTATAAAACCCATGCCAGTTTTGTCTTCTAGTGATCTCTGATCCTTTAGAATCATGTTCAACCTTTATGCATTGTATTTTAACTTGTTCTGGACTTCATCTTCAGCTTCTAAATGTTCGCATATTGGATCAATGTGAACTTGTCTCTTTCACTTTATCTCAATCAGCTTGTTTATTAGACGGAGTATCTCTTTATCCTTTTCTTCTAGTTAATCAGTCATCTTTCGGATTTCCTCAATCAATTCATCAAGTGAAGTTCTTAGTACATATTTTTCTTCTTCAAGTATTAGAAACTTTTCTTGTGCGCAATTCAATTGACACTCATAACCAGTTATCCTTTCCTGAATATCTGCGTCAATATATTCCTAACATGGCTTATCCTATTCTTCATACTTTTACAGTTGTTCCTGCAATAGCTTATTCTTCTTCTTATACTTCTTTAATTCATCCAAGGTACTTATTTGTTCAGCTTCCCAGTCAATATCTATAGCTTCTTCATCTTAGGATTGATTGTCTTCCTTAACCTCTTCAACAGGTTTTGGAGGTGTGACTTGCTTTGGAGGCGTTTTAAACGATCCACTGAAAAAATATTTGTCTAGTGACTCTGGCTTGCTCTGCACAACTAGAGTGTTCTTTGAACTGTTCTTTTTGATTTCTTCCATTGCATGATCCATAAAAGAAAATTCTCTGGGTTCTTCGTCGCAATCCCTTTCTTTAGACGCATTGCTTCCTTCCTCAGTGTACAGACTCTTTCTCTACTTTGGAATCATCCTCCTATTCTTAGGTCTATGTTGAAAATGCACAGTCTTCCAATCATGTGCACCAGATTCCTCATCACTGTCACTTTATTCTTTATTGTAAGGACATTTTGAGGCATAATGACCTATTCCTCCACATCTAAAACATTTAAAGGGCAGTTGATTCTTATACTTGCCTCGTCCTCTTTTTCATCTTCTTGACAAATTTTGATTCTTCATCGTCTTATTCATCACAATAGTCTTTGTCATGATAATGCTTGTCCTTTCCTATGGATTTGAAGGAGGCTTCCTTTATGATGGAAGTATGTTTCTATATTATAATCTCATATGCAGTGAAGATCCCCTAAATTTCACCCTTTGTTAGTTCCTTAAGGTTAGCTCGGTCTTCTAACATAGATACCTTGAAATTGAATCTTTGATGTGGAGTTCTTAATATCTTCTATACAACTGATTCTTCATCCAAAGTGAACCCAAGAACCTTGATGGCATTGACTATCTCATCAAATCTCAGGAAGTAAGATGTAATATTCTCTTCATCTTTGATTCTCATAGATTAAAAATGTATAGAGTAGTTTTGCAGTTTTGGTTTATTAACCTTGTCGTCGCCTTCATATATACCTCTGAGTTTGTCCCAAATTTATTTCACTGATGTACAGTGCATAACTGTGAAAAAATCCTCACCTGTCAAACCAAATAGCAGAGCATTCTTGGCTCTAGCATTGCTTTCATAGAGTCTCCTTTGTATTGGGTTAACTGGTACTACTGCTGGGACATCATAACCATCGAAAATAGATTTCCATACTTATGCACCTAATGATTGCAAATATACTTCCATACGCACCTTCCAGAAAATGTAATTGGTGTTGTCAAACCTTGGTTCTCTATTTGTAGAAAGGCCTTCCTAATTGTCCATTTTTGTGTAATGATCTATCTTCTAGATGTTAATCTATTACTAAAGATACATGCTATGATACTGATTGTTGGAATCGATTTAATACTGAGAGGGGGGGTGAATTAGTATTAACACAGTTATTAGTAGATTTTACCTTCTTTAACATATTATCCTTTACTTAATCTTTATCTTCTGTTATGCATCAGTAAATAAACATTTACACATATATGCACCACATCATCAACACATAACACACCGAATTTTTACATGGAAACCCAAATGGGATAAAACCACATAATGCTTCTTTATAGTGAGAAAAAATACATTTGAGGAAGCACCAACTTCCCATGTTTACGAGCACCAACTGGAAGGAGGAACCAACCCCCTGTGTTTTCTCTAGTACCAACTGGAAGGAGGCACCGAACCCCTGTCGCTTTGTTTTACAAGCACCAACCTAAAGGAAGTTGCGACTCCCTGTCTCTTTGTAGTTTTACAAGCACCAACTTAAAGGAAGCTTCAAATACCTGTCTCCTCTCCTTGTCTGACCGCCCTGATGTCCAATATATTTTATTATCTTTCCAAACTTCAACTCTGTGCATTTATTCATGTCTTATGATGATGATTCTATTTTGCGCTACCTTTCTATGCAAATGTACTTTGTCACTGCACTGCATACATCACTTGACTTCTCATTACTCTCAAATCACACTTATGTTGATGACTTGCTTCTTGTATTGTGTGCTCTGTTGAATATGCAATATGTGCTTCTAATTTTGCGTTCTCTTCTACGTGACTGCAAATAGCAACTGATATTGTGCTTTCAATTGGTAGTTTGATGGTAAAAGTGAAGCACCAGTAACAGATGGAACTGTGCACATTCTGATGTGTCCATTCTGATAAAGTGTTGCAGTTACTTAGATAATATGTGATGTCATGTGCATAAAATAGTTGGTCCATTCAATTTAACACACTTGTCTCAGATCATCTGCATCGTGATGCACCCATTGCGTTCTGCTACTGTTTTGTTGTTGCACATCAGATGGAATATTCAACTTTGCACACTTTCACTTATGTTCTTATACATCAACTAGACATCTGCGCAATATCTGATAAAAATCAGTTCTGTCTCTACGATTCTGTCTTTACAATATCTGTGACTATCAGCGTGCGGATTGCAATATTGTCCCTCGAAATATGCAACACTTACGCATTCTTCAGTATCTCTTCCTTTCGGTGTTTGTACAATTGTTTCATATTTAAATCATCATTCCATGTAACATCAAAACTTCATTATGTTTCATGTGATGATTCGGATCTTCACTAGATCATCTTTTCTATCCATGAGCCCCTTGATGCCCCGAAAAAAAAACTAAAACTTTCACACAAAAACACTTTTGTTCTTGCTATCAAGCTTACTTCACGTCTTCAAATTGCATCTCTATTTATACATTCCTACACGGATTGTCTGTTCGCAAGTTGGTCATGGAATCCCTTCTTTCATACTTCACGAATTGTTGGCATGGGATTAGTCTGCATGAAGTGTGGAAGCTGACAGCTGTGAAGAAAGACCGTCCGTGGAAGAAAGGGTCATTCGCGGAGAACGAGGAAGCACAAGATTAGTTTAAGTTTGTTAGAAAGGGTCATTTGGACCATTTTGTAACCGCCATAGTTGTTTATAAATAAGAATATGAATGTAAGCCAAAGGGATTCCTAGAATCAATTGGCATGACCATTATGACTGTGTAATTCGATTGTGTTTTGCTCTGTTTTCATAGTTTTGTATGGGTCCACAATAACATGTTCTGAACTGGTTTTGTGAAGGTTATACCCCAGGTTTTTATGAGTTAATGCATGAAGATGTTTGGATCTGTTCTTTTGTCTCTGTTTATGTTGAATGGTGAATGTTGCGTTATGATTTCTGTTGTAAAGTTTCAATTGATGTGATCTTCGGTATTTTCTCTGTTAATGCGAATATCAACTCTGTATTGAATATGCGAATGGTAAATACATGGTTAATGTGTGAATGATGAATGTATGAATGCATGTGAATGGTGAATATCTGGTTTATGGTGCGATAGAATTGAAGTAGTTGCATGTCCTTCCCCCACTGCGGAAACCTGGTTCCTGCAGCCCCCTTAATCATCTCGGGAGAGATTTCACTCGCTTCATGGGTGTTGCTGGAAAGAGTAAAACCTTTCTGGGCTAGTGCTTAAGGGTGTTTGGTTGGTGTTTGTTGATGACATTGTGAAGTGAACCCCTGTCGACAGAGCTGTGTCAACAAATGCTTCCGTTGTTAGGACCTTGAAGAATAAATATAAGGACATGCTATGGCACCGGACGAAACTAGAGTCTCAGGATTGGTTTGACAAGAAAGCAGAAGAATTTGCGGAAGGAGAAAATCAGAACCTTAGGCAGATGAAAAGTAGTTGGTTGGAAAAGCATATTTATTTGAATATCCACGAGATATTCTTCTACGAATTCCCAGTATTGCTGCATGAGTGGTTGGCACAATTGACGTTTCAGAAGAACCATTGCCAAAAGAGTGAGCCTGATCACTAGACTCTAGAGCTGATCCAACAGCTGAAATGGGTCGACAATAAGGTATCACGGATTGTCGATTTCTAGGTAGACAATATCTTGGAGGGATACATCATTGAGTTTATCGTGGAAACAATCAAATCATACAACGATGCAGAAAGGAAAAATTTGAAAGGACCCAGAGGGAGATTCCTGCTATCGTTGAAGCTGTGGATTAAGATGCTCATCTGCGAAAAGGGCATACGGAGGATGAATTCCGATGAGTAGAATATTAGTGTGCAGAAGTTGTGGGTACCACGTAAATGTGGATCTGGTAGAAATATGTGGGGTAGATGGACATGAGCACCGATGAATTTTTAAAAGAAGCTGATGAAGAGTGTGGTACCTTGAGGAGTGGGGTGATATTCCAGTGGCTCGAGAAGAAGAGGAGGACTGAGAAAGAGTCTCCTGAGGTGAACAAAATAGAATACTACGAAACGGGACCATAAGGGACGAAGCGACCTTATTACGACGAAGAAGAAAGTGAACAGGCTACCCCAGAGGCCGTAGAAGGACGGACCCTAAGCTACAAAGTACCTTCAACTCCGCGCACTACTAAGAACTTGATAAAAGGAAATACAAATTATTCACAAAGCTCTCCTACGTGCCAAAACAACAGTAAGATTAGCGGATTAGTAAATAATAATAGTAGAAGTACAAGAATGGTGGGTGACGATGCAAAGATGTTGACCTTCCAGGGTAATGAGACCGAGGATCTTGAAAATTACTTGTTTTTGTGTGAAGGAGTATTGACCGTGAAGCAGGTCCATGATGAAGATATCGAAAAGGGATAGTTAGCGACAACCCTCAGGGGTCGTGCGCTACTAAGGTACCAACAGGAACTCCAAGTAAAACATTACCACAGATCAAGGCGTGGATGATCAATGAATTTAGAAAACCAAAATCTGAGTCGCAGTACATTACTGAGCTCAAAGAAATCAAACAGTTTCCCAATGAGTCAGTATGGGACTTCGACCAACGATACGAAACACTAATGGCGAAAGTGAGTTTCGGGATGAACAATATGCAGCATAAAGAATAGTTTATCATTAAGTTGGTGACACACATTCATGGGCCGCTGATGCAACAGAAGATAGCAACTCAGGAAGAAGTGCTGGATATCGCAATGAAGCTGGAGGATTCACCAATCAGTGAAACGGGCTTGGGCATGGATCGAATACAAGCACAACTAGAAAAATTGACAATCCAGCTACAAGATATGTAGAAAGGAAAAGAGGCATGTGAAGACATATGGTGCACTAGATGTAGGACAAATGGACATCACAAGGATTAGTGCCCAGAATTCTGAGAATATTTGCAATTAGGTGCATTGAATACCCTCAGTCAGGGAGGGTTTCCTTGGTGTCGCATCTGTCACACGAGAGGACATCGACCAGAAGAATGTGTGTACATGCAAAATATGGTGTCGAAACTAGTGAACTTGTATTACAAGTTTTGTCGATCAATTGGCCACGATGAGAAAGACTGCAGAGCTTATGTTAGGAACCCATGTCAACCCTTCTCTTTAATTTTTTAGTATATTGTTGTTGGACGCATATGCTTTGTAAGTTGTTCCCTATAATTTGTTGATCCATAGTTTGTATTATCCCATAGGATTGACCCATAGTATTGGATGCATATGCTTTGTAAGTCATCCGGTAGTATTATATGTTCCATGGTATTGACCCATAGTATTGGGCATAGACTTAGTATATAAGTGTGTGTTGAGGCCAATGAAGGCACTGTGAAGTTATCTGTATTGACCTTTCTCAAAGGAGGTTGCCTCCTCAAAGTGGCCTGCGATCAATAAAAATATTATGTGATCTAATATATCATGCATTTTATCAATTAATTGTTGCAGGTTCTTCACAGCTTATGACCTACTCCAAGAAAGGACTACGAATACTTTCTTCATGAAAGGGGAGGAGAAACCACTTGTACAGCAGCAACAACATTATAATCTACCGCAGCCTCAATATAATCTGCAACCGCAGTATGGTCAATCCCAGTTTGACCAACCGCAATATCCTCAACCATAGTTTCAAAAACTGCAATACGTTCAACTGCAATATCCGCAGGTGCAATATGGTCAACCGTAGTACCCATCATACGGGTCCTATGAGGAGGACTCAGAGGGCAGTTTTGCGGTGTCTGGGGTATCGGTGCTAGCCAAGGAGGAGCTGCAGGACGAGGTCGAGGACCTATCATATGTTACAATTGTGATAAACAAGGGAATTATCAGAGGGATTTTGCGAATCCAACACCACAGTGCACTTACTGCGGCGTTGTGGACCATGGTGTTGAATATTGTCTTCAGCTCATCGCGAAGTGGAAAACTAAGAACCTACCCCCACCTCCGCAAAATCAAAATCAGAATTAGAATTTGCCACCAGTGGTACAGAAGATATCTGCAGAGGTTAGAAGTCAAAATGAAACTATCGGAATAGTGACTTGAGGAGCTGTGATAGGGGCTGACAGGTCACAGGCTAGCGTCTGACCTGCAGCAAGGAAACAAGTCACATTTTATGTGAAAGTATAAAGGGACATTTTTTTTAAAGAACAAGAGAGAATAAGGAAATTTAGGGAGCCACCTCTTCAGCAGAAAAAAGTTACCTATGACTTGCTGCCAACATTCGACACAATGCATTCGCAGAAAAAAGAGAACACCTTACGAGCCTTCCTAGGATTTTCCTGGAGATGGAAAAATATCATGATGCATTGGTAGAGATATCCAACCTGCTGCATCAATGGGAGGGTGCACGACAGGAGTGAATGGTCAATCACATACATAAGAGAAAAACAAGACGAGAGATGCAGATTTCTGTACAAGTAGGAGCATTCGATGTCGACTCCATTATCTTGGACTTGGGGTCGGATGTAAACATCCTGACAAAACAGACATGAGAAACAATGGGGAAACCACAGTTGGTTTGCTCCCTAGTACAACTATGACTAGAAAACCAAAGTAAGGTCACCCTGATCGATCGACTATGCTAGGTCCATGTTGAGATTGAGGGACTCAATTCATATGCATATTTCGATGTGATTGAAATTGTGGACAATACAAGCCCCTACCCAGTGCTGCTAGGGATAGACTAGGTGATGGAGAACTAGGATATTATCAACTTCAAGAAGAGAACTATGTCGTTTGAAAACCATGAGATAAGGGTAGTCGCACCTCTTGATCCCAAGGAAGGGAAAAGGTATGTTGAACGAACAAGGGATGAATTTTGTAGCTAGGGTTTTACCCCTAGCTTGTGCCAATGAGCACCTACTAAGGAGAATGGACTCCTTAGTAGCAGTTCAATAATGATTAAATGATTAAGCTAAAACAACAATTAACAAACTACTTTAAACATTGCATGAGACATAAATAAAAGATGTAAAAAATGGTTTTATATTAATGTTACCTTGAGTGTCAAGGTTGATGAAGCCCTTTGCAGTGTCCAAGAGGATGCTCCAAGCTTCAGAATGCTCCTTTCCCCTTCTCCAATGTTGGGGGTGGGCCAAAGGTGGCTCTCAAGGTGAAAATAGTTCAAAGGTGAACTAGGGTTTCGAGAGAGATTTTGGCAGAGTAAGGGTGCTTGTGATTGTGGATGTGGAATAAGGGATCTCCATCACCTATTTATAGTTTTTTGGTGGTGGAGTGCTGACCCATGGTTTTAGGAAACACATAGTTTTGGGCAGCTGTATAGGGTTTTTTCCTCCTTTTCCTCATTATTTTATATTTTTTATTCCCTTTTTAGGGGATTTTTGCTATTTTTGGAGGAAAAGGGGGTTTTTTAGCCTTTTTTAGGCTATTTTGATGGTTTTGTGGCCTTTTGGAGGCTTTTTAATGGGATTTTTTGGGATTTTAATGGAAATATGGTAGGAAAATGGACAAATGAGCCATATAATGTGGTAAATGAGCTAGTGAGCACTTTTTGGGTGTTAACAGATTGCCCCCTGATGTGCGAGGTCAGGAGCTCATCGTATGGCCGATGGACATCATAAGTCATGAATGGTTTTCCTGGGATGTGGAGAGAAGAGAAGAAACAAACTGAAGCCCGGAACAACGATCCTGAACAACTGCAAGAACTGAAAGTACATAACCTCAATAATGGATGAGGAATCATCTGATCATATGGACGAGGCGGGCATACCCATGCTCGTATCAGGATATAACATAACAATAACAATGGGGTCCAAAAAATGGGGACCGGAAATATACATGACCTCAAATACTGACTGAGGAATAATCTCAATATATGGACGAGGCGGGCATACCCATGCTCGTATCAAGATACATAAACAGAACTATGAGGCCCGAAAAAAGGGGACCTGTAAGATACATGACCACTGTGTACATCATAAGAGTCCAGAGGGGACACAAAATCTGGGACATACTGCTGAGCGGATCATGTGTGAACTGCAGAACTGGTGCACTGGAACAATCGACAGTCCTACAGAGTGTGGTACCAAAGGAACTGATGAGCTGCTGGATCATAGTGACTGGGGCCAAACTCTCCATGGTACACGGAACGGGAACTGATCTGGGTACTCAAGGAAGCATATAGCTGGATGGCTTCCGAATACAATCGCCAACGCAGCCCGGAAGTCCACAGGAACATAGAACTGGGCGTTCCGAAGTGACTCACCAATGTGCTAGAGTCGGGGGAAATCCGGGGTCTTCGACTAAAAACTGATGGAAAATAATCCTACGCGATCCTCAACGATGCGATCAAGGTGCTGAAGTCGAGCATGTGAGAAACAACCACTCGGAGAGGCAATGATGATTCCTCTCAGAATGGTCCGTAGGCACTTACCACAGATGGTGATAAGTCCAAGGCGTAGGGACCTCTGGGCCTATCCTCTGGAATAGAGGAGCTGTCGTCGACAGAGGGAGACCTGCAACTATCAAGGCAATGATGTTTCCTTGACAGGAGCGCGAGGTACAAGACTGAAATGTGATAGTGCTGATGGCAGGACTGGTAAACTGTGGGGGGACAATTGGGCAAGTAGAGCGGATGGACTCAAACTTCCTTTGTTCAGAGTATGAGAATGGGAATGATCTGGCAGCATATGAAACTGACTAAGGGGAGAGGGATCATAGCTGTATGGGATCTGGGAAGGTTACTGGGTTGAGGGAGACTCAAGTTGTGGTACAATGGCAGGAGACTGCAGAATACTCTGAACAAAGGCGACCTGTTTGGGGGTGCTGCCGAGATGATCGATCATAGTGCCATGAGGCACGGGAGGATACTTCTTCATGGGTTAAGGAACTAAAAGAAGTGTGTGGATAAAATGATACTGTCGTGTAGATTTTACGAGCCCAGGACAGTTCATGCTCGTGGTTGCTTTCAATTTTAAGGAGTCTGAAAGCGATAAGAAGACTCTGAAGTAAAGGAATGGTACTGTCGTGTGGATTTAACGAGCCCAGGACAGCGCATGCTCGTGGTTGCTTTCAATTTTAGAGAGTCTGAAAGCAAGTAAGAAGACTCCGGGGGGTTGCTTTTTCGTAGATTTAGTCTCCAAGGCCCAAAGAAGCATAAAAGGATGCAATGAAGAACTCTTCTAGCCGGTGTGACTAGAGTATTCCTTTTTCGTAATTAGTCTACCAGGTCCGGAAAAGGGTTAAACTTATACCAGATAGACGCCCTTTCAGGTACTTTAACGAGCATGAAAGGAAGCAAGATTGCTCGGCGATCTTTTCATTCTTTTAGGAGTCAGGAAAGAGCTTAACGGAAACTCCCTAAGTGCCTTTTTCGTAAAGGATTTGTCCGGCCCGAAAAAGGGATAAAATTATACCGAACAAAGGAAATGGCCAGGCAAGGAGGAAGTGTTCAATCAAGGATCAATAATGGTGACCAAGAACGAGGGTAGGTGGGAACACTGGTGGACCTCCTTGCGGGGTAGATGAAATGGTGGCAAAATAACGAGACATTTGCAGTATGACAGGAGTGAATGGCTCATGTAAAATATGTGGAACAATCCGATAGCGACCGATGTGGCACGCGAACCGAGGCAGCAAGGTGTTGGGACACAATGTTGAAATTGTACCAAGTGAGAGCGAGAAATGATCTCAAGCATCATCACGAGCTCGGAAAAATGAATCCGGCGATATAAAGGATGTCAAAAACGGGTAACAGCCGATGTGGCACGCAAACCGAGGTGACGGGGGCACTTTGAAAAATGCCCAGAAAATCTGGAGGTGAGAGCGAGAAATGATCTCAAGCATCATCACCAGCTCGGAAAAATGAATCCGATGATATAAAACATGTGAAAATCGGAGAACGGTCGATGTGGCACGCAAACCGAGGTGACGGGGGCACTTTGAAAAATGCCCAGAAAATCTGGAGGTGAGAGCGAGAAATGATCTCAAGCATCATCACGGGCACGGAAAAATGAATCCGGCAGTGCAAATGGTGCGAAAAACGGAGGTCATAAGGACTCCGAAATGGTCAAAGGAAAGAACTATGCGTATCAAATCAAATCTACAAGTGATATGTGACCTCAAAAAATGGTTGAGATCACAAGTGTAAAAAAGTGAGCAGGGTTAATGATTTGCCCCCATGCTATGTGCATGGGGTTTGTGATTATGGATCACATATGTGTGGGTTTGAACAATGGGTTCATTGACGTGCTGAGAAAAATGTGATGGGGAAGGGTCAAAATGATTGATCATGCCCCCTATCCCAGGGTCAAGGTAATTTATTATGCCCCTTGATTCAGAGGTGTGAAGGTGGTGCTCTATGATGGCGGGGTCAAGACCGGGCACTTCGGTATAGGACCAGGCAACGACATCACAGAATTCTTTGAAAAGGTGGATGTAGTCCTCAATCTCTTGTTTACTGCAAAATGCTCCTAAGGTAATGAGTTCAGGGGCACGACCTGGAGCAGCAATATCAACTTGGATGACAGGTGAGATGTTGGCCATGTTTCCCTCCTCGAAGGCATCAGGAGCAGGAATAGGGTCCTTGAACCAGTCAACCTTAGTGGGGAGGAAGTCTTTGGATTCAACCGCGTATTGGGTAGCGGAGCTAGAGGAAGACGCTTCTGGGATGAAGTAGGAACGATGATGCATATCATCCCATGGATAATCCGGGGCGGTAAGGGCCTCAAGAATCTCCTCATCGGTACGGAAAATTTGCGTCGTCAAATCGGTTGACGAGGGGGGTAGTAGTGGAAGAGATCATATAGATGGTATTAACCTCTCCGAAAGGTGAAGAGTCTGGGGGGTAGATCTCCTCAATGGTAGGTGGTGCCGTCTCAAGATCCAGATTGTTCATCTCATAGAGAGCCGCTCTGTAATCCGGGAGATCGGGACAATGATGTGAATAGTGCCCGTAAATACCGCATATGGCACAGGAGTGGTTGGTACGTAGGGACTTATCTTTAGGCTTAGGAGTGGGGTTTAGTTCGACTGTTGGGATGTTGGGGTCATCATCGAGCATTTGCATGTGCTTCTGCAATGCGGGTAACTGTGGGCACTGATGGGTCGCATGGCCCAACTCGTCACACAGCGAGCATTTGGGAGGAGCACGAAACACTGGAGGGTTCTTGACTGTCTTTGGAGGTGGGACAACAGTGTAAGGTTGTGGACCTCTGTCCCCAGTGGAGTCGCCAAAACTGTAGCTAGGGTTTTACCCCTAGCTTGTGCCAATGAGCACCTACTAAGGAGAATGGACTCCTTAGTAGCAGTTCAATAATGATTAAATGATTAAGCTAAAACAACAATTAACAAACTACTTTAAACATTGCATGAGACATAAATAAAAGATGTAAAAAATGGTTTTATATTAATGTTACCTTGAGTGTCAAGGTTGATGAAGCCCTTTGCAGTGTCCAAGAGGATGCTCCAAGCTTCAGAATGCTCCTTTCTCCTTCTCCAATGTTGGGGGTGGGCCAAAGGTGGCTCTCAAGGTGAAAATAGTTCAAAGGTGAACTAGGGTTTCGAGAGAGATTTTGGCAGAGTAAGGGTGCTTGTGATTGTGGATGTGGAATAAGGGATCTCCATCACCTATTTATAGTTTTTTGGTGGTGGAGTGCTGACCCATGGTTTTAGGAAACACATAGTTTTGGGCAGCTGTATAGGGTTTTTTCCTCCTTTTCCTCATTATTTTATATTTTTTATTCCCTTTTTAGGGGATTTTTGCTATTTTTGGAGGAAAAGGGGGTTTTTTAGCCTTTTTTAGGCTATTTTGATGGTTTTGTGGCCTTTTGGAGGCATTTTAGGCCTTTTGGAGGCTTTTTAATGGGATTTTTTGGGATTTTAATGGAAATATGGTAGGAAAATGGACAAATGAGCCATATAATGTGGTAAATGAGCTAGTGAGCACTTTTTGGGTGTTAACAAATTTAGTAAGGGATGGGACAATCTCTACAACATTTCCGAAGACTACATCAACCATACTATAGATGGCGAGTTAGGATGGCGCAGTAGCAGCTCAGCGTCATCAGATTCGGACGAAGCACTTGAAAATTGGCAGAACCGGCTGCATAAAGTGTCATTTAGGATGTGTGCAAGGATCACTCAGTCACTGCGAAGGGTAACAACAGTAGAGTGTGAGCTACCAATATACGAGGGATTTCCAAATTTGGATACATTTCTCACTGAATTTGAAGAGAAAGTGGCAGAACCACAATGGTTCTTGGCCTTGGAGGAAGCCTTGAAGGCTACACCAGTGCGATGGTGGGCAGCACACAAGTCCACCAGAACTAGTTGGACACTATGTTGACACCTAATGATGGTTAGGTTTGACGATGTGGAAGGATATGATAGAATAAATTATGATGGAAGAGGAGATCCAAAGGTGCATTTGGATGAATGTGAAATAAAATGGGGACCAAGAGAGAAATAGGAATGGGTCCATGCATTTATTCACACACTGGATGAAGTACTACGAAGTTGGTATATCACAACAGAACTGCACTTCAGAAAAATCTCATGGGAATAGATAACAATTGGATTTATCCAAACGTTCAGTTTCTTCGACGAAAACCCCTTCATCCACAATGCTTTACAGGAGGTCCAATAGAATGTATTCGATGTAGTACCAACAGAGAAACCTATGGGGCTTCAGTGGACTGCGACACCTGAAATGTTAATGGAATGCTACAACATAACAGAAGAACCGGATGATGAGGATGATCCAACAACTACGTATATATCGGATTCAGAAGGAAGTCGCGGTGTGGAGGCATCAGATATGCCTTCCGACAAGTTTCAACAACCGCTGCGAGTCAAGAAGGTGAACATTGGATCGGGAGAAAATACCAACTTTGCGAGCGTCAGAGACTACTGGGATGAATCGACTATTGCGAAGATGATGTACCTATTGCACAAGTTTTAGGACTTGTTTCCGAAAAAAATCTCAGAAATGAAAGGGATATCAGGGGACCTAGGGGAGATGAAGATCCCACTGAAACTAGATGTGAATCTGGTCAAGCAGTGGCTTTACCGGTTGAATCTGCGGTACAAGGAAAGGGTGAAGGCTGGGATTGAGAGAATGCTGGAAGTAGGCATTATAGAACCAGTAGAGGAATCAGAGTGGATAATCTCAATGGTGGTACAAGATAAGAAAACCAGCGAAGTCAAGATCTATGTCGATTTAAGAAGGCTAAATGACGCATGCCTACACGATCCATTCCCTACACCATTTATGTATGAAGTATTAGAAGAAGTGGGCGGACAGGAAATATACTCCTTCACAGATAGATTATATGGATACCACCAGATAAATATTGCAAAATAGGATCGGCACAAAGAACAATTCGTCACCGAGTGGGGTTGCTTTCAATATATGGTGATGCCATTTGGACTGAAAAATACACCAGCAATTCTTTCAAGATTAGTAGTTTCGGCATTCAAGGATTACATCCATAAATTTCTTGCATTATATATGGATGATTGGACAGTGTACGGGTTGGTCAAGGATCACTTTGCGAATCTGAGGTTGATGCTGGAACGATGTTGACAACACCAGATTTCATTGAACAAAAAAAAATGCATTTTCTGCGCTTCGTTTGGGATTTTGTTGGGGCACAGTTTTTGCAGGAAAAGAATGTTGGTTGACACTGCAAAGATCGCAATTATTGTCGACCTCCCACCGCCAACAATAGTCAAGCAATTGAGAGCAACGTTGGGACACACATGATACTATAGGAATTTTATCAGAGGGTATGCAATAATCACGGCGCTGATGGAAAAGTTATTGAAGAAAGACGCCAAGTTTGAAAGGAATGAAGAGTGCCAAAAGAGTTTGGACATATTGAAAGCAAAGATGGTTGCATCCCCTATACTAGCATTTCCAGATTGGATGAAGGAGTTCCACGTTCATGTTGATGCATCATCAATCACACTAGGAGTCATCTTGGCCTAGCCAGGACAAGGCGCAATAGACCACCCGATAGCATTTGCAAGTAGAAAGTTGTCTATTGCAGAGAAGAATAATACGACCACAGAAAGGAAAGTGTTGGCGATGGTCTATGCCTTACATAAATTTCGACACTACCTCTTAGGGGGGCATTTTAAAATGTTCACCAATCATTCAGCACTAAACTACCTAGTGAACAAGCCTATGTTGGGGGAGAATATCTGTAGATGGTTATTACTCTTCCAAGAATTTGATTTTGAGATAATTGTAAAGCCAAGACGACTGAATGCAGGACCAGACCATCTGTCATGGATAGAGTCTGGAGAAGAGCTAAGGAGCATTGACAAAGGATTGTTGAATGCTCAATTGTTGCGGGTTGGAATGGTCGACAACCATTACGAACAAATTATTCAATTTTTGGCAATAAGGAAGGTGTTGGAGGGATTCACTACCAACTAGAAGAAGCAGCTAGTCGTCAGAGCTGTAGATTTTCAATTGATTGCAGGGAAACTATATAAGATGGGAATGGATGAGATACTTCGACGATACATCCTTCTGCATGAACAGGATAGGATTTTAGCGGAATCTCATGATGGGATCATGCAAGGACACTACAGAGGTCCTGCCACTACTAGAAAGATCCTTCAAGCAGGATTATGGTGGCCAATGATGCATGGAGGTGTTGCGGACTACACAAAAAGCTGCGACGTATGTCAATGCACAGGGAAGTCGTCACAAAGGGATGAAATTCCATTAGGACCTCAATTGAAACTGCAGGATTTTGACAAGTGGGCAGTTGAATTCATGGGACCCATCAATACAACAGGAAAAGGGATAGGGTCGCGCTACATTATTACTGTGATAGATTACTTGACATGATGGGAATAAGTTGCACAGGTAAAGGATTGCTCAGCTGTGACTGCAGCAAGATTCCTCTTCGACAACGTGATCACCAAGTTTGGGTACAAAAAGATACTAATGAGTGACTAGAGTACTCATTTTGTTAATTAGACAATCGCAGCGATGACAAAGGAATTTCAAATTCAACAGAGGAAGACTAACCCATATCATCTGCAAGATAACGAGAAAGTTGAGGCATTCAAAAAAATCTTGGATCATGCACTCACGAAGGTATGCAACACAAATCACGATGATTAGGACTTGAAGATTCCATTGATACTCTGGGCATATCGCACAACTTGCAAATGATTGATTGGCCAGACCTAGTTCAAGCTCATTTACGGGAAGGGAACCGTAATGCCGATGGAGTATATCATCCTAAGTACGTGTATTGCAGTAGCCACAGGAATGAGCAATGATGGAGCACTGGAGGAACTGTTGGCACAGTTGGTACAGCTTGATGAGGATCGGTTCATTGGAGGTTTTCATCAGTAGGTAGAAAAGGATCAACAGAAGGCTTGGCATGATCTCCATGTTAAATCAAAGAAATTTTAGCGCGAAGATATAATTCTACTATATGACAGTAACTTTTCAAAGCACCCAGGTAAGTTAAAGATGCATTGGTTAGGTCCCTACATAATAAATTTTGTCACTAACGAAGGTGCGATGCAACTACAAAGTTTAGATGGTGCATTGTTTCCCAAGTTCGTAAACAGGAATCGGTTGAAACCCTATCACCATTATCAGGCGCATAGCAGTTTGTTAAGAACCCATGTCAACCCTTCTATTTACTTTGTTAGTATATTGTTGTTGGATGCATATGCTTTGTAAGTCGTCCCGTAGTATTTGTTGATCCATAGTTTGTATTATTGTTGTTGGACGCATATGCTTTGTAAGTCATCCTGTAGTAATTGCTGAACCATATTTTGTATTGGCCCATGGTTTGTATTGACACATGGTATTGACCCATGGTATTGGCACCTAGACTTAGTATATAAGTTTGTGTTGAGACCAATGAAGGTACCGTGAAGTTATTTGTATTGAGCTTGCTCAAAGGATATTGCCCCCTCGAAGTGGCATGCGATCAATATAAAATTGATTCTGAGTTCTGTTATTTCTGCTATATCATGTGTTTTCATTAATTAATTATTGCAGGTTCTTCACATCTGGTATCATAGCACTTTCTTGGGCTCGTTGGGTGGAATTTCTGCCAAATTTTTTTTTTTCGCATCTATTGCAAGTTCGGATCTTGGAATAATCCCTATCCGCTTAATTGTGGGCAGTACTTGGGCATAAGCCCTAAAACTCATTGTGACGAGTACCACAGGAACCCCAAACTAGCTGGCCCATTGAGAGGACTTGCCAGCGAAAAGGGCAACGACCCCTACCTGATTGACTAGTTCCCACCCGTGAGGTAAACCAAGAGCTGTCGTTTGTGGCAAAGTGGTTATCAGTTTTACCTGAGTCGTGGAGTGAGGGGTACTACCCCAATACGCAAGTTGTCAGACAACATTGGTGGCCGAGTGAAACCCCGAACTGTTAGGAAGCTGCACATACCTGGGGTCCATATCTATTTTTAGCTGAACTGTTGCCTATCACTTCTGCATTGTTTCAGATCCATTCGGATATGTTTCAGATCCATTCTAATAGTCATTCCAGATCCAGTCGTTTCAGATCTATTCTGAAAGCCGTTTCAGATCCAACCGTTTTTTATCCCTTCAGTGCCATTGCAGATCTATCTGTTTCTGATCCCTTCCGTGCCATTGCAGATCCATTCCTGAAAAAAATTTAAAAAAAATTCCATTTTTTCACCATATATCCCCTGTTTTAACTCTGTTTCCCTTGAAACTTCCCGGACACCCCTGCAATCCCATTCTACATATTTCATTCCTGAGGACCCTATCCCCAATTCTACTTCCCAAAGCCATAAATCTCACATTTGTGTATTTTTAGGGTTTGCCATAACTTTTTCAATTTTCACCCACTCGCCTCCAAAGTTTGCCACCGTGTTGATTCCCTATTTCTGCTTCTTTGTCCCTCTTAGACAAAGTTTCTCATTCTTTCACCCCTCTTCTGAAATCCCCATTTTTTGCTTCTCTGCCCATCAGAAAGTGTCCAAAATCTATTCAAACCCCAATTAACCATCCGATTTTTTCACAAATCCAAATTTTGCTTTACTAAATAAGATTTTGTTTGTGTTTTTCTATCCATTCCTACCCCCCAACAAAAAAAAAAACTCCTGGTTATGGTTGTCACCCGCACAGGAGCAAAAACCATGGAGGAAGCACTTGCAGCCATCCAAACCAAACTCCAAGATCTGGATGAAAAATTTCTTAGCCTCCATCTTCAGCATTCATCCATGAACAATAACCGACAACAAGAATCTTTTGCAGTCAATGGGTTCTCTTCTTCCAACACTTTCCGTGGTTCGAAGCTTGAATTTCCTTGCTTCAATGGTATTGATCTGACTGGATGGATCTATCGTGCAGAACAGTATTTCAGTCTGCATAATACTTTTGATGTCCAAAAATTTCCACTTGCATCCTTTCATTTGGAACAGGAAGCCCTTCAATGGTACTGTTGGTACATCAAGGCTCATGACGAGCCAAAATGGACAAATTTTTGCCAACTCCTTTTGCAACGATTTGGTCCTAATGCTTTTGATGACTTCACCGGAGCACTCACTAAACTTCGTCAAATTGGCACTGTGAGAGAGTATCAGACAGAATTTGAGAAACTAGCCAACCACACAGAAGGATTGTCTGATGACTTCTACAGGACTTGTTTTATCAGTGGTCTTAAGGATGAAATCCGCCCAGAGGTCAAAATGTTATGTCCCAACACAATGATGGAAGCCCTGGGTTGGCTAAGTTGGCAGAAGACAAGATTGCCTCCCAATGACGCTCCAAACCCACTTTTGTTCCCTTCCGAAATATGGGTTCTCAACAACTTCCCATCCTTCCAGCTCCTCGACCAACTGCTATCAAGCATTTGTCCGAAACAGAGATGCGGGCACACCGAGAAAAAGGGCTTTGTTATAATTGTGATGAAAAATTCACTCAGAGACATAGATGTGTTCAACGAAAGCTCTATCTCTTGGATGTGGATTCTCCGCCGGACTCTGAAGTTGGTGAAGAGGCTCTAGATACACCGGATGATCAGGTCAACATTCAGGAGCCACCTATTGACCTTCCATCTCAGGAAGACCACCCAGAGATATCTCTCCATGCTTTATCTGGCGTCACCACCCCCCAAACAATGCGGGTCAGGGGTTACTTCAAGAAGCTTCCTCTTACAATACTCATTGATTCTGGTAGCACTCATAACTTCATTGACCCTTGGATCACCAAACATGCTGATTGTTTTGTCCATCCTTGCTCCAACTTTGAAGTCATGGTTGGCAATGGGGGCACCTTACCTTGCAATGGAAAGTGTCACAATGTGTGTATCTCTCTGGAATATTATAACCTGCGCTCTGACATGTTTGACTTGTCCTTAGGCGGATGTGATGTGGTTTTGGGCGTTCAATGGTTACGCACACTTGGTGCCATATTATGGGATTTTGCTGAACTTTGGATGCAGTTTTCAGTCAATGGGAAACAACACAAATTTAAGGGCTTACAACAAGGGTCTCTCCGCATCATCAGTTCACATCGCCTAGAAAATATCCTTAAGTATAATTCACATGGTGTCATCGATCAACTCCATTCCATTCAGATGCACCCATCAACGGTCTCCCCTACTTCCTTTTATAGATATGCAGGTGTCCTTGCTGAACCAGTGGGCTTGTTTCCTTCAAGAGACCTTTCCGGTAAGAATTTAGCCGCATCTACATCTCAACAGGAAATGATGGCTATTTTGCATGCAGCACAAAAGTGGAAACCATACCTATTAGGGAATTATTTCTGCATCAAGACTGATCTCCAGAGTCTGGAAAATTTTCTAGAACAATGGGTCTCCTCCCCAGCACACCTGAAATGGGTTATCCAACTCATGGGTTATGCCTATGTGATCACTTACAAGAAGGGTAAGGACAATATGGTGGCAGATGCTCCTTCTCGCACATTTTATGACCCAGTTTCTCTTCCAGCTATTTCTTTTCTTGTTCCAAATTAGTTGCAATCTGTTCAACAGGGCTATCTCTTCTATGCACTCCATGCTTCTTCATCAACAGGGCACTCTGGGTTCCTCAAAATGTATGGCCAAGAACAATGTAACTTCTTTTGGAAGGGAATGAAAATGAAAATTCAACAGATGGTGGCTGACTATGATACTTTCCAAGACAACAAGGGTGAAACAACACTCCTTTCGGGACTGCTCGAACCCTTGCCCATCCTTACACAGATTTGGACAACTATTTCTATGGATTTCCTAGAAGCACTCCAGTGGTACAAAACCACATCTAAAAGGACATCATATGAAGCAGTCTATGGACAGGCACTGCTAATTCTTCTTCCATACACCTTCAGCAGCTCCCCAGTTTAGGAAATTGACTCGGTTCTTCGAAACCACAATCAGATTCTTCTCATTCTTCAAGACAATCTTCACATGGAAAGAATTCGACTGAAACAACAAGCTGATCAACACCGTTCTGAGCGCACTTTTCATGCACTTGATATGGTTCTTCTTCGTCTACAGCCTTCCAACTAACTGTCCCTGAAAATCACAAGGCGTCAGTTTCTCGGAATGCAACCCGAGGATGCTACAGGAGAACGACTCCTTCAGATTCTGCATCAATTTCCACATCTAAAGCTTTGAGGACAAAGATTTTTCTAAGGGAGAGGGGATGTTAAGAACCGATGTCAATGAGATGAACCTGCAATAATTAATTAATGCAAATACATGAGATATCATAAATAACAGAACTCAGAATCACTTTTATATTGATTGCATGCCACTTCGAGGGGGAAACCTCCTTTGAGCAAGCTCAATACAATTAACTTTACGGTGCCTTCATAGGCCTCAACACACACTTATATACTAAGTCTAGGCACCAATACTATGAGTCCAAACCATGGGCCAATACAAAATATGGATCAACAAAACTATGGGCGACTTACAAAGCATATGTGCCAACAACAATAACACAAACTATGGATCAACAAATACTACGGGACGACTTACAAAGCATATGCATCCAATAACAATATACTAATAAAGTAAAGACATGGGTTCCTATCATCCCCTCTCCCTTAGAAAAAGCTTTGTCCTCAAAGCTTTAGATGTGGAAAATGATGCAGAATCTGAAGGAGTGGGTCCCCTGTAGCATCCTCGGGTTGCATTCCGGGCCACTGGCGCCTTTGGAGTTTCAGGGAGGATTGCGTCGAAGGCCGTAGACAAAGAAGAACCATATCAATGACGTGAAAAGTGCGTGTAGAACGGTGCTGATCGTCTTGTTGTTTCAGTCGAATTCATGCCATGTGAAGATTGTCCTGCAGAATGCGAAGAAGCTGACCGCGGTTTCGAAGAATTGAGTCAATTTCCTGAACTGGGGAGTTGCTGAAGGTGTATGGAAGAAACACTGGTGGTGCTTGTCCAGAGACTGCTTCATATGGTGTCCGGTTAGATGTGGTACTATACCACTGGAGCGCTTATAGGAAATCCATAGAAATAGTTGTCCAAATCTGTGGAGGGATGGGCAAGGGTTCGAGCAGTCCCGAAAGGAGTGTCGTTTCACCCTTTTGACCTGGAAGTATCACAGTCAACCACCATCCGTTGAATTGTCATTTTGAGTCCCTGCCAAAAGAAGTTACATTGTTCATGGTCATACGTTTTGAGGAACCCAGAGTGCCCTACTGATGAAGAAGCATGGAGTTCATAGAAGAGATAGCCCCATTGAACAGATTGCAACCAATTTGGAACAAGCAGAGAAATAGCTGTAAGAGAAATTGGGTCATCAAATGTGCGAGGAGGAGCATCTTCCACCATATTGTCCTTACCCTTCTGGTAAGTGGCCGCATAGTCATAACCCATGAGTTGGATAACCCATTTCAGGTGTGTTGGGGAGGAGACCCGTTGTTCCAGGAAAGTTTCTAGACTCTGGAGATCAGTCTTGATGCAGAAATAATTCCCCAATAGGGATGGCTGCCACTTCTGTACTGCATGCAAAATAGCCATCATGCCCTGTTGAGATGTAGATGCGGCTAAATGCTTACCATAAAGGTCTCATGAAGGCGGCAAGCCCACTGGTGCAACAAAGACACCTGCATATCTATCCAAGGAAGTAGTGGAGACCGTTGGTGGGTGCATCTGAAGGGAATGGAGATGAGAAATGACACCATGTGAATTCTTCTTAAGGATCTTTTCCAGGCGATGTGAATTGATGATGCGAAGAGACCCTGGTTGTAAGCCCATAAATTTGTGTTTTGTCCCATTGACTGAAAACTGCATCCAAAGTTCAGCAAAATCCCATAAGATGGGGCCAAGTGTGCGTAACCATTGAACGCCCAAAACCACATCACATCCACCTAAGGACAAGGAAAACACGTCAGAGCATAGGTTATAATCTTCCATAGAGATACACACATTGTGACACTTCCCCTTGCAAGGTAAGGTGCCCCCATTGGAAACCATGACTTCAAAGTTGGAGCAAGGATGGACAAAACAATCAGTCTGTTTGGAAATCCGAGGGTCAATGAAGTTATGAGTGCTACCAAAATCAATGAGTATGGTAAGAGGGAGCTTCTTGAAGTATCACCTGACCCGCATTGTTTGTGGGGTTGTGACGCTGGTTACAGCATGGAGAGAGATCTCGGGTGGGTCGTCCTAAAATGGGGGTGTCAACAGGCGGGTGTTGAATGTCGACCTGATCATCTACTATATCTGGAGCTTCTTCACCAAGTTCTAAGGCAGGCGGGGAATCCACATCCAAGAGATAGAGCTTTTGTTGAACACATCTATGTCCCCAAGTGAATTTCTCATCAAAATTATAACAAAGCCCTTTTTCTCGGCGTGCTTGCATCTCTGTTTCAGAAAAATGCGTGATAGGAGTTGGTTGAGGAGCAGGCGTGATGGGAGGTCGTTGGGAACCCATATTTCTAAAGGGAACAAAGGTGGGTTTGGAGCGTTGTTGAGTTACGATCTTGTCCTCTGCCAACTTAGCCAACCCTAAGACTTCCATCATTGTGTTGGGATAGAACATTTTGACCTCTGAGCGGATTTCATCCTTGAGACCACTGAATAAACAACTCCTGTAGAATTCATCAGATAATCCTTCTGTGTGATTGGCCAGTTTCTCAAATTCTGTCTGATACTCTCTCACTGTGCCAATTTGGTGAAGTTTAGTGAGTGCTCCTATGAAGTCATCAAAAGCACAAGGACCAAATCATGGCAAAAGGAGTTGGCAAAAATATGTCGAGTTTGGCTCGGGATGAACTTTGATGTACCAACGGTACCATTGAAGGGCTTCTTGTTCCAAATGAAAGGATGCAAGTGGAACTTTATGGACATCAAAAGTATTATGCAGACTGAAATATTTTTCTTCTCGGTATATCCATCCAGTCGGATCAGTACCATTGAAGCGAGGAAAATCAAGCTTTGGCCCATGAAAATTGTTGGAAGAAGAGAACCCGGTGGCTGCAAAAGATTCTGGTTGTCGGTTATTGTTCATGGCTGAATGCTGAAGATGGAGGCTGAGAAATTTTTCATCCAGATCTTGGAGTTTGGTTTGGATAGATGCAAGTGCTTCCTCCATGGTGTGTGCTCCTGCACGGGTGACAACCATAACCAGGTTTTTTTTTTTTTGGAATGGGTAGAAAAACACAAACAAAAGCTGATTTAGTAAAGGGAAATTTGGATTGGGAAAAAAATCTAATGGGTAATTGGGGTTTGACTAGATTTTGGACATTGTCGAAAGGACAGGAAAGCAGAAAAGGGGGATTTTAGAAGCAGGGTGAAATAATGAGAAAATTTGGCAGAGAGGGACAAAGAAGCAGAATTAGAAAAGGAACTCTGTGGTAAAATTTGAAGGCAATCGGGTGAAAATCGAAGAAGTTATGGCAAACCCTAAAAATAGACAAATGTGAGATTTAGGGTGTTGGGAAGTGGAATGTGGGATAAGGTCCTCAAGAAAGAAATATGCAGAATGGGATTGCAGGGGTGTCAGATAAGTTTCAAGGGAAACAGAGTTAAAACAAGGGAGATATGGCAGAAAAATAGAAATGGATCTGCAACAGCACGAAAGGGATCGACAACAGATGGATTTGAAACGACACCGAATGGATCGAAAACGACTGGATCTGGAATGGATTTCAAAATAGATATGGAATGTATGGATATGAAATGGCTTGGAATGTATCTGAAACAACATGGAAGTGATCGGCAACAATTTAGCTGAAAATAGATATGGACCCCAGGTATGTTCGGCTTCCTAACAGTTCAGGTGTTTCACTAGGCCACCAATGCTGTCTGACGGCTTGCGTATTGGGGCAGTACCCCTCACTCCACGGCTCAGGTAAAACTGATAACCTCTTTGCCACAAACGACAGCTCTTGGTTTATCTCACGGGTGGGAACTAGTAAATCAGGTAGGGGTCGTTACCCTTTTCACTCGCAGGTCCTCTCAATGGGACAGCTACTTTGGGGTTCCTGTGGTACTTCTCACAATTAGTTTTAGGGCTTATGCCCAAGTACTTCCCACAGTTAAGCGGATAAGTATTATTCCAAGATCCGAACTTGCAACAGATGCGAAAAAAAAAATTGGCAGAAATTCCACCCAACGAGCCCAAGAAAGTGCTCTGATACCAGATGAGATGAACCTGCAATAATTAATTAATGCAAATACACGAGATATCGGAAATAACAGAACTCGGAATCACTTTTATATTGATCGCAGGCCACTTCGAGGGGGCAACCTCCTTTGAGCAAGCTAAATACAATTAACTTCACGGTGCCTTCATAGGCCTCAACACACACTTATATACTAAGTCTAGGCACCAATACTATGAGTGAAAACCATGGGCCAATACAAACTATGGATCAACAAAACTATGGGCGACTTACAAAGCATATTCGCCAACAACAATAACACAAACTATGGATCAACAAATACTACGGGACGACTTACAAAGCATATGCGTCCAACAACAATATACTAGCAAAGTAAAGACATGGGTTCCTAATAGTCAACCCTTCTATCTACTTTGTTAGTATATTGTTGTTGGATGCATATGCTTTGTAAGTCATCCCGTAGTATTTGTTGATCCATAATGTGTATTATTGTTGTTGGACGCATATGCTTTGTAAGTCGTCCCGTAGTAATTGTTGATCCATATTTTGTATTGGCCCATGATTTGTATTGACACATGGTATTGACCCATGGTATTGGTGCCTAGGATTAGTATATAAGTTTGTGTTGAAACCAATGAAGGTACCATGAAGTTATTTGTATTGACCTTGCTCAAAGGAGGTTGCCCCCTCGAAGTGGCCTGCAATCAATATAAAAGTGATTCTAAGGTCTGTTATTTTTGCTATATCGTGTGTTTTCATTAATTAATTATTGCAGGTTCTTCACATAGTTGAGAACCAGAAGGGTGAAAAAAATATGACAAAAAGTGGAAATCATGGCTAGCCAGGTTGCTCGTCGATGCTTCGCATGTTTAGCACGCGAAAGTCAAATCCGAGCATGATTACTGCGGATCAACATCATCCGAATATGGCGGAGGAGTATGATGACACACTTGAGGACGGAATCGGATGGCTATGGGAAATATTTCACAAATGATTCCATAATCAAGCATCAAGGACACGAGGAGAAATCATAAATACAGGTGCATATATTGAAGAATGTAATTTGAGTAAAGAGAGTTCGTAAGTCGGAAGAGTAGAATTAGTAAGTTGCATGATGCCAGTCAGTAAGGTAGATGCAAAGAGTTAGTAAGTTGAGTAAGCAAGCCCAAGGAAGTTGTGGAAAAGGGAAGTGATATGTCACGTCCCCTCCCATTCTACCATCTAGATGGAGAGGATCGTGAGGTTAACCCGGGCATCCAGCCCCATTCGATATTAAAAACAAACATTCAAATTAACATGAATATGTACATATACATATTAAAGTGCATATCGGTTGTGCTCCTAAACTGGGCATCTAGCCCCATGAAATTATTTCATAAGCATTCACATAATAAAACAGAGACATATGTAGATGCATAACTATTTTATAGCACAGCGGAAATAATATCATTTACACCTTCACCATACATTCAGATATTCATCAATTTAATAATGGCAAGAATATACAAACACAAGAGAGTACTTATCTTAACAACTAGTCCCTGAGCAACCAGCTACGCTTCTGCAACGTTCCACCCAACCGTAGGCCAGTGTGCTCCTTAATTTCTCAGCACCACTGCCACCCCCGAGCTGAGCATGATCTCCACAAGGAAAAAGGGGAAACTGGCTCTCACATAGCCAAAGATATGCCAGAATCAGCCAAGCCAACTAGCAGTTGGGTTTCTCAGGCTGCTAAGAGGTGGGCAGAGGTGAATTACTAGGCTAGTGGCTCAACCATGGAGTTATGGATACATCATTGGGCTCATCAAGCCAAATCTGTCCTCTTCCACTCTTGAAGCTTCTGCTCACATGTTCAAATCCAAAACGGGATGCACTGAACAACAAAAAAAAACTCAATTACTGGGCATGAGGAAAACGCTTTCCACAGTGGGATGCATGAGGTGGGGTTTCCAACTATCTCAGAAAAACGTGGGAACCCATAAAAACGAAATGGGAAGTTGGGGAACAACCCTGGGAAGCCAATCCTTTTTTATAAAAACGTCCTTGGACATTCGGGGGCAAAAACGACCTCCATACAGTCCCCAAAACGTGGCTCTCCTCTCCCAGGCTACTGCATATGCAAAAATGAACTCCCAGGCATGGAGAAATGCAGGATTTGGATGAAAAACGTGTAGGGAAAGACCCAGCTAGCTTCCCTTGCGTGAATGAGAGAAGACTAACTGTTCAGAATGACTTTGGGCACCATTTCGTGGGTGTTTTCTTGCCCAACAAGCAAAAACACAAATTTCCAGGTTGATGGCTTGCCCATGCATGAAATTGGCTGCCATACTTCTTCATTTCCAAGGCAATAACTGCCCCAACCAATCTTTGGAAGAATTAAATGATTGGGTGCATGAGACAAAATGGGTAGTTGGTGGTTTTTATGGGTTTCCCCATTGACACATGGATTAATACCCTTGGCTCAAGGGTTTGAATAATTTCCCTCCCTATTCCTTGTAAAGATCATGCCCCCATATCTTTTGTTGCATTGCATAGCTGGTTGTGGGTTTTTCATTAAAATTGCATATTTACATGATTTCCGATGTTACATTGTGCACCGCTAGCACAAGAACCATATGCATCTATTCTAATTGCCGATACATAAAACGATAAATCAGTGGCGGGGCCTTGGCCTTGAGCTCCTCACCATGACTAAATGACAATATTTACATCATTTACAATATTCATGCAATAGGGTCAAGCTGGGGACGTTACATGATATAGTTGCAATGGTGCATTTTGTGTCCAGCGGAAGCAATCCAGGTGCGCTAAGGGAAAGAATGACAAGTGTCCATGAACAACTAGCAAAAAAAGTGGCATAGACAAGGGGAGGGGAAGAAGATGAAGTCCCACCCAAGATGTCTAAGAAAGTGGTAGTAGTTAGAAGAACCGTGGTCCCTGCGACCACTAGAACACCAAGGGAGGAGGCACACTGGCTCCAGTAGCAGCCGGTCAGGAGTGAGAAACATATGTGCCAGAGTAGTTGGCATGTTTCCCAATTTGGTGACGTCGATGAACTTTTCTTGAGACTAGAAAAAGCATGAAGTGCAAGAGCAGGCGCAGAAGGGATAGATGACGAAGGTTTTCAGAGTTTGGAGGATGAGTTCGAGAAGTACATGAAAGCGACCAAGAGACTGGAGGATGAGTTCGAGAAGTACATGACAGCGAGATACAGACAAAAAGAACAACCTTAGAAGTTTAGCACAACGAAGGATGAGAACATTAGCACCAGAGGTGTCCAATTGACGTGGATCGAGGGAGAGCCACAAGAGTGTGTTGGGGGACTGTTGGAACGGTATTAGTCTGCATGAAGTGCAGAAGCCGACATCTGCGAAGAAGGACCATCTGCGAAAGAAAGGGTCATTCGCGAAAAACGAGGAAGCGCAAGATTAGTTTGAGTTTGTTAGAAAGGGTCATTTGGACCATTTTGTAACCGCCATAGTTGGCTATAAAATAGAATATGAATGTAAGCCTAAGGGAATACTAGAATCAATTGGCATGACCATTGTGACTATGTGATTCGATTGTGTTTTTCCCTACTTTCACAGTTTTGTATGGGTCCCCGATAAGATGTTCTGAATTGGTTCTGCGAAGGTTATACCATAGGTTTTGATGAGTTAATGCATGAAGATGTTCGGATCTGTTCTTTTGTCTCTATTTATGTTGAATGGTGAAAGCTACATTATAATTTCTGTTGCAAAGTTTCAATTGATGTGATCTTCGGTATTTTCCCTGTTAATGCAAATATCAACTCTATATTGAATATGCGAATGGTAATTACATGGTTAATGTGCGAATGATGAATGTATGAATGCATGTGAATGGTGAATCTCTAGTTTATGGTGTGATAGAATTGAATTAGTTGCATGTCCTTCCCCCACTGCGGAAACCTGGTTCCTACATCCCCCTTAACCATCTCGGGTGAGACTTCACTCGCTTCATGGGTGTTACTGGAAAGGGTAAAACCTTTCTAGGTTGGTGCTTAAGGGTGTTTGGTTGGTGTTTGTTGACGACAGTGCGAAGTGAACCCTTATCGACAAAACTGTGTGAACAAATTGTTCCGTTGTTGGGACCTTAAAGAAGAAATATAAGGACATGTTTTGGAACCCGACGAAACCAAAGATTCAGGATTGGTTTGACAAGAAAGTAGAAGAATTCGCTGAAGGAGAAAATAAAAACCCCAGGAATACGACAAGCTGTTGGTTGGAAATGAATATTTATTCGGATATCCATGAGATATTCTTCTATGAATTCCCAGTGTTGTTGCACGAGTGGTTGACGTAGTTGACGTTTTAGAAGAACCATTTCCAAAAGAGTGAGTCGGATCACTAGACTCCAGAATAGATCCGACAACTAAAATAGAGCTACAATAAGGTATTACGGGTTGTAGATTTCTGGGTAGACAATATCTTGGAGGGATACATCATTGAGTTTGTCGTGGACACGATCAAATCATACAACAGCACAGAAAGGAAAATTTTCAAAGGACCTAGAGGGAGATTCCTTCTATCGCTGAAGTTGTGGATTAAGATGCTCGTTTGAGAAAAGGGAATACCGAGGATGAATTCCAACGAGTAGAAGATCAGTGTGTGGAAATTGTGGGTATCGCGTAAATGTGGGTCCGGTAGAAAGATGTGGCATAGATGGACATGAGCGGCGATGAATTTTTAAGGGAAGATGGTGAAGAGTGTGGTATGTTGAGGAGTGGGGTGATATTCCGGCGGCTCGAGAAGAAGAGGAGGACTGAGAGAGAGTCTCCTAAGGGGACTGGAACATAGGACTGCGAAACAGGACCACAAGGGATGAAGCGACCTTATTATGACGAAGAATAAAGTGAAAAAAATACCCTAGAAGCCGTAGAAGGATGGACCCTTAGCTACAACATGCCTTCAACTGCGTGCACTACTAAGAACTTGATAAAAGGAAATACAAGTTATTCAAAGATCTATCCTACATGCCAAAATTACAGTAAGAGTAGCGAATTAGTAAATAATAATAGTAGAAGTACAAGAATGGCTGGTGACGATGCAAAGATGTCGATCTTCCAGGGTAACGGGATCGAGGATCCCGAACAATACTAGTTTTTGTGCAAAGCAGTATGGACTGTGAATCAGGTCCAAGATGAAGATATCAAAAAGGGAATGCTAGCGATGAACCTCAGGGGTCATGCACTGTCCTGGTATATGAAGTTTAGTAAGGTACCGACGAGAACTCTGGCTAAAAAATTACTACAGATCATGGGGGGGATGATCGATTAATTTAGAAAACCAAAATCTAAGTTGCAGTACATCACTGAGCTCAAAGAAATAAAACAGTTTCCCAATGAGTCATTATGGAACTTCGACCAACGATACAAAACACTAATGGCGAAAGTGAGTTTCACGATAAACGATATGCAACATAAAGAATGGTTTATCATTGGGTTGGTGCCACACATTCGTGGGACACTGATGCAATAGAAGGTAGTGCCTCAGGCATAAGTGCTAGAGATCGCAATAAAGCTGGAGGCTTCACCAATCGACGAAATGGGATTGGGCATGGATCGAATACAAGTGTATCTGGAAAAATTGACGATCTATCTACAAGACATGAAAAAAGAAAAAGAGGCCCACGAAGACGTATGGTGCACTAGATGTAAGACAAAAGGACATCACAAGTATCAGTGCCAAGAATTCTGAGAATATTTGCAATCAGGTGTGCTGAATCCCCTCAGTTAGGGAGGGTTGCCTTGGTGTTGCGTCTGTCACACGAGAGGACATCGAATGGAAGAAGGTACAGTAGATGGTGTTGAAACCAATGAACTTGTATTGCAAGTTCTGTCGATTGGTTGGCCACGATGAGAAAGAATGCAGATCTTATGACCTACTCCAAGAAAGGACTATGAATTATTTCTTCATGAAAGGGGAGGAGAAACCATCGGTACAGCAACAACAATAGTATAATCAACCGCATCCTCAATATAATCCGCAACGCCAGTATGAGAAACCATAGTATGGTCAATCGTAGTTCCTCCAACTGTAATATCCTCAACCACAGTTTCAACAACCACAATGCGGTCAACCCCAATACCCTAAGGCGCAGTATGGTCAACCGTAGTACCCGCCATATGGGTCACTCTGAGGAGGATTCAGAGGGGGGTTCCGTAACGACGGAGGTACCAATGTCGGTCGAGGAGGAGCTGTTGGAGGAGGTCAAGGACCTATCATATGTTGCAATTGTGGTCAATAAGGGAATTATCAGAGGGATTTCCCGAATCCAATACCACAATGCACTTACTGTAGCACTGTGGACCATGGTGTCAAAGATTGTCCTCAACTCATCATGAAGTGGTAAACTAAGAACCTACCCCCACCTCCGCAAAATCAAAATCAAAATCAGAATCTTCCACCAACGGTACAGAAGATATCAGTAGAGGTTAGAAGTAAAAATGCGACTATCAGAATAGTGAACCGAGGAGGAGCTGTGATAGGGGTTGATAGGTCACAGGCTAGCGTCTGACTGGTAGCAAGGAAACAAGTCACATTTGATGCAGAAGTAGAAAAAGACATTTTTTGAAAGCACGGGAGGGAATAAGGTAGTTGAGGAAGCCACCTCTTCATAAGAAAAAAGTTACCTATGACATGCCGCTGACATTCGACACAACGCATTCGTAGAAAAATGTGAGGCACCTGCAACAATTAATTAACACGAATATGCGAAATAGCAGAAATAACAGAACTCAGAATCACTTTTATATTGATCACATGCCACTTCGAGGGGGCAACCTCCTATGAGCAAGCTCAATACAAATAACTTCACAGTGCCTTCATAGGTCTCAACACACACTTATATACTAATTCTAGGCGCCAATACTATGGGTCGAAACCATGGGCCGTTACAAACTATGGATTAACAATACTACGGGCGACTTACAAAGCATATGCACCAATAACAATAACACAAACTATTGATCAACAAATACTACGGGACGACTTACAAAGCATATGCGTCCAATAACAACATACTAACAAAGTAAAGACATGGGTTCCTAACATCCCCTCCCCCTTAAAAAAATCTTTGTCCTCAAAGCTTTAGATGTGGAAATTGTTGTTGAATCTGAAGGAGTGGTTCCCATGTAGCATCCTCTGGTTGCATGCCGTGCCACTGAATTAAGACCTCTGTTATAGAGCGAGAGCGAAGCTGACGCATGCGCCGATTGAGGATGGCCTCTGGCTCCAAAAGGATGGATCCTTCATTATCCAGTTCGGGTAAAATCGTTTTTCCGCTGATGTTGGTGCCAAGAACTTTCTTTAGACAAGAGACATGAAAGACTGGATGAATGCGGGAAGAAGGAGGAAGTTCCAATTTATAAGAAACGGACCCAATCTTCTGAAGAATCCGATATGGCCCATAGAACTTTGGAGCGAGCTTATGACGCCCTTTGAGTTTCAAGGAGAATTGTTTGTATGGCTGGAGACGAAGAAAAACCATATCGCCGACTTGAAAAGTGCGCTCCGAACGGTGCTGATCAGCTTGTTGCTTCATGCGATTTCTTGCCATGTGAAGATTGTCCCGCAAAATGCGAAGAATTTGATCGCGGTTGCGAAGGACCGTGTCAACTTCCTGAACTGGTGAACTGGTGGGGGTGTATGGAAGAAGAGCTGGAGGTTCCTGACCATAGACTGCTTCATATGGGGTCATTTTAGAGGCAGTGTGGTAAGAGGTATTGTACCACCATTCAGTGAGAGGGAGCCACTTTGCCCACTGATGTTGTTGTTCCGAGGTGAAGCAACGAAGATAAGTTTCCAAGCATTTATTGACAATTTCAGTCTTACCATCTGTTTTTGGGTGATACCCTGAACTCATCTGCAGCTTGGTGCCAGTGTGGCGAAATAGTTCTGTCCAAAAATGACTGGTGAAAGTTGCATCACGATTCGAGACAATGGAAGAAGGGATGCCATGAAGACGAAAGATCTGGTCCAGAAAAATTTGAGCGATGGAGGAGGCTGTATAGGGATGGCTGAGAGCACAAAAATGACTATATTTGGAGAGGCGATCAACCACAACGAGAATCACTGTCTTCCCGCCAGATTTAGGGAGCCCTTCAATGAAATCCATAGAAATATCTGTCCAAATCCGTGTAGGTATGGGAAAGGGTTCAAGCAATTCTGGAAGGAGTGTTGTTTCACCTTTATTGCGCTGGCAGGTATCATTCGACCACCATCTGTTGAATTGTCCTTTTCATGCCCTGCCAAAAGAAGTTACGCCGTGCTCGTTCATATGTTTTGAGGAACCCAGAGTGCCCTGCCGATGGCGAAGCATGGAGTTCATAGAAGACAGCCTGTTGAAGGTCTGTGCTCTGGGGAAGCACCAGACGACCCTTGTATCGCAGAGAAGCACCATCCCAATAGTAATGTGGTACAGCAGAAGGATTGTTGGTCAAGCGTTGGATGATTTGAGATAAGGAAGAGTCATTGACATAACCCTGTTGAACAGATTGCAACCAATTTGGAACAGGCATAGAAATAGCTGAAAGAGAACCTTGGGCATCAAATGTGCGAGAAAGAGCATCTGCCACAATATTATCTTTACCCTTCTTGTAAGTGATCTCATAGTCATAACCCATGAGTTTGCTAACCCATTTCTGTTGTGCCGGGGAGGAGACACGCTGGTCCAAGAAATATTTCAGACTCTGGTGATCAGTCTTGATGCAGAAATGATTCCCTAATAGCTATGGGCGCCACTTCTGTACTGCATGCAAAATAGCCATCATGTCCTTTTCATAGGTAGAGGCAGCTAAATTCTTACCTGAAAGGGCTTTATATGGCTAGGGTTTTACCCCTAGCTTGTGCGAAAGAGCACCTACTAAGGAGAATGGACTCCTTAGTAGCAGTTCAGTAAATGGTAAATAACAATGCTGAAATATAAATTTAAACTACTCTAAAACATGTGCATGAAACATAAACAACAATTTGTAAATAATGGCTTTTGTATTAATGTTACCTCCAATGTGGAGTTTGATGAAGCTCTTGCAATGTCCAAGAGGGTTGCTCCAAGCTCCAATGTGCTCCTTCTCTTTCTTCAATGGTGGGAATGGGCCAAAAGGGGCTCTCAAGGTGAAAGTAGTTCAATGGTGAACTAGGGTTTCGAGAGAGATTTTGGCAGAGTAAGGGTATACTTGATTGTGGATATGGAATAAGGGATCTCCATCACCTATTTATAGTTTTTTGGTGGTGGAGTGCTGACCCATGGTTTTGGGTAACACATGGTTTATTGCAGCTGTATAGGGTTTTTTCCTCCTTTTCCTCATTATTTTATATTTTTCTTCCCTTTTTAGGGGGTTTTTGCTATTTTTAGAGGAATTTTGGATATTTTTGGAGGAAAAAAGGGTTTTTTCAGCCTTTTTAAGGCTATTTTGGTGGTTTTGTGGCCTTTTGGAGGCTTTTTAGTGGGATTTTTTTGGGTTTTTAAGGGAAATATGGTAGGAAAATGGACAAATGAGCCATATAATGTGGTAGATGAGGTAGTGAACACTTTTTGGGTGTTAACAGATTGCCCCCTGATGTGCGAGGGCAGGAGCTCATCGTATGGCCGATGGACATCATAAGTCATGAATGGTTTTCCTTGGGTGTGGAGAGAAGAGAAGAAACAAACTGAAGCCCGGAACAACGATCCCGAACAAACTGCAAGAACTAAAAGTACATAACCTCAATAATGGATGAGGAATCATCTGATCATATGGACGAGGCGGGCATACCCATGCTCGTATCAGGATATAACATAATAACAATGGGGTCCAAAAAATGGGGACCTGAAACATACATGACCTCAAATACTGACTGAGGAATAATCTCAATATATGGACGAGGCGGGCATACCCATGCTCGTATCAAGATACATAAACAGAACTGTGAGGTCCGAAAAGGGGGACCTGAAAGATACATAGATAAACATTGTGTACATCATAAGCGTCCAGCGGGGACACAAATATGGGACATACTGCTGGGCAGACCATGTGTAAGCTGAAGATCTGGTGCACTGGAATATCAACATTGCTGCTGAGTGTGGTACCAAAGGAACTAATGAGCTGCTGGATCATAGTGACTGGGAGCAACAACCTCGATGGTACACTGAGCTGGAATTGAAATGGGTACTCAAGGAAGCGTATAACTGGATGGCTTCCGAATATAATCGCCAATGCAGCCCGGACATCCACGGGAACATACAACTGGGCGTTCCGAAGTGACTCACCAATGTGCTAGAGTCGGGGGAAATCCAGGGTCTTCGACTAAAAACTGATGGGATATAATCCTACGCGATCCTCAACGATGCGATCAAGGTGCTGAAGTCGAGCATGTGAGGAACAACCACTCGGAGAGGCAATGATGACTCCTCTCAGAATGATCCGTAGGCACTTACCACAGATGGTGATAAGTCCAAGGCGTAGGGACCTCTGGGCCTATCCTCTGGAATAGAGGAGCTGTCGTCGACAGAGGGAGACCTGCAACTATCAAGGCAATGATGTTTCCTTGACAGGAGCGCGAGGTGAAGAACCGAAATGTGATAGTACTGATGGCAGGACTGACAAACTGTGTGGGGATAACTAGGCAAGCAGAGTGGGTGGACTCAAACTTCCTTTGTTCAGCGTATGATAATGGGAATGATCGGGCAGCATATGAAACTGACTGGGGGGAAAGGGATCATAGCTGATATTGGATCTGGGAAGGTGACTGGTCTGAGGGAGACTCAAGCTGTGGTAAAAAGGCAGGAGACTGCAGAATACTCTGAACAAAGGCGACCTTCTTGGGGGTGCTGCCGAAATGATCGATCATCGTGCCAGGAGGCACGGGGGGGGGGGGGACTTCTTCATGGGTTAAGGAACTAGAAGAAGTGTGTGTAAAATGATACTGTCGTGTGGATTTATACGAGCCCAGGACAGTTCATGCTCGTGGTTGCTTTCAATTTTAGGGAGTCTGAAAGCGATAAGAAGACTCTGAAGTAATGGAATGGTACTGTCGTGTGGATTTTACGAGCCCATGACAGTTCATGCTCGTGGTTGCTTTCAATTTTAGAGAGTCTGAAAGCAAATAAGAAGACTCCAAGGGGTTTCTTTTTCGTAAGTTTAGTCTCCAAGGCCCAAAGAAGCATAAAAGGATGCAATGAAGAACTCTTCTAGCCGGTGTGACTAGAGTATTCATTTTTCGTAATTAGTCTACCAGGTCCGGAAAAGGGTTAAACTTATACCAGATAGACGCCCTTTCAGGTACTTTAGCGAGCATGAAAGGAAGCAATATTGCTCGGTGATCTTTTCATTCTTTTAGGAGTCAGAAAAGAGCTTAACGAAAACTCCCTAAGTGCCTTTTTCGTAAAGGACTTGTCTGGCCCAAAAAAGGGATAAAATTATACCGAACAAAAGGAATGGCCAAGCAAGGAGGAAGTGTTCAATCAAGGAACATTAAAGGTGACCAAGAACGAGGGTAGGGGGGAACACTGATGGGCCTCCTTGCGGGGTGAATGAATGGTGGCAAAATAACGAAATATTTGCAGTATGACAGGAGTGAATGGCTCATGTACACATGTGGAACAATCCGATGGAGGTCGATGTGGCATGCAAACCGAGGCAACAAGGTGTAGGGACACAATGTTGAAACTGTACCAGGTGAGAGCGAGAAATGATCTCGAGCATCATCACAAGCGCGGAAAAATGAATCTGGCGATATAAAAAGTGTCAAGAACGGATCACGACCGATGTGGCACGGAACTGAGGTGACTAGGGGCGTTTTGGAAAAAATACCCGAAAAATCTGGGCGTGAGAGCGAGAAATGATCTCAAGCATCATCACGGGCTCGAAAAAATGAATCCGATGATATAAAATATATCAAAAATGGGCTACGGCCGATGTGGCACGTAAACCGGGGCGACAAGGTGTCGGGACACAATGTTGATATTGGTCCTGGTGAGAGCGAGAAATGATCTCAAGCATCATCACGGGCACGGAAAAATGAATCCGGCAGTGCAAATGGTGCGAAAAACGGAGGTCATAGGGACTCCAGAATGGTCAAAGGAAAGAACTATGCATATAAAATCAAATATACAAGTGACATGTGACCTCAAAAAATGGTTGAGATCACGCATGTGAAAAAGTGAGCAGGGTTAATGACTTGCCCCCATGCTATGTGCATGGGGTTTGTGATTGTGGATCACATGTGTGTTGGTTTGAACGATGGGTTCATTGACGTGCTGAGATAGATGTGATGGGGAAGGTTCAAAATGGTTGATCATGCCCCCTATCCCAGGGTCGAGGTAATCTAGTATGCCCCTTGACTCAGAGGTGTCAAGGTGGTGTTGTTTCTGGTGAACGGGGGGTACATCTGGCCATGTGTCAATGTGGTGCTCTATAATGGCGGGGTCGAGACCAGGCATTTCGGTATAGGACCAGGCAAAGACATCACGGAATTCTTTGAAGAGTTTTGTGTACTCCTCAATCTCATGCTCACTGCAGGAGGCTCCTAAAGTTATGAGTTCAGGGGGATCGCCGGGGGCAGCGATATCGATTTGGATGACGGGTGATATGTTGGCCATGTTACCCTCCTCGAAGGCATCAGGCGCGGGAATAGGATCTTTAAACCAGTCAACCTTAGTGGGAAGGAAATCTTTGGATTCAACCATGTATTGGGTAGCTGTGCTAGAGGAGGCTTCTTCTGGGATAAAATAGGAACGGTGGTGCATGTCATCCCAAGGATAATCCGGGGCAGTGAGGGCCTCAAGAATCTCCTCATCAGTATTGAAGGTTTGGGTCGTCAAATCGGTTGACGAGGGAGTAGTGGTTGAAGAGATCATATAAATGGTATTAACCTCTCCGGAAGGAGGTGAGACCGGGGGATGGATTTCCTCAATAGTGGTGGGTGCCGTCTCAAGATCCAGATTGTTCATCTCATAGAGAGCCGCTCTGTAATCCGGGAGATTGGGACAATGGTGTGAGTAATGCCCATAGACACCGCATATGGCACAAGGGTGGTTGGTACGTAGTGATTTATATTTAGGCTTGGGAGTGGGATCGAGTTTGACGACGGGAATGTTGGGGTCATCGTCAAGCATTTGCATATGCTCCTGCAATGCTGGTAACTGTGGACATTGGTGAGTGGGGTGGCCTAACTCATCACATAACGAGCATTTGGGAGGAGCACGAAACACGGGGGCATTTTTTACTGTTTTGGGAGGTGGTACCGCACTGTAAGGTTGTGGCCCTCTGCCCCCAGTGGGTTTGGGAGTAGGAGGGGGAGCCGTGGAGGTCGAAGGGGTAGAGACACCGGGAGGTGGCTGAGTGGTAGTAGCCATGGGTTGCACCGGTTGGAGGACGACATCAGGTGTCGGCGGGCGAACGGGAGGCGAAAGATACCATACAGGTAATCCTAAGGTTAACCCAGGGAGGCTAAGGGTAGCCATAACCAGGGCGCTAACGACTCCTGAGGGAGGGATTAGGAAAGGAATGGTATGGATGGGTGTAACACCGATGTGACTAGGTACCAAAGGGGGTTTAGGCAGCAAAGGCGGTTGATTGTTAGGAGTTTGTGTGTCATGGGACAGGGTACATAGGTCAGACACGTCATTAACGGGTGACGGGGGAGGAATAGATTGAAAGGTGGATGTCATTGGCGCGTCTGAGTAAGCGCCAGGCCCCGTAGAGGAGACTAGCGAGGTGGGGGCACCGGAAACAGGTTGTTCAACCATTGGGAGAACATTTTCTGTTACCGCGGGGGCATTGGGATCATAGTAGGTGAGTTGGTCAACCTTAACCACGCGTCCGTCGTGAGGGAACATCATGGTGCGGAAAACGGAAGAGGCAACTGCCCGCATGGCATACATGTAGCTGCGGCCAAGTAATAGGTTATAATCCAGTTGGGCATTGATTACCTCTATATCAATAAGGACGGTTTTACCACCTAACTGGATGGGGATGTTTGGTAGGAGGCCCTGGGGCTGAGCCGAACGACCGTCGTAGGCACATAACGCAGTGGTGGACTGCTGAAGAGGAGGGGATCCCAGCTTCTGCCATACAAATGTAGACATAACGCATGTCGAGGCACCTTCATCGATGATGCATCGATGGATGACAAGATTGCGGACGGAAACAGTAACTTGGAATGCGAGGCTGGAAGGCAGGTGGGGTTCGGATTGGTCCAAATCAAATGCCATCAAATGCGAATCGTTTGGGTGAATAGCCCCAATGGCAGAGAGTAAAGTCTTGTGCTGGGAAGGGCAATTTTTCAAGACTTCTAACGCAGACATGGCTGCGGGAGATTGGGCTAGGTCATCCACAATGTTGTAGTGTGACGCAGCACGCGCATTAGGGTTATTGTTGAGACGACGAAGTGGTAAACGAGGGGCTTTGGGAGCGCCCTCTAGTGGAGGTGGAGGTATACGTAACGCCTGATCCGTGGGATGAGCGTTAAGGGTTTTCTCAGCAGGAGGGTCTTCGGTGGTGGAGCCATATTGGTTCCGGCGAGTCTGGAGGTTGACGTCAGTGGATGACATCATCAGTAAGTGGTGGGTTCCTGAGTCAAACATGGGTTGATCAGGGGCAGTGTATGTGATCTGTTGCTGGGGGGCGTTGGCTTGAGGGGGAGCCAACGGCTGAGTGTTTACTACGCCTTGAGTGGGAAAAGGGTTTTGCAGTACCAAAGGTGGCTGCTGAGGTTGAGGGGGGTTGGGCAGCGCCTGAGGAGCTGCGTGTCCTTGGAGATGAGCATCATCAACCCAAAGTTGTCGAGCTCGCTCCAAATGGGGGCAAGCATGGGTGTAGTGGCCATAGACTCCGTAGATAGAAAAAGGATGGTTTGTTCGCAAATTGGGGTTTTTAGCCTGCTTGGGTGGGCGATCAGGATTTTGGTTAGCAGGGGCTGCATTATTATTGTTGGGGGGATTTGCTGGTTGACCAGCTTGGTCTGCAGGGTGGTTGTTCCCCCGATTACGGCACTTGCCACGGTTTTGTTGGCCATGGTTGCGTTGGTTGTTCTGGTTTTGCTGTGGGTTTTGTTGGGCGTAAACTTGCCCTTGTTCAGTAGGTGGATTTTGAGGTTGCGCAGGTGCTGGAGCAGGCTGCGGTGGATGATATGTAGGGGGAGGCTGCACAGGTGCAGCAACTGCAGGGGGTTGCTGATAGGGCTGCGGAGCAGGTGGTGGGTTTGCCGCAGGGGATGCCTGTGGTGGATAATAAGCGGGTTGGGCTTGTGAAGGCGCAGGAGCTGGGGAAGCCTGCTGGTGGTAGTAAGGATGAGGTGCGACTTGGGGGGCGTAAGCAGCAGTCGCATGACCGTAACACTGAGGGGGACATGAGGGTCCATGGTGGTGGTGGTGAGTCAGGGGAGCATACGAGTTGGTTGCTCCAGACTGTGTGGTATCCCGTGAAAGGTCGGGGCCAGGGTTAGGACGTGCTATGGAAAATGGTTGGGGATGCGAAGAAACACGGCCAATGATGCCATCTGCAGCGTGGGATGCCCCCGGTGCATCGTGCGGGGAGGGGTCTCCGCGAGGGGCGTCAGGTATAATGGTATAAAGGTAACCCGAATGGGCGTAAATGAGGTCGAACTGTTGGGCCTTAAGGATGGCCTCTTCTTCAGACCGGGGTCTTTCTGATGCCACATCCTTAGCGATGGCAGGTAGAAGGGACTTGAGGAACCAATCTAGGAAGATATGGTCGTCTAATTTGATCTTGCATAAGCTACGGCGTCGACGCCACTCATGAATGTGGTCCGTGATGTGGGTAGCCATGTTTTGTCTACAAGATAGGAGGATCTCAACGCCTGCGTCATAGCGGACAGGCAACTGGAAGAACTGCAGAAAGGTCGATGCAAGGGAAGCAAAGGTGGCATGGGTCCCATGGGGTTGCTCGATATACCACTTAGCTACAGAGCCAGTGAAGGTGCGCTGTAAGAGACGGAGGCGAACAGAGTCGTCCACTATGGAGTTGGAGGAACACCATAAGTGGAAAGACATGATATGGTTTTGTGGGTCCTCACCGGACTTTCCCTCGAACTTAGGGATGTCAGAGGGAAGCTTGGTAGGAATATGAGGCCACGCAGGGTCGTGTCGGATAGGATCGTTGGTCAATCTGGCTAGGTCAGGCAAATTGAGGCTAGCCATGAATGGCAAACTGGAAGAAGGATGTGACACAGTAGGGGGTTGGGCCAAGTTGGGGCCAGTGCCCCCAAGTGGGGGGGTAGGGTTTGGGATGTTGCCCCCAAGTGGGGGAACTAAGGTTGTATAGGATGGTCCTGCACCACCATGGGTAGTATGAACCACTGAAGTAGTGGGAATAGGTATGCCGGCTGCAGGAATGGGTGCCGTGAGGGGAGCTGTAGATGGGGGCCCCATGGAGGGCATACCCAACATAGGTGTAGTAACTGATGTAGTGGTGGATGTGCCACCAATGGTCCCTATAACAAAAGGAGTGGAAGTCACACCAGCCATGGGGCTAGTAGGGGCAGTGTAAATAGGGTTCTCAGACTCTGATTCAGAATCGGAGGTAAAGTAAGGGGCATCAATATCTGGTGACGGAGTCCTGTGTCCCTGACGAGTGGAGTCAAGGGACAAGGCTCTAGATCTATGATAAGTGGTATCAAGTGATAATGATCAGTGTCTGTGACGTGTGGTGTTCAGTGAACCGTGCTGTGGGGGCTCGCCCCTGAGGCGCCGAGAATGTCTCGAGGACTCAATGGTGACAGATGGTGTCTAATCTCTGTGGGTTGAGGTGAGTGAAAAATAGCTCAAAAACCCTAATGCAACCGAGTGTGCAAAAGGAGAGCTCAAAAACAAGGCACTCAGGCCAACAACCAACTCAAAACACCCACTGTAACAGCTGTGCTACAATAGGTGGAGTAACAACAAAGATGGTCAGAATACCAACAAGCAACAGGTTTCCTAAAAATGAAAAATGGTGGACTCACTAGACCAAAGGGAGGTAAAGGAGCATGCAAACACCTAACTAAAAGTATTCTGAATCCTCTGCAAGGTGATGAAATCCAAGTCAGACAATATGAATAGGAAAGCCAAGTGGCTAAGGTATCCCCCTACCGGGAGGGACACCGGGTAGTCAATCCTAGAAGAATGGCAACTAAGATACCCCGTTCATGACACGTCCAGAAAGGTGAATCTGCCGTTTAGTCCATTTACCGCAATACCCCTATACAGGGATATCCTGCGAACCGCGAAAGGTAGCCCTTCGGTTACTGAATGGAGTGCAGTATTCCACTTAGGCCTCCGGAACCAGTCTCCCGACTTCAACCCTCCTAAGGGAGAGGCCCTCTGATAAACTGGTCGTGACCGTGCCAAAAAGTACTAGGGGATTTTGGTTCCCTATTTGGACAACAACTATGTCTCAAGTGTAATAACCGAGGGGTGTTATTGGAAGCCTATCCCCCCGGTCCTAACTAACTACAAAGATTCTTTTTGTGTTCCCCAAGTGGGGTTAGAATATTGGTTGAGTTAAGTATTTTTTAAGGCTCACTTGATTTATTTGTCAGATTGTGTGCTCGTGAGGTGATGAACCCAAAATAAAGGTGCCACAAGGGGGGCAACTTTCTAATTAACAAAACTGAAATTTAACATGCAAAATTTTCTGAATAAAAATACTAAAAAATTTTAAAAAGATTCTGTAAAGGGTACAGAAATTATGTTGCAGAAAAGGCTGTAGGGAAGGATGGTTGCAGGTTAACAGATGGCTGTGCAGAAAGTATTGCAGCAGAGAGGGCTGGGCTCAAAACTGGAAAAAACGCAGAAATTAGACCGCGGGTTTTCGGCGAAACTGGGCAGTCGGGCCGCGGGTTTAAGGGAAACAGTCGCGGACAGGACGCAGGTTTTTGGCCGACATAGGCAGTCGGGCCGCCGGAAACAGGTGAAAAGTCGCAGTTGGGCCGCGGGAAACAGGGAAAGAGCCGCAGTCGGGCCGCGGGAAACGGGGAAAAAGCCGCAGTCGGGACGCCGGAAAAAGGTTCACAGACGTAGTCAGGACGCGGGAAGGGGAATGACAGCCGCGGTTGGGACGCGGGAAAAGGGCCGACAGACGCAGTCAGATCGCAGCAAACAGGTTGATTAGCCGTGGTCGCACCGCAGGTAACAGACTTGAATCCGCCGGCAGGGCGCAGGAAACCGTCTGAGAGCCACGGTAGGATCGCAGGTAAAGGCCTGAAAGTCACGGTCGGGACGCAACTACAGAGGGAAAAGTTGCGGTGTACGGCGGCCGAAAGGGACAGCCGAAAGGAAAAAAAGGGGAAATTATTGCAGAAAACTAAATTTTTTTTAAACTGAAACCAGAAATTCAAAACCTAGGGGAGTCGCCAAAACTGTGGCTAGGGTTTTACCCCTAGCTTGTGCGAAAGAGCACCTACTAAGGAGAATGGACTCCTTAGTAGCAGTTCAGTAAATGGTAAATAACAATGCTGAAATATAAATTTAAACTACTCTAAAACATGTGCATGAAACATAAACAACAATTTGTAAATAATGGCTTTTGTATTAATGTTACCTCCAATGTGGAGTTTGATGAAGCTCTTGCAATGTCCAAGAGGGTTGCTCCAAGCTCCAATGTGCTCCTTCTCTTTCTCCAATGGTGGGAATGGGCCAAAAGGGGCTCTCAAGGTGAAAGTAGTTCAATGGTGAACTAGGGTTTCGAGAGAGATTTTGGCAGAGTAAGGGTATACTTGATTGTGGATATGGAATAAGGGATCTCCATCACCTATTTATAGTTTTTTGGTGGTGGAGTGCTGACCCATGGTTTTGGGTAACACATGGTTTATTGCAGCTGTATAGGGTTTTTTCCTCCTTTTCCTCATTATTTTATATTTTTCTTCCCTTTTTAGGGGGTTTTTGCTATTTTTAGAGGAATTTTGGATATTTTTGGAGGAAAAAAGGGTTTTTCAGCCTTTTTAAGGCTATTTTGGTGGTTTTGTGGCCTTTTGGAGGCTTTTTAGTGAGATTTTTTGGGTTTTTAAGGGAAATATGGTAGGAAAATGGACAAATGAGCCATATAATGTGGTAGATGAGGTAGTGAACACTTTTTGGGTGTTAACACTTTGCTGGTGAACGCAATGGGGTGTTCATCTTGAAGGAGAACAGCACCAAGTCCATTGCCGCAAGCATTTCTCTCAATAGTGAAGGGCTTGGAAAAATCGGGCATAGCTAGCACAGGTGTAGTACACATAGCTTGTTTTAGTTTTTCAAATGCACACTGAGCGGCAGGTGTCCATGTAAAAGCATCCTTATTCAATAGAGCAGTTAATGGAGCTGCAATCTTCCCATAATCCTTGACAAACTTGCAGTAGTAGCCAGTCAACCCCAAAAAACCACGAAGGCTCTTGAGTGTCTGAGGATGTGGCCAATTGTTCATGGCATCGATTTTGGTAGGATCCACGCGAACCCCTTGTGCTGAGATAATGTGCCCGAGATACTCAACTTCCTTCTGTCCAAAAACACATTTAGACTGCTTGGCATGGAGATGATGGTCAGAGAAAAGTTTCATGACAAGATCCAGATGCTGGAGATGTTCATCCCATGTTTTACTGTAGATGAGGATATCATCAAAGAATACCAGAATGAATTTCCGCAAGTAGGGTCAAAATATTTTATTCATTAAGGAATGGAATGTGGAAGGAGCATTAGTGAGGCCAAAGGGCATGACCAAAAACTCATAATGGCCATCATGTGTGCGGAATGCTGTTTTAGGAATATCATCCTCATGAACCCGAATTTGATGATATCCAGAATGAAGATCCAACTTGGAGAAAAAGTGGGCCCCATGAAGCTCATCAAGAAGCTCATCAACAACAGGAATTGGAAACTTATCCTTGATGGTGAGGTGATTAAGTGCTCGGAAGTCAATGCAGAGGTGCGATGACCCATCTTTTTTGCGGACAAGAATAACTGGAGAAGAGAAGGAACTAGTGCTTGGGCGAATAATACCTTGCTTCAATAAGTCCCGAACGAGCATTTCAATCTCCGTTTTTTGATGAAATGGGTAACGATAGGGTCTGATGTTGGGAGGAACGCTGCCAGAAAGGAGCTTAATACGATGGTTATCTGGCCTGGAAGGTGGTAAGCCCACTGGTTCAGCAAAGACACCTGTATATCGATCCAGAATTTGTTGTAGATCCAAAGGAGTAGTGGAGACCGCTGATGGTTGCATCTGAATGGAATGGATCTGAGCGATGACCCCATGTGAACTCTTCTTGAGGAGTTTTTCCATGCGATGTGAACTGATGATGCTGAGAGAACCTAGTTGTAATCCTGTCAATGTGTGTTTTTGTCCATTGAGGGAAAACTGCATCCAAAGTTCAGCAAAATCCCATAAGATAGGGCCAAGTGTGTGTAGCCATTGAGCGCCCAAAACCACATCACATCCGCCTAAGGGCAAGGCAAACATGTCAGAGTGCAAGGTATAATCTCCCATAGAGATATGCACATTTCGACACTTCCCTTTGCAAGGTAAGGTGCCCCCATTGGAAACCATGACTTCAAAGTTGGAGCAAGGATGGATAAAACAATCAGCTTGTTTGGCGATCCGAGGGTCAATGAAATTATGAGTGCTACTAGAATCAATGAGCATTGTAAGAGGAAGCTTCTTGAAGTAACCCCTGACCCGCATTGTTTGGGGGGTGGTGATTCCAGCTAAAGCATGGAGAGATATCTCTGGCTGGTCATCCTGAGACGGAGGGTCAATAGGTGGTTCCTGAATGTCGATCGGAGCATCCAGTGGTTCTGGATCTTCGTCACCAATTTCAGAGGCAGGTGGAGACTCCACATCCAAGAGATAGAGCTTTTGCTGAACACATCTATGTCCCCGAGTGAATTTATCATCACAATTATAGCAAAGCCCCTTTTCTCTGTGTGCTTTCATCTCTGTTTCGGACAAACGCTTGATAGGAGTCGGTCGAGGAGCCTGCGGTATAGGTGGTCGTTGAGAACCCATATTTCGGAAGGGAACAAAAGTCGGCTTGGAGCATTGTTGGGCTGCAATCTTGTCTTCTGCCAACTTAGCCAACCCTAGGGCTTCCATCATTGTGTTGGGACAGAACATTTTGACCTTAGAGCGGATGGCATCCTTTAGACCACTGATAAAACAACTTCGGTAAAAGTCATCAGACAAGCCTTCTGTGTGGTTAGCTAGATTCTCAAATTCGGTTTGATATTCTCTCACCGTGCCAATTAGGCGAAGTTTAGTGAGGGCTCCTGTGAAGTCATCAAAATCACTAGGACCAAATCGTTGCAAAAGGAGTTGGCAAAAGTATGGCCATTTGGGCTCTGGATGAGCCTTGATGTACCAACGGTACCATTGAAGAGCTTCCTGTTCCAAGTGAAAGGATGCCAGTGGAAATTTGTTGACATCAAAAGTATTATGCAGACTGAAATACTGTTCTGCACGATAGATCCATCCAGTTGGACCAGTACCATTGAAGCGAGGAAAATCAAGCTTCGGACCACGAAAATTGCTGGAAGAGGAGAACCCATTGTCTGATGAAGACTCGGACTGCCGTTTGTTGTTCATAGCTGAATGTTCAAGATGGAGGCCGAGAAATTTTTCATCTAGATCTTGGAGTTTGGCTTGGATGGCTGCAAGTGCTTCCTCCATGGTTTTTGCTGCTGCACGGGTGACAACCATAACCAGGATTTTTTTTTTTTTTTTTTTTTTTTTTGTTTTTTTTTTTTTTTTCGACCGGGTAGGAAAACAAAAACATAAACTACTTCAGTAAGGGAAAATCTGGACTAGGAAAAAAATCTGAAGGGTAATTGGGGTTTGATTAGGTTTTGGACACTGTCAACTAGACAGGGAAGCAAAAATGAGGATTTCAGAAGCGGGGTGAAAGAATGGGAAAATTTGGCAGAGGGGGACAAAGAAGCAGAATTCAGAAAGGAACTCTGTGATAAAATTTGAAGGTGATTGGGTGAAATCTGAGGAAGTTATGGCAAACCCTAAAAATAGACAAATGTGGGCTTTCAGGCTTTGGGAAGGGGAATTGGGGATAGAGTCCTCAGGAACGAATTATGTAGAATGGGATGACAGGGGTTCCCTGAAAATTTCAAGGGAAACAGAGTAAAAACAAGGGAGATATGGACAAAAAACTGAATTTTATACTTTGTTTTTTTTTTGTTTTTTGTTTTCAGGCTGGAGCGGCTACGGCGCGAAAGGGATCTGGAACAGCGCCGAATGGACTGAAAGCGGCTGAATCTGAAATGACTTGCAAAATGGATCTGAACGACACAGTAGTGATCGACAATAGTTCAGCTGAAAGTAGATATGGACCCCAGGTATGTGCGGCTTCCTAACAGTTCAGGGGTTTCACTCGGCCACCAATGCTGTCTGACGGCTTGCGTATTGGGGCAATACCCCTCACTCCACGGCTCAGGTAAAACTGATAACCGCTTTGCCACAAACGACAGCTCTTGGTTTACCTCACGGGTGGGAACTAGTCAATCAGGTAGGGGTCGTTGCCCTTTTCGCTGGCAGGTCCTCTCAATGGGCCAACTACTTCGGGGTTCCTGTGGTACTCCTCACAATGAGTTTTAGGGCTTATGCCCAAGTACTTCCCACAGTTAAGCGGATAGGGATTATTCCCAAATCCGAACCTGCAACAGATGCGAAAATTTTTTTGGCAGAAATTTCACCTAGTGAGCCCAAGAAAGTGCTCTGATACCAGATGTGAGGCACCTGCAACAATTAATTAACACGAATATGCGAAATAGCAGAAATAACAGAACTCAGAATCACTTTTATATTGATCACAGGCCACTTCGAGGGGGCAACCTCCTATGAGCAAGCTCAATACAAATAACTTCACGGTGCCTTCATAGGTCTCAACACACACTTATATACTAATTCTAGGCACCAATACTATGGGTCGAAACCATGGGCCGTTACAAACTATGGATTAACAATACTACGGGCGACTTACAAAGCATATGCGCCAATAACAATAACACAAACTATTGATCAACAAATACTACGGGACGACTTACAAAGCATATGCGTCCAATAACAACATACTAACAAAGTAAAGACATGGGTTCCTAACAAAAAAGGCGAAGACCTTACGAGCCTTCCTAGAGAGTTTCTTGGAGCTGGAAAAATATCAGGATGCATTGGAATATATATCCAACTTGCTGCATCGACGGGAGGGTGCACGACAAGAGCGGACGATCAATCACATACATAAGAGAAAAAAAGGACGAGAGATGTGGATGTTTGCGCAAGTAGGAGCATTCAATGTTGACTCCATTATCTTGGACTTGGGGTCAAATGTAAACATATTGACAAAATAGACATGATAAAAAATGGGGAAATCACAGTTGGTTTGGTCCCCGGTACAACTGCAACTAGAAAACCAAAGAAAGGTCACCCCGATTGGTAGACTATGCCAGGTCCCTGTTGAGATTGAGTGACTCAAGACATACACATATTTCTATGTGATCAAAATTGTGGACAATACAAGCCCCTACCCAGTGCTGCTAGGGATAGACTGGGCGATGGAGAACCAAGCTATTATCAACTTCAAGAAGAGAACTATGTCGTTCGAGAAGCGCGAGATAAGGGTAGTCACACCTCTTGATCATGCGGAAGGGAAAAGGTATGTTGAACTAACAAGGGATGAATTCACTAAGGGATGGGATAATATCTACAACATTTCTGAAGACTACATAAACCCTACTGCAGATGGCGAGTTAGGATGGAGCAGTAGCAGCTCGACGTCATCATATTTCGACAAAGCACATGAAAATTGGTAAAACTGGATGCATGAAGTGTCATTTAGGAGGTGCGAAAGGATCACTCAGTCACTGTGAAGGGTATAAATAGAAGAGTGTGAGCTACCAACATACGAGGTATTTCTCAATTTGGCTACATTTCTCGCTGAATTTGAAGAGAAAGTGGCAGAAACACAACGGCTCTTGGTCTTGGAGGAAGCACTGAAGGCTACACCAGTGCGATGGTGGGTAGCATACAAGTCCACCATAACTAACTGGCCACTATGTCAACACCTAATGACGATAAGGTTCAGCAGAGGTGAAGGATATGACGGAAGAAAGTACGATGGAAGAGTAGATCCGAAGGCGCATTTGGATGAATGTGAAAGCAAATGGGGACCAAGAGCGAAAGAAGAATGTGTCCATGCATTTATTCACACACTGGATGAAGTATCGCAAAGTTGTTATATCGTAGCACAACTACGACACCGAAAAAATATCATGGGAACAAATAAAAATTGGCTTTGGCCAAACGTTCCATTTCTCCAACGAAAACCCCTTCATCCACAGCACTTTACAGGAGGTCCAACAGAAATTATTCGACACAGTACCGATAGAGAAACCTATGGGGCTTCAGTGGATTGTGACACCCCAAATGCTAATGGAATTCTACAACATAACAAGAGAACCTGATGATGAGGATGATCCAAGGGCTACGTATATCCCATATTTAGAAAGAAGTCATAGTGTGGAGGCACCAGATATGCCTTTCGACAAGTTTCAGCAGCCGCTGCGAATCAAGAGGGTGAACGTTGGGTCGGAAGTAAATCCCAAGTTCGCAAGCATCGAAGACTACTGGGATGACTCGACTATTACGAAGATGACGAACCTATTGCACGAGTTTTAGGACTTATTTCTGACAAAATTATCGGAAATGAAAAGGATATTAGGGGACCTAGGGGAGATGAAGATCCCACTGAAACCTGATGCGAATCTGGTCAAGCAGCGACCTTACCAGTTGAATCCACGTTACAAGGAAAGGGAGAAGGCTGAGATTGAGAGAATGCTGGTAGAAGGAATTATAGAACTAGTAGAGGAATCAAAGTGGATTAGCCCGATGGTGGTCCAAGATAAGAAAACCGGTGAACTCAGGATCTGTGTCAATTTAAGAAAGCTAAATGACGCATGCCTACACAATCCATTCCCTACACCATTAATGGATGAAGTATTAGAAGGAGTGGGTGGACATGAAATATACTCCTTCACAGATGGATTCTTCGGCTACCACCAAGTAAAGATTGCAAAAGAGGATCGACACAAAACAACTTTCGTCACTGAGTGGGGTTGGTTTCAATATACAGTGATGCCATTTGGACTGAAGAATGCACCAACTATTTTTTCAAGATTAGTAGTTTTGGCATTCAAGGATCACATCCATAAATTTCTCGCAGTATATATGGATGACTGGACACTGTACGGATTGGTCAAGGATCACGTCGTGAATCTAAGGTTGATGTTGGAACGATGTCGACAGAACTAGATTTCATTGAACCTAAATAAATGCATTTTCTGCGCTCCGTTTGGGATTTTGTTGGGGCACATTGTCTACAGGGAAGGAATGTTGGTCGACCCTGCAAAGATCACAGTTATTGTCGACCTCCCACTCCCAACAACAGTCAATCAATTTAGAGCAACGTTGGGACACACGGGATACTACAAGAAGTTTATCAGAGGGTATGCAGAAATCACAACGCCGATGGAAAAGTTGTTGAAGAAAGATGCCAAGTTTGAATGGAATGAAGAGTGCCATAAGGGTTTGGACATATTGAAAGAAAAAATGGTTGCAACCCCTATAGTAGCATTTCCAGATTGGAGGAAGGAGTTCCATGTTCATGTTGATGCATCATCACTCGCACTAGGAGTCATCTTGGCCCAGCCAGGAGAAGGCACCATAGACCACCTGATAGCATTCGCAAGTAGAAATTTGTCTACTGCGGAGAAGAATTATACGACCACAAAAAGGGAATGGTTGGCGATGGTCTATGCCTTACATAAATTTCGACACTAATTCTTAGGGGGCCATTTTAAAATTTTCATCGATCATTCAACACTAAACTACCTGGTGAACAAGCTTGTGTTGGGGGGAAGATATGTCGATGGCTGTTACTCTTTCAAGAATTTGATTTTGAGATAATTGTAAAGCCAGAATGACTAAATGTAGGACCAGACCATCTATCACGGATAGAGTCCAGAGAAGAGCCAAGGAGAATTGATGAAGGATTGTCGGATGCTCAATTGTTCAGGGTTGGAATGGTCGATGACCATTCCGAACAAATTATTCATTTTTTTGCAACATGGAAGGCGCCAAAGGGATGCACTACCAACCAGAAGAAGCAACTAGTCTTCAGAGCTGCATATTTTCAACTGATTGTAGGGAAACTATATAAGATGGGACTAGATGAGATACTTCGATGATATGTCCTTCCGCATGAACAGGACATAATTTTAGCGGAACCTCATGATGGGATCACAGGAGGACATTACAGAGGATGTGCCACTGCTAGAAAGATACTTCGAGCAGGATTATGGTGGCGAACGATGCATGGAGATGCTGCGGACTATGCCAAAAGCTGTGACATATGTTAATGCACAGGGAAGCCTTCATGAAGGGATCAAATGCCATTAGTACCTAAATTGACATTGCAGGATTTTGACAAGTGTGCAATTGAATTCGTGGGACCCATCAATCCACTAGGAAAAAGGACAGGGTCACACTACATTATTACTGCAATAGATTACTTGACACGATGGGAAAAAGCTGCACTGGTAAAGGATTGCTCAGCTGCGATTGCAACAAGATTCCTCTTCGACAACGTGGTCACCAGGTTTGGGTGCCCAAAGATACTAATGAGTGACCAAGGGACTCATTTTTTAAATCAGACGATCATAGCGATGACAAAGGAATTTCAAATTCAACACAGGAAGAGTACCCCATATCATCTGCAAGCTAACAAGACAGTTGAGGAATTCAACAAAATATTGGAGCATGCACTCACGAAGGTATTCAACACAAATCGCGATGATTTGGACTTGAATATGCCAGCGATAGTCTGGGTGTATCGCACAACTTGCAACCGATTGACTGGGAAGACCCTGTTCAAACTCGTTTATAGGAAGGAAGCCATAATGCTGATGGAGTATATCGTCCCAAGTCTGTGTATCGCATCAGCCACAGGAATGAGCGATGATGGATCACTGGAGGAATGGTTGGCACAGTCGGTACATCTTGATAAGGATCGGTTCATCAGAGGTGTTCATCAGAAGGTAGAAAAGGATCAACGGAAGGCTTGGCATGATCTCCATGTTAAACCAAAGAACTTTCAGCGTAGAGATATGGTTCTTCTATATGACAGTAAGTTTGCAAATCACCCAAGTAAGTTACTGATGCATTGGTTAGGTCCCTACATAATAAATTTCATCACTGTCGGAGGTGTGGTGCAACTACAAAGTTTAGATGGGGTATTGTTTCCCAAGTTAGTAAATGGTAATCGGTTGAAAACCTATCTCCATGATCGGGTGAATAGAAGTTGAGAACCAGAAGGGTGAAAAAAGAAAAAAGAAAAAAGAAAAAAAAGCAATTATGACAAAACATGGAAAGCATGGCCAGTTGGGTCGCTTGTCGATGCTTCGCACATTTAGAACGCGGAATTCAAATCTGATCATGATTACTGTGGATCAGCATCACCGAAAGATGGCAGAGGAGCATCAAGGACACGATGAGCAAGCATAAATACAGGTGCAGAGATTGAAGAATGAAAGTTGAGTAAAGAGAGTCCGTAAGTTGGAAGAGGAGAATCAGTAAGTTGCATGATGCGAGTCAGTAAGGCAGATGCAAAGAGTTAGTAAGTTGAGTAAGAAATCCCAAGGAAGTTGTGGAAAAGGGAAGTGAGATAGTTTCAATGGTGCATTTCATGTCTAGGGGAAGCACTCTAGGTGCGCTAAGGGAAAGAACGATGAGTGTCCATGAATAACCAACAAAGAAAGTGGCACAGACAATGGGGAGGAATGAAGATGAAGTCCCACCCGAGATTTCTAAGAGAGTGGTAGTAGTTAGAAGAAATGTGGTCCCTGTGACCACCAGAACATCAAGGGTGGAGGAACGCTGGCTCTCGCAGCGGCTGGTAAGAAGTGCGAAATAGATGTGCCAGAGGAGTTGGCATGTTTCCCAATTTGGTTATGTCAATGAAATTTTCTCCAGACCAAAACAAGCATGAAGCGCAAAATCAGGCGCATAAGGAATAGATGACGAAGGTTTTCAGAGACTGGAGAATGAGTTCAAGAAGTACATGAAAGCAACCAAGAGACTAGAGGATGAGTTCGAGAAGTACATGACAGCGAGCTCCAGACGGCAAGAACAACTTCAAAAGTTTAGCACAACAAAGGATGAGAACAGTAGCACCAGGGGTGCCCAGCTGAGGTGGATCACAGGCGAGCCACAAGTTTGTGTTGGGGGTCTATTTGCATGAGATTAGTCTGCATGAATTGCGGAAGCTGACAGCTGCGAAGAAGGACCATCTGCGGAAGAAAGGGTCATTCACGGAGAACGAGGAAGCGCAAGATTAGTTTAAGTTTGTTAGAAAGGGTCATTTTGACCATTTTGTAACCGCCATAGTTGGCTATAAACTAGCCTAGATCCAAATACTAGGCTCTACCAAGTGCCGAGAGGGATCAAATCTCCTGAGGTGCAAACCTCTCCTTGAATAGCTCCTTGAGTACAATACCTGAGTCACCTAATCCTAAGCTCTAAAATCTCTAGTTTAAGTCTCGTATTTACTTTTTACTTTGTGTTATTGTTTTTTGTTTTGGCCCACATAATATATATTACTTCCTGCTTTGTATTATTCTCTTTTGTTTACTTTGTATTATTTTGTTACTCGACAAACACTCTAAAGTCTCATATTTACTTTTTTACGTTGTATTAAAAGTAAAAAGTAAAGTCTCTAGTTTAAGTCTCATATTTACTTTTTACTTTGTATTATTATTTTTTGTTTATGACCAACATAATATTTACCACCTAATCCTAAGCTCTAAAGTCTCTAGTTTAAGTATTATATTTACTTTTTACTTTGTATTATTATTTGTTGTTTACTTTGTATTATTTTGTTACTTGACAAACACTCGACTAACAAGATCTCCCTCATACTGGGTTGTAGAGCGCCTCTTGGCACAATAAGAATATGAATGTAAGCCTAAGGGAATGCTAGAATCAATTGGAATGACCATTGTGACTATGTGATTCGATTGTGTTTTGATCTGTTTTCGCAGTTTTGTATGGGTCTGCGATATGATGTTTTGAACTGGTTCTACGAAGGTTATATCGCAGGTTTTGATGAGTTAATGCATGAAGATGTTCAGATCTGTTCGTTTGTCTCTATTTATGTTGAATGGTGAATGTTGCGTTATGATTTTTGTTGTAAAGTTTCAATTGACATGATATTCGGTATTTTCCCTGTTAATGCGAATATCAACTATGTATTGAATATGTGAATGGTAAATACATGGTTAATGTGCAAATGATTAATGTATGAATGCATGCGAATAGTGAATCTCTGTTTTATGGTGTGACAGAATTGAATTAGTTGCATGTCCTTCCCCCACTGCGGAAACCTGGTTCCTACAGCCCCCTTAACCATCTCGGGTGAGACTTCACTCGCTTCGTGGGTGTTGCTAGAAAGGGTAAAACCTTTCTGGGCTAGTGCTTAAGGGTGTTTGGACTATGTTTGTTTACGACAGTGAGAAGTGAACCCCTGTTGACATAACTATGTCAACACGGATTGTGCATATACCACATATCATCATCTAGACTATTGATGTGTCATCTCAGATGTATCAAATGCCCTCAAGGTCCACAACTCAGTGGTACTTTACCCCTTCATTTCGCTCTTGATATACCATTTCCTTATGGTTTGTTGGTGTGTCCATGACTTGTGTTATACCAACCCTTGTGGGTAATGCGCCCTTTTGATATCAATACTTTGTGTAATCTGTGCATTATCCAGCTTTATGACCAGTGCTTCATCATTGCATTTGGGTGATGCAAAGGGAAATGTTTAGGGACGAAATTTCACCAATTGACTATTTTTTGGACTTTTTTTCAAAAAACAATTCTCTATTTGGTCATTTTTAGTCTCTAATATCACCTATATTTGTACATAAAATATGTTTTTTTATCATAATATTTGCCAAAATTTACAAGTTTAATGAGTAAATTGTATGTTTCATATTTAATATTCTCCTACCTATCTATATATATGTTTTTTCCAATCCAAAATAATCGCCTAGAATAATACACTTAAGTATACTATAAGAATCCTTAAAACATACCCTGGTGATGCACCCTTGATGTATGGATACTTTACGGATTTTGCGCATACTGCAACTTTTAATTGGTGGGACTTTGACTTCTTCCTTGTCATTACTTGTGGGACTTGTGCACTTGTTGTTCGTTAGTTGTGGAATTTTTTCATATGTGATCTTCAATCGTTGTACCATTTTAGGGGTTTGTGCACATTCCACTTACTGAAAGCATCTTCTAATTGGTTATGCTTGTGCACTTTCAGGTTTTTCCAACCATCCGTTGTTCCTTTCTTCCTTCACACTCCCAGCCATCAACTAAGCAATGCTTAGGTTTTCTTGGTTGCTTGTCCATTTGTTCAACAAACGTCTTGGGAGTTTGAACACTTGTACCATTCTCCAACGAACTCCTTCAATTTGTTGTCATGAGAGAGTATGACTTGGTGGACTTGATTTCTGTGTAAGAGCCACATGATGTAGGATCCATTACTTGTGTTTCTTCTTTATTTAGATCTTCATCAAGTATATTCTGGATCTGTATGATGTATCATATTATGTACTTCTTCAAACTTCACCTGCAAGATGTATCCTTGATACACTCTTAGATATACTCTAAAGTTGCTTGAGTGTTGTATCCTTGATATACATCCTGAGATAGAATGCACTCTTAGATATACTCCAAAGTTGCATACATATCTGTCACCTTCACCATTTGCGCATATACTTTTGGAGTTCATGTTTTCTTCATCATGCACATGCACTACCTCAAAGTGTCTTCTTCATATTTTTGTTGGACTGATGTATCAACTTTGACTTAGGCTGATATCAATGATTCATACTGAATCAATTGACATCCTATTTGACATTGGATGATAGTTAAACACTTGAAATCCTCTTCATTTAACATCATTGACAACCAATTCTCAACAATATCCCATTCAAACACTTGATATCTTCTTCATTCAAACACTTGAAATCAATGGAAACCAATGCTCAACACAAGTCTCTATCCACTTTTCGCTCCAAGAGAAAAGCATAAGATCCTTGGCCAATAATGAAATGGGATATTTTTCCTTGGATAATGTTGGATTTCAACCTAATCCCCCAAAATTTTGCAAAAATTAAGGGGGCTCCATTTGAATTTTGTAAATACTTGGTTTTTAGTTTCCTTTCATTATGTCTCCTTGATTTGGAAATGTGGTTTGATGATTGTTTCATTTCTTCAGTATTTCTCTTTGAGTGCTTTACGAACAATGTTTTTGTTTTATGGGGTGATTTTATGATGGTTTGGATCATCTTTGAAGTTTGATCCTTTTGGATTCTCGATTGCTTAATAATTCTTGCATGCCCTTATTTGAGATTTCCTGAGTTGATTGCATGCCTTCATTTGCGAAAATTGGGTTAATATGATGCTTTGTCAGCCTCGCCTATTTTCAGTCTTCAATGTATAAATTAATTCTAGGGAATTTTGGCGGATTACAATAAATTAATTGAAAGCTCAATTTTATGATTTTGATCCATGTCTGGGAAGAGTATATATTTAAGAGTGGAAACAAGCTCACTAGTTTGAATTTGAATAACATGTCAAATTCTATAAGCATTTGAATTTTATTATAAGTCATCCCATGTTTGTAATTTTGGCACATTAAAATAATTCAATTTAAGGATTATATACCCTTGAATAAATCATTAAGTGGTTTTATAAAAGAGTTTGTTTAGAACTAAGTGGCCTCTCAGGGTCATAAAGTCTTTTAAATTGATCCATTCTTATTTTTTTAATAATAATAAAAAATATTGACATTTTCTACTATTTTGATCTTCTCCCTAAAATACAAAAATGTCATTGAAATTGGGAAAACATGAATGGATCAACTACTTAGAAACACTTTAATGGGAATAATGATTTATTGTGATAGCACACATTTTATCATTTGTATACTTTATCTTTTTCACTATTGTGTAAACTTGATTGCTTCACTTAAATAATTATTTTTTTCCATAAAGAGCCTTTACTTTATGACTTTATTGGTGTATGAACATGGAGAAATACAATCTTATCATAATTTAAAATGAGGGAACTTACTATCAATTTAATTCTTTCTACATGTGTATGTTTTATTTCTTGAGAAAAAGGATGTCAAATTTATTTTATTATTATTCATTGACGAAGGTGATATGATGAATATAAAGATATTCGTTTCAAAATATTTCACTTTTATTAGTCACAATCGTAGTAGGGCAACTATTGTATGCGATCCACGTTTACTGTGTATTAGTTACGATTAACTGAACCCACAACATACATTTTAACCAAAGGAAACATACATTTTAACAAAAGTTTCAAACATTTATTTATTTATTAATATAAAAATCAAAATTTTGTGGAATGTGATTGGCTTATAATTTGAAGCATTATTTCCACAGTGGTGGCGTGGGTATTGTGAACGAAACTGTGTATAAATTCCAAGGTGGTGACTTTGTATTGGGATTGGGATGACGGTTCTGTCAAGTTCTGACTGATAGGGCTAATTTTTGTCACCACATTGCCTTACCACCTCACTACTCACTACCTGCCACCTGCACCCTTAATCCTACACCACCTACCTCATGACTCACTGCCTTAGCACCGCTTTCTACCTACACCCTTAATTGTACACCAACTATACCGCCTTCCTTCCTACTTCCTTCATTGGTTAATTGTAAATATGCAAAGAATACTGTATCTTCTTTTGTAAATCCTTTTTCTCTTATAGTGGTTTCTTCGATCCTTCTGGTCGAGGCAGTCATTGCTTCCTCCCATTATCTCACCACTCAAGGTGAATCCATATCTTGAAAACAAATACTCTTTCTTTTTCATACGGATTACTTGTGAGGAACCTCCAGCAATTAAATGATGAAAATGCACTATATATCAGAAATAGCATAACATAGAAGGGATTTATTGATCGTAGGACACTTCGAGGGGGAAACCTCCTTTGAGCAAGCTCAATAAAAATAATTTATGGAAATTCCTTCATTGGACTCAACATGTACTTATATACTAAGTATAAGCTAAAAAAATATTACTCCCCATGAATGTGGGATAATACAATATACTCACGGGATGACTTACAAAGCATATGTGTCCAACAACAATATACTACGAATGTGGGAAAATGCAATATACTCACGGGACGACTTACAAAACATATGCTTCCAACAATAATATACTAATAAAGTGTTACAACGTAATCTTCCACCTTGTGAGCATCAGCATTCTTTGGCCTGTAGGATCCATTTCACTAACTCAAATCCACTTTATATCCTTCAGACATACTATTTCCTCATTTTTCCTCTTACCCACTTGTTGAATCACTATAGCAAGCGTACCTGCGAGTTGCATCACTATAGCCCACGGGTAGCATGTAAAATGGTAAAAATCACTAGTTAATTACTTTTTACTCCCAAAAAGCAGTTATTGGGTGACCTTTAACCCTCCATCTGCCCAAGTAATGCCTCGATGTGTCCTTTCACCTACCTTTGAGAGGACTATATATTGAGCACATATGGCTTATGGACGGGAGGAGAAAGAAGAGCAAGAGAACTCTAGTGGATTTTTGCCCTATCTTGAGTCTACACTCATTGATCGTTGTAGTTGTGAACCCTTTATGTTCACCTTCCAAACTCCCATAGTTTGAGTTTGCCATTCATGGAGGATTGAAGTGGTGGAGGCACAAGTGGATTGATCTAGATCTTGGTTCAGATTGGTTGCCGGCAAGAGGTCGTATCACATTGTACTTCTTCTTGTTTATTAATAGAAATACTCATATTCTCGTCCATTAATGTTGTAAATGTTGTTTATATTACATTGGGTTGCATTTACTTGTTATATCATGGGCCATTGCTATTGATGATGTTAATGTCGTTTATATATATTATGTACTTGTTGCATATTGGTTGTCAAGACTAATTTGCAGATTCAAGTGCACAGATTGGAAAGCTCCAATGGGGATCTACATCAAACGTTTGGATCGAGGTTGGTTACATTCTCCATTATCTTAGCATTGTCATTTATAATAGCATAGTTCTGAGAATTGAGTTGATTTCTGGTAGTCATCTGTCTGTTGTGGTCTCCCAAGCCATAGTGATTTTTCTCCAACACAGAAATGGCAACTCCGTTGGGGAAAACATCCATGTTTGGGAATAGTTTTTTAGCATTAGTCCATAATTAGAGTTGTTGTTTGTCGAATCTCTGTGTCACTGATTGGCCGTTAAGATACACTGTAGAAAACTTGCTTTTTCTGAGCCATTGGTCTCTTTGTTTGCGCATTTTCCTTTCCTCACCCGCGGGCTAGCTTAGCTTTGCCCGCGTATACCCGCCTCTGTTTACATTGCTGCTCGCGGGTACCCATAGGTATTCCTTCGACAATAGCGTACAACTCCAGGTTTTGTTGGTTTATGACTATTGGTTGTTGCTGGGTTAGCTTTGGATGATCTTGAGTCTTTGTTGGCATGTTTCTTGACTATTTCATGCCTTGGTTGTGACCAGAACTCTTTGTTTCTCTTGGTTGATCCTTGTTGGTCTTTTACCCATCTTTGGTTTTAGCCTTGTTGGTTTTTTCCTTTTGAGCTCATTCCTTTGGCTAAGTCTTACTGTTTGGACTCTGTTGGGTTGTCTTAGTGATCTTCTCGGCACTTCAGTGACTAATTGTAGGATTTTGGCTTGCATTTTTCATTCTTTATATTGAAAAATACAAAAAAAATACATATAGTTTTGCATTTTCCTTTTGTTTATAAGAGAAAATACAAAAAAAAAATTACTTTCATGTACTGCATCCTGCATTGAGTGCTTGTTGCTTTCATTTAGGTTATGATTGTGCATCGAAAATATAAAAGGATTGCATTTTTATTTCGAAATTGTTGGGTTGATTGTGCATGTTAGTGACATTGTTTTATTGGATAGATGAGTCTAGGATTGGACGATTTTGCATACTATTGAGTCATACACATCACTAGTTTCACGACCATATCCTTTGAGTAACCACAGCCATTAAAATTAATGTTTAATCTTAAAATTGATTAGACCGATTTTATTTATAGGGTACACCAACTAGCATAGGTTTAGAGTCTTGGAATAGATCATTGTGAGTTAACAATCCAAGACTACTAGACGAAACATTAGGTGTCTGACCAGGGAGTGGAGGAATCCATGGCATATATCGATGTTCTCAGGAAGCTCTACTCAAACCAGAGTTAAGCACGAGGTCATGGGAGGTTGGTAGAAGGGATATCCCTCTGATACCGGCTGAACGTGGGAGATATTTCCAGGGTTTGTTTGTATCTGGGGGTACTGGAGGTTTGTCCTCTTGTGCTTTGGGCTTAGCTACCCTGCCCATACAAAAGATCCCACCTGCAACTGTCCCCCTGAGCATTGGTTATATTGTGGTGACCATAGTTGCCTTACCTAGGTATCGCATAGGGTACTTGCAGTGGTTATGCTGTTTGTGTCCTGAGTCAGATAGGGATTGGATAGCATAGTTGTGTTTGTATAGTGGACTTGACCCTATGCACGCAGTGAAGCCTGGGTGTCTCTATAACTGATTATGTTACCTCCGGCTATAGTTTGGGAGTCTTAAGCCTCTCCTAGGCGATACATACTAGCTCTAGTGTCGGGAGCTCATTTAGCCACTCTGTTCGTCTTCTCTTGGCTATAGTTTCTCTAGGTGTGTGCTTTTGATTTATTGTTTTTTGATCGATAGTTGGCCATAGGAGACGTTGTGATTTGATATTCTCTTTGGATATATCGTGGCACGGATTCCTACTCTCCATCGTTCCTATCGGTTAGTTGGTTTAAAATCGGCCGAGTTTTCACGCCTTGCTACTCGGGGACACCGGCGAGCTCCGTCTGAGTCTTCGAATTCTTACGAGACATACATAGCCGAAATTATGATGGCTACACATTTTGACACGGAGAACATCCCCACAATTCCATCGAGTGGAGTCGAACATACTTCAGACACCCCCACACCTCATGAGGCCTTGGGCGTTGATCCACCTGAAACTCAACCTGGTTCTATTTGGCCGAATCCACTTGAGAACGATCCGTTCGATCCTTCGAATCTGGATAATTATCTTTATGGGATGTCTACCTTACCTGAAGACAAAGATGAAGATCCCGTGATCAACGTTAACCCATTCTCATATAGTATGCTCGGTTTCAGCACAGTTGATCCTCCCACTGCTTTTGGTAGTCATGCTGGCACTAGTCATGGTTTTAGCAACACTGCACCCACTGGGGGTAATACCCTCACTGGGGGGCACCACGTTGTCGACTCACGCACATAATATGAGGACTGGTCATAATCCTCCTAACAATTCTAATGTTGGAAGAAGACCACCTCCTAGGACTGCCCAACCCAATAGGAACACTGTTCGAAACACGACTCACCATCCACCACCTAACACACATATCGCTACCCGTCAACCCAGGACCACTTTTGCAAATGTTAATGCTCCTCCTAACTATGGGGGTGGACAAGTACCACACACTTTTGCATCCACCACCGCTACTATTAATGCTAATGTAGAAGGCGGGAATGTATCTTATCCTCATGATTATAATGCCACCATTCCTGCTACTAGTAGCACCAACGTTGGGGTTGGGAATATTTCTCATGCTTTGGGTCACCACACGATTGCTAACGCTAATCCTAATGCTAGGGATGGGAACATACCTCACCATTATGGCCATTACAACTTGGTTCCCGCTATGAATAGTACGTATATGCCCCATACTTATGGTGGCAACCCTTACTACAACATAGTCGATGCTGGCCACCAGTTCAAACCACCCAAATACGGTGCCCAATACACTCATATACCTGCTTACTCTCATATGGGTTAGGTCGGAGGAGGTTATCAACCTTATGGCCATGGTCAAGCTTATGTTCCACCAGGTCCTCATTATCAGTCGTTTAATGCTCATGGTCAAGCTTTTGGTCCACCTTATAATCTGATTCCGTTCAACCAACCTTTTATGGGAGTTTATAATCAAGCTTTCTAGCCACAGCTCCCATTCCTTGCACGTTTGAATCTTCTAGATCTTTCGAAGCTCACGAATGATCTGGTGTGTCATGAGCCTAGTTGGCCCCTGGTCCCTACCAAGATCCCTTCAGACATTCCCAAGTTTGAGGGGAAAGGTGGTGGGGATCCGGGTGATCATGTCACAACATTTCACCTTTGGTGCTCCTCCAACTCATTGAATCATGATTCTGTTAGATTACGACTATTTCAACGCACCCTCACGGGGGCAGCTGCAAAGTGGTATGTGGAGTTTCCTAGGAAAACCTATAGGGGATTCAACGAGATTACTTTGGTTTTCTTGGACCATTTCCAGTTGCTAGTTCGTTATGATACTGGTACTGAACTGTTTTCTACTTTTCGTCAGAATAAGGCCACACATATTTTTGACCACGTTCAAGAGTGGCACCAATGGAAGAGATTAGTGAAAGCCAACATTCCTCCAGAGTTTCTGTTGGAATGGTTCCTTAAGTCTCTACTCCCATACATTGCTAAGGATGTTTCGATGTCCGACATTGTGATCGAGGAACAAGCTATCTTGAAAGTCCAGCACTTAGACTTGCTATACTCTTAGTCTGGCATTTTATATGACATTATACCTGACGCACCGAGAACACGACACGAGCCCACCTCAATTCTTGGACCACATGCCGATGACAGTGTGGGATCCACAAGCACTCTCCCTATAGACTTGGTAGCTAATCAAATGCAAAATTTGTTGCTAAACCAGTCTACTCCCGGACAGGTTCACACCTTGTCCACTTCCACTCCGTCGTCTGATGTACACAATGTGCAATCAACGAAGCCGTCAGGTAACCAACAACCTAGTGGTAAGAAAAAGGGGAGAAACAACCGTAGGGGTGGAAACAATGGAAGTAACAATAATAGCAATCGTAATACCCCTCGTAAAGAGAATGCCAACCCTCCTCGGGAAGGAGAAAATGCTGGCCGGGATCGTAAACCTAGGAGTAAGGTGAAATTCCCTTGCAAGCTATGTGGGGAAGATCATCTTACTCACTTATGTCCTCTAATTGAAGAAGCATCGAAGCATTTGGCACAGAGCCCAATTGTGTTGAAGGATCCCCTTTCTCATCATCAAAACATGGCTTCGCATGCTCCCACCATTGGTTATGGACCTAATGAAATGACAACGGCTTCTTCCAATACTAGTGGTTATGGATGTGTGAACGTGGTTCAGTCAGAGGTTTGTGTTGATACTCGTCAACGCGATTATGGTGCACCACAACCTAATATGGGGAGTGAGCCTCCCCCTCCTCCTGACAATTCCTTGCATATCGAGAAGCCCTCTAATATGCCGCGGATACCAAAAGGTGTTCTCAAGCGCTCTATGCATAATCCTAATGCTTGAGCCGCCCAGAACTACTCCATTATAGAAGATTTGGGCCAAACTCCATGTGCCATGTTGGCTCTTGAAGTTTTGCAGGCCTGTCCTTCTCAGAAGCATGCCCTTTTGAGTGTATTAGGAGTTCAGGATGGGGGAAATCCTAGTATTATCAAGTTCGATACTAATGATGTACAACCTCGCTTACCTTACCACGTGGCTTTTCAAATCCAGGTGGTGTGCCTTCAGAGTTTTGTCAAACGTACTATGGTTGATGAAGGTGCTTCTGCGTCAGTAATGTTGTTTACTTGTTGGAAATCTCTTGGCTCTCCTCCTCTACTTGCATCTAGAACCACTCTCACTGAATTCGATGGTCGGTCTTTTAAGCTGCATGGAATTATCCCTTCCCTTGTTGTCTTCTTGGGAGGTAACTCTGTGCCTATTGAAGTCGAGGTGGTTGATGCACCCATCGACTACAACCTTTTACTGGGTTGGAATTGGATGTACGCTATGAAGGCTGTCGCATCCACTGTATTCAGACTTATCTTCTTTCCCCATGAAGGAAAGATTGTGACCATTAAACGGCTGGATTTCGTTAACACTCCTTCCACAGCATCCACGGGATCCATACTCCCACAAGTTACCGATTCTCAGCTGGAAACTGGGAACATCGGTGTTGGTATGTACCCTTCATTGATGGGAACTTATAGTCTTTCGGTACTTGTGAACTTTATCGAAACCATTTCCGATGATGCGTCTCCTCCTTTGCATAATATGCCATTTCCGACTTCCTATTGTACTGATCCATGGACTTTACTGTCCACGAGTCCTACATCTGGAGACATTAAGTACATTGGGATGTCTGTGCCCTTGTCTATAGCTGAGCTTGCTTACAAGCATATTCAACAAGCCACTGCAGAACCGGATCTCTCTTCTTTCCAGACAGTCGAAGAAGATCCCGTTACGCTGCAAGTTTGGGCAGCCAACTCATCTTGTTCACACGATTTCCTTGATGATACTTTGCCATCTGATGAAGCTATTATGGAGGTCATGTGTGGTAGTGAGAGGCCTTGGGAGGATATGCACCATCGCTCTTATTTCCTTCCCAACCTCGAGCTCATTGAGCAAGAAGAGTTTAGGATGACTCTAGTAGAGATGGTTGGTCACCCTGTGGCTCTTTTGGAGTCGCATGATGTTTTTGCGGAGGGGAATATGGCCAATATTTCCCCAACCATGTCGATCAACATCTCTCATACTCCTGGAAAGGTGGAGAATGTCTACATCGGTGCCGATTGCACTCTTGAGGAGATTGTCATTTACATTGAATTGTTTACAGAACTCCAGGAAGCTTTCACCTGGTCATATGAGGAGATGCCAGGAATAGACCCCGCATTGTTGAACATGATATTAGAACGTACCCTAATGCTAAACCGGTTTGACAACGCTTACATGCTGTGAACCCTAGGAAGGCAGCTGCTATCAAGGCAGAGGTGGAGAAACTACTCAAAGCTGGTTTCATCTACCCCGTTCCCCTTACCGAATGGGTGTCCAACCCCGCTCCTGTGGATAAGAAGCAGGGAACGATCCGTGTATGCACCGATTTTAGAGATTTGAATCATGCATGTCCGAAAGACAACTTCCCCACACCATTCATTGATCAGATCTTGGATGCCTGTGTGGGAAGTGAGATTTGTTCATTCATGGATGGCTTCTCAGGCTATAATAAGATTCAGATCAAACCCGTGGACCAACATAAGACGACATTCATTTGTCCATGGGGAATGTTTGCATATCGAAAAATTCCCTTTGGCCTTAAAAACGGCAGAGCTACGTTTCAGCGAGCCATGACCTATGCCTTTCACGATCTTAAGAAGATTATGGAGGTTTTCTTGGATGACCTTGTTGGCCATTCTCGTAAGAGAGTGGATCACCCCAAGCACCTTCGTATGATTCTCGAACGATGTATACACTACAAAATTTGATTGAATCCCAATAAATGCATCTTCGCTGTAAGGACTGGTCGCCTTCTAGGCTTCATAGTTTCGAAAGAGGGTATTAGAGTTGATCCTATAAAAGTTGAGGCAATACTTCAATTGCCTCCTCTGCGTAATTTGTTACAACTTCAAAGCCTCCAAGGGAGAGCTACTTTTCTTCATAGATTTGTAGTCAAATATGCTAATATTACCAAAGGTTTCGTGCGCTTATTGAAGAAAGACACACCTTTTATCTGGGATGAGCGAGCCTAGCAGTATTTTGACACCCTTAAGAAAGCTTTGGTATCGGCCCCGGTGCTTAGTCCACCATACTTCGCATGAGATTTTATCCTTTATGTAGCCACGTCTCAAGAGACGATTGGCATGGTCTTGGTTCAGGTTGATGACGCGCTCATCGAGCATGTTATCTATTACCTTAGTCGAAATCTAGTAGACGTTGAACTAAGATATACTCACGTAGAAAAGCTAGCACTTGCGACTATCCATGTAGTCCAGCGGTTATGACATTACATTTTTCTTAGAATAACCATAGTAGTAGCTCACATCAATCCATTTCAGTTCATGCTATCACGATGCCTTATAGGGGGGAAGTATAATAAATGGATTGTGATCTTGCAGGAGTTTGATCTTGATTTTGCTTCAGCGAAATTGGTGAAATCATTGGTGTTTGCTGAGCTTATGTCGGACCTTCCAAAACTTGATGAGGATGTCATTCATGAATATTCCTTTGTGGATGAGCACTTATTTCTTATCTCGTCTGAGGACTCTTAGTATAGGGATTTCATTGTATATCTCCAAACTTTGAAGTTTCCTCCGCATTATTCACGAGATGATCGATGGCATGTGAAACATCACGCTAAATACTATACCATCGTCGGTGACACTTTGTATCACCAAGGAAAGGATTCGATTCTCCGTCGTTGCTTAACTCACGAAGAAGCGGAGCGGGTGCTTAATGATTTCCATGCTGGGGCGTGTGGCAGTCAAGGATAATTTTAGGGGCAAAATTTAGCCCATGGGCTATTTTTCCATGTTTTTTTCCAGAAAACATTTCCCCAATTTACATTTTTTAAAGCCCTGTTTCGCCTAATTTTGATGGAATAAACTTTTTTCACTCTAAAAATCGCTAAATTATTATATAAAGTATATAAAATCCTTAGAAATTGAAATAATTTTAGAAAAATATCGCCAAATATTTTATAGTTGACATTTTAAGAATTGGTAAGATTCGCCAAGGTTTATACACTTTTAAATAAGTATGGGTCCTTAAAATTATCACTGGTGGTGATCACTTATCCGGGCTTGCTACAGCCCAACGTATTATGTGAGCTAGTTATTTTTGGACTTCCATCTTTAAGGATTGTGTTAACGATGTGAAGAGATGTCACCCTTGCTAGGTGTTTTCTCGGAACATACGCTCGCATCCAGTTCCCTTCATCCGGTCGTCACCGTCGGTCCCTTCACTAAGTGGGGGTGGATTTCATGGATTGCAAACCAGCTTAAGCTGGGGGGAATCAACATATCATAGTGGGCATGGATTATTTTTCCAAATGAGTTGAGGCCATGCCTACCGTAAAAGCCGATGGTGCTACTGCAACCCATTTCGTGTTCAATCAAATTATCACTCGGATCGGTATCCCGAAAGAGATTGTCACTGACCATGGTAGTCACTTTCAAAATAAGATGATGGAGGATTTGTCTCTCAAGCTTGGGTTTCGTTAAGAACACTCGTTGTCCTACTATCCCCAAGAGAATGGTCAATTTGAAGCAGTTAATAAGTCTTTGAAGACCATTCTCCAATGTACCATCCAACAAATCAAGAACAATTGGCACATCATGTTATATCCTGCTTTGTGGGCATATTGAACCGCAGTCAAGACTGCCACCAGATTCTCACCGTTTCAGCTAGTTCACGTTCTGGAGTCACTTTTACCGATTGAATGCGAAATCCCTTCGCTTAAACTGGCCATAGAACTCCCCCTTGATACGAAAAATATTGAGCAACGTTTAATCCACCTTGAGCATCTTGACAAGCAATGTCGAGATGCCGCTGTGGCCATAGATTCTAACAAACATCATGTCAAGGTTCAGTATGATAGGTTTTTCCGTCCCCGGTAGTATGCTGAAGGTGACTTGGTATGCTTATATGACCAAGCTAAAGAACCCCTGGGGGAAGGCAAGTTCAACCCCATGTGGCACGGTCCTTACATCATGAGGCACGTCCTGGAAAAAGGAGCCTATGAATTAGAAGAATATGAGGGGAATGTCTTGAAATAGCCTAGAAATGGGCTCTACCTTAAGCGGTATTATGCTTGAACCTCTAGTTCAGGATGATACTTTTGTATACTATTGTATAGTTGCTTCTATACATAGTGTAGCTTTCTTTTGGTTTTTCGAGTCTATTGATTCGCTTTCGTTTGATTGACAAATGTCAGCAGAATCTCCTAGGTTCTTAGGGTTCGTGGATGGTTCTAGCCGGCATACGCATCAGCTTGCTTCTGCTGCCTGGGTTATTTTCTCACCTGAACACCTAGTTGTGTCTTCAGGAGGTGCTTGTCTTGGTCCTACATCTAACAATGTGGCCGAGTATAGTGTCGTGATCGAGCTACTTTGGGATGCTATTTCACATGGTATCCAGTCTTTAGAAGTCCGCTTGGATTCACAACTAGTTGTGTCTCAGGTGAATAGGCAATACCGTGTGCAAGATCCTACATTACTTCGAAAATTCCTAAGGGTAAGACTCTTGGAACGACATTTTGTTTCAATTACATACATACATGTTCCGAGAAGTGTTAATCATATATTTGATGCATACGCTAACTATGTATTAGATTGGCATTTGTCACATTCACTATGAAGCACACAAATGAAAGAGACATTCATACATTTGTACATACACACATATAGTAGAACCGAAGAACCAAAGTTTTTATATATATATAAATATGTCCAAAAATGGTAGTGTCATACAAAACTGGAGCCCGTAGCCCTCAAAAATATACATATCGGTACAAAAATGAGATCCTGGGATATCTACTCCCTTTGAGGAGGACTAGATGCTGCCTCAATAGGATGTGTCTCATAGAAATAGTGAACTGCATTGGCTACCCACTGCAGTAACCACACCCAGTCACCATGAACCCCCACTACTTGGTGTTGCATGGCCTCAGGTAGTTGCGCCACCTCTATCTGTGGAACCCTGGAAACCATCCGTGATAGGTTGTGCCACAAGGTCTATAGAGTGCGCCCTGCTGCAGCATCTCCTACCTCATCACCCCTACCCCGACGACCATGTCTCGGGAAGCCATCGGGTCTCACTGGGCCTTTGTCTGCGAGCAAATTGTCAATCATTAGCATATGATACTACCACCAAAAATATTTTTACATTTCATATATAATAAAAAATCCATAAAACTTTAATAACACAAAACCTAAAAAGAGTACTCACCAATATCTCCGAATGCTGCGTCTGGTGGGAGTGGCATGTCCCGATCCTGGCAGAAATCTATCCCTGCATAGGGGTAGTCCTCTATGGAAATTACCTGTCAGTCCCACTAGCAGAAGAACTACTCAGTATATGTGATGCACCTGCAACAATTAATTAACAAGAATATGCGAAATAGCAGGAATGACAGAACTCAGAATCACTTTTATATTGATCACAGGCCACTTCGAGGGGGAAACCTCCTTTGAGCAAGCTCAATACAATTAAATTCACGGTGCCTTCATAGGTCTCAACACACACTTCTATACTAATTCTGGGCGCCAATACTATGGGTCAAAACCATGGGCCATTACAAACTATGGATCAACAATACTACGGGCGACTTACAAAGCATATGCGCCAACATCAATAACATAAACTATTGTTCAACAAATACTATGAGACAACTTACAAAGCATATGCGTTCAACAACAACATACTAACAAAGTAAAGACATGGGTTCCTAACATCCCCTCCCCCTTAAAAAAATCTTTGTCCTCAAAGCTTTAGATGTGGAAATTGTTGTTGAATCTAAAGGAGTGGTTCCCATGTAGCATCCTCTGGTTGCATGCCGTGCCACTGAATTAAGACCTCTGTGATAGAGCGAGAGTGAAGCTGACGTGTGCGCCGATTGAGGATGGCCTCTGGCTCCAAAAGGATGGATCCTTCATTATCCAGTTCGGGTAAAATCGTTTGTCCACTGATGTTGGTGCCAAGAACTTTCTTCAGACAAGAGACATGAAAGACTAGATGAATGCGGGAAGAAGGAGGAAGTTCCAATTTATAAGCAACGGACCCAATCTTCTGAAGAATCCGATATGGCCCATAGAAATTTGGAGCAAGCTTATGACGTCCTTTGAGTTTCAAGGATGATTGTTTGTACGGCTAGAGACGAAGAAAAACCATATCGCCAACTTGAAAAGTGCGCTTAGAACGGTGCTGATCAGCTTGTTGCTTCATGTGATTTCTTGCCATGTGAAGATTGTCTCGCAAAATGCGAAGAATTTGATCGTGGTTTCGAAGGACCGTGTCAACTTCCTGAACTGGTGAACTGGTGGGGGTGTATGGAAGAAGAGCTGGAGGTGCCTGACCATAGATTGCTTCATATGGGGTCATTTTAGAGGCAGTGTGGTAAGAGGTATTGTACCACCATTCAGCGAGAGGGATCCATTTTTCCCACTGATGTTGTTGTTCCGAGGTGAAGCAACGAAGATAAGTTTCCAAGCATTTATTGACAATTTCAGTTTGACCATCTATTTGTGGGTGATACCCTGAACTCATATTCAGTTTGGTGCCAGTGTGGCAAAATAGTTCTGTCCAAAAATGACTGGTGAAAGTCACATCACGATCCGAGATAATGGAAGACGGGATGCCATGAAGATGAAAGATCTGGTCCAGAAAAATTTGAGCGACGGAGGAGGCTGTATAGGGATGGCTGAGAGCACAAAAATGACTATATTTGGAGAGGCGATCAACCACAATGAGAATCACTGTCTTCCCGCCAGATTTAGGGATCCTTTGAATGAAATCCATAGAAATATCTGTCCAAATCCATGTAGGTATGGGAAAGGGTTCAAGCAATTCTGGAAGGAGTGTTGTTTCACCCCTATTGCGCTGGCAGGTATCACATTCAGCCACCATCTATTGAATTGTCCTTTTCATGCCCTGCCAAAAGAAGTTACGCCGTGCTCGTTCATACGTTTTGAGGAACCCAGAGTGCCCTGCCGATGGAGAAGCATGGAGTTCATAGAAGACAACCTGTTGAAGATCTGTGCTCTGGGGAAGCACCAGACGACCCTTGTATCGCAGAGAAGCACCATCCCAAGAGTAATGTGGTACAGCAGAAGCATTGTTGGTCAAGCATTGGATGATTTGAGATAAGGAGGAGTCATTGACATAACCCTGTTGAACAGATTGCAACCAATTTGGAACAGGCATAGAAATAGCTGAAAGAGAACCTTGGGCCTCAAATGTGCGAGAAAGAGCATCTGCCACAATATTGTCTTTACCCTTCTTGTAAGTGATCTCATAGTCATAACCCATGAGTTTGCTAACCCATTTCTATTGTGCCGGGGAGGAGACACACTGGTCCAAGAAATATTTCAGACTCTGGTGATCAGTCTTGATGCAGAAATGATTCCCTAATAGGTATGGGCGCCACTTCTGTACTACATGCAAAATAGCCATCATTTCCTTCTCATAGGTAGAGGTAGCTAGATTCTTACCTAAAAGGGCTTTGCTGGTGAACGCAATGGGGTGTTCATCTTGAAGGAGAACAGCACCGAGTCCATTGCCGCAAGCTTCACTCTCAATAGTGAAGGGCTTGAAAAAATCGGGCATAGCTAGCACAGCTGTAGTACACATAGCTTGTTTTAGTTTGTCAAATGCACACTGAGCAGCAGGTGTCCATGTGAAGGCGTCCTTTTTCAATAGAGCAGTTAATTGAGCTGCAATCTTCCCATAATCCTTGACAAACTTGCGGTAGTATCCAGTCAACCCCAAAAAACCACGAAGGCTCTTGAGTGTCTGAGGATGCGGCCAATTGTTCATGGCATCGATTTTGGCAGGATCCACGCGAACCCCTTGTGCTGAGATAATGTGCCCGAGATACTCAACTTCCTTCTGTCCAAAAAAACATTTAGACTGCTTGGCATGGAGATGATGGTCAGAGAAAAGTTGCATGACAAGATCCAAATGCTGGAGATGTTCATCCCATGTTTTACTATAGATGAGGATATCATCAAAGAATACCAAAATGAATTTCCGCAAGTAGGGTCGAAATATTTTATTCATTAAGGCCTGGAATGTGGAAGGAGCATTAGTGAGGCCAAAGGGCATGAACAAAAACTCATAATGGCCATCATGTGTGCGGAAAGCTGTTTTAGGGATATCATCCTCATGAACCTGAATTTGATGATACCCAGAACGAAGATCCAACTTGGAGAAAAAGTGAGCCCCATGAAGCTCATCAAGAAGCTCATCAACAACAGGAATTAGAAACTTATCCTTTATGGTGAGGTGATTAAGTGCTCGGAAGTCAATGCAAAGGCGCCATGACCCATCTTTTTTGCGGACAAGAATAACTGGAGAAGAAAAGGAACTAGTGCTTGGGCGAATAATACCCTGCTTCAATAAGTCCCAAACGAGCATTTCAATCTCCATTTTTTGGTGAAATGGATAGCGATAGGGCCTGATGTTGGGAGGAACGCTGCCAGGAAGGAGCTGAATACGATGGTCTTCTGGCCTTGAAGGTGGCAATCCCACTATTTCAGCAAAGACACCTGTATATCGATCCAAAATTTGTTGTAGATCCAAAGGAGTAGTGGAGACCACTGATGGTTGCATCTGGATGGAATGGATCTGAGCATTGACACCATGTGAATTCTTCTTGAGGAGTTCTTCCATGCGATGTGAACCGATGATGCTGAGAGAACCTGGTTGTAATCCTGTCAATGTGTGTTTGTGTCCATTGAGGGAAAACTGCATCCAAAGTTCAGCAAAATCCCATAAGATAGGGCCAAGTGTGCGTAGCCATTGAGCGCCCAAAACCACATCACATCTTCCTAAGGGCAAGGCAAACATGTCATAGCGCAAGGTATAATCTCCCATAGAGATACGCACATTTCGACACTTCCCTTTGCAAGGTAAGGTGCCCCCATTGGCAACCATGACTTCAAAGTTGGAGCAAGGATGGATAAAACAATCAGCTTGTTTGGCGATCCGAGGGTCAATGAAATTATGAGTGCTACCAGAATCAATGAGTATTGTAAGAGGAAGCTTCTTGAAGTAACCCCTGACCCGCATTGTTTGGGGGGTGGTGATTCCAGCTAAAGCATGGAGAGATATCTCTGGCTGGTCATCCTGAGATGGAGGGTCAATAGGCGGTTCGTTCTTGAATGTCGACCGGAGCATCCAGTGTTGCTGGATCTTCGTCACCAATTTCAGAGGCAGGCGGAGACTCCACATCCAAGAGATAGAGCTTCTGCTGAACACATCTATGTCCCCGAGTGAATTTCTCATCACAATTATAGCAAAGCCCCTTTTCTCTGTGTGCTTGCATCTCTGTTTCAGACAAACGCTTGATAGGAGTTGGTCGAGGAGCCTGCGGTATAGGTGGTCACTGAGAACCCATATTTCGGAAGGGAACAAAAGTGGGCTTGGAGCATTGTTGGGCTGCAATCTTGTCTTCTGCCAACTTGGCCAACCCCAGTGCTTCCATCATTGTGTTGGGACAAAACATTTTGACCTCAGAGCGGATGGCATCCTTTAGACCACTGATAAAACAACTCCGGTAAAAGTCATTAGACAATCCTTCGGTGTGGTTGGCTAGATTCTCAAATTCGGTTTGATACTCTCTCACAGTGCCAGTTTGGCGAAGTTTAGTGAGGGCTCCTGTGAAGTCATCAAAAGCACTAGGACCAAATCGTTGCAAAAGGAGCTGGCAAAAGTCTGGCCATTTGGGCTCTGGATGAGCCTTGATGTACCAACGGTACCATTGAAGAGCTTCCTGTTCCAAATGAAAGGATGCCAACGGAACTTTGTTGACATCAAAAGTATTATGCATACTGAAATACTGTTCTTCATGATAGATCCATCCAGTTGGATCGGTACTATTGAAGCGAGGAAAATCAAGCTTCGGACCACGGAAATTGATGGAAGAAGAGAACCCATTGTCTGCTGAAGACTCGGACTGCCGTTTGTTGTTCATAGCTGAATGTTCAAGATGGAGACCGAGAAATTTTTCATCCAGATCCTGGAGTTTGGCTTGGATGGCTGCAAGTGCGTCCTCCATGGTTTTTGCTCCTGCACGGGTGACAACCATAACCAGGAAATTTTTTTTTATTTTCGGTTGACTGGGTAGGAAAACAAAAATAGAAAGTACTTCAGTAAAGGAAAATCTGGACTTGGGAAAAAATCAAAAGGGTAATTGGGGTTTGACTAGGTTTTGAACACTGTTGGATAGACAGGGAAGCAAAAATGAGGATTTCAGAAGCGGGGTGAAAGAATGGGAAAATTTGGTAGAGGGGAACAAAGAAGCAGAATTCAGAAATGAACTCTGTGGGAACTAGTCAATCAGGTAGGGGTCGTTGCCCTTTTCGCTGGCAGGTCCTCTCAATGGGCCAGTTACTTCGGGGTTCCTGTGGTACTCCTCACAATGAGTTTTAGGACTTATGCCCAAGTACTTCCCACAGTTAAGCGGATAGGGATTATTCCCAAATCCGAACCTGCAACAGATGTGAAAAAAAAAATTTGGCAGAAATTTCACCCAGCGAGCCCAAGAAAGTGCTTTGATACCAGATGTGATGCACCTGCAACAATTAATTAACAAGAATATGCGAAATAGCAGGAATGACAGAACTCAGAATCACTTTTATATTGATCACAGGCCACTTCGAGGGGGCAACCTCCTTTGAGCAAGCTCAATACAATTAACTTCACGGTGCCTTCATAGGTCTCAACACACACTTATATACTAATTCTGGACGCCAATACTATGGGTCAAAACCATGGGGAATTACAAACTATGGATCAACAATACTACGAGCGACTTACAAAGCATATGCGCCAACATCAATAACATAAACTATTGATCAACAAATACTACGGGACAACTTACAAAGCATATGCGTTCAACAACAACATACTAACAAAGTAAAGACATGGGTTCCTAACAGTATATGGTGACGCCAGATGGCCACCACCCTATCGTGTCAGGATATCAGCCCACTGGGTCAGGGCTGGATTGTGGAGACTATGAGGAGGGACATCCACCCTCGGACTAAGCCCCGAGACTCTCTCAAAGAAGAAGTTGCATAGGATACTTCCATACCCAAAGTTTTTTTCCTTCCCTTCTTTGCATTCTGTCAGTTGTGTCTTCATAGACACCAGTAGTGTGGTACACCAATCGAATACTATAGGTTGAATGCATTATGATGCATAGAACATCACTGGCCTGGATACCTGGTGCAGAGCTTTGGATCCAGTGATCCACACCAAGGTAGCCACAATGATCTTCTTGCTCAGATCTACTATGGCATTGATGGGCACCTGAATTCCCACCACTCGTGTGTTTGCAGGACAATACCGCACTATGTAATCATGGACGGTGATCCCACCACCCATGGTATGAGACCGAAGACTAACCACATCACCTCGATGAGACAAACCAATAATAAAGTAGATGTCTTCCACTTCCAGTGTGAGGATTTTTCCGTTGAGACTGAAGTTCTGTGCATCAACATCCCAATTATCGATCAAGCGGTGGAGTAGTAGGTTTTGGGCCCTTAAACCCCCTATACTCCAGAATTTATCTAACCCACATGCTTGCAATGCCTGCTCTGCTTGCACATCGTTGCGCACGGCCTCATCTACTTGGTCATGCTCCCTCTCCCTCCACTCTACAACCATCCTAGAGTGAGAAACAACAAAGATTTTGGTCAAATTCTTTTGCAAAATCATCTTCACGGCCGTACCCGTGGGCTACTTTGTATACGGGGGTGGGTACCCACGGTCAACCTTTGCGTTGACTGTGAGTATCGTGCCCTACCCGCGACCCGCATAGTGATAGCCCGCAGGTAGCGCCGAAGTCATTTAGGGCTTGGCCAAACTAAAAATCCCACGGCTAAAAACTAAAATAAAAGCATTGAAATGAAAGTTATGGATGAGACTACCAACCTACTCCAGACGGTTAGATGAACGGTCGCTTGTAGCTCCCAGAATCGGCAACTAAACTTTTAGGTGAAAACTAACCACAAAGCTCCAAATGGGTGAAAAGTAAAAATGAATTGTAAATTGTAATTTTTTATTACTATTTATAATTTTCTGGACCCACTTATCTATAGTTTTTACCATTTTATGTCGTTATGGACTAATATAATGTCTTAGAGTAGTATTTTTTAATCAGATTTCTTTGGCGAAAGTTGTTTTGGACCATTTCACACCTACGGCAGGTACGTTTCGCACCTGTCATATAGGTTAGATGCCATTTTTATGTGCATTATGCATTTGACCTTTTGACCACTTTCACAAACCCTAGGTGCGACCCCGCTTCATAACCGGCACAGAACCTTCACACTGCTATAGAAGTATCGTTATGTGGCGGTAGGGATTTTCTGAACATGGGTACCCTAGTTAGAACCCCTTTGTGCATTCTGGTGCCCATGCCATTGTTTGTCCTTAGGATTGGGAGTCCTTTGTAGTTACGCCATGACGTTGCGATAAAGACTCATACTCTACTTTGTCTTATGTTGGCCATCTCCCTTAAGGACTCCCCTCAGTTATATCATGCTATGATTGCATTGCATCATCATGCTTGCCACTTGAGCCTTATGCCGGCTCCCGCTTACTCAGTTGTTAGCCTAGTTCCTGAGCACTTTTCCTTGTCGAGCCTTGCAGAGCTTCCATTTTTCCTTCACAATTTGATCACCCTTTTGAACCTGAGGGAACACACCCCCGAGTGTCCACATCCTGCATGCACGTCCTTGCATTGATCATAGGTATGTTCCACTACTTGGGACTAGTCTGCTCGCTATTTGACACTCGTTCCCTCACGTGTTGTACTATAAGCAATTTTATTCTTTTTCAAGCTTTCCCCAAATATGAAAAAGACCAAAAAAATCAAATATTCCAAAAATCCGGATGGGATTATGGTTACTACTTCTTGTTGGAAGCTATTGTGTCGCCTTTGAACAGAGCATTCATTCCACTCCATACACTATGAGTCGGGACTATAGTTGGACCTTAAGAGCTGTACTTGTATCTCAATTTCTCCACCGATTGGTTAAGCTTCCAGTCATTATGGAGCCCTTTGTGATGCCTCCTGCATCGCACAGTTTATATTGAGTCTATGCTGCCTGAGTCTATCCATTTGCTCATGCTCTTGTTCAAAGGAAGTCTTGAAACCAGTGTCGGCCACTCCTAATATCTCTTCACTATTGCATGTCGACCATCCTTATTGAGTCAGTCTGTTTCACCTGAGATCTTCCAAATATTTCAGCGTAGCTAGTTGATGGGGGATGCATTAATGCCCTCCTTCTAGCGAGTCTCGTTCTGTCAAATTCAACCCATTTATTCCGGGACTTGAGGCTTAAAGTTCGGTTGACTACCTTGAGGCTTGCAGTCATTAGCAGCAGGTTCTCTCGCCATCGACAGTTTTGGGAATACATCAATGTCCCCTGATCGATGGATTCATCCTAGTGTTCGACCTCAACTCATTTATTCACACTCTGATGATTGTGCTCTGTGCCTTGATGCCCATTTTCTTTATTGGTGGGTCATCTCGCGTCTGTTAATGGTATACATCATTGACCGGTAATCAGACGATGTCTCATCAGGTTCGACCCCAACTCCTTTATTCACTTGATGGGACTTGCACCATCGAAGACTTGTGTAGAAGACCCCAGGTGATGGTGGCATTCAGTATGCTACCTACGACTTTGACTTTACATATGAGATATCACCTCTCAGATATCAACAGTTTGTACCTCTAGTTTGCACCAGTTGTTTCCTTTTTAGCAGGAGACCATATCTTACTGTAGAGGGATCATGGCTATGATCACTTATGACATATATCCATTATGTACTGCCTATTCATGGCCATTGTATCATATTATTGTACTATACCGACATGTATTCAGAGGTACTATTGTACTATGATGAGTGAGCTGCTCTTTCCACTTGTGTTTCCATCACTCCACTTCTGAGTTTTATAATGTGTTTGGGCCATCGTAGCATCAGTCTCTGACCTCACACATTATGGGGAATCTGTTACAACGTAATCTTCCACCTTGTGAGCATCAACATTCTTTGTCCTGTAGGATCCATTTCACTAACTCAGATCCACTTTATATCCTTCAGACATACTATTTCCTCATTTTTCCTCTTACCTGCTTGTTGCATCACTATAGCAAGTGTACCCGCAAGTTGCATCACTATAGCCCGCAGGTAGCATGTAAAATGGTAAAAATAACTAGTTAATTACTTTTTACTCCCCAAAAGCGGTTATTGGGTGACCTTTGACCCTCCATCTTCCCAAGTAACACCTCGATGTGTCCTTTCACCTACCTTTGATCGGACTATATATTGAGCACATATGGCTTATGGATGGGAGGAGAAAGAAGAGCAATAGAACTCTAGTGGATTTTTTCCCTATCTTGAGTCTACACTCATTGATCCTTGTAGTTGTGAACCCTTTATGTTCACCTTCCAAACTCCCATAGTTTGAGTTTTCCATTCATGGAGGATTGAAGTGGTGGAGGCACAAGTGGATTGATCCAGATCTTGGTTCAGATTGCTTGCCGACAAGAGGTCGTATTACATTGTACTTCTTCTTGTTTATTAATAGAAATACTCATATTCTCGTCCATTAATGTTGTAAATGTTGTTTATCTTACATTGGGTTGCATTTACTTGTTATATCATGGGCCATTTCTATTGATGATGTTAATGTCGTTTATATATATTATGTACTTGTTGTATATTGGTTGTCAAGACTAATTTGCAGATTCAAGTGCACGGATTGGAAAGCTCCAACATGGATCTACATCAAACGTTTGGATCGAGGTAGGTTACATTCTCCATTATCTTAGCATTGTCATTTATAATAGCATAGTTCTGAGAATTGAGTTGATTTCTAGTAGTCATCTGTTTGTTGTGGTCTCCCAAGCCATAGTGAGTTTTCTCCAACACACAAAGTAAAGAGAAGGGTTGACACGTGTTCCTAACATCCCCTCCCCCTTATAAAAATATTTGTCCTCAAAGCTTTAGATGTGGAAATTGTTTATGAATTTGAAGGAGTGGTTCCCATGTAGCATCCTCTAGTTGCATTATGTGCCACTGAATTAATATCTCTGTGATGGATCGAGAGCGAAGCTGACAAGTGCACCTGTTGAGTATGGCCTCCAGCTCCAAAATGATGGATACTTCATTATCCAGCTATGGTAAAACGGTTGATGCTCTGATGTTGGTTCGAAGAACTTTCTTTAGACAAGAGACATGAAATACTAGATGAATGCTAGAAGAAGGAGGAAGTTCCATTTTATAAGAAATGGACCCAATCTTTTGAAGAACCTTATATGGCCCATAGAACTTTGGAGCGAGCTTATCATGCCCTTTGAGTTTTAGGTAGGATTTCTTGTAAGGTTGTACATGAAGAAACACCATATCACCTGCTTGGAAAGTGTGCTTAGAATGGTGTTGATCGGCTTGTTGTTTCATTCGATTTCTTGCCATGTGACTATTGTCTTGCAAAATCCAAAGAATATTATCACGGGTTTGAAGAACCATGTCAACTTCCTGAACTAGTGAACTATTGGGGGTGTATGGAAGAAGCAGTAGTGGTGCATGACCATAGAATGCTTCATATGGAGTCATTTTAGATGCAGTGTGGTAGGAGGTATTATACCACCATTCAGTAAGAGGGAGCCACTTTTCCCACTGATGTTTTTGTTCGGAGGTGAACCAACGAAGATTATTTTCCAAACATTTTTTGATAATTTCAGTCTTACCATCTGTTTGTGGGTGATACCCGGAACTCATCTTTAGTTTGGTGCCAGTGTGGAGAAATAGTTCTATCCAAAAATGACTGGTGAAAGTTGCATCGCAATCTAAGGCAATGGAAGAAAGGATTCATGAAGATGAAATATATGGTACAGGAAAATTTGTGCGACTGAAGAGGTGGTATAGGGATGGATGAGAGAACAAAAATGACTATATTTGGACAGGTGATCAGACACAACCAAAATCACTGTCTTCTCTCCTGATTTAGAGATCCCTTCAATGAAATCCATAGAAATATCTATCCAAATCCGTGTAGGTTGGGAAAGGGTTCGAGCAATGCCAGAAGGAGTGTCGTTTCACCCTTGTTGCGGTGGAATGTATCACATTCAGCCACCATCTATTGAATTTTCCTTTTCATTCCCCGTCAAAAGAAGTTACGTTGTTCCTGCTCATACGTTTTGAGGAACCCAGAGTGCCCTTCCGATGGATAAGCATGGATTTCATAGAAGATATCCTGTTGAATATCTCTGCTCTAGGGAAGCACCAGATGACCCTTGTATATCAGGGAAGCACCATCCCAAGAGTAATGCGTTATAGTAGAAGGGTTGTTGGCCAATCATTGGATGATTTGAGATAATGAGGAGTCATTGACATATCCCTACTGAAAAAATTGAAACCAATTTGGAACATGCATAGAAATAGATGAAAGAGAAACTTGGTCATCAAATGTGCGAGAAAGAGCATCCGCCACAATATTGTCCTTACCCTTCTCGTAAGTGATCTCATAGTCATAACCCATTAGTTTGCTAACCCATTTTTGTTGTGCTGGGGAGGAGAACTGTTGTTCCAGGAAATATTTCAGACTCTAGTCATTAGTATTGATGCAGAAATGATTCCCTAATATGTATGGCCGCCACTTCTATACTGCATGCAAAATAGCCACCATTTCCTTCTCATATGTAGACGCTACTAAATTCTTACCAGAAAGGGATTTTCTGGTGAACTCAATGGGATTTTCATCTTGAAGGAGAATAACACCAATTCCATTGTCACAAGCATCACTCTCAATAGTGAATGGCTTGGAAAAATCGAGCATAGCTAGAATAGGTGTAGTACACATAGATTGTTTCAGTTTGTAAAATGCACACTTAGTAGCATGTGTCCATGTAAAAGCATACTTTTTCAATAGAGCAATTAATTGAGCTACAATCTTCCCTTAATCCTTGAAAATATTTTGGTAGTATCCAGTCAATCCCAAAAAACCATGAAGGCTCTTGAGTGTCTGAGGATGCGACCAATTTTTCATGGCATCTATTTTGGCACGATCCACGCGAACCCCTTGTGCTGAAATAATATGCCCTAGATACTCTAGTTCCTCCTATCCAAAAACACATTTAGACTGTTTGGCATGGATATTGTGGTAGAGAATCATTCCTATGGATCGGTAGATATCCCCTTGGGATTAGAAAAGTCCCCTAGTTTCATATCAAAGACAGAGAGGAAACAAATGGTGATCTATTCTCCTATATATAGAACAATATATAATCTATTAAACATGGAAGAAGAAATGAAGAAGTAGAACTTACCTCCAATCTATAGGTTGTCCTAACTACAGCTCCAAGCTTGATCTTCAAGGCTTGAACCTTGATGTCCAAAGTAGCAACTCCTCCTTCCAAGCTCTCCAACATCACCCTTGCAAGACTCATGGGATCATAAGTTTAGTGCTTCCAAGATCACCCCCCATAGCTCATGGATGGTCCTCCTTAAGTAGGATTTGTGAAGGCCAACCACTAGGAGAAAATGATGGATCTAAGTGAGTAAGATCCGGATCAAGGATCTAAACCATGCCAAGGAGGGAATGTGAGATGGGATTCAAAGGGGTACCTCATCCCAAGAAAATCTCAATGAGATTCAAGATCCAAAATCAAAGGGATAATCCTAAACCAAAATTTTCTCTCCCCTATAACTAAGCAAACCGCGAAAATATTGAAATTTTCACTCCCCCATAGGCATGCACGGCATGGAAATTTGAAATTGTCGCTCCCCCATAGGCATGCAGGGCACAAAAATTCCAGATGGCTAATTTTTGGAGGTGGTTAAGGTGGATTTCGACCCCTTGCTTGTTGGATTTGCTTCCAAATGTGACTAGGGAAGGCACCGACATTAGAATGAAGGGTCCTAACACCCTTAGGAGGCATAAACATCACGTTTTCCATGGTGGTGAAACATGCAGACTCTCACTTACACATGGTGTGAAAATTTGAGGTATAACGGAGATGATGATCAGAGAAAAGTTGCAGTACAAGATCCAGATGTTGGAGATGCTCATCTCATGTTTTAATATAGATGAGGATATCATCAAAGAAGACCAGAATGAATTTCCGTAAATAGGGTCGAAATATTTTATTCATCAATGCCTTGAATTTGGAAGGAGCATTAGTGAGGACAAAGGGCATGACCAAAAAGTCATAGTGGCCATCATGTGTGCAGAAAGCTGATTTAGGGATATCATCCTCATGGACCCGAATTTGATGATACCCATAACGTACATCCAACTTGGAGAAAAAATGAGCACCATGAAACTCATCAAGAAGCTCATCAACAACAGGAATTGGAAACTTATCCTTTATTGTGAGTGATTAAGTTCTCTTAATTCAATGTAGAGGTTCCATGACCCTTCTTTTTTTCGGACAAGAAGAATTGGTGAAGAAAAGGAACTGGTACTAGGGAAAATAATACCTTGCTTCAGTAATGTTTGGGTACACAAGGTACTCCCAAAATACCGAACACCTAGAGAAACCACTTCACACAAATAGATCATAGATCGATACACCAATGTTTTGACGTGGTTTAAACCCTCGTGAGGGAAACACTCCACGGTCACGGCCAAATAGCTTCTACGGGACAATTTATTATGCAAAGAAAGAAAGTTACAAATGAACTTCTCATAATAGATCAACTTTCCAATGACCCTCCATGCTCTTTAAATAAAGATCATGGACCAATCGGGTGTTAAGCCATGGATCAAGGGTAGGCATCATCTAAGAGAAATTGAGCCGTCGGATCACTCTATGTCGGGAACATATCGTGACCGTCAAATTTAAGTATTTATAAATGCATACTAAAGAAACACACTTTACCTAACGGATCTATTACACAAGTTGATCTTAACTAACTCCTAAGTGTCTAAATATCCTAACATCCCCCCTTAAGAACAACTTGGGATAGGATTGAAGGATTTACAAAAGTGACACTATTAGCAGAATGAAGGAGGCATTAGAGCCTATCCCCCCTTAATGACAAGTTCTTGAACTCCTAACATAGATTGAAGTTTAGAAAACTTCGCTTCTGTAAGAGACTTGGTGAAGATGTCTACAACTTGATCATCTGTAGGACAAAAAAGCACTTCAAGAACACGATCATGAATAAGATTTCTAATGAAGTGCATATGTAGCTCAATGTGTTTGTTGCGTTGATGTAGGACTGGATCTTTGGCAAGCTTGATGGCACTTTGATTGTCGCACCAAAGTGGAGTAGGCTGTTGCTGCTCGAATCCAAACTCTAAAAGGATTTATCGAATCCATAAAGCTTCCTGACTGGCATTAACTGCAGCTCGATATTCTGCCTCTGCTGAAGAAAGAGTAAGAGCTTGTTGTTTCTTACAAGCCCAAGTGATAGGTCCAGATCCCAGACTAAAAACATAACCTGCAGTAGACTTTCGATCATCAGGATCGTCGACCTAATCTGAATCAGTGAAACCAACCAACAAAGGTTTCCCCCCTGTATTGTAATGAATTCCAAACTGAATTGTGCCTCGAATATATCAAAGTATTCTTTTAGCTGCTTTCCAGTGACTTTCATGAGGTGTTTGCATATAACGAGAAACACGACCAACGGCAAAGGAAAGGTCAGGACAAGAATGAGTCAAGTATAAGAGACTACCAACAAGCTGACGATACAAGATGGCATCTACTTCAGGTGAAGTACAAGTGGAAGAAAGTTTGACTCCAGATTAGAAGGGAGAAGGGGCTGGTGTACAATCTTCCATGTGAAAGCGACGAAGAAGGTCACAAGCATACTTAGACTGAGAAAGAAATATTCCTTCTTTGGTTTGCAGGACTTAGAGACCAAGAAAATAATGCAAATGTCCTAAGTCTGACATTTCAAAATTTTGCGTAAGACTGGATTTCACAAGGGTTATAAACTTAGGGTCACTACCAGTAAGAATAAGGTCATCAACATATAGAACAAGTATGATGAGATGGTTTCCTACTTTCTTGGTATAGACATTGGGGTCAGAATGGCATCTAGAAAAACCAGTGTCAAGGAGAAAGCTATCCATTTTGGCATACCAAGCTCTAGGAGCTTGTTTAAGGCCATATAAGGATTTCTTAAGGCGGCAGACAAGGCTAGAGTTATTCTGGACATATCCAGGAGGTTGTTCCATATAAATTTCCTCCTGTAAATCACCATGTAAGAAAACAGACGTGACATCCATTTGATGGACTTCCCAGTTATGTAAGGCTGCAAGGGAAAGAACAAGGATAATGGAGTTCATTTTTGCAACAGGAGCAAAGGTTTCACTGTAGTCAATCCCTTCAACTTGGGAAAAACCTTTGGCAACTAACGTTTCCTTAAGTCTTTCAACACTTCCATCTGATGCATACTTAGTTCTGTAGACCCATTTACATCTGAAAAGTTTTCTTCCTTTTTGAAGAGGTACAAGATCCCAAGTATCGTTCTCCATTAAGGAACGATATTCTTCATCCATAGCTGCATCCCAATCTGGATTTCCTGAGGCTTCGGCAAAGGTTTCTGGATCATGATTCTCGGAAACTTGAGCCAAAATAGAAGAGGCTCGCTGAAACTAAGAACGTGTTCGACGTTGATCTCTAGGATCACTAGCAAGATCACCAGCTGCTTCACATGTTGAATGGACCCATCGAGGAAGCACTTGTGCTGGTGCAATTGGAGGAACATGAGCAGGCGGAGGTGGATTTTCATCCTCACTATCATCATCAGAAACTGGAGTTGGAAACCTGTCAACGAAGTTGAAAGAAGAAGAAGGCACAATCACCGAATCAGGGTCGTAGGCCAAAGATGGCACAATCACCGAATTAGGCTCGCAGGCCAAGAGATTTTCATCAAATTTAACATCTCTTCTAATGATTACATCATGAGAATGTGGTTGAAGAAGTCTATAACCTTTTACATCTTCAGAATATCCAACAAATATGCAATTTTCACTTTTAGGCTGCAATGCTTTCTGTTTTTCATCCGGAATGTGAGCCCATGCTTCACTACCAAACACACGGAAGTGACTTACACCTGGTTTAACTTTACTCCATGCTTCTTCCGGTGTGATACCTTGTAATGCTTTAGTGCGATTAACTATGTAATTTGCACAATTAATGGCTTCAGCCCAAAATTGAAGACTTAGTCCCTTAGATTGGATCATACAATTAGCCATTTCTTTTAAAGTGCAGTTCTTCCATTCATCTAGACCATTTTGTTGTGGTGTATAGGAACAGTGTGTTGTTGTTGGATTCCTTGTTCAATGCAGAAAGGAGAAAATTTTTTGTTAACATATTCTCCTCCATTGTCAGATCTTAACTTAATAATTTGATGACTAGATTATTTTTCAACAAGGGCCTTGTAGGCCACGAACATGTTAAATATTTCGCTCTTAAGTTTTAGTAAATAAACCCAAGTGCGTCTGGTGTAATCATCAATGAAAGTTAAGAAATATTTGAAACCAGAAAAAGAAGTAGATGGAAGAGGACCACACAAGTCACTATGCACAAGCTCCAAGGGAACCGAGGCGTGCCAAGAAGCACGTTTGTCAAAATTGTCCCAATGATGTTTTCCGAGTACACAACCAGAACAAACACCATCCCTGCAAGATACCATTGGAAGACCTGTCACCATATTGTCTTTACATAGTTGTTGCAATGAGCAATAATTTAAGTGACCAAATCGCTTATGCCAAAGTTTGCTCAAGTTATCACAAAAACTGAAGGAAAAGGTGATGACCCAAAGTTCTTAAATTTGTACAACCTGGTAATATCATCAACAATTCCGGTAGCTAGGACCTGTTGAGGATCTTTAAAATCCTTGATTACAACTTGGTGAGGTGTAAATGTCACAGTTTTACCTTCACCAGAATGAGTGATTTGATAGACTAATAACAAATTGCACGAAATTCTTGGAACACATAGTACATCACTGAAATGACCATTATCTACTAGAACTGTTCCAGCTCCTACAACACTTAGAGATCTATCATCACCAAAAAATATTTGTTTGGTGTTACATTCATGCATAGTAAAAAACATGGCTTGATTCTTAGGCATATGATAAGATGCTCCAGAATCAATGAGCCATTCATTTGAAGTAGAAGAAGAAGATGCATTAGAAGAGGTAGATTCTGAAGGTGAATCTAGGCTGATGTGGTGCTTCTTCATTGCTGTTTCCAAGGCTACCATCCTCTTGAAACACTTAGATTCATCATGATTATCTTTCCCGCAATAGTTGCAATGACGCTCAGTCTTCTTGCCTTTTGGCTTGGATCCTTTGTCATTTTTTAAAGAAGGAGCTGACTGAGAGGGTTTGAGACCCTTGTTTGACTTATTATTGCGAAAATTTTGTTTCTTGGGATGCTTGGACTTTTCTTTCTGTTAGGACAATAAGGCTTTCCCAGATGTATCTACATTGTTAATTATTCCAAGATGGATGAGCTTATCTTGCTCTCTAATCAAGGAATCACAAAAGGATTCAAGACTAGGCTCTTGATAGTTAGTTGCATTAAAGGATTCTTTCATGGAGTAAAATGTAAATACAAAACAGAATATGCAGGTCCAAGTTTGGAAAGAATATGATAAATGTATTGTTTGTCTTCCCTCTTAATCTTGCATTCTTCACATAAGAGTTTAAGAGTTTTTTACTTAGATAAATAATCTTGTATGCATGAAAAATCACTTGGATTTAAAGAAATCAACTCATTTTTGAGTTGGTGACCTCGAATTTCATTGTGTTTACCAAACACAGATTCCAACTTGTCCCAAGCAGCATTTCATCAATTCCAGATATGTGGAATCGCAAATCGGCAGAGATTGACATCCCAATCAATCCACGAGCTTCGTCACATCTATTTTCCCATTTGATTTTCTTGTCATCATCAGTGGGTTCTGTTTCTTTCCTTGAGGTAATTCTGAAAAGTCCTCTACTTCGTAGAACATCCTCCATATGAGATTTCTATGAGAAATAGTTGGAACGGGTAAGTAGAATATCACAAGGGGCGGCCATACTGCAAATTAATGGCTATAAAAACAAAAACCAATAGTCTGGATGCGAAGAGCTCGAAAAAATAGGCAGTTTAAAAAAAAGGCACTGAAAACTGACTCCGTATGATGAAGTTATACTTGAATAAAGAAAAAGTTGAAGATGTCCCTAATAGTGACGTGGCAGATAGAGAATGACCAGCTAAAAAGAAGAAGGATCCCCCTCTTCCCAAGATGAACCTTTGAAAATCACTTTACAAGAAAGTTGCTTTAAGTGAATCAATTTTATAAAATAAGTAATTTCACTTTTACAATGATGTTACTTTAAATAGTGCAACAATAAAAGGAACTTAAGTGATTCACTTTTTATTTTTATTTTGTATTATTTAAGTGAGATGCATTTTTACAATAAAGTAACTTGAAAATAGAAATTGCATGCACTTTTATTTTAAAAGTAACTTCCTAAGACTTGAACTCAAGACCTATTAAGGAATATAACAACTTTGAACCAAGTGAGCTAGATTAAAAGGTATGTAAAATATGGAAAAGAGGAAGGTTTTTTTTCTTTTCTTTTTTTTTATATTCTTCTCGCTCGGTTTTCATGCTTGCATTTTTTTCCTGCAAATCACACAACAAACCGAAACAAAAAAAAAATTCCACACTTTTGGGGTTAGATCTCGTTAGCTTGCCTGGAAAGTTTACGTTTTCTCTCTGTTTCTGATTTGCCGAGATCGCACAAGGTGCACGGCAAAGAGCATACGCAGCCGAGAAAAACCCTTTCCCTTTTTGTTTCTGATTCACCGAAATCGCACAAGGTGCACGGCAAAGAGCATATGCAGAGAGGGGAAGCAACAATCCAAAACTAAAAAAAACTACTAATAAAAACTGATAAAATATGAGATATTTTTTGTTAGGAACCTATGTAAACCCTTCTCTTTATTATGTTAGTATATTGTTGTTGGACGCATATGCTTTGTAAGTCATCCCGTAGTATTTGTTGATCCGTAGTTTATATTAGCCCATAGTATTGACCCATAGTATTGGACGCATATGCTTTGTAAGTCGTCCCGTAGTATTATATGTCCCATGGTTTTGACTCATGGTATTGGGCATAGACTTAGTATATAAGTGTGTGTTGAGGTCATTGAAGGCACCGTGAAGTTAATTGTATTGAGCTTGCTCAAAGGAGGTTGCCCCCTCGAAGTGGCCCGTGATCAATATAAAAGTGATTCTGTTCTATTATTTCTACTATTTCGCATATTCTTATTAATTAATTGTTGCAAGTGCATCTCATCTGGTATCAGAGCACTTTCCTTGGCACAAGTGGGAATTTTTTTTTCTTTTTTTGGGTGGAGACTTTCAAATCAATTTCTGAAACTTTATACACAAAATCAGAAGAAACCGATTGCATATCTGAATTTCTCTTTCAAAAATACGCAGTTTCAAAAAAAAAATCATCTCATTTGGAGTTCTAAAAGTGGAGATATCGTGGATTTAAAATCAGCAATTTTTCAGAATTTTGGTGACGGCCGCGGAAATTGTGGCGAGAAAATATTTTGACCGAGTGCCCAGATTTCTATTCCGCTTTCATGGGTAGCAGCAGAGTGGTTGTTCCAGTTTCGGAAACATGCTATAATAGCGATTTTGAGCAATATAGATCCGGTTTTTGAACATTGGGTGGAATTTCTGCCCAAATTTTTTCTATTGCAGGTTCGGATCTGGGAATACTCCCTATCCGCTTAACTGTGGGAAGTACTTGGGCATAAGCCCTAAAACTCATTGTGAGGAGTACCAAAGGAACCCCAAAGTAGCTGGCCATTGAGACGACCTGCCAAGCGAAAAGGGCAACGACCCCTACCTGATTGACTAGTTCCCACCCGTGAGGTAAACCAAGAGCTGTCGTTTGTGGCAAAGCGGTTATCAGTTTTACCTGAGCCGTGGAGTGAGGGGTACTGGCCCAATACACAAGCCGTCAGACAACATTGGTGGCCGAGTGAAACCCCTGAACTGTTAGGAAGCCGCACATACCTGGGTTCCATATCTACTTTCAGCTGAACTATTGTCGATCACTACTGCGCCGTTTCAGCTCCATTTTGCAAGTCGTTCCAGATCCAGCCATTTTCAATACATTCGGCGCTGTTCCAGATTCCTTCCGAGCCATAGCTGCTCCAGTCTAAAAAAAAAAAAAATATTCCTTTTCATATTTCATTCCTGAGGACCCTATCCCCAATTCCCCTTCCCAAAGCTCGAAATCCCACATTTGTCTATTTTTAGGGTTTGCCATAACTTCCTCAGATTTCACCCAATTACCTTTAAATTTTACCACAGAATTCCTTTCTGAATTCTGCTTCTTTGTCCCTCTCTGCCAAATTTTCTCATTCTATCATCCCGCTTTTGAAATCCCCCTTTTTGCTTTCTTGTCCTTTCGACAGTGTCCAAAATCTAGTCAAACCCCAATTACCCATCCGATTGTTTCCCCAATCCAAATTTCCCTTTATTAAATCAGCTTCTGTTTGTGTTTTTCTACCCATTCCACCAAAAAAAAAAAAAAAAAAAAAACCGGGTTATGTTTGTCACCCGTGCAGGAGCACACACCATGGAGGAAGCACTTGCAGCGATCCAAACCAAACTCCAAGATCTGGATGAAAAATTTCTCAGCCTCCATCTTCAGCATTCAGCCATGAACAATACAAGAAAGCCAAAATCTTTTGCAGCCACCGGGTTCTCTGCTTCTAGCAATTTTCGTGGGCCGAAGCTTGATTTTCCTCGCTTCAATGGTACTGATCCGACTAGATGGATATACCGAGCAGAACAATATTTCAGTCTGCATAATACTTTTGATGTTCAGAAAGTTCCACTTGCATCCTTTCATTTGGAACAGGAAGCCCTTCAATGGTACCGTTGGTACATCAAAGCTCATCCTGAGCCAAACTGGACATATTTTTGCCAACTCATTTTGCCACGATTTGGTCCTAGTGCTTTTGACGACTTCACAGGAGCATTCACTAAACTTCACCAAACTGGCACAGTGAGAGAGTATCAGATGGAATTTGAGAAACTAGCCAATCACACAGAAGGATTGTCTGATGAATTCTACAGGAGTTGTTTTATCAATGGTCTCAAGGATGAAATCTGCTCAGAGGTCAAAATGTTTTGTCCCAACACAATGATGGAAGTCCTAGGGTTGGCTAAGTTGGCCGAGGACAAGATCGCAGCTCAACAACGCTCCAAGCCCACCTTTGTTCCCTTCAGAAATATGGGTTCCCAACGACCTCCCATCACGCCTGCTCCTCAACCAACTCCTATCAAGCATTTGTCTGAAATAGAAATGCAGGCACGCCGAGAAAAAGGGCTTTGCTATAATTGTGATGAGAAATTCACTCAGGGACATAGATGTGTTCAACAAAAGCTCTATCTCTTGGATGTGGAGTCTCCGCCTGCCTTAGAACTTGTTGAAGAAGCTACAGATACAATAGATGATCCGGTCGACATGCAACACCCGCCTGTTGACACCCCATCTCTGGACGACCCACCCGAGATCTCTCTCCATGCTGTAACCGGCGTCACCACCCCACAAACAATGCGGGTCAGGGGATACTTCAAGAAGCTCCCTCTTACCATACTCATTGATTCTGGTAGCACTCATAACTTCATTGACCCTCCAATTGCCAAACAGGCTGATTGTTTTGTCCATCCTTGCTCCAACTTTGAAGTCATGGTTGCCAATGGGGGCACCTTACCTTGCAAGGGGAAGTGTCACAATGTGCGTATCTCGATGGAAGATTATAACCTATGCTCTGACATGTTTGCCTTGCCCTTAGGTGGATGTGATGTGGTTTTGGGCGTTCAATGGTTACGCACACTTGGCCCCATCTTATGGGATTTTGCTGAACTTTGGATGCAGTTTAAAGTCAATGGGGCACAACACAAATTTATGGGCTTACAACCAGGGTCTCTCTGCATCATCAGTTCACATCGCCTGGAAAAAATCCTTAAGAAGAATTCACATGGTGTCATCGCTCAGCTCAATTCCATTCAGTTGCACCCATCAACATTCTCCACTACTTCCTTGGATAGATATGCAGGTATCTTTGCTAAACCAATGCGCTTGCTACCTTCACGAGACCTTTCCGGTAAGAATTTAGCCCCATCTACCTCTCAGCAGGAAATGATGGCTATTTTGCATGTAGTACAGAAGTGGCAGCCATACCTATTAGGGAACTATTTCTGTATCAAGACTGATCTCCCGAGTCTGGAATTTTTTTTGGAACAATGGGTCTCCTCCCCAACACACCTGAAATGGGTTATCCAACTCATGGGTTATCCCTATGTGATCACTTACAAGAAGGGTAAGGACAATATGGTGGAAGATGCTCCTTCTTGCACAATTGATGACTCAATTTCTCTTACAACTCTTTCTCTGCTTGTTCCAAATTGGGTGCAATATGTTCAACAGGGCTCTCTCTTCTATGAACTCCATGCTTCTTCATCAACAGGGCACTCTGGGTTCTGCAACATGTATGACCGAGAACAATGTAACTTCTTTTGGCAGGGACTAAAAATGACAATTCAACAGATGGTGGCTGACGATGATACTTTCCAAGTCAACACGGGTGAAACGACACTCCTTTCGGGATTGCTCAAACCCTTGCCCATCCCTACACAGCTTTGGCCAACTATTTCTCTGGATTTCCTAGCAGTGCTTTGGTGGTACAATACCACATCTCACAGGACACCATATGAAGCGGTCTATGGAAAAACACCGCCAGTTCTTCTTCCATACACCCTTAGCAGCTCCCCAGTTTAGGCAATTGACTCGGTTCTTCGAAACCGCGATCAGATTCTTCTCATTCTGCAGGACAATCTTCACATGGCCAGAATTCGCCTGAATCAACAAGCCGATCAACACCATTCTGAGCGCATTTTCCACGCAGCTGACAGGGTTCTTCTTCATCTACAGCCTTCCAAGCAATCCTCCTTGACACTCCAAAGGCGTCAGTGGCCTGAAATGCAACCCGAGGATGTTACCGGGGAACCACTCCTTCAGCTTCTGCAGCAATTTCTCCAACCAAAGCTTTGAGGAAAAAGCTTTTTCTAAGGGAGAGGGGATGTTAGGAACCTATGTAAACCCTTCTCTTTACTATGTTAGTATATTGTTGTTGGACGCATATGCTTTGTAAGTCGTCCCGTAGTATTTGTTGATCTGTAGTTTATATTAGCCCATAGTATTGACCCATAGTATTGGACGCATATGCTTTGTAAGTTGTCCCGTAGTATTATATGTCCCATGGTTTTGACTCATGGTATTGAGCATAGACTTAGTATATAAGTGTGTGTTGAGGTCATTGAAGGCACCGTGAAGTTAATTGTATTGAGCTTGCTCAAAGGAGGTTGCCCCCTCGAAGTGGCCCGTGATCAATATAAAAGTGATTCTGTTCTATTATTTCTGCTATTTCGCATATTCTTATTAATTAATTGTTGCAGGTGCATCTCATTTGTTTTCTTTAAAACATAAATAAAAAAAGGCGTCACTGTAACATTATACCTTCAGATCTGATGAAATACGCGTTTTTGAAGCAACTGAAAACCGTTTTCGATCAAACAAAAACTATTTACCAATGGAAATGGCGCTCCGGACGCAATGGAACACCTCCCACAGTCCAAAAATGCACAGAAATACTAGAACCAGAAACCCCTTTCAAGTTTCCGCAACAACAGTTCAAGATCTAGATCATAACTGGAAGTGGCTCTTCATAAAAGCTCTGATACCATGTTCGGGTACACAGGGTACTCCCAAAAGACCGAACACCTAGAGCAACCACTTCACACAAATAGATCACAGATCGATACACCAATGTTTTGACGTGGTTTAAACCTTCGTGAGGGAAACACTCCATGGCTCCAGCCAAATAGCTTCTACGGAACAATTTATTATGCAAAGAAATAAAGTTACAAATGAGCTTCTCATAATCGATCAACTTTCCAATGACCCTCCATGCTCTTTAAATAGAGATCATGGACCAATCGAGTGTTAGGCCACGGATCAAGGGTGGGTATGATCTAAAAGAAGTTGAGCCGTCGGATCACTCTATGTCAGGAACATATCGTGACCGTCGGATTTAAGTATTTATAAATGCATACTAAAAAAACACACTTTACCTAATGGATCTATTACACAAGTTGATCTTAACTAACTCCTAAGTGTCTAAATATCTTAACAAGTAAGTCCCAAACGAGCATCTCAATCTCTGTGTTTTGGTGAAATGGGTAGAGATAGGGCCTGATGTTGGGAGGAATTATTACGGGAAGGAGATGAATACAATGGTCCTCTAGTATTGAAGGTGGCAATCCCACTGGTTCAGCAAAGACACATGCATATCTATCCAAAATTTGTTGTAGATCCAAAGGAGTAGTGGAGACCGTTGATGGGTGCATATGAATGGAATGGAGTTGAGCGATGACACCACGTGAATTCTTCTTAAGGATATTTTCCATGCGATGTGAATTGATGATGCTAAGAGACCCTGGTTGTAATCCCTTCAATGTGTGTTTTTTTCCATTGACTGAAAAATGAATCCAAATTTCAGCAAAATTCCATAATGTAATACCCCATTTTGACCCTTAGGATATATTAGCTTTTAATGTAAATATTGTATACATGTGATGTATGTTTTCTTAGCGTGGAGCTCAAGGCCAAGGCCCCGCTAGTGGAAACTCAAATTTTATTTAAAGGCACGTATTAGACATTATGTTACCCATGTGCTATTTAGCCATAAAACATTGTAAAAACGATGTAAATAAATATCATGCAATAAAATACCGAAACTGGCTATGGAGGCAACGAATGAGAAGGGGCCATGTGTATCCACTAGGGAGTGGTGAGGGGGCGTGGGATTGAACCATAGGTTGCCATATGTCACCTTGAGAACCCATTTGACTTTCATTGCTGACATTTAATTCTGTTGTAAGGAAGTGGTTGAGGAATTTAGTCCATGGTTTCAATGGAGCATGGGCAGCCCAGAAATTCATATGGAAGAGTATGGGCTCTGATTTCCTGTACCACAAGTCACTCTACCTCATGGCAGTTGCTTCTTCCTCATTCCCATTCCATTGTGGAAGTTACCAGCATCAATTTTCATCCAAAAACGAATTCCTAGCAGGGAGAAAAACCAGAAATCGCAATTGTGAAAGAACCCACGTTTTGAAGAGCCATAAATGCCCATAATTGGTATTTGATAGTGAAATCCAATGGGGGATCCATAGGTATGAACCTTGGGGCGAATTTGGGAGCATTAGCTACTTTGAAATCCATTGGAAAACCCAGTTTTGATAGCCCGGAAACCCAATGGCGGGATTGAGTTATTTGTTGCCAGAATGGTGAGAAATCCAAGTGTGGATGTTTGAACAGAGGATGGGATTGCTTGAATTTAGCTTGAGATGTCTATAGCTCTATGGTTGAGCTCACTGGCTTCGCATCCTCATCATTTTCTTTTTGCATGCTTGATAAACCCAACCGTGTGCTGGCTTAGCATGACCGTTTGAGTGAATCCATGGCTGTGAGTGAGCCTGTCTAGTTCCTCCTTAGTGGATACATAGCCTAGCTCGGGGGTGATCTCTCAGCTGAAATAATATAGGTTGGACAGAGATCTATGGTTGGGTGGAACGTTGCTCTCACGTAGCTAGTTGTTTGGATGTTTGCATTTCAAGATAAGTATTCTCTGTGGATTAATTTATTTGCATTATGTATTCAGCAATGTGTTAATCCTGAATGTTAACTGTTCATGCTAAATGAGATGAAATGAATATCTTAATATGGTTGATATGAAGCTTGTGCATAGCCTAAGAATGTGATTGATTCGCTGTCTGTTGATTCGCCATCTGCTTGAATTAAATATGTTGATGCAGGACCAAATTATTGCAAAAGGAGTTGGCAAAAATCTGTCCATTTCGGCTCTTCGTGAGCCTTAATGTACCAACGATACCATTAAAGGGATTCATGTTCCAAATGAAAGTATGCAAGTGGAAATTTGTTGACATCAAAAGTATTATGCAAACTGAAACATTGTTCTTCGCGGTATATGCATCTAGTTGTATCATCACCATTGAAGCGAGGAAAATCAAGCTTTGGCCCATGAAAATCGCTGGAAGAAGAGAAACCAGTGTCTACAGAAGACTCTGGTTGTCGTCTATTGTTCATGGATGAATGTTGAAGATGCAGGACGAGAATTGTTTCATCCAGATCTTTGGATTGTTGTTTTGAGGGCTGCAAGTCCTTCCTCCATGTTTTTTGCTCCTGCGCAGGTGACAACCATAACCAAGATTTTTTTTTTTTGGAATTGATCTATAACAGCTGGGAATTGATTTGTGACTCTGGACAGATGTAATATGCTATTTATTAGCTGGAAATAGATATGGACCCTAGGTATGCTCAGATTCCTAAAGGTAAAGGGGATTCACTCGGCTACCAATGTTGTCTGACGGCTTGCGTATTGGGGAAGTACCCCTCACTCCATGGCTCGGGTAAAATTGATAACCGCTTTGCCACAAACAAAAGCTCTTGGTTTACCTCACGGGTGGGAGATAGTCAATCACGTAGGGTTCGTTTCCCTTTTCGTTGGCAGGTCCTCTCAATGGGCCAGCACAGGTTCTCTTAATGGGCCAGCTACTTCGGGGTTCCTGTGGTACTCCTCACAATTAGTTTTAGGGATATTCCCAAGTAATTCCCACATTTAAGAAGATAGGGATTATTCATGGATCCGAACCTATAATTGAAAGGAACAATACAGATGCAAAGAAAAAGAACTACTGCAATAATCACAGCACCTAGAATCCACTCCGAAAAACAAAATTGGTAGAAATTCCACCCAGTGAGCCCAAGAAAGTGCTCTGATACTAGATGTGAGGAACCTCCAGCAATTAAATGATGAAAATGCACGATATATCAGAAATAACATAACACATATGGGATTTATTGATCGCAGGCCACTTCAATGGGGAAACCTCCTTTGAGAAAGCTCAATACAAATAACTCGTGGATTCCTTCATTGGCCTCAACACGTACTTTTATACTAAGTCTAATATAAACAACTATTACTCCCCATGAATATGGGATAATACAATATACTCACGGGAGGACTTACAAAGCATATGCGTCCAACAACAATATACTAACAAAGTAAAGAGAAGGGTTGACACGGGTTCCTAACATTACTTAAACACATAGCCAGCCCAAGAAACCCTCGGAACAACTAACCATTATTTCCTGAAATACCAAGGATGTATTCCCTATGAACAGGTGCCCAATCATGTTTATCAAATTTCATCCTCAATTTTATTCAGTACATCTATTCAAATTATATATTTTTCCTTCAATAGGGGAACCCTACCATGCCCAAATAGATTAGAACTAGCGTTCTAGCCGATTTGTCTATTGACTGACTGGTAGAATTCTATTAATGACATTAGTCTGTATTTTTATGGGTTGACTGTAGAAAAGAGAGAGAAAGAAAAAAGAAACGTAAAAAGCAAATTTATTTATTTAAGAGCATCAATGATGTTGAATAACTACTAAAGAAAAAAAATGATGTTAGCATGAATTCTAAATGGAAATTTGGAAATTGTTTCGAAAGAGCAGGATAGAAATCTTATACTCCAACCAGGCGTCTTGTCCCAGCCCTAGGAACTGACTAGAAACAACTATGTTTGATCCATATTTTCACTGAATTGATCCAACAATTACGACATGAATTTCTACGTTGAGGAAGAAGGACAAGCAACCTTCCTAGGACAAGTATTTTTATCTAGTCCTATTCGCTAGACACGTTGAATGCAATCTAGTCCACTCAATGCATGACATGCATATGGCAATGCAACTCTCTTCCCTGGCAGTTTTTCTATTTCGAACTTCCTGGGTCCCTTCTCAACAACATGTACTTCTTGACTGGCATTTGATTGACTGTCCATAAGTGGAGGCCTGGGAAGAAGCAGAATAGAAAATGAACCCTGGGAACATATTATACAGAGAACCAAAGCTTTAACTTTCATAAAGTAATACACGTATGTTACTCATTCATCCCACAAACCCACCATGCAGTGTCCCTGAGAATAGAAAATCGAGGGGATAAATGAAAGGAAAGAGAAAAGAGTGCCAATGTTGTTAAAGGTCATTAATGAGCCTCGAGGATCTTGTTGGAGCTGCAACCGGTCCCGTAATTGAAAATTATAAGCCATGATTGTTGGCGTTTCAATCTCTACTCAAATCCACTTCTTCGAAAAATCAACATGTGTATTGTATTAGTAAAAGGCTGAGTACTTGGCCACGTTAATGGCTATCAAAGTAAGCTAGAAAGGAAGACATGCTTTCACCCAACACCTGAAGTAAGAGAGAAGGTTTCCTTTACGCACCAAAAAAAATCCCATTTCAGGACAGGAAGGTTTCCTTTAGGCACCAAACAAACATCCCATTTTAGGACATGAACTGAGGACAGCTTCTATCCTGAACATTTTCCAAAGTATGTCACATTATAGACAGTTTCCATCAATTGTAATAATGCGCGTTAGTTTGACCTCTTATGGAAATGATTTCGACCTCATCCAAGTCCACCTAAATCTTTTACTATCTTGTGGTAATGTGTGAAATGATTGTCCAATTGCTTTATGTTGGTTAAGGACGGTATGTTGGAATATTCTCACCATTATTTTTCATATTTGCATGCATCCATTCATCTGCATGCAAATGCATGCATCTAGTCATCTGCATGCAAATGCATGCATCCGGTCATCATCTTGGTGGTCCTCCCAGCACCTAGAGCCTATTTTCAGCTCCCTAGAGCTTGTCTTCATCCCCCAGTAGCCCTCCTACCTACCTGATGCACCCTATTTGACTCTTCTACATGACATGTGCGCCTTTGCTCACCTACCACTAGTTATCATTCAGTTACAGTGCCTCATCTCACCTACCAGGTGTTTGATAGTCAGTTAGTGCATTGATTAAGTAGTTCTTCCACTAATTGCTCATGCTAACTGCTTGTAGATCCTAGTTAGCTAGTTCTGGAGTGTCACTTGATCTTCTGACAGCCTCATGCGCCCTCCTTAGAGTCTCCATCACCTGATTTGTGCCTAGATGGTTCTGTTAGACTCAGTTAGACTCACTTGACTAACTATTACCATTTATGACTAATACTACTGACTGGATGATGTCTCCAATTTTATCCAAGCTAGACTTTGATCATGATTCGAATGAGCTTCTTGGTTAATTCAAATTCTCTACATAGTTATTGTATTATTGTATTCATTATTTACAGTTCCAGCTCACAGCTGATGTATGATACTGCTATTCTCCATTTTTTGTGTTCATGACTGATTATTGAGTGCATTCTTCTCTTCTTCTTTGCAACTTCTTGAGAGTTTGTGTGAGGTTTTTTACAGCTGTTATATCCTACTGCAGATTATCACATGGTATCATAGCTATGATATCTTCCTATAGATCATCACATGGTATCAGATCTTGCAACAGTTATTCGAATTGCAACCATTGCAGTAGCAGCAGTTGCAGCTTTTCTTGAGCAGCTATCTTTCAGTGAGCACCGGAAGCCTCTGAGTTTCCATAGCAAATCCTGGTGTTATTACCTTGAATTCACTGGAGCAATCCAGTGAGGTCTATCCAGGTGTTAAGGAATTACTCATATGTGCTCGGTGTCCTAAGGTAGTGTTCATTCGAAGTGTAGCAAATATCCATCAACAAAACTCTTCTTGTTTTGCAGGTTTATTCATCCATTCAAACCCCTCTTCATCAAATTTGAATTCAACAACTATCATGGATCTCCATTGTTTTTGCAGGTTATTCGAAATATTTTGCACTGGTGATTCTGCACTAGTGATTCTGCACTGATAATTATGTACTAGTGATTCTGCACTTCTCTACTAGTGCTTTCTGCACTAGAAACACACCAGTAGATTTGAATTGAACAACAACTTCCATGCATCTGGAAGGAGTTCCTTCTCTCTCTCCATTCAACTATGATGAGTGGAAACCAAAGATGATTGCATATCTGAAGATACATGATCTTTTTGATGTGTGTATTGGTATTAAGAGAGATTTTTCTTCCTATGGAGAGAAAGAAGATTGGCTTGATTCTTGTGACGGAGCCCTTGGATCAATATGTATTACTATGTATTCCAATATGCACCACCTCATTGATCTTGATGAACATCCAAGTGATCTATGGACTAGATTGGACATATTATTTGGAAATCAGGAGGAAGAGGATGATGCTAGCCATTTGGAGAACAAGCTTAGTGATACTGCCTCAAGTGCTCTCTCTATTCATGATTCGGCCTCCATCATCTCTCATGATGAAGTTGTTCAAGATAAAGTCAAAATACAACACATGGTTTCAGTTGATCCATCTTCTGATTTGAATTCTGAGCAAAAGATGTCAGTTACTACTTTAGAAGTTGAAGAGACCTTCACAATCTCTACTTCCCATGGGCCTGTCTTGTTGGGAGGCAATGCATTGGCCCTCCTTGATCAAAATCTTCCTATGGACTCCTATTTGTTCATTGGCACATGTTTTCAGAGTTTCACCGAAGATGGAAGACTCTATCATTCGCTTGAGTTCAAGTCTCATGCATATCCTTGTAATTTTGGTTTTGATCTCACCCCTATTGGTTCAAAGGAGATCATAAGAATCCATCCTCAAATTCTTGGATCGGATTTGAAGTTCAATACATCACCATTATGTCATGGTTCATTTGATTTTGATCTCACCCCTGTTGGTTCAAAGGAGATATCAAAGAACTACATACACTTTCATGGAGCTCATGAGCTTGCTAATGTGCAAGATGATGACACACTGAGTATTTTGGAGGTAAAATCAGATTTGGGAGGCAATGCATTCGCACTCCTTGATCAAATGCCTTCTTTGGACTCCTATTTGGTCATTGGCACATGTTTTTAGAGTTTCACCGAAGATGGGAGACTCTATCATTTGCTTGGGTTCATGAATCATGCATTTTTTTGTGATTTTGGTTTTGATCTCACCCCTATTGGTTCAAAGGAGATCATGAGAAACAATCTTCAAATTCTTGGATCTGATTTGAAGTCCAAGATACCATCATCATGTCATAGTTCCTTTGGTTATGATCTCACCTATATTGGTTCAAAGGAGATATCAAAGAACTATCTACACATTCATGGTTTTGATTCTACCTCAGTTGGTTCGAATCACATGCTCCATAATGATTTTCATATTATGTTTTTGAAGCATGATCCATTTCTCCCCAAGAGGAAGATACCTCCTTTGATTGATGATCAAGAGAGAGAAGCATCATCACATGAGATTTCAGATTCAAAATATGAAGATGGAGATGATGATGAGCGAATGCTAGACCCAGATCCACAAGAACCTGAAGGTCGAGCAACTGGTGATGAAGATGATCGAATGGGAGATCCATTTACACAAGAACATGCTGATCTCTCACTTGATGATCCTCCTCTTCCGCGATGGGAATCCATTACACTCCGATATGCCAGTGATTTGGTTGGTGATCCACATGATTAGAGAAGAACCAGATCAGATTTTCATCCTTCTCACATTACTGATCCATTTCAAATCTATTGATCCTTCTTCGGAAAAGAAGGACACTTGCCTCCTTCTGGGGTGAGTGATGACATGCTACATTAGCATCCTTCAGTCTATTTTGAGGGAGGGCTTTCTTCCCTCTGTGTTTTCCCTCTTTCCTCACTAATTTTATTTAGATTGATTGTATGGGGTGACCTTTGGTCTTAGTCATGAGGGCCCTATTTTTTAGTTTTCAGTTATTACCTCATAGTATAGCTTGTACGGGGGTGTTGGAATATTCTCACCATCATTTTTCAGATTTGCATGTCTGCATTCATTTTGCATGCATCCAGTCATTTGCATGCATTTGCATGTAGTGCATGCATCCATCCATCATCTTGGTGGTCCTCCCAGCACCTAGAGCCTATTTTCAGCTCCCTATATCCTGCCTTCATCCCCCAATAGCCCTCCTACCTACCTGATGCGCCTTATTTGACTCTTCTGCATGACATGTGCACCTTTTCTCACGTACCACCAGTTATCATTCAGTTAGAGCACCTCATCTCACCTACTAGGTGTTTGATAATCAGTTAGTGCATTGATTGAGTAGTTCTTCCACTGATTTATCATTCTAACTGCCTGTAGCTCCTAGTTAGCTAGTTCTGGAGCACCACTTGATCTTTTGACAACCTCATGTTCCCTCCTTGGAATCTCCATCCCTTGATTTGTGCCTAGATGGTTTTGTTAGACTTAGTTAGACTCACTTGACTGACTATTACCATTTATGAGTGATACTACTGACTGGATGATGTCTCCAATGTTATCCAAGCTAGACTTTGAGCATGATTTGAATGACCTTCTTGGTTAATTCGAATTCTCTACGCAGTTATTGTATTATTGTATTCATTATTCACAGTGCCAGCTCACAGCTGATGTATGATACTGCTATTCTCCATTTTCTGTGTTCATGAGTGATTATTGAGTGCATTCTTCTCTTCTTCTTTGCAACTTCTTGAGAGTTTGTGTGAGGCTTGTTACAGCTGTTAGATCTTACTGTAGATTATCACACGGTAAACCACAATGAATGTAGCTAAATTAAGAATATTACTGGGGTTAGTTTGATATTGTTGTAGTGTAGTGTACTATAATATTGTTTGGAATAGATAAATGTTATCTCATTCTTCTCCTCGCATCGATAGATAAAAAATGATAAAGTTATTTCATACATTATATTAAATTTTAATTTATACATACTCAAAAAGAAGGATTAGCCTTACGAAGTTGAACCAAATGAGATACATGGAACTTTGATTTAATAGATCTGTTTCTCAACCATTACTTACAACATAAGTAGTAATCATTATAAAAACTAAGTCTTATAATCTATGCGAGCGTACAAAAAGTAATTTGAAGTAAAGCTAAAGGTCCAATTTTTGCAAATTATGATCATTGTTATAAAATATAATACAGGTAAAATGTAAGCAACTTGCATATATAAAAAAAACAAGCATGCATAACTCAGAAGAATCTGCATTCATAGCTTGAATGCAAAACTATAAAAGGTATGAATGCAAAACTATAAAAGGGGAAATGTAGTAAATAGATCATGCTTAATAAAAATGAGCCAACAATGTTCAACAAATAATATAGAAGATAATAAAGAGTTATACTCAATTTATAAAAATAAAACACCATTCAATCAAACAAATTAGAAAACAGATCATATCTATGTACTAGCATTTTCCCCTTGAGGGACAAAAATGAACGCCGGTAGGAAAAGAGGAAAGTTAGAAGGAACAAAAACATAGGCATATGCAGCAAAGGATACTGGTAGGAAAAGAGAAAAGTTTGTAACAATCTCAGATTACAAAGACATAGGCACTCAACCCATAACAAAAATAATGTTAAGTTCATCAATGCATATCTCTGTAGTAGTAATCTCAACACTATAGATTACTACTATATCTGGAATATATAAGCAATTTGAAAAAATATTTCTGCAATAATATCAATGAAAACAATGATTATAATAGCTCCTAAACTGCACAAACTAATTGTGAACAAAAGTTTGCTTTCATGCCATGTGTTGTAGCAATAAATTTAGGAATCTCCATATACAAGTATAGGCCATAGAACTCTTTCATGGACCAACTCTTGATAGTGCCACAATCTAAGTTGTAAATGAATGTTCATTATGCTTGCTTCAAGAATGGAAGATACAATGGGAAACCCAAATATGTTTCTTTCTTCTCATTGAGGATTTCAAGTCCACAATAAAAACTTTACATCCTTCTCAACCATGTAAAGGCGAACAGACCTGTCACTACATGAACTAATCTTTTGAAAATTATTAATAAACCAAGGAAAGTAACTAGTTATCAATGACTCTCACCACATCAAGGATTCAGATGTATTCTGACAATACAGATAGTTCACAACAAAGCACAATAAAAATGCAGACTTCCGGACTTCTTCCCTCAAAACCAAATCCCCCCCAAACAAATGATTTGGATACTTTGACCCAAAACAGATTTGAGGTTTGTTACATAGTCACTAATTGACAACTCCGACCTTGAGAAATGTGCTAGCAAAAGCAATTTTACTTTTACATGAGGATCATCCAAACTATGATTATCAATTTCATATTCTACCTGTTTAGAAAATGATTCATTTATATTATATTCTACCAACAAAGCAGATGTGGCGTGCTATTTGTGAAGAATTAAATCTCATTCAAAGAACATATCTCCTTCTACAGTGAGATACATCTTGCAAAAGGAATTCCCTCACATCGGAGGTGGAGGGTACCAAGTTGTTGAGCAAAGGGATGAGACGAAAAAGGCAGTCGTGGTGAGGTACAGGAAGCCAACAATCATTGTGATAAAATACACTAAGGTTTTTATTCTCAACACACAAAGGAAAAAAAATATCATTACTTTGATATCAACTACGAAACAAAATGATTTCTTAATGTGTAACAAAAACAAATTGTTGGTGGGCATTGAAGTTTTTAAAACATAAAATGTCAAATGTTAAAATATTAACCATACAAAATGGTAACCAAGGTAGGAAAATAAAGGTATTTAGAAAATTATCAAAATGTTTTAATGAAACCAAGGCTTTCCTCTTGTTAAGGCTTCAATACACTACAAGCCTATAACAAATTGTTGTCCAACCAAAATAATGATTTTATAAGAGTTCAACAAGCTTCAATATACAGTTCTACTATAACATAATGTTGTCCAACCACCATAACGAGAGATCAAATCTTGAAGATGAACATATAAGGAAGGAGTAATAGCAAATGACTAAGAAAGTTCATATTTGACCTAGTTCCAAACCATGTGGTCCAACAATAGTATTGATGTGTAAGAAATGTGATAATTGAGAAATATGGGAACATCAAATTGCATCGAACAATTCATTGACCAAGAATGAATGACAAATTATCTAACTGCACATAGTCTAGAGAGTTCAAGATTTAATTGAATCGGGCCCAGTACACCCCCAAATTGATCCACCTCTATGCTTCCATCATCCCTCCATCTCCTAACCTCTAATTAATGAAGCAAAACTTGGTCTCCTTAGAAACCATTGGTTAACAAAAAGTTAGGTAAAATAAATTCTTTGTCCTTAAAAACCCTGAGAAAACAAACATAAGTCAATCCCCAAAATTCATGACAATGCATGCCTTAAAAGTAATGGGAATGAGCCTTACCATGCATTAAATAATTAATTATTTCCAGAGTCTCTTAATATGTTTCAATAGCTAAGTGGAAATAAGAATTATGTTTTCTCCTTATTTCAATGGCTAATGGAAAGAGGAATTATGTTTTCTCCTCATGATCTCCTGATCACTCGAAATATTTTGTAGAGTTTTTCTTCTCTTTATTATCTCCTTAGTATCAAAATGGATACATTATTGGAGGGAGAGACACATAAGGGATTCAAAGATTTTGTTTTTTTTGTTGAATTCTATGTAAAGTAAGGGGTATGTGTCTTGAAATACTTGTAAAAATGTGTATTCTTATTCAATGTGATACTATATTCATCTTTCAACAACTTAGATTCAATCTTGATTTGTTGTGTGTTTTTTTTTAATAGCTTGTTTGGTATGCAATCTTTCACAATTGTATTTTTCACAATTTCTTTAACCCCTTCTAGTTTAATGTCAAAATCTCAAATATCAACAAAGTCCATCTTAAAAACATCAAATATGTTTCCTCGTTTTTGCCAGTGAAGATGTATTTATGATATTACTTTGACAATTATTAGCATTATTTTATTATTTTTCCACTTTTTAATTGATATTGTTTTGAAAGATATAATTTTATATACGAGAGAATAATATTTTTGAAGTCTAATGATTTATTGACATCTTTCATTAAATATGAATGTAAATTTTATCATCCATGAAAATCTAAGATTTTTCCATTGCTCTAACATTATTATTATATTAATTATTAATATAGTTATATTAACTTTTATATTTCTATGAAGTTTAGTTACAAGATTTGGAATGACGATAAAATCATTAATAAGAAGAATCTAAAATATTACAAATATTTTATAAACTCTAACTTTGTTGGTCAAAACTATTTTTCTAACATTTTGATCTTAAAAAACAAAATGAAAATGGCTAAAATCAAGACCAATGATCATTTCTTGAAGTTGATAAGTTTTACTACCCCAATCACCCTTAAATAAATGGATTTGTAAAATTTCTTACTAAAAAAATAGTTAAACCCAAATTATACTATTTCATTTTAACATAGCATATTCTTAATAATATAACGCTTATATCTTTGCAATTCCATGCCCATAACTTTATAGGCAAGTGATCAAACAGGATTCAATCAAATTGCAACCTAATTCAGTGAGGATCAAATTGCAACCTAATTCACTCTCCTTCAGCCACCAACTTAGCTCTTTTAGACTCTTGATAATAAAAAATTATGATATATTTTGTCTTTGGAATGGCAATGACAAAAGTTGAGGGCCATATCACAAGTTAGTAGCTGTGAATCGGCTTTAGCACGCCTAACTTTGGAAACTGGAAATGCAGCAATGCCTCCATCAAACCATGTATTTTAATTAAATGAATAGCAAACCCGTTTCAGGTGTAGAACAACAAACCCGTTTCAAGTATAGAACGACACAAAGTCCTCCTCAAACCTCAGGGCAAGCATGATTCCACCAGTTTCAGAGTTGCATGGGTTGAGAACAACACTTGTAATTTTTCAACGTCCCCATGTCTCTCGATTGCTGGGTTGTGCTCCTTGGGAAGCAGCAAGACCATGTGACTGACATTGAGTAAAAGCTTAGCCACCCGACATGATATTGCAATGTCACCATGTCTCCCTCGATTGCTGGTTATGATCCTCGGGAAGCAAGAAGACGTTGGCAAGTGGCATGCCCTCACATCCTTTGTTCCTTTGTTTAGTTTTTAAAATAGTAGTTTTAAATATAATGTCATGTAAACTCCCTTCTCAAAAGCAAACATTAGTTCAAAACTGCAACAAATAAAAGCTAGAGAAACGTATCTGGTGTAGCTATGACGATAAATACTAAGTCTTTATCGCATATTCTTATGCTTGCTCTCCTATAGAGAGATCAAGACACTTTATGCATGCTTGCTTGCTATTTTGGTTATTGCATACTTACTTTCCCATGTGCTATTTTTCTATTTTAGTATCTTGTGGTAGGCTTTGAAGTATTCTGATTTTGGAAAAATGAGTTTATATTTATAAATTTTATAAGAATTTAAAATTAGCAACAGTCTGTTGGTGGGGTAGCTCAAGTGTGGTTTGGGATTTCAGACAATGGACGGTAATCCATCGATTTGTTTTGAAACAATGAACTTGAGGAGGCTTGAGTGGTGAAAGAAAACACATACATTTTTTATGTTTTTAGTATTTACTAAATTATTTGCTAATAAATCCCAAGGATGTCACAGGATTTGTGGCCCAGTAATCAATCAAACAACTCAATTAGTGATTATCTTGAAGTCAAACTTGGAAATGATATCACAGGTCACCAATGAATATATCCATGTAAGTTTATGATTGTTAAGTTGCGTAGAATAAAAGTGTTTGAAAACCTCAACACCAGTAATCTCAGATGATAGATTAAGCTTGGGCTATTCATATTTGGCCACATTGCAGCGTTCAATATTGGGAAAGGGAAATCTACCACTTATAAAAATTAAATCCAGTTGAAATATTAAATATTAAATAAAGCTAGTAACATTTAACTTATATCAGTTATGAAAATGAAACTTAGTCAAAATATTCAATAAAGTCGATAGAATTGAATGTGCAAAAGAAAAAAGGTATGAGAACCGTGGCTCCCAAAACAGTTGGAATTGTATTGGATTCTAGCCATTAATGAATGTGATATATATATATATATATATATATATATATATATCAAACATAGCTGGGTGTGGTGGCACAAACATATCTTCCATATGTAAGAGATTTATTCAAGGAACACATAATGGTGGGAGATCTATGTTTGTCGATCTGAACGGTAAAACCAATAATTATTGTATAAAAAAAACTCGAATTCAAGTTGTCTATTAAAACCTTATCCGTAAGGAGCGTGCTGGTCTCATTCAACTTGTTTCAGTTTGGTATTATATGAGAGAAGGGATATGATATGAATAAAAAAGTCATCACAAACACAATTAGATATGAATAAAAAAGTAAACACAAAGACTTTTAACAATGGTGACCTACAAAGATGTTGATTGAGTTGTGAGGTTCACTTAGATGTGAATGAAAATGTCATTACAAATATAAAGACTATAAATATGTTGATTGAGTTGTGAGGTTCACTTAGATGTGAATGAAAATGTCATTACAAATATAAAGACTACAAACAATGGTGACCTACATAAAGGTTGAGTGAGTTATGGTCTATTTGTAAATATGTGATTCAATCAAATATAAATAAAAAAATCATCACAGACTCAAAGATTATTAACAATGGTGACCTACAAAGATGTTGATTGAGTTAAGGGGTTTACTTAGATGTGAATGAAAATGTCATCACAAACATAAGAACTACTAACAATGGTGACCTGATCTACTTAAAGGTATATACTTTCATCTTGTGAAAATATTAAGGTCTATCCATGAAGATCTATATTTTCACATGAATACTTTCATCTTGATTTTCTAATACGAAGTTCTTTGATTAGTTATTGAGAAAGCCAAATTGTAAAAATCACTTTCCACATTTATTTAAATACAGGATTAGTGTTAATTTTTTTATGAAAGTATTAAGGTCTATTCATGAAATTCTATATTTTCACATGGATACTTTCATCTTGATTTTCTAATACGAAGTCTTTTTATCAGTTATTAAGAAAGCCAAATTGTAAGTGCCACTTTCCACAGGAGTAGTGTTATTTTTGTTTTGTTTTTTTAAGTAATATATTAAGGATTATCTAGCATCAAATACTTATTTTGTTGAGAATCGTATTTAGGATAAATTCTAGATTTTTCTGAGCTAGGTCAATAACTCATAAATAAATCATATATATATAGTTAATCAACAATCCGATTACTAGAAAAAGATCAAGATGTCACGAAGTGGAAGAGTAACAATTTTTCTGGCAACCACAACTGAATGTGTTACTTAAGATTTTTGGGTTTTACAAGGAGGATTTCCATTACACAGGTTGTGATCAATTTTAGTAATGCTTTTAGGTTTTTTCTGGATAATAATACAGTTTTAGTAAGCCTAACGATTAAGTGTTTCCTCTTTATAAACGAGGTTTCCATATGAAAGAGTAATCTACGCCTTCAGTAGAATAAGCAGTAATATCTCCCACAAACCAGCGATCTCATCTGTCAGTTTATCCTTTGGTACATTAGTATTATTAAAAAACTACTCTAGAGCTTATAATTGGGATTAGCATTTTTTTCTACAATTTTTTTGTAAAAGCAGTACTGTTGATATGCATTCATACAGAGGCGTCATTCCTTTTCAAAGCTCTGTAATTAAACTCCAGCACATTTATTTGAAGAGGGCATTGAGAGGACTCTAGGGTTTGACTGAGGAGGACCAGGGATTTGGAATTGGGTTCGATGGTTTTGGGTAGCAGGTCGGGGGTTCGAGTCCCAAAACAAGGAAAAATAGTATTTGAGTATTGAGGTCAGCGAAAGCAGCATCAGCGGCAAGAAAAGGAGTATGATGACCCCCCAGTGTGAGCAACAGGTTAATCTCTTGTTTCTAAATCTGATTCTATCTATAGAGATGAAGAAAGCATCACTAATTCAATGATTGTTTTAGTTTTTATATGATTTCATGCTACGTTGAACTATATGTGAGAACAGAGTACCACGGTATCGAAATTCCTAATAATGTTACAATGAAAAGTTAGGCAATTTGGGTATGAAATTCTTGATAACGCTGCATTGAAAAGTTGAGCAACCTTGAGTGTAAATAATAACATTTTGATCCCCATCCGTTTACCTCCAGGCACAACCTATGGTTCAAGGGCGCCCACGTGAGGGTCTCCTGCATGCTTGCCACGTGTCAGTGTGCATGCTACCAGGCGGACTCCCCAGCTGAAGGCGATCTTCCTTATATCAAGTCTCCACCTCCCTCACGTGACTGTGAACTCACATTTCTTCTCCTTTCTGGCTGGGCAACTCTGTCCCTCCTCTTTATTATTTTTATTTTATTTTTGGCTCTGCAACTCTGCAACGAGAGCGCTAGCTGTGAGGGCTGTGTAATAGGGAGGAAAGAGAGCTCATGAGACAGGAGTGTCTGTGTTTTCCTCCTACTTGGACGTTATGTCAAGGATGAGTCGTCAAGAAGGGAATCTTTGGTATTCATGGAAGAGTAACCTTAGGTATCAAGAAATAATTCTTGCCTCATGGTATTCATAATTCTTGATTTTTTGCTTCACGGCCGCTGGTGTACAATGGATGGTATCACCTGTTCTATCAATACAATCCGGACTCGGCTGTATGGAGAAACATAACATGGGGCCACACTGTGTCAAAGGATCTCACGTCACTCTTTTCTGCTCCTCGTCACGACCATCAGAATTTGATTTATTACTGTGGCGTCCTCGTAGCTTTCGGCAAGGAGGCATGTGACTCTCTTTTTCATCTTCCTGCTCCTCTTGCCCAAGTTTGATATACACGTCGAAGCGCAGGGCTTTATCATTTCTTACCTCTATTCCTTCTAACACCAACTCTTCTTCCTTTTCCTTCACCAGATTCATGGTCACCGATCTTCTTACCCGAGCAATTATGGCAGAAAGTTCATCTGGCCTCTTGCTGTTCGGATGGATGCTTTAATGGCTCCATCGAATTGGACCTACGGACAACGTCATTAATCTCGGAGCAGCCGTGTGGAAAATTCTTCAATTTTTGGGCTTCCTGCACAGCGTTTGAGAGCTTATGATAATCGGTGAAATTGGGAGGAGGCGGCATAGCATCTATCATCTGTTGGGGTTTCCAGGGCAACGATCTGAATGCCATAAGCAGTTGGCGGCGATACATCGTTACTTGCAGCATTCCTTTCTCAAGTTCGTATTGACAACGAGGTTCGTAATGACAGCGGATACAGCTACTCTGTTATATCTGTGCAAGTCGACTGACAGAGCATGACTGCACCAGGCATCATCCACGTGGCGGCATTCTATACGTGGCGGCATTCCATTCGCTCATTCGTTCTATGAGTGAATGGTTATGCTTCTTCACGGCATTCCATACGTGGGGTATTCCATTCGCTCTATGAGTAAAGAATCTAATCCACGTGAATGGTTATGCTTCTCCACAGTGAAACGCTTATGATTTAATTAAAAAATGGTGACCATTATGACTTAATTAAAAAATGGTGACCATTAAAAAAGAGAAATCCAAAACTATGATAAATCAACAATTAAACAAAACAAGATTGCATAGCAATATATTACCGGTTGGGCAAATATATTTTAGTATAATGATTGAATGTTTGACGATGTTATAAGGTTACGCAATTTCCAATGGCTTTTTATCTTATCAAAATTTGAGTCGATGGTTGGTAGGTCACAGATCCACCCACATCTCTTCAATGTAGAGAGCGAGTTTACAAACTGGAACCATTTTATCGTGTTTCATCTGCTTACTAAGAACCAACTTCCCGAATTGACTGAATAACACCACCTGAATAATATCAACGGATCATTACCACAAAATTTGAGCGTAATAAATGAAGATGGTATTTTAGTTGGATCACCAATACCCCATACTTAGTTTTATTCAATTTTGTTTGTTTTTACTCGATTGTAGTTTGATTTTAATATTTAAATTTTGTTTCGTTTATAAGTTTAATAAATATTTTAGATTTATTTTGTTTTTATTTATGAATGGTGTGAACTTTAAATGTTTTTTTGTTTGATTGGCAGGATGACAAAAATCTTGAACACAACGAAAAAATCTAATTCATCTAACAAACATGAAGAGGGAGGGGAGGTGGTCTCCACAGAGCTCGAGAGAATTATTTTTTAACTGTTGTTGTTTTTGTATCATTTGTATTTTGAATTAGAAATAAGGAGACGCATCCATTAGTGATCTTTGGATTTGTTTGTAGGCCCTAGTAATTTTCTTATACAAGAGAAATGGTTCATCCAAGGACCATTGTTGCAATTTTTTTAAACTTTTGGTGTATTTTGTAATACTTTTCCTTACTCGTACAACAGAACACAGATTGAATGCAAATATTTTATTCATGTTTTTGTGTTTAATATCTCTTGTATTTGATCAATTGAAACAGCCACTTAATTTGAGGCATAAACAATATAAATGAGGATCAATGATAGCTATTGATCATTGGCCTTTGAAATATTGTTGCATTTGTAATCTTGTTGTTTATTTAAAATTTGTTTTAGTACATAGTGATGAAATTATTCTTTTATGCTTTGGACCCCTTTTTTGACACGTCCCTTTCCTTCAATATGGCTTAAGGGAGGGAATGTGAACTAAACTCAGGATTCCAAATTTCACCCCATAACAGTATTACAAATTCATACAAATAAATTATGTGTGTTACAAATAAACAACGGATGCATAGAATTGATACACAATCTTAATTCTCACAGGAATCAAATTAAAGACATTGAATAATTAAATACAAGAGAATACTTATCTTGAAATGAATTTGTCCCGAGCAACTGGCTATGCAAGTGTAGTGTTCCACCCAACCATAGGCCAGTTGTGCTCATCAATCTCTCAACACAGCTGCCACCCCTAAGCTAGGCATGATTTCCACAAGGAAAAGGGAACAACAAACTCACACATAGCCAAGAATATACCACATATCAGCCAAGCTAGTCCACAGTTGGGTTTATTAGGTTGTCAAGGCAGTAGAAAGGAAGGAATTTCTAAGCTAGTGAAATCAACCACAGAGCTATCGGTACCTCTACAATATCTAGCTATCTTGGCACCCACAATACCTACACACCCAACACAAGGAAGTATCTCCTGCACTTCTCCACAGTCCCTCAGGCCATACCTTCCCTTCTAATGCTCTTCAAAGTGTGCATACAAAAGTAGTGAAAGCCCTATCATCTTCAATAGGTTACAACTTCCACTAGGTTTATCAAGCCAATTCCAAATCCTTGTCTACTCCCGGTTTCTTACACACAAGTTCAATTGAAATAGGGTATGCACATAACCCAAACCATATAAATATTCCACACACACAGCAAGGCACAATTGTTGGGCATAGAAAAACCTTTTAGTTGTGGGATTCACCAAACATGATTCCCATGGGTTTTCCAAATTGTGGCACACCAAAAACGATTTTTTGATAGGTGAAAAAACCATTGGAATCTACCAATTGAATCCCCAATAGGTACATGAGACAAAATGGATCTCATAGAACCCCAATTTGATTTCCCTTCTTCCCCACCATTCTGCAACACCAAAAACAACATGCCCAGCTAGAAAATGGAGGAAAACTCAGCAAATTTGTGGAGGAAAATGCCCAGCAAGCAATAAGGACGTCAAGGAAAAAAACTTATTGATGAATAATGGATTGGGAAAAAAATTCATGGGTATTTTATTTCCCAGGAATCCAAACACGTTTTTCCAAAATGATGGGTTTCCCATACATGAAATTTGGATAACTATACTCTCCATTTCCCAAAATAATAACTACTTCAACCACCTCTTGGAAGAATTAAATGATTGGGTGCATAAGTTAACATGGGTAGTTAAAGGTTCATGGGTTCTCTCATTGACACTTGGATTAAGATTATTGGATTCAAGGGTTTGAATATTTCCCTCCCTATTCATTGTAAAAATCATGCTCCAATACTCTTGTTGCCTTGAATAGCTAGTTGTGGGTATTTTTATTAAAATACATTTACATTATATTTATGATTTCCATTGTGCTAGGATACGGGGCAATTTTTAAGGGCGAAATTTCGCCAATTGACTATTTTTTAGGCTTTTTTCGAAAATAAATTCGCTATTTGGTCATTTTTAGTCTCTAATATCGCCTATATTTACATAGAATCTGTTTTTTTATCATAATATTTGCCAAAATTTACATATTTCAGGAGCAAATTGTGTGTTTCATATTTAATATTCTCCTACCTATCTATATACATGTTTTTCTTAATCCAAAATAATCGCCTAGGCTACTATACTTAAGTATAATATTATAATCCTTAAAAAATACCATGCCACGATAGCATGTGATCACCATGCATCGATTTTTAATTTCAGATACATAAACCATAAATCGATGGTCGGGCCTTGGTATTGAGCTTCTCACCATGATTTTATATCAATATTACATCATTTACATCTTTAATGCAATGGGGTCAAAATCGGGTGTTGCATTTTTAGAAAACTTTGCTCCTGCGAGATAAGATAAATTTTCATGGCTTTTCCTCTAGTTGTTTAAGTTGCATTTCCACATCCTTTCTTATTATGTTACTATAGATTTTTTTGATACGTTTCAATAGATTTCAGACAATTTTCAATAGCTATTGAATTGTCTTTTTGTAGCTATTGAACTATTTTAACTTCAGTTTGCATTTCTCTTATATTAGTTTGCAGTGCATGTAGGTATAATCGCGTTTCGAAACTTAGGAAAATTTAATTGCAAGTCTCCTTTCGGGGAGTGTACTTTCAATAGAGGAAACAGGGCCCTAATACATGTCAAGAACAAATACTCCAAATGAGTAGGGGTCTGCCTTAAGAACCTTGAATCGGGTTTCTTCTTCTACGTTGATGAGCAAGTCAGTTTTTCTCATCAACAAATAAGCACAACCCAATTTTTTGGGACCCAAGTAGACATATTTCTTGGAGATGGAAAGATGCATGTAAAGTTTCCAATTAATCCTTTCTCTAAGTGTTGGAATTCTTAATGATACTGAGAGGTTGGGATGAATCACTATCATGCACAGATTTACAAATAATTCACTTTTTAAAACATGCACCAATTGCTATTTAAAACCACATCAATAAAAAGAAACTGTGTGCAGATATTTGAATAAAATTTTGTACATATATATATAATTAAATTACAAAGAAATATGGGAGACACCAATCCTCCATGAAAACACCAACCTATTTATTCAAGCTCTAACTTGTGAGGACATCGATCCTCCATGCAAGCACCAACTCCCAATGTTCAGGCACCAACTTGAGTGGAGACACCAATCTCCTTTCCTTGCCCCGTCCAACCACCCTGAGATATAGATTTTTTGTACTAACATCATAGACTTCAGATCTATGCACACTATGATTTGCACCCTGTTACACTGACTGTTGCACTTACTTCTGATGTATTCTGGTTCAAATATGATTATTGTTTCTCTTACATTGTATTCTACTACAGTTCCATTCTACAATATAGATTATGTGCACATATACATTCACATGCTTCTTGTTCCTTTCTGACAAATTTTCCTTCTGTCTATGTGACCGCTTCTTGTTTCTATGCATTTCTTGTAGCCTCATGCACTTATTCAAATCATATTTCCTCTTATTCTTCTGAGCATTTCATATGTTTTAAGCTTGCAAATTTAGAATATTACTATATTTTTTCTTCCAAGCTTACTTCTCATTCATCAACTTCACTCTTATTTATACTCAGCTTGTTCAAACAATGTGTCCACGAGGTGGGGCTTATCTAAATGGTAACACCCCTTCTTCCTTTCTTTATGGTCAAGCTTACTCGAGCATCTTCCGCTTGTCTTAACCTGCACAAACAAGGCACCATGACTTTGTTGGTCTTGTGCACGCTAGTTCATTGGCTTAGTGATATTTGTGCACTAGAGTACCATGACTAGGTGGGATTAAGGACTTGCGCACGTATTTATATATTTCTTCAAAATGGCACATAGACACCAATTCTAACAACCTATTTGATATCATCAAATTACTTCTTTGACATCAATGACAACACAAAAGTTCAACAATATCCCCCTTTAGCATTGATGTCAACACCTTATGAAGTTGTACTCCCCCTTATCATGGATTCTTATGTTTTGCTTGCACACAATACAATGCTTCCCCTGTATTCATGTCGATTTTATCCTTTTCTATGTTGTGCAACCTTTTATTAGTATTTATTTGTTATCTTTCATATTATCATGATTACTACGCAATTCTCTATCACTGATACATGCTTCATAGTATTTCTCCCCCCTTGACATCAATGGAAAAGGACTGTCATCTGCAAAGTTGTATGTTAAATGCTCCCCCTATACATTTTCCTGTTATTTTCCTACATTTTTTGTGTTGATGAATTATGTTGTGAGTGGTCCTCCCATTTTTTGAATCAGTGTGGACTCCCCCTGGATTCATGAGTTTCTGTATCCTGCACAATTCATATCACAATACTTGTTTACCCAATGATTGCAGCTTCTCCAAATCATGTGCCACCCACTCTAATTAATTCAATTTAGTTCACATGCAGTATCTGAGTTGAAATTTACAATGCCATCGCATTTGTCATCCATTTACTGGCGTTTTTAGTGACATGGATCCCTTTTCATTGCTTCTTACTACGCATACATTATTCACACTTCATGCGTCATGTGCTACATTAATTCAGGGTGTAGTGTAATTCAACTTCCAAAATTCGCACGCAATGAGATTTGAATTGAATTGATGTTCATGTCATCCATCATCTTTCATGTGTACTTGTTGCATTTAATCCATGCCACTGTCTCGTTAAAGCTACATTCCTTCCACTCATTTTCAAATCACTAGTCGCGATTGAATTGAATTACAACGTGCCTTATTTGTGATTTGTGTGTGATTTTTTCATTCATCATGGCTCATTGATACTTCCCTTATCGAGCTTATCTTTAGTTTCCAATCCTGAGAATTGTGACTTCTTCTGCAATGTCTAGTAAGTTTTAGAGATTCAGTAGTTGATAGGAAGTCTCCATTCAACGGTTCGGTCACAACAAGATGATTTTTAAAAGTTGAAGATAGATATGGGAATTTTGTAGTCCCAAATGAAGGAGTCAGATGTCATGAAATGGCATACACAATCTCAGATCAATCAAGGAAACTTAGAGGAGATATTGGTTTTAAAGAGAAGAATTGAATTCTTGGAGCGACAATAGTGTTGTAATATTTTAAACCCACCCATATCCATTTAATACTTAGGATAGCATTATTAGTCATTTTTTATTAATTCCTAGGTGTTTGACTAGGTAGTTGGCCAAAATTAATTCATTGTGTGGACCACAAGCTATCCTGAGTCACCTGGGCACATTTCTGAAGATTCTGGATAAGATATTCTGATATCTTCTAAGAATCTGGTAGATTTTATCTAATCCTGGAATAGAAGGGCGTCTTTCTTGCTTTTATTGATTTTTACTGTCTTTGGTGAAAAGGTGAAAGCTAGTTGACTTGCCTTAACTGTTTTTTGACCAACCCATCATCCATGATGTTTCCTCTTCCTAAATTATTTACTTATGATGAATTTCCATCCTACATCGCCATCCAACCACTCTCTTACCAATTCGTGAGCTTTTGATGTGATATGGAAAGCACTTTTTACACATAGGGGTGCTTTTCATAGATTTAGTAAGCATGCTTTTGTGAGGATTTCGAATGGCATCTTTGGCCTTCAAATATCTGATGTAATTATATATTTGGACAGCCATTACATTTCCTAATTTTTTCTAATGTAGACTTATTCAATAGTGTTTTACTGTTTGCATCATATTCATGACTGATTTATGTGTTCTATGAATAGTTTTTGCAAGGAAATTTGTGAGAGTTTGTAATTGCTTGAGTAGATATTGCCGTGAACAATATTTTCACATGGTATCAGAGCTATCAATATGTTCTATTCTCCTTCTTTTTTCCTGCAAGATCGAACCAGTCTGAGAAAGGGAGCATCTAGTCATCTAGAGGGCACATTCAATCACCCAAAGGGCACAACTGAGCATCTCAAGGACGCATCCAAACCACTCCAAATCTAATTTTAGAGCTACCATGGAACAATCACATCAAATAATCCTTAGTCCATTCAATTATTTTGACTGGAAGGCGCATATGGAGATCCTTTTGAGAATCAAAGGCCTCTACAAGGTGACTATGGCAACTGAAACTAAGCCTACTGCTATCATTGAGAAGGAAAAGTGGCATAACAAAAGAGATGAAGCTTATGGTCTCTTGTGTCTCAAGAAATCCAGGGATCTTCTTTTCAATCTAGATGGTCTTATCGATCCTAATGAATTTTGGGTAAAGCTCCAAACTTTATTTGGAATGACTGGTGAATTGAGGGGCCACCAACTGGAAAATGAACTTGTTTCATTGAGACCAAACAATATTGAGACGCTACAAGAATTTTTCTCAAATCTTAAGGATATTGTTCTTCAATTGAAGCAGTGTGGAACTGAAAATAAATATGAGCAATTGATCTTGGCCATCCTCTCCAAGTTTGGTCCGGATTACTCAATCTTTGTTTCAACCTTTCATGCTACAAGACTAGCAGTTTGAAATTGGAAGAGTTCTTCACTGGAAGAATTCATGGAATCTCTCACTTAGGAGCAAGACAAGTTGGTCTTGATGGGTACAATAAAAAATCCATCAAAATACCATTTTTTGGCTGCTGGAGATTCAAAGAATTCAAAAGGCAAGAAGAAAGCCAATTTCAAGAAACCACCTGATCAGAAGAAAGATAAGCAAAAAGATCAATAAGACTTCTCAAATTCCAAGAATAATTCTGAGAAGAAGAAATAGAATCCGAAGTGCACCTACTGCAATAGGGGATTTCATCCTGAGAGCTCATGCATGAAGAATACCATTGATCAAAGGGATCATCTCCTTGAGAATGCCAACATCCCTCTTCCCAAGAGCGCAAGAAAGAAGGTAGGAGGATATAATTCTGACACAAGGAGAGAGTTCATTCCTTTATGGAAAGCACATCCAAGCCTACCTCTTTCATCATAGATTTTGGAGCTTGAAGGAATATGGTGTCTACAAGAGAGACATTCTCCTCTCTTGATTCTTCTAGTGGTGGAACTATTGTGTTGGGTGATGATTCTGAAACTATTTACAAAGGTAAAGGCAGTGTTTCTCTTAAGTATGGTTCCTTCACTAATGTGTTATATGTCCCAGGTCTTGCTGCAAACCTTTTATCAGTTTACCAGATGACTCACATGTGATATTTTACAGGAGAGATCACATAGGTGGAGAAAACCTCACTAAAAATCACTCAAGAATAGCAGAGAAGAGAAGAAGAATTGTTGAATCGATAATCACTCATTAACACAAGAAATGACAAAAAATGTTGTAATCATACATCAGTTGTAAGATGGCACTGTGAAATTGAATAATAATTGAATACAATCAAATGGATTCGAATGCCTCCTAAGGTCATTTGAATTCTCCTCAATGTGTGGCTTGGATAGCATTGGAGACATCATCCAATCAGTGGTAGTAGTCACAAATAGTCAAAAGTCAGTCAAATGAGTCTAACTGAGTCATGTGAGAACAAATCAAGGGATGGAGACTCCAAGGATGCCGCATGAGGCTGTCAGTAGGTCAAGTGGCACTCCGATATAGAAAATTGGAAGCTACGGGTAGTTAAACTGAGCAATAAATGCAAGAACTGGTCAATAAATGTTGCAACTGACTATCAATGATCCAAGTAGTGTAGTAGGGTGCATATTTCATCTAGGTGAGGAAATCAAGGCGCATTAGGTAGGTAGGAGGGCTTTTGAGGGCTAAAACCAATCTCTAGGGGGCTGAACATAGGCTCCAGGTGCTAGGGAGACTACCATAATGATGGTTGGATGCATGCACATGCATGCATGATGATTGGGTGCATGCAGAATGCATGCAGGCATGAAAATATAAAAAATTATGGTGAGAATGTTCCAACACCCCTCGCAAGCCAAACTATGAGGAATGAACTGAAAACTAGTAGGGCCCTGGTAAATGAGACCAAAGGTCACCCCGTACAAAAATCTAAATAAATAAAGTGAGGAAAGAGGGAAAACCTAGTGGGAATAAATCCCCCCCCTCAAGATAGATTGTGGTAGGATAATCAATCATGTACATCACTCACCCCAAATGGTAAGTGCACTTCTCCACCGAGGAAGGATCTGTCGGCAAGAAATGGATCAGTAATGTGAGAAGGATGAAACCTTCCATTCTGATAATCAGATCTGGTTCTCCTTTGATCATGTGGATTTCCCACAATATCTCTGGAAGATCTAAGAGTAGTGGCTTCCCATCTAGGAAGAGGAGGATCTGCAAGATGTAGATCTCGATCTTCGTCTTCCATTCGCTCATCTTCACTAATAAGTGCTAGATCTTAAGGTTCTTGTGGATCTCGATCTAGCATTTTCTCTTCATCATATTCACTCTCATACTTTGAATATGAACTCTCATGTGATGAAGATTCTCTCTCTTTCTCATCAAGAAGTGGTGGTGTGGTAGGAAAGCTCTCTTTCTCAACAAGATGAGCATCATGTAGAGGCCATTCCTCAAAATTTACACTCCTATCAAGGAATGTTGTCATAGTAGAAGGATCAAGAATCTTGTAGGAATTTGCATTCAATGCATAACCCACCATAATACACTCTCTTATTTGTGGATCTGGGGCTCTCCTTTTCTTTGTTGGAATCCTTTCCCATGCTCTAGATCCAAGCACTCTCAGATGAGACACATCAGGTTTGTATCCCATCCATGCTTCGAAAGGAGTCATATCTTTGAGTCCTTTGTGAGGAACTCTGTTTTGAAGGTAGGCAACACACTTGATGGCTTCTGCCCAAAGACTAGGGTGCAACCCTTTCAACTATAGCACGCAGGTTGCCATCTCTTTTAATGTTCTGTTCTTTCTCTATGCAACACCATTCTATTGTGGTGTGTAGGAAAAAGTATGTTGCATCTCAATGCCTTCTTCAGCACAAAAAGTTTGAAAATCACCTTTGATGTACTCACCTCCATTATCAGTGCAAAAGGCCTTGATCTTTCTATCTGAAAACTTTTCTGCAGAAGACTTGAAAAACTTAAAGTATCCAAATACTTCTGATTTTAATTTGAGAAATTATACCCATGTAAATATGGAATAATCATCAATAAAAGTAAGAATATACCTTGCCTTGTTCAAATATAGATATGGAAATAGCCCTGCAACATCACTATGGGTCAAATCTAGAGGTTAAGAGGCTCTCCTTGCCTTCCCCTTCTCAAACTTCTTTTATGGATGCTTTCCCATCAGACAACCATTATAGTATCCCTTGTAAAACTTAACTTTGGGTAGTCCTTCAACCATCTCTTGAGTATGTATATCTTTTAGGTACTTGTAGTTGAGATGCTCAAATATTTCATGCCATATCCTACTCTCTTCATTTGCATGAGTGTGAAGAGCAGTCTATTTAGAGAGAGTTAGAAAGTGGGATAACCCATAGAGTTTTGACTTGTGGTTTGCAACACCTTTTGCAATGGTAGATCCTGATACCATGTCTTGGATTTTGACCTCATTTGGAGAGAATATCATCCTCTCGGGCTCTCCAGTGTGGGTCATCTGGTAGACTGAAAGCAGATTAGCATTGAGTGTAGGGACATAGAGCACATCTGAGAAGTACCCATGATAAATTTTGATTCTTCCAATCCCCTCAGAGGACACCTAAGAATCATTACCCAACATGATGGATGGTCCAACAGTGGATTCAAAACTAGTAAAGAGATATTTGGAGGAAGACATGTGTCTTGATGCTCCTGAATCTATGATGGAGGAGGATTGTGTTGATGCACGTGCCATGAGAGCATGGAATCTCTCTTTGTCCTCTGATCTTGATATTTGTGCCAAGTTGTCACCAAGATATTGTGGGCCATTCGAAGTGCTTGAAAGGATAGGGTCAGTTGCATATATAATTGCATTACCTACTAACACTAGAGATCATAATGTTTTCATGTTTCTTTGCTTAAGAAATATGTACATGATCCTAACCATGTGATTGATTGGGATGTGATTCAGGTGGAACCTAAGAGAGATTTCCAAACCAGGCCACTGTGCATCCTAGATAGAAAGGTAGCATTTCTCTGGAACTGAGACATCAAACAGGACCAAGGTGTAATGGAAGCACTTCGGTCCTGATGATGCTACGTGGGAGTTGGAGGACAACACGAAAGAGGCATACCCATTTTTGTTTTGATTTTGAGAAAACATGTTAAATTTTGAGCATTAATTCACAATACTCTTGGATCTTTAATGAGAGAATAACATATACAGTATATCAATGCATAACAATCACAATAAGCATGACAAGCATCATAAGAATCAAAAGCATGAGAGACAAGAGACATAGAGTTTCTGTGGGGAAAACCCTAAGGTGAAAAACCCCACAACTTCCTCAGATATAGAGAGAGCAATGGCTCAACCAAAGTACAACCAAAATACACTTGAGATAGTCTCCTAGTAGCAGATGATCCTTCTCCTCACTAGTGCGCCACTTTCTGAGTGAGAGAAGTGTGACTTTTCGAATGATCAAAATAGAGATCTCCCGATCTCTATTTATACTAACCTGTTTGCCCAGTTACACTATGGGGACGACTTGTCTATCTAGATACATCCACAATATAATATATATTTTAGGGCCGACCCCACACATGGTGGTCTAATAACCCATTGGAAAGTACGCACACTTGCGACACTTGTCAATCCACATGACGACACTTCCTTATAGAGGAATAACACATCTTTAATAAGGGTACAATAAATATATATGAAATACATTCCAAAGTTACATATACATCAACACTCCCTCTTGACTAGGAAGGTATTTCTCGACATAGTTCTGCTAGACAAGTCTTCTTCTTAGGATCATCGTCATCATCATCATCACTGCTGCTGCTATCTCAACCAATCTCTGAATCTACTTGTCATAGGAATTTCTACAGAGCCAGTCCTTTTTCATACTAGATGTAGGCCCACCACTTGCAGGTCTTGATCATCACTAGCCATACTGTGGAATCCTCAGGACTTATTACGTGCATCACAAAACCTGGCTGCAGCATCCCAGGCTATTACGAGCACACAGCTCTACCTGTCAGATCTCCTAGGAGCACATTACATGTGACCCATCACAAAACCTGGATGAAGAATCCTAGGCTGTTATGAGCACATAGCTCTACCTGTTGGATCTCCCAGGAGCACATTACATGTGATCTCACCACAAAACCTGGCTGAAGCATCTGAGGCCTTTTTCATCCTGTCCAGATCTCCCAGGAGCAAATTACATGTGGTCCACCACAAAACCTGGCTGAAGCATCTGAGGCCTTTTTCATCCTATCCAGATCTCCCAGGAGCAAATTACATGTGGTCATGGAAAAACCTGGCTGAAGCATCTGAGGCCTTTTTCATCCTGTCCAGATCTCCCAGGAGAAAATTACATGCCATAGGACAAAACCTCGCAAGAGCATCTCAGGATGTTACGGGTACACAACTCTGACCTGAAGGTCTCCTAGGGCACAAATTACATGTCCTCCCAGAGCAATGTCTCGAAAGAGCATCCCGGGCTGTTATGGGTATGCAACTCCGACTTATAGGATCTCCCAGACATGCTCATCTACACAACCTAATCCACGACAAAAAAGTATCATCTGATACTCACCATACATCATCTTGATGTACACATGATCATCCTGATCATCATCACTAGAACATCCTGCTGCATGTCATCTGGAGAAACTCGTCATCCACGATCACCCTGATCATACAATGCATCCATCTGATGCACACCAAGTATCTACCTGATACATATCATCATACACAGTGTATCCACCTGATACATAGATACATGATCCACACAATGTATCCATAAACATACATGATCTACCTGATCATACCTGATACATATCAATATACATGATCTACCTGACCATACAATGTATCCACCTGATACATATACAGATACATGGTCCAAGCATCCAACGTGATGCATATACAAAATACATACAAATGATCCAACAGATCATATCCAGCATCCAACATGATGCGTACATACATATAAATGATCCAACTGATCATATCCAACATCCAACATGATGCGTACATACATATAAATGATCCAACTGATCATATCCAACAGCCAACATGATGCGTACATACATATACATATAAATGATCCAACTGATCATACAAAGAAGAAACTAGAACAACATCCTGATGCTCATCATCCAGCGCTTACGTCCACAGCCATGTGAAGGATCCTCCTTCCAACATGCTTGGAATGGCTTCAGCAAATGTGTCCATCACTTCTTCCTCGAAGTGTCCTCGATCTAAAGAACACCAAGCCTCTCCCTGAAGTACTTGAACTTCACCCTGGCTAGTGGCTTTGTCAGCACATCTGCAATCTGCTCATCTATCGCAGCATAAAGGAGCTTCACAGCTCCTCTCTGCACCATATCCCTGATATATTGATATTTGATCTCTATGTGTTTTGACCTGTCATGAAACACTGGATTCTCAGACAGCTTCACACAACTCTAGTTATCGCAGAAGATACCAGTAGCATCCAATGGGAGATCAAATAACTCAGACAGTAGCTTCCATAGCCATACTGCCTCACAACTAGTTGAACAGGCTGCAACATACTCTGCCTCAGCTGTACTCAGTGCTACGCAGGACTGCTTCCTACTAAACCAAGAGATCACACTCGATCCCATACTGAAGCAACACCCAGATGTGCTCTTCCTATCTGCAGCACTGCCAGCCCAATCTAAATCAACATAACCCTACAGGTTAAACTTTTGATTCACTTCATACTTGAGCCCAAAATCCACTGTACCCTTTAGGTACCTAAGAACATGCTTTACAGCAACCAGGTGAACACTCCTTAGATCCATCAGGAACTGGCTCAATGTGTTCACAACAAAACAAATATCTGGTCTCGTGTTCGTCAGGTACATCAAGGACCCAATCATCTGACGATACATAGAGACATCAACCGACTCAGATGAAGCTTCAGATTCGATGCCATAGGTGTGGCCATGGCCTTGCAATCCATCATCTTGAATCTCTTCAGGATATCTACTGTGTACTTCCCTTGACCAAGGAAGATCCCACCTGCATTCTACCACACCTCCATACCTAGGAAATAATGCATCATTCCCAAATCTTTCATATCGAACTCAGCAGTAAGCTTCCTCTTAGTATCTGCAATCAATCTGTCATCTCCTGTTACAAATAAGTCATCCACATACAGGAGTAGAATCACAGGATTTCCTTCCTCAACCTTGTAGTAAAGGTTGGAATCCGCTTTACTCTTGGTAAATCCCAAACTAGATAGGAAATTGTCCATCCTACCATACCAAGTTCTGGGAGCTTGTTTCAAGCCATACAAGGCTTTCTTCAATCTGCACACATATGACTCCCTGTCATGTATTTCGAAACCGAGTGGCTGCTCCACATATACTTCTTCTTCAACTACACCATTCAAGAAAGCAGTCTTGACATCCATCTGGTGTATTTTCCATTTCATTGCTGCAGCCAGGGAAAGTACTGTTCTGATGGAAGTATACCTGGCTACAGGTGCAAAGGTTTCTTCATAATCTATTCCCTCTTTCTGACAGAAGCCACAAGCTACGAATCTTGCCTTGTGTTTCTCTACACTGCCATCTGTAGCATGCTTGATTTTGAAGATCCATTTGGAAGTCACAACAGACTTCTCTTTAGGTCTTGGGACAACATCCCAAACATCATTCTTCATTATTGATTGGTATTCCTCAACCATGGAATCCTTCCATTCTTTCTTTTCCACTGCTTCTTCATAACTAGAAGGTTCTTTATTCATGATGTCACAGAGTAAAGCAACATAACTGGTATGTGATCTGGTTCTCTTCTTTGCTCTGTGTTCTTCTTCTGGAATGCCAAATCTTTTTGCATCTTGAATGAGCTCTCTAGCCCATGCAGGTTTCCTCTTGTGAGAGTTATCCTCATGGGTTGGATCTACAAGTTCTTGTGGATCTTCAAACTCACGAACAACTTCTGGAATTGCTTCAGTCATGGTAGTGTCTTGAAATCTAGTTTCCTTAGGTTCTTCATAAACTTCGATAGGTGCCTTCCTTGATTTGATGAATGCTGAGTTTTCATCAAATGTCACATCCCTACTGACATCAATCTTTTTGAACCCTTGAAAGTATATTCTGTAAGCCTTCGAGCTTTCACTGTAACCCACAAAGATACCCTTCTTTCCTGAAGGATCTAGTTTGGTCCTCTTTTCCTTTGGGACATGAGTGAATACTGGACAACCAAATATTCTGAGATGGCTGACTTCAGGTTTCTTACCAGAAAAGACTTCTTCTGGTGTCTTGTTGTCCAATATCTTGTGGGGTGTTCTATTCTGCACATATATAGCTGTTCTAGCTGCTTTTGCCCATAGATGCATAGGTAGATCTTGGTCATGTAGCATTGCTCTTGCTGCTTCCATGATTGTTCTGTTCTTCCTTTCTGCAACTCCATTCTATTGTGGATTGTAAGGAGCATTCAACTCCCTCTTAATCCTTGAATCATTGCAAAGCTTCTTGAAGTCACCTGAGGTGAATTATCCACCATTGTCGGATCTGAATGTTTTGATCTTCTTGTCAGTTTGATTCTCCATCAAGGTTTTGAATTCCTTGAACTTATCAAACACCTCATCTTTGTTCTTCAAGAAGTAGACCCAAGTCTTCCTGGAGAAGTCATCAATAAATGAGACATAGTAAACATACCCACTTAGAGAACTGGATGACATAGGACCACATACATCTGAGTAGATGATTTCCAAGATATCTTTTTCCTTGCTTTCACTACTTGGAAATGCCTTCTTAATGTTCTTTCCTCTTGCACATCCTTTGCAAACACCTTCATGTTTGGTCTTGATTTCAGGAAGACCTTCTACAGTCTTACTTGCAATTGGTAATGCCCTGTAGTGCATATGTGCAAGTCTTCTATGCCAAAGTTCACTTGGCTCCATGGAGTCATGTACCATGGCATGTTCAGGTTGTCCCTTCAATTTATACAATCCTCCCTCTTGCTCTCCAATCACTACTGCATCATCAATAGTTTTACCTTTTGGCCACATTAGGACTTGGCCATCCACAAATGCAACCCTCATACCTTTTGCATCCAATGTGGATATGGAGAGTAGATTCTTCTTGAGCCCAGGTACATACAAAACATCTTTCATCTTCAAAGACTTCCCAGAGTCTAGATTGTAGGAGGCCTCACCACTTCCTTTGATAGGGTATTGGTAGTCATCCCCAAGTTTCACCTTATGGGGTGCCTCATGTTCAGATAGGTTAGCAAAGGATTCTTTAAACCCAGTCATGTGTTTTGAAGCCCCACTATCAATTAACCAATCATTACAACCATGGGAGATAGTACCTGTGAGAGCAGAGATTAGAACATACTCTTCTTCGCTTGATGAGTTATCATCATCACTTTCTGCTCTAGCCTTCTTCTTGGGAGGTTCTTCATCCTCGGCAGCATGAGCATGAAACCTTTTTTTGCTACCCTTCTTATTCTTGTTGAAGTTGTCATTCTTGTTCTTGGGACAATTTATGGCAATATGTCCTTTTTCATAACAGGTGAAGCATATTCTTCTTTCTTTGAAGTGATGTGAAGATTTCTTGGAGTGAGATGGCTCTCTCTTGGACTTCCCTTTATTGGTGTGAGCTGTGAGAGATTGATCTTCATTCCCCATCTTTTCTTCTCATGCCACAAGCCTTGCTTCTTCTTGTGAGCATTCTTCCCGCAGTCTGCTGAAGGAAATCAACTTCTTTCTTGCATAGATTCCTTGAATGAAGGAGTCCCATGACCTAGGTAAGCCATTCAGAGTGGTCATGACAACTTCACCATTCTCCACCATTTAATCCACTACTTCTAGTTGTTCCTTGATCTGGGAGACCCTTGAAAAATAAGATTGAATGGTTTCTCCATTCTAAAACTTTACTCCTTTCAATTGGTTCCGCAGGGTCATCTTCCGATTTATGTTCTTCCCTTCAAATAGCTTGGTCAAAGAGTCAAACATCTCCTTGGGTGTCTTTAGAGAAGACACATGGGGTATGAGATGGTATTTGATAGAATCAACAATGATTCTCTTTGCCTTGACCAAGTTCTTCTTGTGCAATACTTTAGCCTCTTCATCCTTTGGGATAGGGATGTCCTCTTTTATATATGAGTCCAACTCATTCTCTTCCAGGATTAACCCAATCCTATACTTCCAAGCTCGGAAGTTATCATCCCCTTCAAGCTTATCCTCAAGCTTGGTGTGGTGAGACATCTTAAAGAGTACTTCAAATGGAAATAGAAAAGATTTAGGTCTTACCACTTGAAATGCTGAAAACTGGATCTGGTCCCAAATTAGGGTTTGTTGAAAAAACCCTAAAAATTCAAAATGTGAATTTCAACTTTCTGAAAGAATAGAAAGATGCGCCTTGATGAGCTGATCAGCTTGGTGTATTCAGAATTTGAGATCAGCAAAGCTTTACCCTTCAGATTTGCCTTTTTGTCCTCTTGGGTTCACTAGGAGAGCCCTGAATCAGGGTTTGAGTTTCCCAGAGATCTACCCAGCCACAAATCTCGATCCAAAGCTCTAAACTTCGATTTTTGCAAGGCGCTTCCAGCTATGTCTTCAGATTTCAGAAATTCCTATTTTTGTGGGAACCCTAATTTTTAGGGCCAAATCTGAAAATGCTCAGAATTGAATTATGATTGGACAGATAGATTCTCCTTGATGAATAGAGTCAATCTACTATACTGCTTTTCCAAAAACTGTGGGGAGAAACCCAATAAACAAGAAACTCAAGTTTTCGTCACTGCAAAATGTCTTCTTCTCAGGTTAGCTCTGATACCATGTTAAATTTTGAGCATTAATTCACAATACTCTTGGATCTTTACTGAGAGAATAACATATACAGTATATCAATGCATAACAATCACAATAAGCATGACAGGCATCACAAGAATCAAAAGCATGAGAGACAAGAGACATAGAGTTTCCGTGGGGAAAACCCTAAGGTGAAAAACCCCACAACTTCCTCAGAGATAGAGAGAGCAATGGCTCAACCAAAATACACTTGAGATAGTCTCCTAGCAGCAGATGATCCTCCTCCTCACTAGTGCGCCACTTTCTGAGTGAGAGAAGTGTGACTTTCCGAATGATCAAAATAGAGATCTCCCGATCTCTATTTATACTAACCTGTTTGCCCAGTTACACTATGGGGCTGACTTGTCTATCTAGATACATCCACAATATAATATATATTTCAGGGCCGACCCCACACATGGTGGTCTAATAACCCATCGGCAAGTACACACACTTGCGACACTTGTCAATCCACATGACGACACTTCCTTATAGAGGAATAACACATCTCTAATAAGGGTACAATAAATATGTATGAAATACATAGATGAAATACATTCCGAAGTTACATATACATCAACAAAACACCGAGGACGGTATTAGTCCAATGGGGAGGGGATTGTAATACCCCTAGTTTTGACTTGGAATATATTTAATCAAAATTATATAAATGATGTAAATATTCTAGTATGGATTCCTAGTGTGGAGCTCAAGGTGAAGGCCTGGCTAGTGAATGGCTAGGCATGTATGATGTATGTATTTGTATTTGGACCGTATGGTTGTATTATCATTCCACTTCGAAATATGTGTAAATATTATGTTGGTAAATAATAAAATGGTACAAGATGGATGTGTAAAGAGAATTAGAGGGGCTATGATTCCATTTGAGGGGAAAAGAAAAGGGAGTCTATGGGAAACTAAATCCTTTGTTTCCAAGTGTCAACCTTAGAAATCATATAATTGTTGTCATGTGCTTTAAATGAGCCAATAACCCTGTTTTGACTATTAAACCCAATCATTGAATGCATGTGTGAGGTTGGTGGAAAAATTCAATTCATGCAGTTATTGAAGCATGGGGTGGTGATTTTTTTGTTAGTCGTTAGAAGTCCTTTTCTTCTATGGTTGGAAGCTTTGTCATTTATTTTTTCACCCTTACCGCATATCCCTTGGAGTCAACACTCTTTTGATAATTATCTCATGCAGATTTATACACTAAGTATATTTTTCCTATTGTTGTTCAAGACCATTACCACACTGTGTATAACCCAGAAATTTGAATTTGGAGACAGAGCTACAAATTTGAAGGAAAAATAGATGGTTGTAGGTGAGCATCGAGTTTGGGAAAACTAGAAACCCTTACCTATTGATTTCTGCTACTTTTGGATGCTTGAGAAGCCATGAATTAATGTTGCGGGATGTTTTCCAATAGCATACAACGTGTTGGACTCTTATTGCACACACTGGTAAGTATTGTAAGGGTTGGATTTCCTCAGGGAATTGTAGATCATAAAAGGGAAATGCCTTCCTTTTGTTGTGTGTGGTGGTTGGAAGGAGTGTCATGGGTGTGATGGCTTAGTGAGATCCATGTAGAGCTCTAGATGAGTTTTTGGCTAAGCATAGTGAGCAAAATGGGTTGTGGGGTGAGAGGTAGAATCCTGTAGGTGTTTCCTTCACCTTGGTGGCCTCATAGCATAGCTTGGGGGTGGCCTCTTAGTAGAACTAGTATATGTTGGACACAGTGCCTAGGGTTGTGCGGAAAATCACTCTTATGGATTCAGTTGCTTGGATCTTTTTTGTTTAAAGATAAGTGTTCTTTTTGTATTTGAATCTGCAATGTTTAAATTGATGCATGTACTGTTTATGCTTGTAAGTGTTTGTGTTGTGTGTGTAGATGTATTTTATTTCTGTTGTGTATTTTTATTATGCATCTGCACATGAATTTCTCAATAATATAAAATATGCAGTGAAATTTAGAGGCCCTAATTTAGTTAATGTCCCCTTTGCTGGTTGGATTGGGTGACGTTTATCGAATAAATTTTATGGTATGAAAACATTGTAGATATAGGTTACAGAAATCCACTACATTTTAGGGACATAATGCTCATATTTATAACTAGTCAATGCATATAAGTATACCATCACAATACATTGTCTCAATCAATATCATTCAATCACTATTCAATTGTATAATTTATTTTTTATAGATTGCAACTATATTCCATTCCTATGTTGGATTTGTTTGTGTATATGAACTATTGTTTATTACATTGGTGTCAGAGCCCATTCTTGGACACTTTCTCTAATTCCTACCCCTCGCCACATACATTTATTAGAGTTTCTATGATTTTTTATCTTTAAAACCAAACAAACATGTGGCCATTTTAAATTCAAAAATTATGTTGAAGGAAAAAATCATTTTACCATAAATGTAAAGGAAGAAAAAAACAAATTCCACTGAAGATCCTAACAAAAGCAACATATTTTACAATAAATTAAAAAAGAAAATAAAATATATATAATGGTTGTATAATTACTAACGAGCACCATAGTTTGATAGAGTATACATATTACTATATTCACAATAAAAGCATGTCCTTTGGTAAGCTTTCACATGTGACCCCGATGTTTTGAAAAAAAAAACACCAACTAGTGTCATAATTTTGTTATCAAAAGGATTTAGTTGTTAGAAATAGTTTGTAGAAATCTGTCATTGCAGAAAAATGTTAAGATCATGGGAGTCATGTCTACTTAGGATCATTCCACTGCTAAATTGCTGGATACTACTTAAAATCACTACAATAATAAATTGACTAGCCATTGAGGATAAATTTTGCATAGGTGTCGACCACGAACTGAAGGAAATAACCTATTGGAAGATAAACAACCAACAATAAATACTAGGGACAAGGTCAAATTAGCATAATTATCAAATAAAGTTTCCTATGTTGTCATAAAAGATGTCACCTATAACTACAAAATACAAGGATTGGTATGTGTTGGGTGTGTGAGCTATCTCAAAGAAAATACCTAATATTTAATTATCGACCGGGGTTGGTAATCTTAGAGTTGAGGTAGAGTATATGCTAAGGTAGAATGGCACCTAAATTTTCGGCTTGTCAGACCTTAAAAATATTTAATAAAGAAAAGATCAAAAGATCTTTGAAAATGAAAAACCGAGTCAAATTTCAGAAAAAAAGAAAAGAAAAGAAAAGAAACTAAATCAAATTTAGTTAAACAGATAAACTAGAACAATATCAATTCATATTACTCTATCTTATAATTGAATAATGAAAATTGATTGAAAAGCAAACTACGAAATATTGAAAATGGAAACTATACAATTTCAGATTCTATCCTAAGAATTAGAAAACAACTGTAAACAAATTAGAGACCTATCTATGAAATGGATTAATTTAATGACAAATTACATAAGTAGAAGGCTATGCTGATCAAAGCAAATTACAACTATTAAATAACTTCAACAATTAATTCAAGAAAAACATCTATTCCCTTGTAACAGGAACTGGAGTTAATGTATCATAATGGCTTTCAAATGTAATAGCAAAACAAAACGGAAGTAAATCTAATCTAACTTCAACAAAGAGATGTAAACTACAAAGAGACAAATTACAATTAACTTTAAACAGTCTGATCTATCTATTATCCATGAGCAGAATAACAATATAAAACTAATGGAAACTAGAAGCAAGTAGAAAACTTGATAAAGATATTAATTTCTGAATCCAAATCCTATCCCATGAACATCTTTATTATTTATCAAGATAAGAAACTGATCCTAATCTAAATGAAGGAAACTATCAAAAAATAGAATACTTGAGAAGTGGAATTATTAACTCTATTCTAACTAAGTCTTAAGAGCATGTAATAAACTGGACTAGGAATAAGACTGATAACTTTTGAAACAACAACATTTTAGCAAGATAAATATGAAAGACATAATTGAAAAGACAATTAAAGCAAACTAAGAATAATAACAAGACTTGAATTAAAACTTTATGGAATGTAAAACAAGGGCCTAATTATGGTTGAGAAGACTAATTAAGAGTAGGAAAGATTATAGTAAAGAAAACTAAGAAACTGAATTCAAACTAACAGAAAACAGTGCAGAAAGAGTGAAAATCCGAATGACGATCCGAATGACAGTCCGAATGGAGGAAAAACAAATTAAACTAAGGAAAAGGAGAGTTTTGATGATCTTGACGTTAGCTAGCGAATGCAGATGAACCTACAATGCAAAGAAATCAGTGAGAAGACTTGTTGAGAAACTAAGATAATAGAAAGAAACCTATTCTAATCATGGTTGGAGAGCTAAACTATTCCTATTCTATACTAAAGCAAGATTGATATGAGAGAAGAGAATTAACCTAAAGCTATAGAGGAGAAACTAATTAAACTAATTCTAACTAGTAACAAAGCTGGAAACAACAACTAACTAGTTCTATCTAATTGCAGAAGATTAGAAAAACAAACTATCTAATTATAAAAAACTGAAAAACTATCAAAACTATACTGTTGGTCGACCATTTGCTAATGTTGTAAACACAAACTATGTTAGTAGCACAATATAAATTACAGAGAAGAAAGAAATATCATATATAGGAAAACGAATAAATTGCATATACAGGAAAATAAACTAGCTATTTGCAGAAAAGAAAATTCAGAAAACAAAGGCAAAACCTCTGGTTGATGAGGGGCCCTTCCCAGCAATCAAAGATGGAAAATGAAACTGGTTTAGCTACTCAGAATATCAACAAACTGGAACTTCCATTAACTTCAGAAAATTACAAAACGTATGCTATATGCTTGCAAATTCTACGAACTATCTACTAATCTAATGATCTTCTCTAGCTACAAGCTAAATCTGTTTTTGTCTACAAGCGTCTATTTATACATTTTACAATGGATGGGAGGGTCGACAGAGTCGACCTCTCTAATAACAGAGGCATTTATGAATAATGGGCTACTTTGAATGGTGCGTGACAGCGTAGGGAGCATCCTCCAGGCTACGCGAGAGAGCTGCAGCGTCGACCTTCCTTTGACGTGGGTAGAGAGGTAGTGCATTGGCGAACTGAACGAATGGAGGAGAGGACTGCTGGAGCATTGATGTGGGAGAATCATTGTGTTGGCAGGCTGAGCGCAGACAGACGAGCTTCTTCCAGAACACCAGCATGAATGGGCGCACGTGATGGGCTACTTTGAATGGTGCGTGACAGCGTAGGGAGCATCCTCCAGGCTACGCGAGAGAGCTGCAGCGTCGACCTTCCTTTGACGTGGGTAGAGAGGTAGTGCATTGGCGAACTGAACGAATGGAGGAGAGGACTGCTGGAGCATTGATGTGGGAGAATCATTGTGTTGGCAGGCTGAGCGCAGACAGACGAGCTTCTTCCAGAACACCAGCATGAATGGGCGCACGTGATTACAGGCTGAATGCGCAGGAGAATCGGCATGTTGGAGTGTTGTCATGGAAGCATGGTGTGCTGTCGAGCTTGGAGAGCATAGGGACGAATCTTCCAAAACAATGGCTCATTAACCATCACCACCGTGTGGCTAACAGAACCCACGTACCCATTTTTTACTTTAATAGCTCGAAACATACCAACCGTGGATTTCGCGGGCTGAAAGCGAGGCTGAATGACAAGCTGAAGGTAGCTAAGCTAAGCAATATAAGCACGTGGTCTGAATGAAGGATTGTTTGAGAAGCTGCAGCCTGTAAATCAAAACTAGATGCCATACATGACTAGAATTGTTAATTTAATCATTAATAAATTGTAATATAATAAGATTTGACCAAAATTCATATGATAAACGAATACATGCATACCTGGTCTGTTTGATGGGATGAATGGCTAAAAGAATAACTTATTATATAAAAAATAATGAAATTAATGCCATTTAGAATAGATTTGATGATAAAAAATAGTGAGAAAATGGACACCAACATTCCCCCAAACCAGAGATATGCCAGGTCCCACTGAGCAAAACAAAGAGAAATTAGGAACAAGGCTGAGCTGCGGTAGCAGCTGCCTTCGAATTGGATGATGATGATATTGATTCGACCTCGAGGTTCCTGAATTGGTCTTTTAAGTAATTATATCTCATCTTCAGGGCAATATGGGATGCTTCCTTAGCATTAACCAAGCATTCAATGTCTTTTACATGTGCACGCAGTGCCTTGTTTTCTTCATGAAGCTCATAAATTGTTTCCACATAGCTTTGATTTTGCTCTATCAACCATGCTATTACTTGGATTAACTTATCCATCTCCTGTTGAGCGAGAATGAGCTGTTCTTTATAATGTTCAGGGTTCTTTGGGGGACTCAACTCTTTTGAAAATGTCTCACACTCAACAGTATGATCTTCAAGAATTGTATCTTTGTTGTGTGCAGGAGGACTTTCAGTAGCAGAGGCTTCACTCATTCGAGCAGATGCGTTGGATAATGTGAGGAGGGGTGTTTCAAGAGTATGGTTGTCTGACTGGACATTGGAACATGATGGATGAATGACAGTCTGAATGACAGATTGGTTGATGGACTGGTCACAATTCGTTCTCGTTGATTTAGTGGGCTCTGAAAAGAGTGTAGGTTCCGAAGTAGGGTCACCAAGAGTAAGTTTAGGAGAAGGTGATGACTAGGCAAGGTGCTCATCACCTGAGGGATCCTCATAAAACCGTACACGTTTAGCGTTTGTCTCTACTTGGGTATGATGATTTTCTTGAGAAGAGGAAGGTTTGCAGTAGATACATGAGGGTTCAGTATCTCAAAAACAAAATGATCCCAGGTTTGTCCTCTCTTTTCTAACTGGTGAATGATCAGAAGCTTAATAAGACAATGGTGATACAAACTGCCAGAAGGGTTAACTGTATTTTTTCTAACTTGACTAGACATCTTCTCCAAACTCTTCAGGAAATAAAATGGGAAGTTGAGGGTCTGATTGTTGACAAAATGAGCTAACAACCTGAAATGGCAAGCTTTAGAGACAGTGAATTTACCCTCGCAAGTGATTAAGTGGATAATAATGGTCAGAAGATATAAATACTCCGGTTTGATCCATTCTCTGTGAAAATCTTTGGTACCAGCAACGTGTTGAAAATCGGTCCTCGGGGAAAATTCATGGTCCTTCCATGGAAGGAAAAGATGCTTATGACATCGGGCACCTTCCCTCGAGAGCTTGGTAGTTAATGCTATTGACTCTTCTGTCACGGAGAAAACAAGGTGGCCAACCTTGGTCATCTTGCCATCAAAACATTTGGCAAACAGTAATGAAATCTCGTGGTCGTGGCCTTGGAGAAGGCGGAGAAATGGTTCCCAACTTGCTCGCAAAAACACTTCATGGAAGGCTTTAAACTCAGAAATGAGAAGGAGGTCCTGGTAGGTTCCAGGCTCATAATGCATTGGCATTGTGGACAGAGGATGATGGGTGCAAAATGAATACGAGAGGTGCAAGAATTTGCAAAGGACGCGGCTCATATGGAGAGCGAACAGACTGAGGCGAAATTCATGTGATCACTAGTTTAAACTAAGGTCCGTTTGATTGTTTTAATGACAGTGGATGAGGGCTTGGCATGCTTGAAAAGATCGCATCTGTCATTCGAAGATCTTAAGTTAAGTGCCAACATAGAGGTGAGTGAATCCAGTGAATACATGTGGTTTAGATAATATTCAACCATGTCCAAAGACGAGCTTTGGACAGGTTGAATGTAATTCACGTAATGAAAATAGATTACACATGAGAGATCGTGATTTGATTGATATGGTGGCAGATCGTACAATAGGATAAGAAAGACAGAATGGTGGTCATGTAATGATTCAAAATGATGCATAATCCATTCGGTTAATAGAGGCGAGATGGATAAGAGAACGAAGCCATGAGTGAAATCGACATTTGATTAATCCCTGTCGTAATTAGCCAATAAAACTTATCAATCATTTTCAAATTTGGCATATTCAATAAAGCTATTATAGGCTATGGTTTCATTCAACACTCCATTCAGAATGTTGTTTATTTGCCTCATTCGGATCAACATTCAACCCGTCATTCAGTCCTTCATACAGATTTTTGTTTATAAAAGATATTATTGTTGATGCTGACCACTGACTTTGCAAAGAATTTATGAAGCTGTTAGTGCACAAAAGATGCTGTAAACTTTGCTTTTCTGTATCTTTTAGTTGCGTTCCTCTTTTTATCTTTGATTAGATCAATTTTCTTATGCTTTTGCATTAACCTGAAAAACACCTGTCGTTATATCAGAGATAAATAAAATTTTCATAAATATTCAGAGAGTAAGAACAGTTCTAATATTCCCCCCCAAACAAAAAATATGGCATGTCCTCAAGCCATCAAAGAGAAAATGATTAAAATTAAAAAATTTCAATTGAAAGTCTTACAGATAGATTTTAAAATATTGTGATAATTTAAATAAGGAAATTAAATATTAACTAATGAATGTAGATGATTCAGATATGTACATTCATCAAAAAGAATACAACAGTGCTTAACAGACCATATGAAGAATAATATTGTAAGAGATGCGAAAAATGCCATAGGAAAACTAGTCGTCCATGACTCATTATAAAGATCTCTTGTCATCCAAAGAGTATAAATAAGTTTCACCATAAAATTTGTGAGATCTACTATAAGTATGGGTCCCATTTCTAGGATAACCATATCCTAGGTATTGTTTGAATTAGATGACAGGGTCCAAGTCCAACTTACAGCCATTATCTAATGACAGTATACATAATCGGCCTAAACATGTGTTTGTATACTCAGTTTTTTTTATGAGTTATGTGAATAGCAATGCATTAACCAAACCTCTTTTACTCGATATTGACCCGTTGCCAGCAGGCCTGTTCAGTACCCCGACGGGTTTATCTTGGTACCATGCAAGCATAGCCCCACTGCCAGCAAGCCTGTTCAGTACCCCGACGGGTTTACTTGCATTTACCGAGCTTCCTTGTTTAAGATTTTACTTAGCATGGACCCGCTGCCAGCGAGCCTGTTCAATACCTTGGTGGGTTTGCTTCGTATAATGATATATATTTAATTTTTTTGTAAGGAAGCCGGTTGGCACTAGAGTGTGTTAAGCCCATTAAAAACATAATTCAAAATTTAGCACAAACCTTATGAGTAACTTTATTTATAATGGCCTAAATTACAGATCATGCCAAAAGATAATAACCTAAAGCTGTTCTTTGAATTCATAGTCTATCTTCTTCATAAAAGGTCAGTAATGTTCCCCACAAAATAGAAAATATCACCCATTTTTAGGCTACCTTTTAAAGGTGCTTTAGAGACAAGTTTTGATAATGAGTCAAAGATGAACTAGCAGTCCATAAGTGTAAGATAGAGTTTTGTGGAGATCATAATAATTGAAGTAGGTCTTTTAAACAACTGTTCTAATGATAAATCAGAAGTGTGCATGTCTGAATCAAATACCATATACATAATCATAAAAGAAAGTGGCTATAAATGATATCAAGAATGCTTTATCTTTTCACTATAAATTTTCAATTCTAACAGTAACCGAATGAAAAGGAGAACTATAAGTATTTCTTTTTAGAGCACTTCCATTTTCGCCTAATATCACATGAGCTGATTACAGAGATAGGGTTCTTGTGATTAAGCTGCAAAAACACTTGTCATATGATTCAAATTTTTATTCAAAACAAAACATATATACAAAACAAGTCATGTAAAATTTTCGAAAGGAAAAAGAGTCTTCTTGTTTTATAGACAATATTTTACAAACTGATCATAATAGATTTCCTGTAAAAAGAAGAAGGTAATCAGTTGTTAGAAACGACTCATTATTATTGAAAATCAAAAAACATATTTACATATATACAAAAAAAGATAACCCAAAATGATTCAAGAACTAGGGGGAGGAGGAATGACTTCCTCTTCTACCAGTTCCATTTCTTCCTGTTGCAAGGCATTCTGCACAAAATCTTTTTTAGATATTGGTTGATGATAAAGTCTAAGTCTGTGTCCGTTTACAACAAAAGAAATTTGCGAATCATCAATTGTCTTAATTTTAACGGATCAATTATCAAAGCCTGTGACAATTTCATATGGACCCATCCAACGAGTAGTTAGTTAATTTACCTTTAAAATTTTTGTATCTTGAATCAAAAAGTAGTGCCCAGTCTCCAGTTTTGAATTGTTTTTGTTTAATGTATCTATCATGCTACTTTTTGCGTTGATTTTGTATTAAGATTGTACGTTGAATAGCATCTTTCCTAATCTCGTCTAATTAATTTATCTGCAGGATTCGTTGACTCTGTGCTTCTTCTAAGTTCATCCCTAATTGTGCAACCATACGAAAAGTTTTGACTTGAAATTCGACGGGTAGAAGAACTTGTTTACCATAAACAAGTTCATAAGGTCTGTGACCAGTGGTGTTCCTCCAAGTTATTCTATAAGCCCACAAAGCTTCTGGAAGCATATCTACCCAATCTTTGTGGTGTAACTAGATAGTTTTAGCCAGGATGGCTTCTAATACTTTGTTGGTGGATTCCACCTGACCATTGGCTTGCAGGTGATATGGTAAAGATTTACAATGTCTAATACCATATTTGTCAATAAGCTCTTCATTAATTTGGAGGTAAACTGAGATCCTTGATCAGTTGCAATTTTCCTAGGTACACCGAATCAGGTAAATATTTCTTCATAAATGAATTCCACCACAGATTTCTCTATGGATTAAAATAAATCTTTATCTTCTACCCATTTGGTGACATAATATGTACAGACTAGGATGTACTTCTTCTTGTGAGACATAGGGGAAATTGGTCCAACGAAATCTAGAGCCCATTTTTCAAATGGCTCAATCATAACTTGGGGTTGCAAAGGAATCTCATCGGATGGTGTAGGTCTACCCATTTTTTGGCAACTATCACACCCATTGACATATTTGACAGCATCCTTAAAGATGCTTGGCCAATAATACCCAGAGTGCAATACTTTGTATGCTATCCTTTTATCAGAAAAATTCCCACCGCAGGGTCCACCATGACATGCATGAAGGATCTCTGCCATCTCATCCTCTCGTACACATCGTCTAATAATAAGATCAGGACCAGTACGAAAGAGATCATTGTCTACCCAAGAATAATTGGAACTTTGAACTATGATTCTATGTTTCTCAGGTGGGGAGAGATGGTTGGGTAGCTTTCCAGTTGCTAAATAATTGGCTATATATGCAAACCATGGGGTTTGAATAGATACAACGAACAAATGTTCATCTGGGAACTATCATCGACAGGGCTGGAATTATCGTCAACTTGAATTCGTGAGAGGAAATCAGCTACTACATTCTCTCTACTAGGACGATCAACAATGGTGATGTTGAATTCTTGTAACAAAAGAATCCACCGAGTCACTCTATCATTGGTGATAGGTTTATTCATCAAAAACCTGATGGCGGAGTGGTTAGTGTGTATAAAAATTTCATATCCTGTGATATAATGACGAAACTTGTTGATGGAGTAGACTACTACTAGAAACTCTTTTTCAGTAACAGTGTACTTCGATTCTGCAGGAGTCAAATTTTTACTAGCAAAGTAGATGGAATGTGATGTCTGTCCCTCTTTTTGACCTAAAACTGCCCCTATGGCTATGTCGGAAGCATCAGTGGATATATGGAAAGGAAGGGACCAATTTGGGCCCCTAAGTATTGGTGCCACTAATAGCTTGGCCTTTAGGGTTTCGAAGGCTTGTTGACATGGTTCAGTCCATTGAAATTCTGTGTCTTTCATGAGTAGTTTGAACATAGGTGTGGCTATCTTAGTGAAATTTTCAATGAAACGTCTATAATAGCTAGCATGGCCAAGAAAACTTCTTACTTCCTTCGGAGTTTTTGGAGGAGGAATATTAACAATTATCTCGATCTTGGTGGGATCCACCTTGATACCTTGAAGAGAGACATGATGTCCCAGGACTATGCCCTCGATCAGTAGCATTTTACATTGTTCATGACTAAGAGCTAAGTTCGTTTCTTGGCACCGAATAAGAACTGTTTCGAGGTTATCAAGGGCTTCCTGGAAGGTGTTACCATAAACTGTAAAATCATCCATATAAACTTCTACACAGTCATGTATGAGGTCAGCAAATATTCCTAGAACTGCACATTGGAAAGTAGCAGGTGCATTACATAGGCCAAATGGTAACACTCGGTATGAATACATCCCCCAAGAGCAAGTGAAGGTTGTATTGTCTTGATCCTAGGTGCTATCAATATTTGATTGTATCCACTATACCCATCAAGGAATGAGAAATATTGTTTCCCTGATAAGGTGTCTAACACCTGATCGATGAAAGGCAAAGGGAAGTAGTTCTTGAGAGTGGCCTTGTTCAGTTCTCGAAAGTCAACACATATACGCCATTTCCCTGTGACTTTCTTTGGAACTACCACTAGAGGAGAAACCCATTTACTGTTGGAAATTGGGTAAATGAATCCAGTGTTAAGGAGTTTTTGTAATTAATCCTTTACTATATCCTTTAGTGTTAGTTTCATTCTTCTCTGCGGCTGCCTAACAGGAGGTCTGTTCGATTCTGTGTAAATTTCATGGATATAGGTACTTGGGTGTATACCTTTCATATCGGTATATTCCCATGCAAATGCTCTAGTTTGACTCTTGAGAACTTTTAGTAATTGTTTTTGCTGACTCTCATCTAAACTTGCATTTATATGTGGAAATTTGTTGGTACTAACCTCACACGGAATGGTATAGGATCCTAGGTGTTCTTCGATTGTGAAGACACAAGGTGTACTTGTAAATGTGGAGAGGATCATGTTTTCTTGGAATTCATCTCCAAAGATCTGGTCAAATTGGGAAAAAGATTGAGGAAAATATACACATGTTGTGGAAGAGATAAATTGGTTCAACACGTTCTCGGTATTTTGCTCTTGAAGTGCCTGAGAAATATCACTGATAAGGGAAAGTTCTTCCAAGTTCTCATCTCCAAAAGGACAATCTAACCAAAATAGGTTTTCAGCTATTGGCTGAGCTGGTGGGTATAGAGCTATTTTTCTTGTAGATAACCCATCAGAGATAATAATCTCTCCATCCCTACATCCTATAAATGCATTGGTAGTATCCAACCAAGGTCTTCCCAAAATAATAGGGTGACCTTTGGAAGGGTCTTTTGATTCAATGACCATGAAGTCCAAGGGATATTTCCATGAGGCTACTGATACAGTGATTTCATCTAAGATCCCAGTAGGATGCACCATAGTACGATCTGCTAATTCTAGCATTGTTGGGGTAGGGTGAAGGAATGGTCCTAAATTGAGAGTTTCTAAAACTGTGGTAGTCATCAAATTGATAGCAGCTCCTAGATCAATAAGTGTGTTCCCTATGGCAGTGTTATTGATGATAACAACCATGACAGGGTTTTCTGGGTCTGAATACTTTGGTATTATAGGTTGGTTTGTTATGCAATTTGATATCTCTCCAATTACATGAATTGTTGGATGGTCTTTTTGTTTCCTCCCTAGTCTCTTAATATAGAGTTCCTTTATTACCTTACTATAGATTGGAATATCCTTAATGGCTTGTAACAAAGGGATCTTAATGCAAATATTTTTCAATTCGTTAATGATATCGTACTCTGGATAAGTTATAGGTGTTTTTATTACTAGACGCTCCGGATATGGAGGTGATTTTTTCCTTGGAGTTAATTATTTGTGTGGATGGGTGGGTGATTCCATGAAGATGGGTAACTCTTTTTGGCCAAATATGACGGTGAAAAATAGAAATTTTACTCCTATATTAAATTGAAGCCCTCGAAACTCATACTTGCCACATGAATTTTGACATGCGGTTGAAAAATGAAATGTAGAGAATTATGTTGGGTTTCCAATGATATTTTTTTCAAAATATACCAATGCCATATATCGTGTTGAATTTTCATTTAATGAAACGTGTGTACTTAAAAATTTGAAGAGCAATTAACAAGTAGTTTGTGTGCGTGCACAATAATTTAATGTTAAAGGAATAATTTTAAAAATGAAATATGTGAACATGATCTAGACAGAATGCACTAGGGCTTACATATTTTTCTTTTAATTTTTCTCGAAAAAATGTATTTATTATTATTTTTTGAAACTTACCAATGAATATTTAAGTCGCATTTTGCACACATGTGTGTGCGTGCACGAAATCTTTTGATTTTTTACATAATTTGCAAAACTAAAAATACCCTTTTAAAGAGGACGCGTTTATTTGGGGCTTGTGTATTTTTTCAAAAATTTTGGATGTGTATTTTGAATGTTGTGGATTTATCTTTGAATTCAATCAAAGTTGCCGACATGGTTTTTTAGGGCAAGTGTTAGTAGAAATTTAAAAACAAAAGACATATGAAGATAAAAATTCATAAATTTTATGTATCTGGATAGAATATTCATTGACGAATCCAATGGTATCAAGTCCGCTCATTAATGAGCATTTAATGACATAGTTTAACTTTGCGGAAGGCAAAAAACATTCCATTCTGCTGAGAAAGGGGCTCTTGGCCTGTATTTTAAGCCCTTGATCGAGTTATTTGCTCGATCGAGCTTATTTAAATACCTCGATCGAGGGCTTAACATAACCTCGATCGAGGATTTAACGATACCTCGATCGAGGGTTTAACAAGACCTCAATCGAGGGTCTGTCAAATAAGCTTGACCGAGGGTTTGTCTGTGTAAAAAAAGTATATAAAGCAGCCGAGAAAAAACCACGAAAGGTGTTGGCAACAATTAATGTTGCCAACTACCCTTCCCTCTGAAAAACAACAACGAACCTATATATAACTAACAAACAAGGATTCACAAAAAACAATTTACCTCATTTCTAGTTTTTTTTTGCATTAGAGATTTATCAATTTGATCTTGTTGAATTAGAGATTTGTGAATTTGATCTTGTTGAATTAGAGATTTGTCATTTTCATATTGCTGAATTAGACCTCATTAGACATGTAAGATATCTTTGTAGGCATAATTCAAGATTTCATACTAACATTTTGTTGTTTGTTATAATAATTTGGAAAAAATTTTGTTTGTTTTCATTGTAGATTGATTCATATAAGATTTCTTTGTAGGCATATTTCAAGATTTCATACTAACATATTGTTGTTTCTTATAACATTTTGAAAAAAAATTGTTTGTTTTCATTGTAGATTGATGGAGAATAAAAAAAAAAGACAAAGAAAACATGCTAGACAACAAAATGCCAATGAAGAAGGTAAGTACAATAGAGAACGAATGAGACAACAAAGAGCAAGGTTGAGAGAAGAAGAAGATGCACATTTGGTGCAACAAATTCCAATGGAGGACAACCAAGGTAAATGATTGAATTACATGCTATCATAATTTAAATATCATGCTACATAATTTACAAAATTAGTAACAATTTTCCAATAAATCTAGCTAAATTTCATAATTTAATTTGTTTCATATTTATTTGTAATTATATTCTTATTTATTTCATCAATTTGTTATTTAAATTTCAAAGTTTGCAACAATTTTTATGTTAAATGAATAATTTTCAAGTGGCTTTAAACCAAAGTTAAATTAGAACAATTTTCAAATGAAATATGTAAATCTATATTCTATTTTCATGTTAAGATATGAACATATTTTTAACTATTTCAAATTATTTCAAAGTTGCTAACAATTTTCAAATTATGCTTCAAAGTTGCTTTAAAACAATTTTTAAATTATTTCAAAGCTTGCTAACATTTTTCAATTTTATTGTCCAACAATTTTCAAATGAAATGTACACTTAGATTATATTTTCAAGTTAAAATGTATGTATATATTAACTATTTTGAAATTTCTAAACTTTATTAACATTTTTCAATGTTATCAGAATAATTTTCAAATTAAATGTACACTTAGACACTATATTTTCAAGTTAAATTGTACATATTTAACTAATTGCAATTTTTTAAGTTACTAACAATTTCAAGTTAAATGTAATTTCAATTCTTATTTTGTTAGAAAATTTGATTTCAAAACAAATGAATGAATATTTTGAAATTTACATGTTTGATAGTTATGTATTAGTTAGAATTTATTCAATTTGAAAACAAATGAATGAATATTTTCATAGTTATGGTGGTTGGCAATATTTTCATAGTAATGAATATTTGAATACAAATGAATGTTCAAAGAGCTATTTAATTATAATGTTTACTTAAAAAAAAAAATTCATCTATCACATATATTTTTATTTGCATAATATGACATATTATCATGATAAGATTAATGATTAGAACCATATATTTTGTTAGGACAAATTGGAAATAATAAAATTTGCAATATTTGCAACCTTAAATTGATATGCGAAGTATTATTGATAAAAAATCCTTAAATTGCAATTTTTGATAAAATTACAATTTCCATTTAAATGTCTATTGTTGAAATTGCAAAATCATCAACTAATGAAAATGTTATTTTGCATTAAAAATTATGAATTTCCCCTCAATCATATCACTACAATGTTTTTAATTAAATATCGTATTCATCTCTAAATCAATGTTTTTTTCCCCACATTTAGAGTATAATAGGTATGTTATGATGGGTAGAAAATCAATCTCAAATTTTTATTTCACGTATATATAACATGGGATGCATGATATTGTCCTTGAAATTCTAGGGTAGAAGTGTTGTAATCATTTATTCTTTACATGGTGATTTGCAACTTGTATTTTAAATATTTATTTATTTATAAATTATATCATAAAGTTAAAATAACATTTTTTTTGTAATGTAAAAGTAAAATGGACATAAATTGCATAAAGAAAATTTGCCCACAATTATATAATGAGATGATTGTAAATGATATTAATTTTTATGCCCACAATAATTTTTATCAAGTTATTAATAATTATCTTGACTTAAATATATATAGTTGATTTTCAAGTTACTAGTAATTTTAAAGTTAAATGTACAAGTTACTACCAATTTCACATCTGTTGCAAGTTTGGATCTAGGAATAATCCCTGTCCGCTTAACTGTGGGTAGTACTTGGGCATAAGCCCTAAAACTTATTGTGAGGAGTACCACAGGAGCCCCAAAGTAGCTGGCCCATTGAGAGGACCTGCCAGCAAAAAGGGCAACGACCCCTACCTGATTGACTAGTTTCCACCCGTGAGGTAAACCAAGAGCTGTCGTTTGTGTCCAAGCGGTTATCAGTTTTACCTGAGCCGTGGAGTGAGGGGTACTGTCCCAATACGCAAGTCGTCAAATAGCATTGGTGGCCGAGTGAAACACCTGAACTGTTAGGAAGCCGAACATACCTGGGGTCCATATCTATTTTCAGCTGAACTATTGTCGATCACTTCCGCGCCATTTCAAATCCAACGTCAACATTGCAGTGTTCGTCCAGGGCTCATACGATGCAGAGGGGACACCACCGTACAGGTGCACATCCAGCCTAGATTCTAGACTGTGGAGCGTGGTGAGATGTTAAGATTCCATTGGGAGGCCTTCACTAACACCTCGGGGTTTTGGTGTAATGGTTCCTATCACTTGAGCAATTTGAAATTTCAAGTTACTAGCAATTTCAAGTTACTTGAGCAATTTCAAATTTCAAGTTACTCGCAATTTCGATTTTTACTTAGAACAATTCTCAAGCTAAATGTATTAGTTGGAAAACTCAATTCACATGCAATTTTCAATTTTTCAATTTTTCAATTTCCACATCAAATTTCAAGTTACTAGCTATTTTAAAGTTCAATGCATGACTATCAAGTAACCAATTTTCAGTTTGTTAATTTACATGTTACGCAGGGAGAGATTATGGTCAGACATCACATCATGGTGATCAAGAATCACATGATCCTGTGCCCCCTCATGATCCTGATCAGCCATCACATGACACCTTTCCCTCTCACATTGAAAATATAATTGGGAGTTGTAGTGGGGTTGGAAGGGGTGGAAATTTTCTAGAGGATTGTGCAGTTGTTTCTTCACAAGAAGAGATTGGGAACTCGATCCCTGGTCAGAGAGTTAGAGAGCATGTCAATAACATAATCAAGTCATATTTTGAATAACATTCAACGATGGCACAAGCTCAAATCCTACATGGGTTGATAAAACAAAAAAAAATTGAAACGTGCCACAAAGTTGTTGAGTTTTCAAGATGTTAAAACAAAAAAGACATGCCAGAATGCAATAGAAAATGTATGAACTGCATTATCTTCATTTGGAAAATCAAGAAACAATGATACCCGAGCTGCTCGTAAGGTAATTACAATGGCTGTTGTGGCACAAAGCACCTCAAGAAATCGAATGGTATCAACAATGGCATCATTGCTCAATGTTTCAGAGAGAACATTGCTCAAATATACTAAATTCAGGGTTCGGATAGATGAAAGTGATGAAACTGCTTGTTGGGCTCTTATTTGTAGGGAACCCTATCGAGATAGGATGGAAGAAGGCATTAGAGAGAAGGTGATAGAGTTTTGGGATAGTCATTCTCGTGCTATTCTAGATCGAAAGCATGTCCTACGACAATGTGCATCCAGAGGCATTTATCAGGAGCACTGTAAGCATGTGATGGAGATGACGGGAGTTGCACTTTACGAGGAATTCCAAGAAACCAATCCTGGTGTTCAAATATCATTTAGCATGTTCAACAAATTGAAACCATGGTATATTAGGCCGAATATGATTCGCGACACTTGTTGCCGTCAGTACCACGTTGAATTTCAACTATACTATGACACATTTCTGAATTTTTGCAAAAGGCACTAGAACGGTGTACTAGCTCCTCACACAGTGCGAGATTTTATTTGTATGATACTATGCAACAGGAATCCTGAACACGTGTTTTTCAATAAGAGGTGTGTAGGTGGGAGAAAATGCCATGAATGCAGTGATTTGACATTGTTCCATAGGAACTTTCCTATCGATCCAACACACCATGGATTGTCAGATATCACCGTTAGGTGGAAGAGGTACAAGTACGTCACCATGAATCCAACACCTTCTTCATCTGTGCCATCCAATATGATCGACTTGCTCGATGATGAGATTCCTGTTTCAGATTTCATGGAGAAGTTTCAAAGTCAGATTTATAAATACATAAAGCACTCCCACAGGTCCAGGTGGAAAGCTTTAGAATTCAAACATTCCCGTGAGGTATTTGAGCCAGGCGCAATCTTATCAGTGGTAGACTTTGCGGAGAACTACACCTTTTCTCCTCAGAGAGAGATACAGAGTGAGTACTATCACTCCAACCAGATGTCTATCTTCATACATGTGTTGTATAGACATGCTCAGGAAAACATTGATGGTAGGGATAGCACTCCCCAGTCACGTGAAGTGATCAAGGAGTACCATTTTTATGTTAGTGATGATCATGATCATGACACATTGTTTGTTCAACACTGCTTTGAGTTGATTTATGATTCATTCAGGCAGAGAGGCATATCATTTACTAAACACTGGATTTGGTCAGATGGGTGTGCAGGGCAATACAAATCGGCACGCTCATTTTATTGGTTGAGTCGCCTGCACAAACAGACAGGAATCCGACACACATGGAGATTTTTTGAGACAGGGCATGGGAAGGGTGAACATGATGGCGCAGGTGCATGTGTGAAACGAACACTTTGGAGGTACCAGATGAGTCATGGTGCAACCCGACTCAAATGCTCCACTGAAGTAGTTGATTGGTGCACATGTCATTTGGGACATCAGGGTCGCGAACAAGCAAGGCCAATGTGAAAGTAATAAACTCAAAACTCAATTAATAAGCTAATAACATTCAATATCAACATTTCCAAAAGAACACATGTACTCGATAGGAATTTACATATGAAAAACTGAATTCCATGCAGGTTTTTCTGGGATGTTGCCCTTGGAGATGTTAATAGATCCATTCCATGGTATTGTGACACTATCCCTGGTACGAGGGAATTGCATTCTGTTCGAAGTAAAGATATGGGGGACATATTTTCCATTGAAACGAGGAAGTATGCCTGCTTTAGCGATTTTTGCATTGATGCAAATGGATGCGAGCTTGATCACTGTGAAAATGATTTATATGTCAAACCATGGAAATATGTATCTCTTAATCCAAAGGGCCCACATCCAATTCCAACATGGCAAGAGATGCACACTGAAGAGGCAATGGTCTCATTAGATCATGATAGAGTTTCTAATATGGTTAGGGAAGGTACAAGAGTCTTCATTAAGTTAATTAGTTCATTATATCTTACACATATACAAATGTTGTAGAAATTTGCACGTAGGACATTTGAATAATATTTGTAATGTATCTTGCAGGTGATGTATTCGTTGTCATTGCACCCCTCCACAACCAAGAAAATGTTGCATACTATTTGATGCAGTGCACGCAAATAAAGAGTAGATTGGTGAGACCCTACCGAGATGGGGACTTCACATACCAGGTTGGAGACATGGTTCTAATGGGACACTTTTTTTAAAAAGTGAAAAACCAGGGTGCTCACATTATTTACAGAGATTTTATGCCTGGATATATATCATGTCAATATAGTCATTTGGTGGTTGCAGCTCGAATACCTCTAACAGAAATCGAATTGAAGAGAGGTGATCCAAAGAGATGGAAGATGACAGAAGCTGACCATGATCGTATTATGGAGACTTGCATTCCTATAACCCATTGGCCAGATGAATGACTTACATGTATGCCACTTGCATCATTGGCATAGTTTTCATGTTGTCTTGTGTAATATTTTTTTGGAGATTTTTGTGGAGGTTGTTTTATAAATGTATTTTTGTATCTATGCTTTAATGTCAAGAATACAAATACTAGATGGGAGGCTTTTGTGAAATTTGGGTCATGGTGCTCCAATGTGAATACACTTGAACATGTACATGTTCTAATTCTAGATTTTGATTTCAAATACAATTGTAATGTAATTGAGAATTTAAAATACATCTATACAATGTGGAATGGTGAAATTTAAATTTTGAATTGTACAATGTATTCTAATTTTAAATTTTGATTCCAAACTTGCAAAATTTTATACATTATAATCCAGGTTAAACCAAAATCAATAAACATATGTATTTTAGGTTTTAGGTCACTAAATAATTGCTTCAACTACATGATGGCCAAAACTTAATTTCTATTTTCATATTTATAAGAATGGAAATCATGTGAAATGAGTTTGGGTACCTTGAAAACACATAACTATCATAAGTACCTTGAAAACACAAGAAAAAAGGAATTGAGAGATAACTACCATGGTTAGCATGCAATTCATGCCCACTTAATTCAATTTAGGAGTATGATGATTAATACATACATTGTTTATGCAATTGAGAGTCCCCACACCTTCAGGGAAATTTATATGGCTCTAGACTTTATCCTTAAACCTCTAGACTCTTCTATGTCCCTTGTATTCATATGTGACAATGCTCTATATAATAGATACTCAATATTGTCACCTACCTTGAACTTGAATTTGGTGATCGATTACCATTTTGTGCAACATTCTTTAATATATGAATTTAGAAAATTTTGGGCATTATAATTATTGTTTGGACCACACATTCTTGTATTGATAACCTAGAATTTTTGCTATTTAGGACTATTGTGTTTCCCTTGATTGTTCATAGTCTATCATTGAAGCTTCAGCCAGAGGTCTCATACATACCCATGTGTGGTATATATGTGACTCTTCCTTAGCTATGTTTTTTGTGACATGACCGCAATCAATTCATAGTTTTTAATTTTGCTTACTAAGGGAAATGAAGGGCACCAAAACACTCCTTCAATTTGGTTTCCTTCCAAAGCAATTGATTAATAATTAGATTGACCTTGCTAGTAGAATTTTTACATTCGTGGGTGACATTTAGTTATGGTGATTTGGTGGTTGAAAATCCCTTTGCTTGACACTTGTTATAATTCACATAATTCTTGACTTCATTTGTTATAATCTTGTATCATGGTGAACTGTGTTCTTGATGGAATCAAGTGCAAGCCATGCTGAGATGAGGATTACATCATCCATATCATCAAAATGATTTGTAAGGTTTTGTCATAAGTAGTTGGGAAGCATAGTCTCACAAAACATTATTTTGTTTGTTGATGTAAGCATTCATTAACTTTACATACTCGCATTCAATAAAAAGTTATTTTGTACATGTTGATGTGAACATTCAACATACAAGCATAGTACATGGAAAGGTAATAACTTGTACATGCCTTCATATATGCAACTTACCTAGTTGGATCAAATGGTGTCATTATCTCCATTTGTCATCAAAACATAAATCATATGAAATAGTTGTACAAGCATCTGCTATCAACATATTTCCATTTCTTATATTAACTAGGTGGTTATGCCCATTGTCAAGAAATCAAACCATACCTTTATGACTTTAGATTACTGCACATACTTAAAAGAAAATAACACAAATATTACCTACATACTATATAACTTGTAATTATATAATTTTGTCTCAAGGGATATTTCACACTCTCAATGGACAAAAATATTCATATACAACAACACATTGAATTTTCAATTGAAATTACACAATAAATTTTCCATGTAATTGAATTGGAATGTGGACACTGTAATTGAATTGTAATGTGTAGACAACATAATGCAAAATGTCAATTTCAAATGTATTCTAATTTTAAATTTTGATTTCAAATACAAAATTGAGAATTTAAAATACATCTATATACAATGTAAAATTGTAAAATTTAAATTTTAGATTGTACAATGTATCATAATTTAAAAATTTTATTTCAAATGCAATTGTAATGTAATTGAAATTGAAATTGTACATTGGAACAACACATTGTATTCTCAATTGAAATTACACATTAAATTTGAGATTTTAATTTTAAATTGTAATTGAATTGGAATCTGGAAACTGTAAGTGAATTGTAATGTGTAGACAACATAATGCAATATGTCAATTTCAATTTTCAATTTCAAATGTATTCTAATTTTAAATTTTGATTTCAAATACAAAATTGAGAATTTAAAATACATCTATATACAAGGTAAAATTGTAAAATTTAAATTTTAGATTGTACAATGTATCATAATTTAAAATTTTTATTTCAAATGCAATTGTAATGTAATTGAAATTGAACTTGTAAATTGGAACAACACATTGTATTCTCAATTGAAATTACACATTAAATTTGAGATTTTAATTTCAAATTGTAATTGAATTGTAATGTGTAGACAACATAATGTAATCAAAATTTCAATTATTAATTTCAAATGTATTCTAATTTTACATGTTGATTTCATTTCTGCAATTTTAATGTAGTTGAAAACGAGCTTTTAAATTGCAATTGAATTGGAATTGAAATTACACATTAAATTGGAAATTTTACATTGTAATTGAATTGGAATTGTAATGTCAATTTTAAAATGTAATGTATGTATTCAATTCTAAATTTTGGAAGATGTTCTCTAATGTAGTCGAAATTTGCATTTTAAATTGAACTAAATTGTAACTACACATTAAATTTGCATTTGAAACGACAAAACATAAATTTGTAACTGTAATAACTATGTCTAGATCTAATATAAAAAACAATAGATATCAAATCATATAAAAATACATATGAAAACATCAATATGATAAAATATACAAAATATCCAAAAGTCCATATCCAAAGTCCATATATGATAAAAGTCCATGTATAAATGATATAAATCCATATCCAAAACATGATAATGTATATATAGATCATCCAAAACATGAAAATATATAAAATATGAAAATATCCAAAACATGTAAATGTATAGATCATCAACTCATCGGCCACTACCCCCACGAGGTCTCTGATCGTCCCTCTGACTGCCCTCCTGTGCAGCAGCTCGCTGCTGTCTCTTTGACTCTAAACCCTCAAGGAATTGCGCCATATCCGTCGTGTCAATGGTGATATCCAGGATATGGGTAGGAATACGGGTAGATGGCCCTTCATTAGGATAATTTACTTGAGCTACATCCCAACTATGTTTGAAATCCATTGCAGCATTGACACCCGCCTATTGCGATGCCTATGTAATATGCCATTACATGTAATAAGTTAGATTTATTAAAAATTAAAACTAAATTTAACATAATTTAAAAGCTATCCATAAAAAATTGAAACATAAAGTACAAAAATCAATTACTAAATGTGACTAAATAACATGAATTGGAACATAAATTAAAACTCACATGTGTCTCTGAACCCGGCTCGTCAGAACCTTCACGGTCCTCATGTCCATAGTCAGGATCTATTTCCTTTCCGTTGCCCGGTACAATTTGAAATTCATTTGAAGTTAAGATCTACAACATAAATCTCGAAAATTAAGAAATAAAACACAAATTATTTAAACTGAGAAATAATATTCAAACACAAATTAAATTGGAACATAAATTATAACTTACCCCAACTGGCGGACCAATAGATGGCTCGCTAGCAAAGAGTTGATCCATGAATGGGGTCCCCTGCATGGATCAATAGAATACAAATCCCTTAAGTATTAGTAACCATTCAATTTGCGACATTGATATGATGTAACATGAAGAACATATATACATAATTGTACGAAAGTATACCTGTCGTGTAGCGATGCATCTACAATATAACTGAAAGTATGCATCTCGCGCTGACTCAGCATACCACAGTAGGGTCTCGCGATCGAAACTCTTGAGCATGTCACTAGAGACATGCTCTATCTCTGGCTTTGCAGGTGGAGGGGGTGGTCTAGATGCCTCTCCATGCGTAACAACAACAACACTACCCAAGGCAGTGAACAACGAGTCTGCAAGGTCATCTCTAGCCTCGGCAGCAAGTTGGGATGATTGTGCCACATCCCCTAACCTGATAACCGCCTTGTCTGGAAGTGGTATCAACCTCGGAGCGAGTGGAACGAAGGCAGGGTCTCTCCGAGCTCCAGGACGTTGGTAGGAGCGTCCCCTACCAACGCCATAGAACTGGGACCCTATGTTAGTGTAATCCGGGTGCATGTCCAAAACAAACTCTGCATAAACATGTTTTGCAAAGTACAATGGGACCTAGTCATGGTGGGGGAACATGCCCCACGCTCCCATGAATCTATCATATATATGGGGTGCAGCGACCTCCAACTTAAACTCCCTGAGTCTAAGTGGTTGACTGGGGGTGCGGTCACGAGGGATGTCGAATAAAGCACCCTTGATGTCATGCCCTCTTATGGCGACTTTGACATCCTCCCATTTGTGGATCCCAATGACACCATCTGTCCTCCTTTGGCATGAATGTCGCCAAATGTCACTGAGAGGTCCTACCCTCCTGTAGAGGGTCAACATCTCATCAATTGCTGATAACATCATCGACAAAGATCTTCGTGTGGGAGAATCCTCCCTCAAAGTGCTCACACATGAGCTCACCCACTCTCGCTGGGAAATGATGTCAACGAGAGTGATCTGTGCAACCTCATCATCGTACGATCCCCCTGATGGAGCACCTGCGATCCAAACCAAAACACAAATGTTACTAAAAATATATATTATAACTTGCAGCTGAAATTCAATACATTATATACTAAAAATTTACTGAAAATGTGCTAACAAAAAATACACACCTGATGCACTTGTGTCTTGTTGCACATCCTCCTCTTGGGGATCCACATGTATGTCGTCAGGATGAACCGACACACTATCTCTCCTCATAGAACCGACATCACTCCTCGATGAACGGGAGCATTACCGATGGCCTCCCTGTCGGGCAACGTCAGATCCTCTCGTGCTTCGTGGACCACGAAGCACTGAATCTCTCTCTTCAGGACTATCTGCATCACATTTCAATTTCTAATTCTAATTTTCTTTCAAATTCTATTCCAAATTTCACATTTCAATTTCAAATTTTCTCATTTCAATTTCAAATTCTATTCCAAATTTCACATTTCAATTTCAAATTCAAATTCAATTCAAATTTCAAATTCTATTCCAAATTTCACATTTCAATTTCAAATTTTCTCATTTCAATTTCAAATTCTATTCCAAATTTCACATTTCAATTTCAAATTTTCTCATTTCAATTTCAAATTCTATTCCAAATTTCACATTTCAATTTCAAATTCAAATTCAATTCAAATTTCAAATTCTATTCCAAATTTCACATTTCAATTTCAAATTCAAATTCAATTCAAATTTCAAATTCTATTCCAAATTTCACATTTCAATTTCAAATTCAAATTCTATTCCAAATTTCACATTTCAATTTCAAATTCAAATTCAATTCAAATTTCAAATTCTATTTCAAATTTCACATTTCAAATTCAAATTCAATTCAAATTCAAATTCAAATTCAAATTTCAATTTCAATTTCAAATTTCAAATTTCAATTTCAAATCCAATTCCAAATTCAATTTCAATTCCAATTCAAATTCAAGGCCACCACTGGACTAGAGTTTGCTCCTATTAATCCTCAACCATTGAGTGAAAGGAAGGTTCCTACAATCATTGTTTTAGATTTTTGGATTCAATTTTGCAAGATTTATTTTTTCGGATTTGGTGTTTAATAGAGCTAAGCTAGTTATTTGAATTGTTGAGTGAACTAAATGAATATAGCCTCAATGTTTAATATTGACTTCTAGAAATGATCTATTAAGCAAGTTGCATTAGTTTAGATGCCTAGTTTTGCATATATTTTGTTGGCATCTCATAATTTTACAGACACCCCAGATTGATAAGTACAAATCCAACTCATGTCAATAGAAAACTTGGTGACAACATGGTCTTAGTAGCATGAAGGCATACAAACACATGATTAGTTTTGCATTGGAATTTTCTAAGTAGAGTGTGTTTTCTATAGATTTATTTCATTTGAATATAAATGGTAGAGTAGTTTTTAATTATTTCAATTTCATTTGGTGGTGCAGTAAGAACCACCCCATCCACTAACCATTGGAAGGATAAATTATGAAGGGATGCATATGAAGGAAGAAAAACAAGTAGAGTTTCAGGAGCTAAAAGTCTGAGGTTTGCATACGAGGTGAATTTTTTTCTACTATGATTTTAAAGTTGTACATTTCAAAATATAGAGAGTCACCATATTCATGAGTATGCTCTCTTCCTATGTCTAATTGTGATTTGAAAGATTAGAAAAGAAAAATATGGATACAAGTCTTTATATCAACTTGTAATTCTACTGTCGTGGTTTTCTGAAAATTAAATCCGTTTGCAATTCATGAGTGCATGATCTCTTGATGGGACATGTTTATAAAAGTAGACTAGTTTGGTTTAATAAAGTAGACCAAGTATTTTGTACCATCAATGAGAGGTGATACCCCATAAGGCAGAAAGCTACGAATCTGTTGAACCAAATCAAAATCCAAACCAAATTCTCACCAAAGAAATGCATGTATACAATCATATCACAAATCAAAAGGAAAAAGAAAGAATTAGAAGCTAACAAAGTAAGCAAATCTTAAATGACAAGCAAAAGACTCATACCTGGCGAAACTTCAGCTGACTGCCGGGAGGGTCAAATGGATTCAAAATTTGAAAAGAAAGATACAGTCATGATCCTTGAGACGAACTATAGACAATGGTGTAAGAATCATACATTAATTACATGCATGAAAAAGGATGACAAATCTCCCCAATCAGTAATTGGAAATGGCATGTCGGTAAAAGAAAGATTAAACAAAATGCATTGTGCTTACTATTGTAAAATCTATCCATAAATGAAGAAAAATAAGGTTGTACCATTGATTGGAAACTTCTTGAGGTAAGAATCCTCAATCCAATATGCGATCCTAGCATGAATTTTAAAATGATCAATATAGAAAAATTGAGATGAATTTATAGATGAATGATGTTCATTATGAATGGAACTGTTTGCTTCAGTAATTGTACCAAATGAATGAGAATCTAACGTTCCCCATCAAATTTTCTTTTCAACAAGAGTTCAATTATTTCAAATGGAATGCTACAGTTAACCCGTCCTGAAACACATCTCCAAATAGGTGTTTCAGAAAGAGCCATTGAATAATAAAATAGTGAAAATACTTAACTCCTAAGGGTTAGCTTGTGATCTACCCCGCCGTACAGTGTATGTGCAACGACGTAGAAGAATAAAATATAAAAAACTAAAATTTCAAAGCCAGAGGATAAATGATTAATAAAATATTTGAAACTTAAAATAATAAACTAGTTATTTTTAAAATAATAAACTTAACGTACTTAATAATAATATATCTTAGGTATGCTAGACTTATTAATGCAAATAAAAAATATCTAGTATCAATGATTGTACTTCTTAGGTATGCTAGACTTATTAATGATGAAACAAGTGCTCTAGTTTACTACAAAACTAGGGATTGGGAGTTTCAATTTCATACATGGTTTATGAGGATGCTCATTACATGGGAAATAACGTCATATTTGTTATGACTTAATCACTTGTCCTTGCATAGGGACCTTAGATTGAAAAAAAATTGCTCAACTCTCATAGTTTTCCTCTAGAGCTAAATCATTTTAGGGTTAAGTAATTTGAAACCAAGTATTAGTCTTAATAAACAAATTTGCATGAATCTATATTAATAAATCAAATATGTGTACAATAAGCTAACATATATGATCTTGTCACAATAGGTCTCCATCACCAAGTCTTGGTCTCTCTATCCTTAGCCACATGGACACAACTCCCTTGCAAATGACTCTCAACTTATCACTATGGTTGCTACATCTGAAAAATATATACATGCCACTTTTTAGGCAAAGTTGAATTAGATTAGCCAAAAATACTCTATAAAGAAGATATCCAAATACCAAAGGATATTGCATAAGCTCAACTCAAATTTCATCAACAGAAGGGTGAGAACCATAGATTAAATGTGTACAATCCCACCATGCACCTATAGGCTTATAAATAATGCATACTTGTTGGAGAGATAGAGAATGGCCTTGCAAGTGTCTACCTTGAAAAAATGTTGTTTGATATATGCCCATCCACAATTTTTTGGGGCCATATTCAATTCCATTGCATTCATAAACATATAGGTATAACATAGTGTTTTTTGGGACACACTAAACTCCAATGTTGCATTCAATGAAAAAAAAATTAACAATTTCACAATAAATTTAATGATAAATGATGATGACATTAATCATAATCCAATTAAAAATACCACAACTTTTCTTAGTTTCAACATAAAACACAATACATTTACAAACGTTACATAAAATCTTTCTAGAAGTATTCAAACAAAGTTCCAAAAGTGTTACGAGTCATTTTGTTGATAACATAAAAGAATGTTAAATAATGAAAATTAGTGATTGGTGGAATATTATTTTGAGGGTTCAAATTTCAGACAAATAATAGCGTACAAGTTGTACAAGTAAACTCTAGTTTTGAATCCAAAAGTGCAACAATGTCTTAGCAATGTAATTTCCATTCTCGATTTGAATAGAAGTTGCAATGTTCTTTAGGAGACAAAAAAATCATAAAAATAAAATATGCAATTAGAATCCATTCAACATGTGTTGCGATCATTTGCTATTGAATTGCTATTGATTGTAGGGTGAATCCATGAATGTATCCCTCTTTGAGAAATCCATGTATCCCTCTTTGACCACTAGTCCCAATATTTTTTAATAACAATCATAAAGCTATGGTCAAGGGACTTAAAGGATAGAAATAAAATAATATTCTTTCATTGTATTTTCCTTATAAATAATAAGGTTGACAAATTAATGTTAGGTAATATGAGCTTGTTCTAAGAGGACCTATAGTCATCCATTGCCAATTTCCAAAGAGCATTTCTGTAAGATTTATTTGTCTAGCCATTTTTATAATTTTTACATTTTAAAAATGTCCATATTTTTAAAAAGGTGTTTTTATTGTTGAATTGTAGTTTGTATTCCACAAAGATGGTGGAAAAATCTAATCCAAACACATGTAGTCTAGTCCAGCAAAATGCATTTGCAGTGGCTTATATCATTCAGAGACATCATCTAATGACGTTAAGCCACCTGATGTTGGGAATTTTTCCAAGCTATCCATTATGGTTCTAGGCCAATTTATCTTCATTAATGCTCACATTGTGGACATACTTTTCATGGCCTGAGAGGGGATCCTATTTAGGACAATTTGGCAAGTTAGTTATGGTTATGGTTATGATTAATAATATATGATTATATATTATTAATACTCATTTTTTAATTTTGTATATTATATTATAAATTTTGTATATTATATTATTAATATTAAATATTATTTTTTAAAAATAAATTAAGTAAAAATTAATAAATAATATATGATTATATATATTATTAATATTCATTTTTTAATTTTTTATATTATAATATTAATATTAATATATGATTTTTTTTTCAATCTTTTTGGCGTTCTTGGAGGATTGAAAAAACATTGGCAGCATTTCTGCTTGCAAATTCACATACCAAATAATTTTTAAACAAATAAATGCAAAATAAATTTAAAATCCTAAAAGTATTTCAAATTTAAAATAGTTTTAGTTTTTGTTTTGAAATGGTTTTCTGTTTTAGGTTCAAATGTTTTTTTTTCAATCCTCTTGGCGTTCTCAGAGGATTGAAAAAAATGGGCATCATTTCTGCTTGTAAAATCACATTTTAAAATAAAACGGGTAGCATTTATGTGGTGAAATGCTAGCGGTTGCTATAAAAAGAAAAAAAACTTAAATAATTTAAACAAATAACTGACAAATATTTAAAACCCTAAATCTATTTCAAATTTGGTTTTTGTTTTGGTTTGAAATGGGTTTTTGTTTTGGTTTGAAATAGGTTTTTGTTTTAGTTAAATCAAATGTTTTTTTTTTTGATAAGTTTGGTTTCAATGGCGGTTTTCAGTTTCAATGGCGGTTTAGTTTCAATGCCTACAATCTAACCATTTCTAGAAAACCAAATTAAACCTAGATTTGATAAAAAAAAACACAAATTTATACATAAAATATGAAATATATATTTTTTTAAATAACAAAACAAATGGTAGATTTCTACCCACCTGGTGGAATAGATGACATGATGGCATTGTTGTGGTGAGGTGGTGTCAATTTGGGGAGGTGGCATCGGGTGTGTGCTCGGTCGAGGTCCCCGGTCGCTGTTCCTTTGTCTCTGTCAAGCCACTGCACGAAAACAGGGCCGGCCGGGCCCTATTTTGTTTTTTTTCTCTGTCGCATTCCCTCGATCGAGGGTCTGTCAACCCACCGCACAACCTCCTAGACCCTGTTTTGTTTTTTTTTTTTCGGACGAATCGAACAAACCCTTGATCGAGGGTCTAACAAAACCCTCGATTGAGGTTTGGCTTGATCGAGGGTTTGCTTAGACCCTCGATCGAGGATTTAAAACATCCTCGGTTAAGGTATGTTAAAGCCCTCGATCGAGGTATTTTTAAACCCTCGATCGAGCATATAAAACCTCGATCGAGGGCTTGAAATTACCTCGATCGAGGGTCCGAAAAATGAATTTTCCCCTTGCAATCTGCCAAAAATGGTGAACCACATTCGTGGATTCACCCGGTTGTGTGTTGAAAATCAAGAAATAACCACATCTTCAAGAATGACATCATTTAAAACTTCACTAGGTATGTCTTCTTCATTCTCTTCTTGAATAACCACTGATGACTTGGGATTATCTTGCAAAACTCTTCCAGACCGCAGTTGTATCTCATGTATTGGTGCGGTCGAAATGACATATGATGGAAGAGGTAACAACCCAATGCTGTTAAGAGCTTGGGTTGGTTTGTTGTTAGGATTTGGTATCGGTTGTGCAGGTAATATTGTGGGTCTTGGAGGATTCATGTTCTGGAAATGGTGAGGTTGATTCGGGATAGGGGGTAATGAAGGAGGTACAAATCTAGGAAGAAGTTGCTGAATATTAGGTGGATAAGGATAGTTAGGCATAGGAGGAGGTGTTTGAGCATAATCTTGCCCTCTCCATCCATGTGGCCATTGCTGCTGTTGAGTATTCTCAGGAGGGTACTATGGTGGCCAATTTTGCCAACCTGAAGTATTCCATTGTTGAGGAGGTTGATAAGGATAGTAATAAGGTGGAATTTGTGATGAATCTTGGTACGATGGTTGATCTCTAAGTTTCCAAGGCCTCCTAGGTATTTCACCAAAATTTACACTCTTGTACATTGCTTGTAATCCAGGCAATGATGGACAATCATTGGTTGGATTTTCTTTTGTACATAGGTGACAGACTGAAACATTATTTAATGGACATTCTTGTTGAGGGTGTTTAGTTCTACACCTAGGACAAAAAACACTCATTGTTGCATGCTCTTCATCTTGTCTCTTTTTATCTTTTAGTGCATCTAATTGAGAACCCATGGCTCCTAAAATATCTATTTTGAAATTTTTCAATAGGTTTCCCAACTCTACCCTTGTAACTCCACCAGGGCCAGATGTGTTTGCTTTGGGATTCCTAGCATAAGAATCTTGAAAGTGTCTTCCACCTTTCCCTCTGCTCCTAGAGTAATTCCTACATAGTTCACAAATGTCTGTAAAAGACTTATGAGAAATGTCTCCTGCTGCCATGAGATTAAGGTTATCTAAGAATTCTTCCGAGATTCCCTTGAAGAAGAGTGTTCTTACTGCATCTTCTCGAAGATCACTATACTTGGACTTGTGTAACACATAGTTAAATCTCTCAAGGTAGTCTTCTAAGCTCTCGTCTTCAAGTTGCTAAATTTTAAAAATATCATTGCGAGAGTCCTTAGGTCTACAGTAATCCTGATATTATTGAAGAAATGCATTCTTCATGTCTTCCCAAGTTCTAATACTAGATTCTCCTAATCCCATGAACCATCGAAGAGAAGAATATTTTAATGTGGCAGGAAAGAGTTTTAGTTTTGGCCATCTTGTAGGTAATTATAACTCCTACACAAAATGTCAAACTAAAATAAGAATATGTCTAGGTCCTCACTACTCTTCCCATAAAAGGTTGGTAGTGAGGAGGGAGGGATGTTTTTCATAGTAACATCTTGTGCAGTGTCTAAGATAGGGAACCCGAAGATACCTTCAATTCTAACTTCTCCATCTTCTTCATCTTGTCGGACACGATCTTCATTTTCATTGCCCATGAAGATTCTATTGCCAAAGAGAGAAAATCTAGGCTGCTCCTTTCTTGGTGAATATGGGATGTCCCAACGTTCTGTTTCAGGAAGGGTATTCTGCTTTTTAGGAGGAAAATTATCAGCTACGTGGGAATCCAGATTTGGAGGTCCTACTATTGTTGTATCAATCTGTGAAATAACTATATTTACGGAACTTTCAAAAAGAGCGTCTACTTGTGCAGGATCGACAAAATCTACCAAGTTTGGACCACCTACTATTGAAAAAGTAGTGTCTTTGGGTTTTTGGACTAACAAAGAGTTGAGAGGTCCTGAATTTTTATCCTTTTGAGTTTCCTCTTGTCTAAGTTCAGTCTCAATATGAGATTGAGGTTCTTCTAGTGGAATTTCTTTATGAACAAACTGTTCTGTTGTCCCTGTGCTTTCCCCTAATTGATTTCCAAAAAGGATTTCCTTGGCTTTCCGAGTAGGACTATCCCCTTTAGGTGTCTTCTGATACCTTTATGTTGAGTTAGTAGTTGGGGTTGCACGCCCCCCGTATAGGTTAGTAGGAATTTTAGTGGGAATTTTAGTAAGGGAACTAGTTTTAATAAATCTACCTTGTGAATCTCTAGACATATTCATGAAAACAAATTATAACTGAAATAAGTTCTAACTGCATAACTGCTATTGCTGGGTTTTGGGGATGCCTGTTATAACAGATGTGCAGGTTCTTACCTCTCGTCTTACCGCTCACCCACCACCAGCCTATTTTAAAAAGAATAAAATTAAAAAGGATTTTTACTTATCTATGACTGAATTCCACCTATCTTCTACAACTCCCTGGCAACAACGCCAAAATGTTGGGTGTGTGAGCTATCTCAAAGAAAACACCTAATATTTAATTATCAACCGGGGTTGGTAATCTTAGAGTTGAGGCAAAGTATATGCTAAGGTAGAATGGCACCTAATATTTTCGGCTTGTCAGACCTTAAAAATATTTAATAAAGAAAAGATCGAAAGAACTTTCAAAATGAAAAACCGAGTCAAACTTCAGAAAAACAATAAAAGAAACTAAATCAAATTTAGTTAAACAGATAAACTAGAATAGTATCAATTCATATTACTCTATCTTATAATTGAATAATGAAAACTGATTGAAAAGCAAACTACGAAATATTGAAAATGGAAACTATACAATTTCAGATTCTATCCTAAGAATTAGAAAACAACTGTAAACAAATTAGAGACCTATCTATGAAATGGATTAATTTAATGACAAATTACATAAGCAGAAATCTATGCTGATCAAAGCAAATTACAACTATTAAATAACTTCAACAATTAATTCAAGAAAAACATCTATTCCCTTGTAACAGGAACTGGAGTTAATGTATCATAATGGCTTTCAAATGTAATAGCAAAACAAAACGGAAGTAAATCTAATCTAACTTCAACAAAGAGATGTAAACTACAAAGAGACAAATTACAGTTAACTTTAAACATTCTGATCTATCTACTATCCATGAGCAGAATAACAATATAAAACTAATGGAAACTAGAAGCAAGTAGAAAATTTGATAAAGATATTTACTTTTGTACTTGATTTGGAAGCAAGTAGAAAACTTGATAAATATATTAATTTCTGAATCCAAATCCTATTCCATGAACATCTTTATTATTTATCGAGATAAGAAACTGATCCTAATCTAAATGAAGGAAACCATAAAAAACTAGAATACTTGAGAAGTGGAATTATTAACTCTATTCTAACTAAGTCTTAAGAGCATGTAATAAACTGGACTAGGAATAATACTGATAACTTTTGAAACAACAACATGTTAGCAAGATAAATATGAAAGGCATAATTGAAAAGACAGTTAAAGAAAACTAAGAATAATAACAAGACTTGAATTAAGACTTTATGGAATGTAAAACAAGGGCCTAATTATGGTTGAGAAGACTAATTAAGAGCAGGAAAGATTACAGTAAAGAAAACTAAGAAACTGAATTCAAACTAACAGAAAATAGTGCAGAAAGAGTGAAAATCCGAATGACAGTCCAAATGGAGGAAAAATGAATTGAACTAAGGAAAAGGAGAGTTTTGATGATCTTGACCTCAGCTGACGAATGCAGATGAACCTACAATGCAAATAAATCGGTGAGAAGACTTGTTGAGAAGCTAAGATAATAGAAAGCAACCTATTCTAATCATGGTTGGAGAGCTAAACTATTCCTATTCTATACTAAAGCAAGATTGAGATGAGAGAAGATAATTAACCTATAGCTACAGAGGAGAAACTAATTAAACTAATTCTAACTAGTAACAAAGTTGGAAACAACAACTAACTAGTTCTATCTAATTGCAGAAGATTAGAAAAACAAACTATCTAATTATAAAAGACTGAAAAACTATCAAAACTATATTGTTGGTCGACCATTTGCTAATTCTGTAAACACAAACTATGTTAGTAGCACAATATAAATTACAGAGAAGAAAGAAATATCATATACAAGAAAACGAATTAATTGCATATACAGGAAAATAAACTAACTATTTTCAGAAAATAAAATACATAAAACAAAGACAAAACCTCCGGTTGATGAGGGGGCCTTCCCAGCAATCAGAGATGGAAAACGAAACTGGTTTAGCTACTCAGAATATTAACAAACTGGAACTTCCATTAACTTTAGAAAATTACAAAATGTCTGTTATCTACTTGCAAATTCTACGAACTATCTACTAATCTAATGATCTTCTCCAGCTACAAGCTAACTCTGTTTCTGTCTACAAGCATCTATTTATACATTTTACAATGGATGAGAGGGTCAACAGAGTCGACCTCTCTAATAACATAATCATTTATGAATAAACAATAGCTTTGAATGGTGCGTGACAGCATAGGGAGCATCTTCTAGGCTTCACGAGGTTGATTCCTTCACGAGAGAGCTACAGCATCGACCTTCCTTTGACGTGGGCAGAGAGGTAGTGCGTTGGTGAACTGAACGAATGGAGGAGAGGACTACTAGAGCATTGACATGGGCGAAGCATTGTGTTGGCAAGCTGAGCACAGACGAACGGGCTTCTTCAAGAACACTGGCGTGAATGGGCGTGCGTGATTCCAGGCTGAATGTGTAGGAGAATCGGCATGTTGGAGTGTTGACGTGGAAGCATGGTGTGCTGTCGAGCTTGGTGAGCATAGGGACAAATCTTCCAGAACAACGGCTCATTAGCCATCACCACTTTGTGGCTAACAGAACCCACGTACCCATTTTTTACTTTAATAGCCCGAAACATACCAACCGTGGATTGCGTGGGCTGAATGCGAGGTTGAATGACAAGTTGAATGCAGTTGAGCTTAAGCAATATAAACACGCGGTCTGAATGAAGGGTCATTTGAGAAACCGCAGCCTGTAAATCAAAACTAGATGCCATACATGACTAGAATTGTTAGTTTAATCATTAATAAATTGTAATATAACAACATTTGACCAAAATTCATATGATAAACGAATACATGCATACCTGGTCTGTTTGATGCGATGAATGGCTAAAAGAATAACTTATTATATCAAAAATAATGAAATTAATGCCATTCAGAGTAGATTCGATGATAAAAAATAGTGACAAAATGGACACCAACAGTGTGTGAAAGGGATGAGAAGGGAGGATGAGGGCTAGGGTTTCAAGCTCTATTCTCTAGGGCTTGGAATATTCAGGCCAAACCTGACAATGGAGGACATCTACAGTGCTATGGTCGATTAATCGGATGATTCTGGCCAAAGTGTCAGTATTTTCTGTTGGGATGATGAGGTCAAATCCTACTTGGCAGGATTGAGGTGGTTGAGGGAAACGGGCGATGGGTGGGTGCGAGACCTTGTGGATAAGAAACTTGATGTGAGGTGCGATGGCATTTTTTTCAGGTTTATCCAAATAACGGACAGAGGGGATGAACAGATCGGGAGACCACATTCCTCCATGACTACGGCAGCATTTTTTGTTCTGATACCTGACTCTCTCCCATGCAAGTGGTTGGAGGCCATAATTCCTAGGAAAGGGATGACAACAATAGATTTGAAGACCTCGAATTTTACCTCTACAACCTTTACTCTGCATGTAAAACATTCATTGTCCATAGCTAGCCATAATGGCGTTGTTCGTGAACAACGTGCTGAACATGAGGTAAGTGGTTTTAATTCATCTTCGTCTTTCCGAACGATTTTTTGATGCATTTTGTATCTGCTTCTAAAGGGTGGGTCTGCTCATCCCTAATTGACTCAGAACCAAGAGGGGTCGGTTTTATTGGTAAAAACCTAAATTTGGATGATTTGAAGGCCTTCTCAACCACTACGACAGGAAAAGTAGTGGGGCGGAAGAGGAAAAAGGTTATTTTAAACAAAGGTCCAAATTTAGCTTTGTTGGTGGGAAAAGACTTAAAGGTTATGGAGATCCCACGCATGGCCAGCTGTATGCTCACTGGAAAATTTTGTGGAAGGATATTCTCAGAAGGAGTGGTGAAAAAATGGGTTGCTTCTACTTGGGTTCTAGTGGTCGAGATTTTACCTGAAATTATTTTTCTAGATAGATTATGGATTGGTTTTGAATTTCAATATTAGGAGGTGGAAGAATGCATTTTGCTTCGTGTTTGGTTGAACGGTTCTATCCCACTCTCCCTTAAGCCATCGCATCCATTATTCTGTTAGGATAATTAATAATCCAACCTTTGTCCACCTTAGTATTTTTTTCCCTTTTCCTGGTATTGGATGTTGTTGTTGACCCCCTAGTGGTGTGCAGTTGTCATCAAGGACTCATTAGCCACTTGATGCACCCTCCATGCATGAATTTAGGCCATGCAGAGTCAATTCCCTAGATTTTAGGAGCTAACTAAGTGATCTGGTTCAGTCCACTTGAGTTCATGACTGTAGTGGGGGGTTTGAGCTCCGATTTCCACTAACTGTCAACTAATGCACCCTCTCTAGCCTATTTTGCATGAAAAACTCATTGATGCACCTTGCATGCTCAATTAAATGACATTAACTTCAGTGAACTGACATTGAGTTGAGTTTGCAACTATCATAACACTGTAGTAGGGATAATTCCAATTCTAGACTGTGATGAATTCGAACTACTCCTGGGTAATTGAATTTCCTCAATTGTACTATATTCTTTTAGTATATAGATTAATGGAACATGACATGCATTTTTTTGCACACCTACATTTCTTTGCATGTATGAATTTATTGTTCAATTCTTGCTAATTTTCATTGTAATTCTTCTTCTTTGCTAATTTTATCACTATGACATATTCCCAGGATCAATGATCTATTGTGTTCCATAATTTTACATATTCTATCCTAGATCCAATTCCCTGTACTCATTTTCGATCTCGATTAAACTTATGTGCCTTTCACTGGAATTTTGGTCCTAGGAGGGCCTCAAGGCGATAGGTGATGTTATTCCGAGGTTTGTGGTTGTGGATGCGGATATATTTAATTATCGATGACGCTTTGTGTAGAGGATAATTGTGGAGGTTGATGCAAGGAAAGGTTTATTCGAATCCATTGATCTAGTGGCAAACGAAGTTATCTTCACACAACAACTAGACAATCTGAATGTCCCTTTCAGGTGTGTTCGTTGTCACTTATATGGAAACATGGTTATGAATTGTGCACATAATTTTATAAAGAAGATATGGACCAAGAAATCAACACCCGTAGGGGATGATAGCACTAACTCTTACATGAATAAGCATCCCATGCAGGGTGGTGGTGGGAGCGTGGCAGAGAAGACTGACCAGGACGATGAATTGATTCACGATGATTTTTTCCAACAGAAGAAACCCTTCCATATCATAAATATATGGTTTTCTCAGCCATCATGCAAGATCTGGATTTTACTATCAGTCAAATTGAAACTTTGACCAAAATTTGGAAGAATAGTGGTGACTTTTTCCTTCCCATGGAGGTGGAGTATAATGCAGTTTAGGTTAAACCTGTTGAACCTTTGATTAGCAATGAGAATTTCCCTTCTTCTCCCCAATCCCTATGTGGTCAAGAGTATGGGTTGTTTGTGGGTGAACATATTATCAAACTAGGATCGTAGAAATGCCAGGATATGACTCATAAGAATTCATCGATTTCGAAGGCGGGAAGTGTTTTAGGGTCTAGTTCGAGGGGGGCCTATTTTCTTCATCTATGGTCGAAAGGCGTTTCACTGTAAGGGGGGTTGGAGATGGAGGATAAACCAACTCACTCAAAATTTGGAATAAAATACAAGATGTTTTAGGCCAAATAAAGAGCAAAGAGGGAGATCTTGCAGGGAATGAAAATGAATATTTCAGTGGTTCTTAGAGTAGGACAACCCCATCAGTGGTTTCCTTAATGAAGATTTCTTGCTTTAACGATCAGGACCTTGGAGGGAAATCCAAATTAAGTGTCCTTGGGGGGTTCATGGAGGTAGAAAGACCTGAAATTTTGTTGATTCAAGAAACTATGATGAAAGGTTCGGAAGTGATTGCTACTATGTAAAAATTCTTTCCCTATCTGCATGTTTTTTAGTTAATGTTGCCAATAGATCTGGAGATATAATTACTGAAGTGTCAAGGAAGGTGTCGGTTTCAAATTCTTTTTCTATAGATTGGTTCTAGGTGTGGAAAATCAATATACTCAATTGGACTGTATTCTCCTTATCCTCAACATATATGGTCCTTATGAGAATAAGTTGGAATTTTGGACCTCCCTCATGTTGAAGGATTATGTGAAGCAGACTAATGTGGTAGCAGGGAGGGATTTGAATTTTACTCTGGTCACAAATGATCAATGGAGGGATTCGTCTCAAGAGAATCCGCTTGGGACAACTCTGTGGGATTTTTTCGATCGTTGTGATTGGATGAACATCAACCCTATTGTTATCAAGCCAAATTGGAGCAACAAGTGAGTAGGCGCTAAAGGTATTTCAAAAACACTTGATAGTTTTGTATGAATATAAAATTTTCCTTCGGTTTACAATTTTTTAGATCTTCGGTGGGGCATGTCATCTTCTCAGAAAATTTCTTGGTATTCCTTAAATTGGGTTCTTTGGAGGATAACCTGGCACTCCCTTTAAATATAACTCTTATTGGGCTAAAATCCCTCATTTTCAATACCTTATTCATAATAATTGGAGACACATCATAGAAGGAAATGGTTATGCTTTCACCCAGATGGTGGAAATTTTGATGGATTTAAAGAAACTGGTAGTAAATTGGAACTCCTCTAGAAGGAAGGAGAGAGATGCTCATCTGGTAGAGATTGAATTGAAACTAGGGTTTCTATATGGGAGAGACCATAATTATTACACCTATGAAGCAGTGAAGAAGAAAATTTTTTAGATGAAAAAGAAGAAAGAATAGTGTTGATGCCTCGGAGATCGCAGCATCAATCAGAAAGGGATCCTCCCTGGTAGACTATCCCAATTAGATTGTCCACCGTTTAGTATGGGGAATCCGTCCGGTTAGCGGTTCCGGCAACCGTTGGGTTTGCAGATTTGCTTCAATTTTATCGGTTATGGCCCGATCCACCATTCTTTTTTTGATTTTGTAGTTTTAAATGATATGCAAGTGCCTAAGCTATCTTAATCTAAGTGCAAAACTCGAAATAAATCTATATCTAAAACGGAAATAAATATAAACTATCCCTACAAGGAGCAAATTTTAAGTATGACTAATGTGTTGTAAGAGTTATCTAAGAAGAAACAGATAGCCATTAAATCTTAAAAATAGATCCACAGTAAAAGCAAGAGATATCAAAAGATAGCTTCTAATTCAGATATAACACATTCCATTACTCATGTAAGAGAGAATTCATTTGCACAAAGAGAAGTAAGATCATTCAATACAGAGACATAATTCTGGACAGCAAAGAAAGATCTCACAGTAGAATATAGAGGTCACAGGAATAATCCGATATGCATCCAATATCCATTTCCATGCAAAAGTGTCCTCTCCAGGCTCTTATTAGGTACATTTCATTTTTATGAAACCCATCCAAGATAGCTCATACAAGTTCATAAAAAATTATTTCCCTGCCAAAAGTCCTTTACACTGCTTCCTAAACTTCTATTTATATTATTACAAAATGCCCTTTTGGCTGCCACTTGGCTCTTTACACTTGTCTCCTACAGACTTTTTCCCTTTTAATAAACAAAAAATTGTGACCCTTTACTTAAAACAAAAAATTCCCTAAAAAGAAAAGGACAGTTGTCCAATGGCTCTACACTTTAGACATATGAAGGTCAAAATACAAAAAATAGGAATCAAAAGCCTTAGGATCAGTGTGTTCACTCTTGGGAAGGCGCTCCAGCTGGGAGAGAAGCACTCGGGCTAGCTGTTACTGCTGCTGCTGCTAGGAGAGAAGCACTTGGACTGGCTGTTACTGCTGCTTCTTTCTTTTCCTCTTCTGCAATGTAACTGAACCAGACACCAGTGTCTCTGATAACTACATTTGCTGAGGAAGGGAGCAAGATTTTCTGGGAAGTCACATCTTTACCCAGCTCTACTCCAATACCCTGAATTTCACAACTGCTGCTTGGTGGATTTCTTTAAGAAAATGGTTGTGTATTGATGACATCCCAATATAATGATGGAGATCATCAATGGCTAAGACATCAATCTTCTTTACATATTCTGTTTGGATACCCAGTTCTTCCTTCAAGTCAGATAAACATTGCTCTTTGCTCGGGAACTCATCAAGGGACTAAGGGAAACTCAACTTGCACTTATCATGCACTTCATGGATTTTTTGATAAAGACTGTTACTTTTATCCATTATCCCTTGGATCTTAGCCATTAGCTTAAGGCTACAGTTCCTGCAGAATTCCAGAAGGGCTATGTCTTCGTTAAAACCATCTATAGATTTGAATGGGAGATGCTTGGGGAAATCAACCTTCCCTTCTCTCCATTCCATTTGGCTCAGGATGTTTGCTTTAACCCGAGTATATTTACCCTTAAGCCTATTGGCCTCTGCATTAACTTCTTTTAATCTAACCATCATGGCTTTGAGCTTGCACACTTCCTCAGTAATCAGCTCCTGATTGTCATGCATTTGTTTCAGGATTCTACAAGACAGCTCATGGAAGGGGGACATATCTATTGCTCTGCTCTCTGCCTGCTCTAATTGCTCAACCAATGCCTGCTTATCTGCTTCTAGATGGGACACTCTAGCTTCTGCATCATTCTTTTCTGCTTCTAAAACCATCATCTGGACTGCCAGGTGCTCATTTTCTTCTTCTAAATGGTTACACTTGTCTGAAAATTTCTTATGCTCAATAGATAGGCGATTATACCTATTCACTATGAGATCCCTGTAAGCCTGCTCGTTAGCCACAGCATGTTGTAACATGCGAGCTCTCCTCTTTTTCGACTCAACTTCTCTAACTATATCAGCCACATTGTCCTGCGTTGCTTTTGCTGCTTCTACAGCGGCGGATGCCATAGCTAAGGGAGACTTATTTGTATTTTGCATTACTGTGGTCTCCCACCGGGTAACAATATCTTCTTGGAAGAGTCTCTTTATCCTCTCTTCCGATTTTAGGACCACTGCCTTTCTATTCTTATCATACACAAATTCATCCCATCGAGACACCATATGCTCTTCTGATGGAGTGTAAGGGACGATTGGGAGATCTATTATATTTATTTCTGCTTCTGCGGGTGGGGTCTGGACTAGTTAAGCTGAATCTGTTCCCACATTTTGGGTACCGGAGACACCTGCTTGCACTGTGTCCACCTCCACATTTTGGGTGCCGGAGACACCTACTTGAGATATGTCTATTTCCATATCCTGGGTGCCAGAGCCACCTGCCTCGGAATCTTTAGCTGTCTTGAGTTCTTCTTCTGTCTTTTTCCCCACTTCAGCTTGTTTCCCTTTCTCTTCTTCCTTAGCTTGCGGCTGATTTTCAATTTCTTCCATTTGCTTAGCATCTTCTGCTTCTTTCTGCTGCTGGGCTTCCTCAGCTTCTTTCTGCAATCTTTCATTTTCTACTTCTTGCTGTAACTTTGCAACTTCAGCTTCTTGCTGCAACTTTGCAACTTCAACTTCTTGCTGCAACCTTGCTTCCTCTTTCAACCTTTGCTCTTCTTGGGATCGGCCATCAGCTGCTTCTTTCTCTTTCTGTAGGCTGGTTTTTCGGGCCGTGGTAGAGCTAGAGCTTACTCCACTGCCTTGATGACAAATTTGCAACTCATTCATGTTACTGATGCCCCTGAATGCCTCTTCCTCGGCATCATAATAATGAGCATAAATTTCTTTGCAATGCTCGGCAACTTTCCCTTTCCTATCATTTCTATGGAAAATTATTTCACCGAAGTGGAAAGCTTTCAGCTCTTGAACAAACTCCTCAGCTGATGCAACCCATGAGAATTTGTAGGCTCCTATGCAGAAGGGTAAAGGAGGGAAGGAAGAATTATGCTGCTTGTTAAGCACCGCTCCGATTCCATCCAGGAAAATTTGTCTCACTGCTTCCTTGAGGACTACATAGTCAGTAGCATACTTTGGAAAAATGTATGGTGCTTTGGTCCCTCCAAACATCCTGATGTAGGTGCCCTGCTCTGAGAAATAAAAATCTCCATAGTTTTTCAGGATCTCCATGGCATTTTCTGACAGACAGTTGGGCTCTTCCTTGAATATCTGCTCATATAGAGGCATGATGAACTCCTCGCAGATGAGCTTATAGCTAGCTCTGTAATTTTGAGCCCACATTATCTTGTAAGCAGTGTAGACCGGGGTGTTGGCTTTATCCTATGTGCAACCTAAGCTGGGGAAAGATAGCTTGGCCAAAACACAGTCAATGAGATAGGAAGACATGTAAAATTTTGACTTTTTTAAGGCCAGACCTTCTCTTGCAGCAGCCACTGTGGATTCCAAACTGTCCGAAAGTATAGTAGCCCAGTCAAACACAGTCCCTTTGAATGCTACGAAGTGGATGATGGGAGCCCACTATATCCTGTATACAGTGCCATCAGGCATGCAAAAAATTCTGCATAGCATCTGGGAAATTAACCTAAAAGGAGGTCTTAGGTTCTGAACATCGTATTCATCATTACCTCTCTTTCTTAAGTGCTTGCCTACAACCAATAATTTTTTGGCCATCTCAATATTGTTCATCTGTCCCAACCATTCATCACTCAGAGCTTGCTGGGGACGTGAGAATTTATAGGTTGCAGCAATATATGCTGGATGGAATGAGGTGATGGCCTCTCCCCTACTGTCATGTAATACTCTTGTCTTCGTGTTAGCATGTTCCAGTATCCACCCGATCACTTCAAAACATGGGAACAATTCAGGGCGGGTAGAAGCCCTAGCTATGCCTGAAGTTCTGATGTTGCGGTAGATCTGCTCTTCTTCCAATAATGCATCTGGGATATCCTGGTCCTTAATCATGCTGTAAATATCGCCCCAATGGACTTCGGGAGGAATGCCGGTGGTACACTTAGTATCTTGGAACATAGTTTCAATCATAAGTGGCACTGGCTCTGGTTCCATCACTTTAGCTTTCTTTCTACCACCTTTTGGCATCCTGGCTTGTCCCTGCTAGCAACCAAATACAAGTCATTATAAAATGTGCAACCTATTATAAGATTTTAACAAAGAGAAGGACCAATTCAACATGCTAATGAGAAGTATAGACAAATTATGAAGCTGCATGTTGGGGAAGCAAAATAAATCACTCCAAACAAGAAATATGGTTCTGAGACTTGATTAAGGAGACAAAGTTTGGAATGCTTCCAAAAAGGTAAGCATATGGCGTGGAAACAACCTGCTTCCCGCCTAGCCTTAGGAGAGAGGGTAATCTTCATCATTGCACTTCTAATGGTCAATGGCGGGTGAGCCTGGAGTGAAGCAATCTTATGATGAAACAAGAGACTGCTTTCCACATTCATCAAAAGGTGAGGGGTTCAGCCGACCACTACTGTTATTAATAACATTTACGAGATGTTGTTGGGCTGGTACGAAGTTTGAATGAGGGTGACGATGCCTGAAATGTGGCCGGTGAAAAACTCGGGTGGTCACAGATATGGCTTTTATCCTATAGAGATGAGGCACCTATGGGGCCATGGCGGCCTTAAAAACGAAAATAACGACATATGCAACCAATGTCTATCGGTCACGTTATGGACGGGAAGACCCCCAAAAAAAATTGACGTGGAGATGAGACAGAAAGAGTGGTTAAAAAACCTACCTGGCGATGAGATAATGGTTGAGTGAGGTGGACGTGGTCATGGATGAGCTGAACTGGAGCGGTCCTGCGCAGTCTTCTCAACGGCGTTTGTTTGAATGAAAACTAACAATGTGATCAACCAAACCTCCACCGTCTTTTTAAAAGGCTAGACACGTGCGGCATTAAACCGGTTGGTGGTGCCATTAAAACGGGGTTTTAATTTCTTGTACGGCGCGGTCATTTCAAGCCGTCTCAACATTTGTGCGCGACCATCACTTGTGGGGCGGACTTATGAGTTTCACCCGCAATTGCTGAACGTTATGGCGAACTGCCTCAGAGTTTCGAAAGAGATTGGCGTATCCTTTCGAAATGCAACCTTTTGGAAACTTATCGCGGGCGGTTTCGGCGAGTCGTCTCGCAGTTTCAGGAGAGCTTTGAATTTCTTTCCACAATTTCGATGGAGATATGCCAATTGCTTCCGCAATTGCGGAACAATTTTGTGAATGCTCCCGCCGTTTCGGGAGACTTTCTTGACTGGTTCCCGGGAAAAGAACTCGATAGCTTCCACAGTTTCGGAAGGGAAACCTGAATGGTTCCACCGTTTCAGAAAGGTTTCACGAATGGCTCCCGCAAGGTCGAGAGAGATACTTAAGCTTTTTTCAAAAAGCGTTCCATGGTTTCGGAAGGTAAACGTGAATGGTTCCGCCGTTTCGGAAAGGTTTCGCGAATGGCTCCCGCAAGGTCGAGAGAGATACTTAAGTTTTTTCCAAAAAGCATTCCGCGGTTTTGGAAGGTAAACGTGAATGCTTCCGCAGTTTCGGAAGGGAAACGTGAATGCTTCCACCGTTTCAGGAGGCTTTCGCAACTTCAATAAAAACTAAGTCTTTCCGCGAGGTTTTCGGAAGATAAATGTGAATGTTTCCGCCATTTTGGAAGCAATTTCTGAATGGCTCCCGCAATTTCGAGAGGAAAAAACTTAAGATTTTTTTCAAAGACACTAAGTCTTTTGGCGGCTTCAGGAGAGAAATGCGAATGACTCCCACAGTTTCGGAAGGGAAACCTGAATGGTTCCGCAATTTCGAGAGGAAAAATTTCCGCGGTTTCGGGAGACAAACTTGAATGCTTCCGCAGCTTCGGGAGAATTTCATGAATTTAACCTTTAGAAGAAAACTTGAAATTTTTTAAAGCATAAACTTCAGTTGAAAAACAACACTAAGTAAAAAGGAGAATCAACCTCTTAAGGTAGTCTTTCTAGAAAAAATAAAAGGAGGGGCCCCAATATATAAAATTTTTTTGGGGAAGGATGTTGCTGCAACAACAATTAACGAGTCGCTGGCGAACACAGATCTCTGAAAAATTCCTCTCAATGATCTGAAACCGCATTAAAAGACATCCATATTATATGCAATATTCAACTAAGCACTTGAATCTCAGTGAAGGAAGAAGGCACTTTATCTGTTAGCCATTGGGGAAAGGGGAGCTTTGACAGAGACATCTTTAAAACTCTCAAAGGGCCAACATATGGGATTCATTTTAGAAGATTCATCTTTCAGATGGCTACTACTATCGGACTCCACAAGATTTGCAACACTTTCTCATGGACATTATTGCTCTTGCTCCTCATTCCCATGCTGCTTGCATCCTTTTGGATGTTTATACATTTGATAGTTTTGCTGTTTGAGCCTTCCAGAAATATTTTCTTTAGACATGATCTTTGATTTAGGTTCCTCAATCCATAATGTCCTTTTGTGTGAGTGAGAGATTTTATTTGTTTGATCAAGCCTCATGGTCGGAGAGGAGCCTATTTTGAGATAAGTTCTTTTAGACAACCTTCTTGACTTTACATGCTTTTTCTTTTGTCTCAGCCATGCTTCAATTGAGGAGAGAATCTTTGGAAAACAGACCCTTGAGTATAAGCCAATTTGGCTGTTAAATTTGCAGCATGGAGTCATTTACATACCCTATGCCCTCGGGATGTGCTACTTTCCATGGGTCCAACTTCAATAACCTTCTTGAGATGCCTTTAAGTGTGCGAGTGGGTGGAGCCGAAAGATAGTAATAAAGATGTTCATAGGTCTCTGCTATTTAAACAGGATTAGTGTGACTAGCAGAGTAGGCTTCTTTCCTTCCGAAAAAGTTCAACGAGAGCACAATACATAGATAAAATTTCATTCGAGCATAGTTTCGGACTCATGGGTTATGAGATTTCTTTGAGAAACCTATCTTGATGAGAAACTCAACCGCAGGGGCTTTCAGAAAGCAAACTTTGTGCAAAGGTTCAAATGACAAGAAAAGAAACAAAATGGCTAAAAATAATGAAAACACAAGGCTAAAGCAACATAAAAGAATTTTTTTTATTTATGTACAGAAAGTCTCAGTGAGACTATGCAAAGTATTGTTTCAGGGCGAGGACATTGAGAGGAAGGGTTACTTCTTCTCCTTCAAGATCTGTCAACTTATAAGTGGATGGGCCTATCATTTCCGAAATTTGGTACGGGCCTACCCATAAATGTTGGAATTTCGTGTGCATCCCTTTGCCTTCATGATTATGGTCCCATTTCAGGACTAAATCCCCAACTTCAAAACTTTTTTTACCGGACTTCCTCTTATCGAACCATCTCTTAACTATGTCTTGGTGTTGATGGAATTGGTCTTTAGCTTTCTGTCGGGCTTCTTCAAGTTGAAGCAGGGTATTGATCCTGGATTGTAAGACTTGGCTACCAGACCCCCAAGAGGCTTGGGACAACTGTAAGGATGGGAGCAAGATGTTGGGGGGAAGGATGGCCTCCTTGCCATAGACAAGAGTGAAAGGGGAAACACCTAATGCGTTCTTTGGAGTCACCCTATCTGCCCATAAGGCGTTTGGGAGAGCTATATGCCAACTTCGCTGGTTTTCTATCACAGTTTTCTTGAGAATTCGAATAAGGTTTTTGTTTGAAGATTCAGCTAATCCGTTCCCTTGAGGGTAATAATGGGCTGAATAATGCAGCTTAATTCCCCATTCATAAACAAATTCATTTATCTTGAAAGACGAAAAATAGGGAGCATTATCAAAAACAAGGAAAATTGGAACCCCAAACCTGGTTATGATGTTTTCTTTCAAGAAACTGATTACTGTATCTTCATTGATCTTGCGCAACGGGATAGCCTCCATCCATCTAGTGAAGTAGTCGGTAGCCATCAGGATGTATCGATGTTGCAAAGAAGAATTTGGATTTATTTCTCCGATAACATCTATACCTCACTACTCAAAAGGCTCAGAGATAACAACCGGCTGCAAGGGTCCTGCTGCCTTAGGTAATTTCCTAGCACTTCTTTGGCACACATCACATTTTCATGCATATGTATGGGCATCTCGAAACAGAGTGGGCCAATAATATCCAACTCTAAGTATCTTGTGTGCTGTTGTCTCCCCTGAATAGTGTCCACCTGCGGGGCCATCGTGTAATTCTTTAACAACTTTACTTGCATCTTCCTTTTCTAGACATCTAAGGAAAACTCCATCATAATTATTTCTGAACAGTATCCCATCAATGATTTGATAAGGTGCTGATTTCAGACGGAGTGCCCTTCTTTGCTTAGAGTTCCAGTGCTCAGGTAGGTATCCTTGTTGTAAATAATGCACCAAATCTCTATACCATGACTTAGGAGTTGAGAAGATAGGACATACCTCCATCGAGTTTAGCTCAGCTTCATTCTTCCAATGTTGTTCTTCATCAGTCGAGTTTCCTGTAAGCAATTTGCACAACCCTTGTCCTTTGATGATAGTGGTCGGTTTAAATTCTAAGTCATATTCTTGAAGAGCTGTGACCCAGTTTCCCCTCCTTTCTCCTAGTTCCTTTTGAACGAAGAGAGATCTAACAGTTGGGTGGGGAACTATAACTTTAGTTCTGTTCTTAAGAATATATGGCTTGAACTGTTTGACTGCTTTGAAGATAGCATATGCATGCTTATCAACCATGGGATAGTTCATGTTCGGGTACACAGGGTACTACCAAAGGCCCGAACACCAAGAGCAACCAATTCACACAAACAGATCACAGATCAACACACCGATGTTTTGACGTGGTTTAAACCCTCTTGAGGGAAACACTCCATGGCCCTGGCCAAATAGCTTTTATGGGACAATTTATTATGCAAAGAAAGAAAGTTACAAATGAGCTTCTCATAATCGATCAACTAAACAATGACCCTCCATGCTCTTTAAATAGAGATAATGGACCAATCAGATGTTAATCCATGGATCAAGGTTAGGTTTGATCTAAGAGAAGTTGAGCCGTCGGATCACTCTATGTCGGGAACATATCGTGACCATCAGATTAAGTATTTACAAATGCATACTAAAGAAACACACTATCCCTAACGGATATATTACACAAGTTGATCTTAACTAACTCCCAAGTGTCTAAATATCCTAACATCCCCCCTTAAGAACAACTTGGGATAGGATTGAAGGATTTACAAAAGTGACACTATTAGGAGAAGGAAGGAGGCATTAGAGCCTATCCCCCCTTAATGACAAGTTCCTGAACTCCTAACATAGATCGAAGTTTAGAAAACTTCGCTTCTGCAAGAGACTTGGTGAAGATGTCTGCAACTTGATCATTTGTAGAGCAAAAGAGCACTTCAAGAACATGATCATGAACAAGATTTCTGATGAAGTGCATATGTAGCTCAATGTGTTTGCTGCATTGATGTAGAACTGGATATTTGGAAAGCTTGATGGCACTTTGATTGTTGCACCAAAGTGGAGTAGGTTGCTGCTGCTTGAATCCAAACTCTGAAAGGATCTGTCGAATCCATAAAGCTTCCTGACTGGCATTAACTGCTGCTCGATATTTTGCTTCTGCTGAAGAAAGAGCAAGAGCTTGTTGTTTCTTACAAGCCCAAGTAATAGGTTCAAATCCCAGAATGAAAACATAACCTGCAGTAGACTTTCGATCATCAGGATCGCTGGCCCAATCTGAATCAGTGAAACCAACCAACAAAGGTTTCCCCCCTATACTGTAATGAATCCCAAACTGAACTGTACCTTAAATATATCGAAGTATTCTTTTAGCTACTTTCCAGTGACTTTCATGAGGTGTCTGCATATAACGAACAACATGACCAACGACAAAGGAAAGGTCAGGACAGGAATGAGTCAAGTATAAGAGACTACCAACAAGCTGATAATACAAGGTGGCATTGACTTCAGGTGAAGTACAAGTGGCAGAAAGTTTGACTCCAGACTGGAAGGGAGAAGGGGCTGGTGTACAATCTTCCATGTGAAAGCGACAAAGAAGGTCACAAGCATACTTAGACTGAGAAAGAAAGATTCATTCTTTGGTTTGCAGGACTTGGAGACCAAGAAAATAATGCAAACGTCCTAAGTCTGACATTTCAAAATTTTGTTTAAGACTGGATTTCACATGGGTTATAAGCTTAGGGTCACTACCAGTAAGAATAAGGTCATCAACATATAGAAAAAGTATGCTGAGATGGTTTCCTAATTTCTTGGTATAGACATTGGGGTCAGAATGGCATCTAGAAAAACCAGTGTCAAGGAGAAAGTTATCCATTTTGGAATACCAAGCTCTAGGAGCTTGCTTAAGGCCATATAAGGATTTCTTAAGGCGGCAGACAAGGCTAGAGTTATTCTGAACATAACCAGGAGGTTGTTCCATGTAAATTTCCTCCTGTAAATCACCATGTAAGAAGGCAGACTTGACATCCATTTGATGGACTTCCGAGTTGTGTAAGGCTGCAAGGGAAAGAACAAGGCGGATGGAGTTCATTTTTGCGATGGGAGCAAAGGTTTCATTGTAGTCAATCCATTCAACTTGGGAAAAACCTTTGGCAACTAACCTTGCCTTAAGTCTTTCAACACTTCCATCTGATGCATACTTAGTTCTGTAGACCCATTTACATCTGACAAGTGTTCTTCCTTTTGGAAGAGGTACAAGATCCTAAGTATCATTCACCATTAAGGAACGATATTCTTCATCCATGGCTGCATCCCAATCTGGATTTCCTGAAGCTTCTGCAAAAGTTTCTAGATCATGATTCTCGGAAACTTGAGCCAAAAGAGAAGAGGCTTGTTGAAACTGAGAACGTGTTCGACGTTGATCTCTAGGATCACCGACAAGATCACCAGCTGCTTCACATGTTGAACAGACCCATCGAGGAAGAACTTGTGTTGGTGTAACTGGAGGAACATCAGCAAGCGGAGGTGGATTTTTATCCTCATTGTCATCATCAGAAACTGGAGTTGGAAACTTGTCAAGGAAGTTGGAAGAAGAAGAAGAAGGCACAAACGCTGAATTAGGCTCGCAGGCCAAAGATGGCACAATCGCCGAGTTAGGCTCGCAGGCCAAGAGATTTTCATCAAATTTAACATCTCTTCTAATGATTATATCATGAGAATGTGGTTGAAAAAGTCTATAACCTTTTACATCTTCAGAATATCCAACAAATATGCACTTTTCACTTTTAGGCTGCAATGCTTTCCGTTTTTCATCCGGAATGTGAGCCCATGCTTCACTACCAAATACACAGAAGTGACTTACATCAGGTTTAGTTTTACTCCATGCTTCTTCTGGTGTTATACCTTGTAATACTTTAGTGGGGGTGCGATTAACTATGTAATTTGCACAATTAATGGCTTCAGCCCAAAATTGAAGACTTAGTCCCTTAGATTGGATCATACAAATAGCCATTTCTTTTAAAGTGCGGTTCTTCCGCTCAACTACACCATTTTGTTGTGGTGTATATGGAACAGTGTGCTGTTGTTGGATGCCTTGTTCAGTGCAGAAAGTAGTGAACTTTTTGTTAACATATTCTCCTCCATTGTCAGATCTTAACTTAATAATTTGATGACCGGATTGTTTTTCAACAAGGGCCTTGTAGGCCAAGAACATGTTAAATACTTCACTCTTAAGTTTTAGGAAATAAACCCAAGTGCGTCTGGTGTAATCATCAATGAAAGTTAAGAAATATTTGAAACCAGAAAAGGAAGCAGATGGAAGAGGACCTCACAAGTCACTATGCACAAGCTCCAAGGGAACCGAGGCGTGCCAAGAGGCACGTTTGTCAAAACTATCCTGATGATGTTTTCTGAGTACATAACCGGAACAAACACCATCTCTGAGAGATACCATCGGAAGACCTGTCAGCATATTTTCTTTACATAGTTGTCGCAATGAGCGATAATTTAAGTGACCAAATCGCTCATGCCAAAGTTTGCTGAAGTTATCACTATGAGCAACAAAAACTGAAGGGAAAGGTGATGACCCAAAGTTGTTAAACTTGTACAACCTGGTAATATCATCAACAATTCCGGTAGCTAGGACCTGTTGAGGATCTTTAAAATCCTTGATTACAACTTGGTGAGGTGTAAAGGTCACAGTTTTACCTTCACCAGAATGAGTGATCTAATAGACTGATAACAAATTGCAGAAAATTCTTGAAACACATAGTACATCACTAAAATGACCATTATCTACTGGAACTGTTCCAGCTCCTACAACACTTAGAGATCTATCATCACCAACAAATATTTGTTTGGTGTTGCATTCATGCATAGTAGAAAAGATGGCTTGATCCTTAGCCATATGATAAGATGCTCCAAAATCAATGAGCCATTCATTTGAAGTAGAAGAAGAAGATGCATTATAAGAATAACCAGAAGCACAAAGTGCATGTCCATAAGAGGCAGATTCTGAAGGCAAATCTAGGCTGATGTGGTGCTTCTTCATTGCTGCTTCCAAGGCTACCATCTTCTTGAAACACTTAGATTCATCATGATTATCTTTCCCGCAATAGTTGCAATGACGCTCAGTCTTCTTGCCTTTTGGCTTATATCCTTTGTCATTTTTTAAAGAAGGAGCTAACTGAGAGGGTTTTGGACCCTTGTTTGACTTATTATTGCAAAAATTTTGTTTCTTGGGAGGTTTGGACTTTTCTTTCTGTTGGGACAATAAGGCTTTCCCAGATGCATCTGCATTGTTGATTATTCCAAGATGAATGAGTTTATCTTGTTCTCTAATCAAGGAATCACAAAAGGATTCAAGACTAGGCTCTTGATAGCTAGCTGCATTTAAGGATGCTTTCATGGAGTAAAATGTAGATACAAAAACAGAATATGCAGGTCCAAGTTTGGAAAGAATATGATAAATGCATTGTTTGTCTTCCCTCTCAATCTTACATTCTGCACATAAGAGTTTAAGAGTTTTGTACTTAGATAAATAATCTTGAATGCATGAAAAGTCACTTGGATTTAAAGAAATCAACTCATTTTTGAGTTGGTGACCTCGAATTTCATTGTGTTTACCAAACATAGATTCCAACTTGTCCGAAGCAGCATTAGGTTCATCAATTCCAGATATGTGGAATCGTAAATCAGTAGAGATTGACATCCCAATCAATCCACGAGCTTCATCACATCTATTTGCCCATTTTATTTTCTTATCATCATCAATGGGTTCTTTTTCTTTCCCTATTGTAATTCTGAAAAGTCCCCTACTTCGTAGAACATCCTCCATACGAGATTTCCATGAGAAATAGTTGGAACTGTTAAGTAGAACATCACAAGGGGTGGCCATATTTGTAAATTAATGGCTTTAAAGGTAAAAACCAATAGTCTGGATGTGAAGGGATCGAAAAAATAGGCAGTTAAAAAAAAAACGGCACTGAAAACTGACTCTGTATGATGAAGTTATGCTTGAACAAAGAAACTGTTGAAGATGTCCCCAATAGTGACGTGGCAGCTAGAGAATGTCCAGCAAAAAAAAGAACCCCCCTCTTCCCAAGATGAACCTTTTGACAATCACTTTACAAGAAAGTTGCTTTAAGTGAACCACTTTTGTAAAATAAGTGATTTCACTTTTACAATGATATTACTTTTAAATAATGCAACAATAAAAAAACTTAAGTGACTCACTTGTATTTTTATTTTTTATTATTTAAGTGAGATGCACTTTTACAATAAAATAACTTGAAAATAGAAATTGCATGCACTTTTTATTTTAAAAGTAACTTCCTAAGACTTGAACTCAAGACCTATTAAGGAATAAAGCAACTTTGAACAAAGTGAGCTAGATTAAAAGGTATGTAAAATATGGGAATGAGAAATGGTTTTTTTTTTTTTTTTACTCTTCCTGCTCGGTTTGCATGCTTGCCCTTTTTCCTGCAAAACAAACCACAAATCGAAACAAAAAAAAAATTTCCACACTTTTGGAGTTAGATCTTGTTAGCTTGCCCAAAAAGTCTACGTTTTCTCTCTATTTCTGATTTGCCGAGATCGCGCAAGGTGCACGGCAAAAAGCATAAGCAGCCGAAAAAAACCCTTTCCCTTTCTGTTTCTGGTTTGCCGAGATCGCTCAAGGTGCATGGCAAAGAGCATACGTAGATGGGAAAGCAACAATCTGAACAAAAAAAAATCTAACAGTAAAAAATGATAAAATATGAGATTTTTTTCTTTTAAAACAGAAAATAAAAAAAAATGCGTCACTGTAACATTATACCTTCAGATCTGATGAAATACGCGTTTCTGGAGCAACCGGGAACCGTTTTCGATCAAACGAAAACTATTTTCCAATGGAAACGACACTCCAGATGCAATGGAACACCTCCCATAGCCAAGAAATGCACAAAAATACCAGAACTAGAAACCCTTTCGAGTTTCGGCAACAACCGTTCAAGATCTAGATCATAACCGGAAGCGGCACTTCATAAAAGCTCTGATACCATGTTCGGGTACACAAGGTACTACCAAAGGAACGAACACCAAGAGAAACCACTTCACACAAACAGATCACAAATCAACACACCGATGTTTTGACGTAGTTTAAACCCTCTTGAGGGAAACACTCCACGGCCCCGGCAAAATAGCTTCTACGGGACAATTTATTATGCAAAGAAAGAAAGTTACAAATGAGCTTCTCATAATCGATCAACTAAACAATGACCCTCCATGCTCTTTAAATAGAGATCATGGACCAATCGGGTGTTAAGCCACGGATCAAGGTTAGGTTTGATCTAAGAGAAGTTGAGCCGTCGGATCACTCTATGTGAGGAACATATCGTGACCGTCGGATTAAGTATTTACAAATGCATACTAATGCATACTAAAGAAACACACTATCCCTAACGGATATATTACACAAGTTGATCTTAACTAACTCCTAAGTGTCTAAATATCCTAACAGTTCAGCTCAGCCCCTTACAGACCGGTGCTCCTAAACGAGATTGGGTATTCATCTCCTAGCTCCACCTTTTGCGTGAGTACAGCTGCGAGGGAGTCATCCGAATCAAAGGTATACAGGATAAAATCCTTATCAAAATCTGGGCTTCTTAAGGAAGGAGCCTTAGCTATAGCTGCCTTAATATCTCTAAAAGCATCATTTTCTAAATCTGTCCACTTGAACTGTAAGCTTTGTTTAACTATCTGCTGTAAAGGTTTAACAATTTGCGCGAAATCTAGAACAAATCTTCGGACGAAATTGATAGTGCCCATAAAGGACTGCATAGATTTATTGTTATAAGGAATTGGAATTTTATTGATAGCTTGTATTCTTTCCTGATCTATTGAGACTCCTCTTTTGGAAATAATATGACCCAAGAGTTTACCTTCGGGAACAGCGAACACACTCTTCTTGGGATTCAATGAAATACCATATTTCTGACAACGATAAAAAATATGCTTCAAATGGACAACATGATCTTCCCTTTTCTTTGAAAAAACTGTCACATCATCTAGGTAGACAACAACACACTGCCCACCCAATCCTTGGAAGGCGATATCCATTGCTCGTTGGAATGTAGCTCCTGCGTTTATCAGGCCAAATGGCATCCTTCTATATGTGAAAGTTCCCCACTTACTGCGGAAAGTAGTCTTAAGGCGATCTTCTTCGGCTACTAATACTTGATTGTAGCCAGAGAAACCATCGAGAAGGGAAAATAGCTCAGATCCCGACACAATTTGAAGAATTTGTTCCATGGAAGGGATGGGATAGTTGTCTTTATCCGAAGCTCTGTTTAAATTTCTGAAGTCTACACATAGTCTTATCTCTCCTGACTTTTTTCTTACGGGAACTAAGTTAGCAACCCACTCAAAATGCCGGACCTTGAAGATTATTTTAGCATCCAGGAGTTTCTTTAATTCTTTTTTAATCGGAGGTTCCAAAGTAGGATGCATCCTTCTCAATTGGTGCTAAATGGCTTGACACCTGCTTTCATTGGTATAAGATGTTGAATAATGCGGACATCATATGTTTTCAGATCCTCATAGGTCCATGCGAAAACATCTTTATATTGCTTAAATAGTTTGATGAACCTATCTCTTTCTCCCAGTGAACAACATTTGCCAAGGTTGACAAATTTTGGTTCTGCTTCAGTACCTAAATTAATTAACTCATGTTGTATTGATGAACTGTTATTTTTGGTATTAGCTGGCCTTTTGAACTTATTTTGAAGATCAAATAGCCTTTCGAGTGACCTTACCCCTTTGGGGATGAAATTTCCTTTATCTACATCCTTCTTTAGCAAATCAGAATCGTGTTCTTCTTCATCTATCACAGCTCCTTGGAAGCTGTCTTCGTTCATTAAAAAACTGATAATCTGTTCGTCATCATCGAAAACTCTAAAGTTTGTGATGTTATCGGGAATGGAGGGCCTGAAAATTAATTCAATTGAGCATTTATTATTAGATGGCACCAATCTAGAAGCAGATGTTGCTAACAAATCAGCTGCAGAATTTTGCAATCTAGGAATAGACTTTATATTGAAAGCGTCAAAATGCATAATTAAATCCCATACCTCATCCTGATAACCCTTCAAATGAGGTGAAAGACAATGAATGGTGTCCCTTACCTGTCTTACAACTATTTCTGAGTCACCAAAAACCTTCAGGTGTTTAACATTTAAACCAATGGCCTTCTTTAATCCATGTACCAAAGCTTCATATTCAGCCGTGTTGTTAGTACAATCAAATTCTAATCTACAGGACAAAAAATACTTGTTTCTTCTTGGATCCATCAGAACACAACCGGCTCCGGATCCTTCCAGAGTTTTAGAACCGTCAAAGTATAATGTCCAAAAAATATCTTTTGATTCAGCTAAGCTAGTATCTCTATGATCTAATTCAGTGACTAAACTAACTATATTACAGTCAATATCATCAGTCCGAGAGAAATGAAGGAGATCAGACTATTCATCTGATTCATGGCTGATGGTTTCAGATTGATAATTACCCGGATCAATTTCTAAGAAATAATTCCCCAAAACCGAGGATGAAAAGGTTACAGCCTCATTCTTTCCCTCTAGTTGAGTTACATTTTGGTTCATATGTGGTTATCTCAGGACTTTGATCTAATTCTTCCTATTTTGATAAGGAAACCACAGATGAGACCAATCAGTTGCAAAGTAACCATTGAGCTTTGTGGACCAGTCCCTACTTAAGATCAGACCATAGGCTTCAGGAATATCAACTACCATTATGTCGATAAACTGATAGACTCTAGAGTCGGTTGATAGTCTAATGAGAACATCTTTCATCTCCCCAATCACTTTGACAGCAGTCCTATCTAACTGGATAATTTGGGCCGGAGATGGCACAGGTTGCCTGTTAATTTTTTTACAAATTTACAGTGGCATGACGTTTGAAGATGCTCCAGAATCTACCAAAAAATTGTGAACATTATGATTGAAAATTTCAAAGGTCAATAGGAATGGCAATGTTTGAGATTTAGATTTTCCGTCGATACTAGCCTCATTAATTTCGGGATCTTCTTGAGAGTCTGTTAATGGAGTGCTGGTCTGGGGTTGTAGAATATGCAGCAACTTGTCTCATTGGTGAGGCAAACTGCACATGTCGAATATTGACACATTTGCTTTGACTTTCTTTATATCCTCAATAATGTCATATCCTATATCAGACTCGTTCCCAATTCGGGCTGGATGATCTATTTTACTCATTGTGACTTTAGGTGGCTGAACTATGGTGTCAATGTTTGGTTGTTTGGATAACTTTAGGCTGTTGTGGAATGATTGTTATATGCCTTCTAGGTAGTTATTTTGAAACTTTAGGCTTGGGGGGAGTCGAGTCTTTCACAGGATCCACAATAGGACCTTTACTGCGAGTATTAATATTCACAGCAGAGAGAGAGTTTCTATGGGATCTCCTTCTGCTGATTCAGTTATAGGTACCCAATCCCATAGCACCATAGTAGTATCCGGAGGTGGTTCTTCTAACTTAGGGCTCGATTCCTCTAGAGGATCATCTTGATCTGGAATCTGTGAATCCAACATTTGATTCATGACTAAACTCATAGAGTTAATCCATTGTGGGCAGCTCTTTTCCGAATGCGGTTCTTGATGAAAGGTGTATAAGTTCTTCATCCCGATTTCGTTGAGGTTTAAAACAAGGAAAGTATTCATGGGTCGATGAGGTTGATCGTCGTCTTCCCTTTTTTTGTAAAATGGCTTGAAAGGTTTCCTAGATGTACTAGCAGCCTTATCTTTCTCGAGATCTACAATTTTATTGGATAACTTCTGCATCATCTTAACTACATTCTCCATGTCTGTTGATGACTCTTCCTTACCTCTAGTGAGCAGCAAGGTTTTTTTACTGACTACTGGTTTTGTTTCAGCATCTAGAGCATGTTTAGCAATGTTATCCGCCTCCTCTTCCACCTTTCTAGCTTCTTCGAAATTCTCTATTAGGGTGGTTTTCTTAGATCTTTTAACAAACATTGCTATGGGTCCTTCAAGAGCTATTATATAATATTCAACCAGAGATTCTTCTGCTGGTTTATTTGCTTCACTAAAATTATTTAAGAGTGTTGTGAACCTTTGGTTAAAGTCTTAAACCTTTTATTTCTTTTCCATTCTTATGGACAAGAGTTCTTTCATAAGTGTAGCTACAGTCTTTTGGTTTCCATATTTCTTTAAGAAACAGTTTTCAAATTCATCCCAACTTGAGATCGAGCTAGGTTGTAGGCTAAAATACCAGGATGATACTTTTGGCTCAAATGTGGATGGAAAAAGTGTTAAATTTTCTGAATTTACTTCAATCTGATCTAGGATCTTAACTGAGAGAACAACATATACAGCATATCTACAGCATATCAATCATGGAGACAATAATGCAAGCACACAAGAGACACAAAGATTTACTTGGGGAAAACCATAAGGTGAAAAACCCCAATAACTTCCTCAGAGATAGATAGAGCAATGATACAACCAACCAAAAGAGATAGCCATAACCTAGCAGCAATCCTCCTCCTCCATAAGTGCGCCTCTCCTCCTTGAGAGCATGTGTGAGAAGTGAGTGAGTAAATAGAGTGCCTCCCGCACTCTATTTATACTTGACTTGACTTGCCTTTTTACCTAACTCATGTCGGCTCGAACTTAACCACATAACATAATGCTGAGTGGGCCGACCCCCAATAGGGTGGTCTAATAACCCTTTGACCCACATGGACGACCCCCAATAGGGTGGTCTAATAACCCATTGACCCACATGACTTATACAGGGCCGACCCCAAACAAGGTGGTCTAATAACCCATCAAGTATAAGTTACGACACTTACAATATAAATGACGACACTTCCTTATAGAGGAATAATACCATCTCTATAGGAATACAATATACATATATGTGAAATACATTCCGAAGTTACATATACATCAACACTCCCTCTTAACTAGGAAGGTATTTCTCAGCACAGTTCTTCTAGCACAAGTCATCTTCTCTGGATCATCGTCACTGGATAATCGTCATCGAGTCATCATCATCGTCACTGCTGCTGCTATCTCAATCAATCTCTGAATCTACTCGTCATAGGAAGTTCTACAGAGCCAGTCCTTTTTCATACTGGATGTAGGCCCACCACCTGCAGGTCTTCGTCATCACTGGCCATACTGTGGAATCCTCAGGACTTATTACGTGCGTCACAAAACCTTGAAAGAGCATCCCAGGATGTTACGGGTACACAACTCTGACCTGTAGGATCTCCCAGGGCGCTATTACATGTGACCCCACCACAAAACCTCGCAAGAGCATCTCAGGATGTTACGGGTACACAACTCCGACCTGAAATCTCCCAGGGCACAAATTACATGTGGTCCACCACAAAACCTCGCAAGAGCATCTCAGGATGTTACGGGTACACAACTCCGACCTGAAATCTCCCAGGGCAACGAATTACATGTGGTCATGGCAAAACCTCGAAAGAGCATTTTCCAGATGTCCCAGGGAACCGAATTACATGCCATAGGCAAAACCTCGAAAGACCATCTGCAAACCTCCCAGGGCACCGAATTACATGCCATAGGACAAAACCTCGAAAGAGCATCTGCCAGATATCCCAGGGAACCGAATTACATGCCATAGGCAAAACCTCGAAAGACTATCTGCAGATCTCCCAGGGCACCAAATTACATGTCCTCCCAGAGCAAAACATCGAAAGAGCATTTGCCAGATGTCCCAGGGAACCGAATTACATGCCATAGGCAAAACCTCGAAAGACCATCTGCAAATCTCCCAGGGCACCGAATTACATGCTCATATGCACAACCTGATCCACGGCCACAGAGTATCAACCTGATACTCATCATACATCATCCTGATGTATCCATGATCATCCTGATCATCATCACTGCAACGTCCTGCTGCATGTCATCTGGAGCAACATCCTGAAGCTCGTCATCTATGATCATCCTGATCATCACTACAACATCCTGCTGCATGTCATCTGGAGCAACATCCTGAAGCTCGTCATCTATGATCATCCTGATCATCAATGCAACATCCTGCTGCATGTCATCTGGAGCAACATCCTGAAGCTCGTCATCTATGATCATCCTGATCATCAATGCAACATCCTGCTGCATACCAAGTATCTACCTGATACATATCATGATCCATGATCCTCCTGATCATCAATGCAACATCCTGCTGCATGCCAAGTATCTACCTGATACATATCATGATCCATGATCCTCTTGATCATCAATGCAACATCCTGCTGCATGCCAAGTATCTACCTGATACATATCATGATCTATGATCCTTCTGATCATCAATGTATCCACCTGATACAAATACAAAACATATGATATATATCACCATACATGATCCACCTGATCATACAATGTATCCACCTGATACACATACAGATACATATCATCATACATGATCCTCCTGATCATCAATGCATCTACCTGATGCATACCAAGTATCTACCTGATACATATCATCATACATGATCCTCCTGATCATCAATGTATCCGCCTGATACAAATACAAATACATGGTCCAAGCATCCAACATGATGCATATACAAAATGATCCAACTGATCATATCCAAGCAGAAACCAGAACATCATCCTGATGCTCATCATCCAGCGCTTACATCCACAGCCATGTGAAGGATCCTCTTTCCAACATGCTTGGAATGGCTTCAGCAAATGTGTCCATCACTTCTTCCTCGAAGTGTCCTCGATCTGAAGAACGCCAAGCCTCTCTCTGAAGTACTCGAACTTCACCCTGGCTAGTGGCTTCGTCAGCACATCTGCAATCTGCTCGTCCGTCGCAACATACAGGAGCTTCACCGCTCCTCTCTGCACCATATCCCTGATATAGTGATATTTGATCTCTATGTGTTTCGACCTGTCATGAAACACTGGGTTCTCGGACAGCTTCACACAACTCTGGTTATCACAGAAGATACCAGTAGCTTCCAACGGGAGATCAAATAACTCGGACAGTAGCTTCCGTAGCCATACTTCCTCACAACTAGCTGAACAGGATACAACATACTCTGCCTTAGCTGTACTCAGTGCTACGCAGGACTGCTTCCTGCTAAACCAAGAGATCACACCTGATCCCATACTGAAGCAACACCCAGATGTGCTCTTCCTATCTGCAGCACTGCCAGCCCAATCTGAATCAACATAACCCTGCAGGTTAAACTTTTGATTCGCCTCATATCTGAGCCCATAATCCACTGTACCCTTCAGGTACCTCAGAACATGCTTTACAGCAACCAGGTGAACACCCCTCGGATCCGTCAGGAACTGGCTCAATGTGTTCAAGCAAAGCAAATATCTGGTCTCGTGTTCGTCAGGTACATCAAGGACCCAATAATCTGACGATACTTAGAAACATCAACTGGCTCAGATGAAGCATCACATAGAAGCTTCAGATTCGATGCCATAGGTGTGGCCATGGCTTTGCAATCCATCATCCCGAACCTCTTTGGGATCTCTACTGCATACTTCCCTTGTTCAAGGAAGATTCTATCTGCATTCTGCCACACCTTCATGCCAAAAACAAATAGTGCATCATCCCCAAGTTCTTCATCTCGAACTCGGTAGTAAGCTTCCGCTGCGTGTCGTCAATCAATCTATCTTCACCATACCAAGTTCTGCACATATATGATTTCCTATCATGTGTCTCAGAACCAAGTGGCTGCTCTACATACACTTCTTCTTCAACTACACCATTCAAGGAAGCTGTCTTGAATCCATCTGGTGTATCTTCTATTTCATCACTTTTATATTTTTCAATGCTGCCATCTGCAACATGCTTGATCTGATAGTTCCATTTGGAATTCATAGCAAACTTCCCTTCATGTCTTTGGGATTACATCCCAAACATCATTCTTCATGATCGACGGATCATGGCATTTCATTTCTTCATCTCAAATCCTGGGAACTTCAATATCTTCAATAGATATCTTTGTTGCTGGAACAAATGTTGTAGTTCTTCTTTTGTAGGAGATGGCATATGATCTTTCCTACACAACAAGTTAAATTGCATGATTAGAAAACATCTTATAGTTTTCAGAACAAATTCTTACACATAAAGAAATATGCCATACAGTCATGCAATTATCTTAGCCAATGCTTCAATACAACATTTATCCATATCCCGTAACTTTCTAGATGCCTTCCAATCTCTACCAGAACATTGTTAAGAGTGTGCACAACTCCCAACATGTCAGCAAAGAGGTTTCATTCTAGATAAGTAGCAATGGAATGTTGTACAGTGCCATAGGCTACTTACCCATGCATATTAGTAGTATACTGTTCATCAATGCAATTATTCTAATATGCATAATACACAACCTAATTCTAGGAACATCAGTATATACATTATTGAACAGTATTATTTAAGAAATGACAATTCAAATACTTATCTTTGTTTGTTCGTTGGGTGGACTCCCTCTGAGTCTTTGCTTCCTTGCAGGAGCTGCTGGAGTCCTAATCTGAGGTAGCTTCTTCTACACCTTTTTGTTGTGAAATGTAGAGAGATGATCAACTCCCTCTGAATATCTGCATCATTGCAGAAACTACTGAAGTGTGCTCCTTTGCTTTCTTGCAGGAACAACTAGAGTGTGCTCCTTTGCTTTCTGGCAGGAGCAACTGGAGTGTGCTCCCTCTTGATCTTTGCTTCCTGAATTACCTGTTCTTGAACTCATATTCATCCTTGGTCCCTATGCATGCTTATTAGTATCATGAATGTGTTATCCTTGTGATCTCATATAAAATCATACATTCATTAGTATACTATTAAAACACAATAATCTCAAGCATGTATAGTCATGATCATTTCAAACAGAAATAATAAGCATGAGCATTCAAGGATTCTTATGGTTAGTCAAATCATAAGAAACATAACATGTCTAAACCTGTAATTACTCAAGCCTATGACTCTTCAGGTTAGTTGAATCATCAATCAAGATAAGAGATATAAAATGCATAAAACCTGTGATTATTCAAGCCTATACTTTCATGATTCTTCTGGTTAGTCATATCATCAATTATAATAATATACATCCAACCATGATTATTCAAACCTATGACTTCATGAATAATTATTATCAACAACAGTATAAGATCCTAACACAAGGTAGGATTTTAGCTTGATATAGGAAAAACATACCTGGATTAGCATGCTAGCTATTTATGTCTAACATACCCGCATAATGTCTTCTGGTTCTCTTTAGTGACTTGTGCTAGTAACCTGCATGTCTCAAAAGTTAACCATTATAAAACTAAGTTATACATACCTCGAGAATGGATCTTCTATGAGATCCATGGCAATGGATGAATCTTTGTCCTCATGATCATATGTTCTTGAACTAGAACATGATTTGTCTTCTTGGTGTACCTTTCATGTTAGTAGACAACATAAAACTCATACAACATCACAATGTGTTAGTACAAACATAAGTTTCATACTCCTAATAAATGAATGACTTCTATCATGCATTCATAATTTTATTAAGGTGATATGACAAGTCTAAAATCAAGATTGTACTAACCGTGATAATATGAAGACAAGCATACCATAAACTTAATTATGAACAAATCTCAAAACATACCTCGATGAGTCATACCTGTCGAGATCACTTGTAATCTTCTTATGTAAGGCCTTAGCCTCATCTCCCTCTGAAACAGGAACTTCTTCACTTATGCAAGTGATTAACCCAATCCACTTGATTTGCAAGAACTGGACCTTGAGCTAGATATGGGTTTGTCAGAGAAACCCCAAAAATTCAAACTTTGAATTTCAAACTTCTGATAGGATAGAAATATGTGCCTTGATGAGCTGATCAAGTTGGTATATTCAAAATTTGAAAACTGCAAAGTTTCACTCCTCAATTTTGCCTTTGAAACTTCTAGATTCACTGGACGTGACCCTGAACTGGGGTTTGATGAAGCCCACTCTTTTTCCCCATCAAAATGTTTGATCCAAAGCTCTAAGCTTCTATTTTTCTGAGGAGCTTCCAGCCGTGGTCACAGATTTCAAAAATTCCCATTTTTACAGAAGCCCTAATTTTCCACTTTTCTGATCAAAGTCCCGAACTAGGGTCTAATCAAGCCCGGCCTTCTACCCAGCCAAAAATTCTGATCTTGGTCTCTAAATTTCTATTTTGATGAGTAGCATCCAGCCGTGGTCTCCGATTACAAAAATTCCAACTTTCTTCAAAGCCCTAAATTCCGGAAGCCATGAATGAAGGTACCAAAAAATAATTCTGTTTTGACAGAAATATGTACCTGATTGTTTCTGGTGTAACTCCGAAATTTTTGATCCACAGGGTCTGAAAAAGTTTTCTGAGATAGCCTGACCTGTTAAATTTCCATCCTCATAGGTCTGACCTCAATTGGATGTTCTGAGAGAGAGTTATGCCAAATGTCGCAACGTGACCTGTTTATGGGATAATACAGGAGAGCGAACTTGTACGGTGTGCCACGTGTCACTGGTTCGACTTCGGCCTCTGAAAAAGTTTTCTGAGATAGTGCAGACTGTGTAATACCTGTCACTTTTTACGAAATTTCATTTGGAGCTTCCTAGCCCAAGATATGACCTTTTTCCCAAGGTCACCTGATTTTGACTCAGATCTGGAAGAGGCAGAAACCCTATATTGTACAGATCATAAATCACAAAGTACAACGAATTAGAGGTTGTCCTTTGGACACAAGATACCTGGAGATCTTAGCTTCGGCCTGTAACAATTTCAGATCCGAAAACTTCGCCAAAACGGATTTATAGCGAAAGTGCTACGATGACTGGTTTTTGCTATATCAAGCCCTAGCATCGTAAGTGCAACAAGTGTCATACATGCCATATCATGCCTTCTTTCAGGCTAGCTCTGATACCATGTTAAATTTTCTGAATTTACTTCAATCTGATCTAGGATCTTAACTAAGAGAACAACATATACAGCATATCTACAGCATATCAATCATGGAGACAATAATGCAAGCACACAAGAGACACAAAGATTTACTTGGGGAAAACCATAAGGTGAAAAACCCCAATAACTTCCTCAGAGATAGATAGAGCAATGATACAACCAACCAAAAGAGATAGCCATAACCTAGCAGCAATCCTCCTCCTCCATAAGTGCGCCTCTCCTCCTTGAGAGCATGTGTGAGAAGTGAGTGAGTAAATAGAGTGCCTCCCGCACTCTATTTATACTTGACTTGACTTGCCTTTTTACCTAACTCATGTCGGCTTGAACTTAACCACATAACATAATGCTGAGTGGGCCGACCCCCAATAGGGTGGTCTAATAACCCTTTGACCCACATGGCCGACCCCCAATAGGGTGGTCTAATAACCCATTGACCCACATGACTTATACAGGGCTGACCCCAAACAAGGTGGTCTAATAACCCATCAAGTATAAGTTACGACACTTACAATATAAATGACGACACTTCCTTATAGAGGAATAATACCATCTCTATAGGAATACAATATACATATATGTGAAATACATTCCGAAGTTACATATACATCAACAAAAAGCCTGCAGACTACATCTTCATGCTGCACGTTCAAAAGATTCAGAGCTAGATAAAAACTCTTGAGATGATCTTCGGCTGAAATGGCTTTCCCTGGGTCAAATTTAGGCAAGACCTTCTCTGGATTTTTTGGAAGATTGTGGAATGGCCCAGCTAGATTCAACGCTCCCCTTGCTCTCCAAGCAGGTACAGCCATGTCCCTATGTGGAGAATCTGGTGGGGAATTGTAAGGTGAGTTCAGTGGAGTGTTCTTTGGAGTAATAAGTTCTCCAAGACATTCTTGATCTGAAATATTTTCTAGGTTTTCAAGATCGACCTTGTTCAGAGGTTCTACAATTTCTTCTAAAGTTAAATTCACAAGCTCTTCAAAACTTTGCACAAGAATCGAATCACGGGTGTACTGTCGCTCTTTTCTAGGGGAGCTTTTCCTAGGAAGGAAATTTACTGCGTTTAAACCACCTAGTTGTCTAACATAAGATCGTGTGTGCCTCCTCAAATCGTCTATTTCTGTAAAAGGTAAAGCATACAATGCTTCTTGAGGCTCAGGATCAGAGACAAGGTTTTCTTGATTTGTTACTTCAAGATTTGGGCTGTCTGAAATTCCTTCTTTAAGCAGGTTTTTAGTAACATTTATGACAGTGGGAGATTTTCCTTTATCAGCCATGCACTTTTAGGCCCTCCTTCTAGCGCCAAAAACTGTTGATGCCCCGGAGATCGCAGCATCAATCAGAAAGGGATCCTCCCTGGTAGACTATCCCAATTAGATTGTCCACCGTTTGGTATGGGGAATCCATCCGGTTAGCGGTTCCGACAACCGTTGGGTTTGCATATTTGCTTCAATTTTATCGGTTATGGCCCAATCCACCGTTCTTTTTTTTTATTTTGTAGTTTTAAATGATATGCAAGTGCCTAAGCTATCTTAATCTAAGTGCAAAACTCGAAATAAATCTATATCTAAAACTGAAATAAATCTAAACTATCCCTGCAAGGAGCAAATTATAAGTATGAGTAATGTACTGTAAGAGTTATCTAAGAATAAACAGATAGCCATTGAATCTTAAAGATAGATCCATAGTAAAAGTAAGAGATATCAGAAGATAGCTTCTAATTCAGATATAACACATTCCATTACTCATGTAAGAGAGAATTCATTTGCACAAAGAGAAGTAAGATCATTCAATACAGAGACATAATTCTGGACAGCAAAGAAAGATCTCACAGTAGAATATAAAGGTCACAGGAATAATCCGATATGCATCCAATATCCATTTCCATGCAAAAGCGTCATCTCCAGGCTCTTATTAGGTACATTTCATTTTTATGAAACCCATCCAAGATAGCTCGTACAAGTTCAGAAAAAATTATTTCCCTGCCAAAAGTCCTTTACACTACTTCCTAAACTTCTATTTATATTATTACAAAATGCCCTTTGGGCTTCCACCTAGCTCTTTACACTTGTCTCCTACAAACTTTTTCCCTTTTAATAAACAAAAAATTGTGACCCTTTTCTTAAAACAAAAAATTCCCTAAAAAGAAAAGGACAGCTGTCCAATGGCTCTATGCTTTAGACATATGAAGGTCAAAATACAAAAAATAGGAATCAACGCCTTAGGATTAGCGTGTTCACTCTTGGGACGGCGCTCCAACTGGGAGAGAAGCACGCGGGCTGGCTGTTACTGCTGCTGCTGCTGGGAGAGAAGCACTTGGACTGGCTGTTACTACTACTGCTGCTGCTACTTTCTTTTCCTCTTCTGCAATGTAACTAAACCAGACACCAGTGTCTCTGATAACTACATTTGTTGAGGAAGGGAGCAAGATTTTATGGGAAGTCACATCTTTACCAAGCTCTACTCCAATACCCTGAATTTCTACAACTGCTGCTTGGTGGATTTTTTTAAGCAAATGGTTGTGTATTGATGACATCCCAATATACTGATGGAGATCATCAATGGCTAAGACATCAATCCTATTTACATATTCTGTTTGGATACCCAGTTCTTCCTTCAAGTCAGATAAACGTTGATCTTTGCTCAGGAACTCATCAAGGGACTGAGGAAAACTCAACTTGCACTTATCATGCACTTCATGGATTTTTTGATAAAGACTGTTACTTTTATCCATTGTCCCTTGGATCTTAGCCATTAGCTTAAGGCTACAGTTCCTGCAGAATTTCAAAAGGGCTATGTCTTCATTAAAACCATCTATAGATTTGAATGGGAGAGGCTTGGGGAAATCAACCTTCCCTTCTCTCCATTCCATCTGGCTCAGGATGTTTTCTTTAACCCAAGTATATTTACCCTTAAGCCTATTGGCCTCTGCATCAACTTCTTTTAATCTAACCATCATGGCTTTGAGCTTGCACACTTCCTCAGTAATCAGCTCCTAACTGTCATGCATTTATTTCAGGATGCTACAAGACAGCTCATGGAAGGGAGACATATCTATTGCTATGCTCTCTGCCTGCTCTAATTGCTCAACCAATGACTGCTTATCTGCTTCTAGATGGGACACTCTAGCTTCTGCATTGTTCTTTTATGCTTCTAAAACCATCATCTGGATTGCTAGATGCTCCTTTTCTTCTTCTAAATGGTTATAGTTGTCTGACAATTCCTTATGCTCAACAGACAGGCGATTATACCTATTCACTACGAGATCCCTGTAAGCCTGCTCGTTAGCCACAGTATGTTGTAACATGCGAGCTCTCCTCTTTGTCGACTCAACTTCTCTAACTATATCAGCCACATTGTCCTGTGTTGCTTTTGCTGCTTCTACAGCGGCGGATGCCATAGTTAAGGGAGCCTTATTTGTATTTTGCATTACTGTGGTCTCCCGCCGGGTAACAATATCTTCTTGGAAGACTCTCTTTATCCTCTCTTCTGATTTTAGGACCACTGCCTTTCTCTTCTTATCATACACAAATTCATCCCATCGAGACACTGTATGCTCTTCTGATGGAGTGTAAGGGACGATTGGGAGGTCTATTATATTTATTTATGCTTCTGCGGGTGGGGTCTGGACTACTTGAGCTGAATCTGTTCCCACATTTTGGATACCGGAGACACCTGCTTGCGCTGTTTCCGCCTCCACATTTTGGGTGCTGGAGACACCTGCTTGAGATATGTCTATTTCCATATCCTGGGTGCCGAAGCCACTTTCTTGGGCATCTTCAGCTGTCTTGAGTTCTTCTTCCGTCTTTTGTCTCACTTCAGCTTGTTGCCCTTTCTCTTCTTCTTCAGCTTGCGGCTGATTTTCATTTTCTTCCATTTGCTTCGCATCTTCTGCTTCTTTCTGTAGCCTTGCATCTTCTGCTTCTTTCTGCTGCTGGGCTTCCTCAGCTTCTTTCTACAATCTTTCATTTTCTGCTTCTTGCTGTAGCTTTGCAACTTCAGCTTCTTGCTGCAACTTTGCAACTTCAGCTTCTTACTGCAACCTTGCTTTCTCTTTCAACCTTTGCTCTTCTTGTGATCGGGCATCAGCTGCTTCTTTCTCTTTCTGAGGGTTGGTTTTTCGGGCCGTGGTAGAGCTAGAGCTTGCTCCACTGCCTTGATGACAAATCTGCAACTCAGTCATGTTGCTGATGCCCCTGAATGCCTCTTCCTCGGCATCATAATAATGAGCATAAATTTCTTTGCAATGCTCGAAAACTTTCCCCCACCTATCATTTCTATGGAAAATTATTTCACCGAAGTGGAAAGCTTTCATCTCTTGAACAAACTCCTCAGTTGATGCAACCCCTGAGAATTTGTAGGCTCCTATGCAGAAGGGTAAAGGAGGGAAAGAAGCCTTATGCTGCTTGTTAAGCGCCGCTCTGATTCCATCCAAGAAAATTTGTCTCACTGCTTCCTTGAGGACTACATAGTCAGTAGCGTACTTTGGAAAAATGTATGGCACTTTGGTCCCTCCAAACATCCTGATGTAGGTGCCCTGCTCTGAGAAATAAAAATCTCCATAGTTTTCCAGGTGTTATAGGTCAAACTTGCACCTCTCCGTCCGTTATCACCCTGAGCTATTGATCACACAAAAGGACAACTTGGATGGAGGAGCATGTTGACCTTGGATGATATAACAACTCATTCCATTTCCTGAAATTACTGGAAAACCCCCAAAAATATCATTTTGAGATATGAGCGCTACTCTACTCAAAGAGACTAGAGCCCATACGCTACTCCACTATATAATAGTAGCACCCATATCCAAGTATACGCTACTCCAGTGCAGCATAGTAGCACTCACAATTTAAATTCGATTGAGCGCTAGTTGTTAAACACTAGGGTAGCGCCCCATATGCTACTCCACTATATAATAGTAGCACCCATATCCAAGTATACGCTACTCCAGTGTAGAATAGTAGCGCTCACAATTTAAATTCGATCGAGCGCTAGTTGTTAAACACTAGGGTAGCGCCCTATACGCTACTCCATTGAAGAATAGTCGCGTACATCTTAAAAGATGATTAAAAAATAAATTAATTCATCGAGGAGGATCAGTTGATGGCAGTTTCCTAACTCCCCCAACTTCCTCCATAACTACATCTCGACCTGAACTACTTCTTTAATCCTATAAATACCAAGAAGGTTAAAGGAGAAGGGTTAGAAATTGGAGTTAGTGAGATTGATTAATGGAAAAACTTTGAAGAAGCTTGCATTGGAGGAGTTGTTGCTGAAGACATCCAAGCCAGAAGAAAGCCAGAGCCCAGAATCTAGTTGCAGGAGCCTGTTTCATTATCAGGTATACTTATACATCATTCTACTTTTGACAAATAAAGGTTGAAGTGTTTTTCTTGTTCCAATTTGAATGTGTTATGAAATGGCATCTTAATTGGATCTATTTTGGTCAATGCTGAATGTTAAACATTGTTTTTGTTTCTTTCAAGCTTTATATATTGCCCAAAATGTTTTGAGAAAGGTAGTGTTCTTGCAGGTTTGCTAAAGGAAAGGTGGATTCGGAAGTGGAACACAGGATCATGTCAAGGCTAGGATCAAACTTCGATTAAAAGGTATGTTCCCTATATCCACAACTTCTTTCTTTTTGTAAATGTCTCTGTAATAGCATCAATACACTTACCTGTCACCCCAACCAAGTTGATAGCATTAGTTTCCTTGCTATAGGGTAGAAATGCCCGCCAATAGACTGGCGACTCCACTGGGAAAATAGAGTTTTTGGCTTTAGGAAACTTTGTTCTTGTGTCTCTTCTTAGTTTGTTTTGACTTCTTTGATGTGTCAAGAACCTTTTTAGGTATCCCTTGCCTTTTTCTTTCCTGCTTTCATCAATTTTTTATACCTTCCAAAGTCAGTTTTCAAGCCTTTGAAATATGAGCGCTACTTTGATATATGTATAGTAGCGTCCATACGCTACTGTTCTATATATACAGTAGCACCCGTTTCTGCATGGGCGCTAGTTTCTCTACTACACAGTAGAGTACACTTTCTGAAGCATTCTTTTTTTGGGTTGCTTGTGTTTAAAACTTTTGGTGATTTGCTGACTGTGCTGTAGGATCCCCTTGATGATTGCATGAGGTTTTTAACTGTTGTTTAAGTCATAAGAACCTTCTCTTGAAGTTTTTCCCATCTTTTAAACCGCTTGTTGACCTTTGGGATTTTTGAGACTTTTTATTGACTTTTTGGAAGACTTGGTGGTGTTTGGTGACGAACACTTACACTTTTTTAGACCCTGACTGCCTGTTGCCAGTTTACAAACCTGCATACTCCTGTATCCGTTGTTTGTGGCGACGTTTGTCTGCTCTCTACTACTTCCATCCTTTGTTTTAGGTTTTGGTCTTTGGTAGAGCCTCTAGGGTGTCTTTTTTTGGTCAAGTTTCATTCTTCCTAGACTTCTTGTCTTTTTGCTGGTTGCAAGTGCTTTTAAACAGCTGTAGGCTAGTTCATTTTCTCAGTTTCTTTGTGTTAGTAAGGCAGCTTGCTTGTCTACTTGTGCTTGGCTTAGTGGTATTGGTAGGGTTAGATACTTTAGGTCAGTCCTTTTGTGTCTTTCTCCTTTGTTTTCTTCCACTTTGTGCCCAAGTTTAGAGGCTTTTTCTTTGTAAAAAACCTGTAGATTAAGTCTTTTTCGAGATAGGGTTTCGACAGCTATAGGCCTAAAAACTTTTAGCCATACTTACACACTTTGCATATAAAGTTTTATTTGGCTTTCCATTTTATATAGTTCTTTTTCGTTTATTGAAAAAGCAAAAAAAATTGGTACTTCAAGTTAAAATAGAACTTGTCTTTGTCATTGCAAGATAACTTAGTATATTTTGTATAATTTCAAAAAGAAAAAAAAAGAAAAAAAATTTAAGTAAGTTTGCTTAGATTTTCAGTTTTGGAAAAGAAGTAGATGAAAAAATAAAAAAAAGTTTTGTTGTAGGAAGTTTGAATTACATTTGCACTTTTGTTTTCTTGTTATAACCATGCTCACACACCCACTACCCTTTTTGGGTAATAACAGCCCTAAAATTTACTAATAAAATGAAATAGAAACATTTTTCTTTTTAGGGTACACTACACCAACTAGTTTTGGTTAGGATCTTGGGTTTAAAACACCGTAAACCACCCAAGGTCACACATTGTGCAAAAATCGTAGTGAGACTATCATAGGTAAACCCACCTCACTCAAAATTTACCTGGGATCTATGCAGTAGGTCATTGCGAGATCAGTTTGTGGGAATACCCCTCCTACTTGCTGTTCGAGCATACGCCAGGATCAGATTGCATATTGGGGACTCTTTCGAGTTTGGGGCTTAGCTACCCTTCCCACGCTTTCTGATTCGACCGGTGACTGTTCCCCCAGGAATTTTCGGTGTTGTGGTATCCATAGTATCAGACTTTAGGTTCATACACAGGTTACAGCAGAGGGTATATTTGTTGTACCTAAGACAGACGTGGGAGGAAACCCCTTGCAGGTCTTTGGGAGGGCAGTTGGGTGATTCCAGCGCTTGCACCCTTAGTCATTGTATTGTGGACCCCGGGTAACTGTCTTTCTTCCTTCGTTGATCTGTTCTGGGCCCTCATCATCCCAGACTCTTCTCCGGAAGGCATCTTTGTTTGCCTGGTTTGTATACTTAGGATATTTTTTAGTTGGCATGCTGTTTGCCCCCTAGTTGTAGTGGCCACTAGGTTCTAGTCTGTTATTTTATATTTTTAATCACGGAGAATCAACAACTCCGTAGATCACGAAGGATTCAAAACCTTCCACCAGTTAGAATAGAACCTATACAACCAGCTAGACGACAGCGGGTAAACCTTGGTATTTCTTCAGAAATTACCTCTGAAATAGAATTGCTTGAAGAAATACTTGTAACAGAAAACCTTGAAATTGAGGTTCCTGAGGAACCACTACCAGGTACCACAGATCAACAACATTTTAGTACTGTTGAGGTGGAAGATCTTACTTCCGTGGAGTATAGCACTCCTTTCAATCCTCCCTTAACCAATACTAGAATTTCGCTCCTGTCACCTGTTGGTTTCCAGCAGCCCCTTTTCAGTGCAGATCTTTCCTTTCCTGGACATCTGATGTCTAACCCAGGAGGTGAACAAGGGGTTCCCCAAACTCCCACTTTAGGTATGAACACCAGCACAGTTAACCCTTCTTTTACTTCTACACCTAGTCAGGCACAAACCACATCTGTGCCTACTCCATCTTTTAGTTTCAACACTAGTACATTAGGTATGCCTAGTTCTACAACGATGGCATCTATTCCTACACCTATTGTTGGACCTAGCAGTATGGCCAACTGTGCGACACCTTCTGCTTCTCAACAGTTATATCAGATTCCTAGTACTTGGGTTTCCACACCTGTGGTAGGACCAAGTGCTTCTGCAAACATACCAGTCATGGGTGCCATGACTGCACCGTCCACATCATCTTCTATTGGTTTCAACACCTTTGTAGGCCCTAACACGAACCAATGTAGTGTGCCCGCAAGTAACACCCCTTTTTCCTTATTCTGAGGGGGAGGGGGTAATATCTTTAACCAGCAATATGGCAGGGATAACACCTAGCCACAGTGGATGAACCAGCAAAGCACTAATCCACTCTCGTATGGGTGGGGAAATTGTAATAAGTCTTTCGTACAACAACAACAGCTGGCAGGGGGAAACCCCTATCAACAGTTGGTAGGTGGCAACTCCTATCAACACATGGCCGGGGGCAACCCTTATCACCAGACGGCTAGGGGCAACCCCTACCAACAATTCATGGGACAAACGATGGGTGTTTCCCCTTATCAAGTACCATCTTACCGGCCTCGTCTACCTTTTCTGGCAACTTTGAATTTGCCAGAACTTTCTAAACTGACAAATGATCCTGTGTGTCATAATGCCACATGGCCATCAGTTCCCACCAAATTGCCTTCAGACATTCCAAAGTTCGAAGGCAAAGTTGGTGAAGACCCTGGTGACCATGTCACTACCTTTCACTTATGGTGTTCTTCAAATTCGTTAAATGAGGATTCCATCAGATTGAGATTGTTCCAAAGGACCTTAACTGGTTCCGCAGCCAAATGGTACATTGAGTTACCTGCGGCTACTTTCTCTAGTTTTGGGGATCTAGCAACCGTCTTTCTGAACCATTTCCAACTTCCTGTTCGGTATGATGCTGGAACAGAACTTTTGTCTACTTTTAGACAAAAGAAAGCCACTCACTTATCTGACCACATTCAGGAGTGGCGAATATGGAAGAGGCTCATAAAGGCCAACATTCCTCCAGAGTTCCTGCTTGAATGGTACTTGAAATCACTCCATCTTTTAGTTTCAACACTAGTACATTAGGTATGCCTAGTTCTACAACGATGGCATCTATTCCTACACCTATTGTTGGACCTAGCAGTATGGCCAACTGTGCGACACCTTCTGCTTCTCAACCGTTATATCAGATTCCTAGTACTTGGGTTTCCACACCTATGGTAGGACCAAGTGCTTCTGCAAACATACTAGTCATGGGTGCCATGACTGCACCGTCCACATCATCTTCTATTGGTTTCAACACCTTTGTAGTCCCTAACATGAACCAATGTAGTGTGCCCGCAAGTAACACCCCTTTTTCCTTATTCTCAGGGGGAGGGGGTAATATCTTTAACTAGCAATATGGCAGGGCTAACACCCAGCCACAGTGGATGAACCAGCAAAGCACTAATCCACTCTCGTATGGGTGGGGAAATTGTAATAAGTCTTTCGTACAACAACAAAAGCTGGTAGGGGGCAACCCCTACCAACAAATACCTGGGGAAAACCCCTACCAACAGTTAATTGGGGGCAACCCCTATCAACAGTTGGTAGGTGGCAACTCCTATCAACACATGGCCGGGGGCAACCCTTATCACCAGACGGCTGGGGGAAACCCCTACCAACAATTCATGGGACAAAAGATGGGTGGTTCCCCTTATCAAGTACCATCTTACCGGCCTCGTCTACCTTTTCTGGCAACTTTGAATTTGCCAGAACTTTCTAAACTGACAAATGATCCTGTGTGTCATAATGCCACATGGCCATCAGTTCCCACCAAATTGCCTTCAGACATTCCAAAGTTCGAAGGCAAAGCTGGTGAAGACCCTGGTGACCATGTCACTACCTTTCACTTATGGTGTTCTTCAAATTCGTTAAACGAGGATTCCATCAGATTGAGATTGTTCCAAAGGACCTTAACTGGTTCCGCAGCCAAATGGTACATTGAGTTACCTACGGCTACTTTCTCTAGTTTTGGGGATCTAGAAACCGTCTTTTTGAACCATTTCCAACTTCCTGTTCGGTATGATGCTGGAACAGAACTTTTGTCTACTTTTAGACAAAAGAAAGCCACTCACTTATCTGACCACATTCAGGAGTGGCGAAGACGGAAGAGGCTCATAAAGGCCAACATTCCTCCAGAGTTCCTGCTTGAATGGTACTTGAAATCACTCCTTCCTTATATTTCTAAGGAAGTAGCTACATCTGGAGTATCCAATGAAGAAGAAGCCATCTTAAGGACTCAACAGTTAGACCTTGTATATGCACAATCTGGTTTACTGTACGAGATTATACCTGACGCACCGAGATCAAACACTGATCTGAGTAGACCGAAACCTGGACCACATGCTGACGGCATAGTGGGTTCAGTTGATTCTGAAGCCTTCGAAGCACTGACCAAACAGGTCCATGCCTTAGCTGTCAAACAATCGACTGCAGACATTTCTTTCGTCACAACCTCTCCTTCTACTTCTGAACCTGTCAATCAGGTCCAAAATAATCAAAAGGGCCCTCGGTAGCCCAACAACAAAAAGAAGGGCAAGAAAGGAGAGGGGAACCAACAAAAGCCCAAAAAAGACAATGCCGAAGAGGGTAACAAAGAGGAAAAGAAGGTTAATTTCCCTTGTAAACTTTGCAAGCAGAACCACCTTACTCATCAATTCCCTCTGCTTGAAGAAGCCCAGAAGCTCTTAAGAGAAAAGAAGCCTGCCGTCCTGAAAGATCGATTTCCCAAAGGGCAAGGCTCAACTTCTGGCACCTCCAAAACTGGGGGCACTTCGCACGCTTCGGTTGATCAAACATTCATAAACATGGTTAACTCGGATGCACTTTTGCAAACTAGAGCCATGAACTATACCCCAAAAATGCAGAAAAAGGATAAGGAGATTCCTGAATCCTCCACTCCACTCCACATACCTGTGGACCCAATGCCCAAGATTCCGAAAGGTGTCTTGAAGAGGGCATCGTACAATCCCAACACACGGGCTGCTTCTAACTACAATGTGGTTGAAGATTTAGCCCAGACCCCTTGTGCCATGTCTACTCTAGAAGTCTTGCAGAGTTGTCCTTTACAACGAAATGCACTTCTGGCAGCTATTGGGAGCATGGAATCCTCCAACATGTCTGCATGATTTGATATTACTGATGTCAAATACCGGTTGCCCTATCACGTTGCCCTTTAGATTGAGGTCGTTCATGGTCCAATGACCATCAGACGAGCTGTAGTAGATGAGGGACCGTCGACTTGCGTAATGTCAATTTCCTGTTGGAAAGCTCTAGGTTCTCCTGAGTTAATCCCTTCCAACACAATGCTTACTGCATTTGATGGTAGAACTTTCCGTCCACATGGAGTTTTGCCATCATTTAATGTCACCTTGGCCGGTAAGACAGTTGCTATTGAGATAGAAGTTCTGGACGCTCCGCTCGATTACAATATGTTATTGGGCAGGAGTTGGACTTATGCCATGCAAGCTATAGCATCGACAGTTTTTCAAGTGGTCATGTTCCCATTTGAAGGTAAGATCGTTATAGTCGATCAACTTTCTTTCACTCAAGGAAAACACCAGACTTCTTCGGAAACCACAGTTCCTTTGGTTAATCAAACCGCCCCGGTTAAGGAGAGTTTAGGAGCAGGGTTGTATGGTTCATTAATAGGCACCTTTGATATCCCCTCCCCTATTCTTTTTATGCATTCTGATGTGGGTACTGCCACCGAAACATTTGCGGTCGGTTTAAGAACTGATCCTTGGATCCTTCCTACCACGTCAGAACCTTGTGTGCCTCCCTCCATTGCAGAAGTGGCCTATATGGAAACTCAACATGCTGCAATGGAACATATCATGACTCCACCTGTCTCTGTTGAGTCAGATATGGACTATGCTCCGGCATGGTCGCTGAATTCTACTCACTCGTTCGATTGTTTAGATACGGTTTTTCCATCTGATGAAGCCATCTTAGAAGTTATGATGGGCTTGGACCAACCTTGGGAACATATGCATCATAGGTATTACATACTTCCAGATCTAGACAGAATTGAGAGAGGAGAATTCCCTGTGAGACCAGGTGGATTGGTTGATTTGTCATCTTCTCCTTCTACTTCAAGAGCTGTTTATGCTGAAGGAAATATGGCTAATATTTCAAGAACAATTCCAATACACATTTCCACCAAACCTGGGGTCGTGGAAAATATTTTTATTGGTGCAGACTGTTCTCCAGAAGAGATAGCTCTGTATACAAAACTTTTTAAATAATTCCGTGACGTTTTTGCCTGGTCATATGAGGAGATGCCAGGTATTGACCCAACCATTGTGGAGCATGTCATCACGACATACCCTAACGTGAAACCTGTGAGACAAAAGCTCCATCCCGTAAACCCTAGAAAAGCGGCCGCCATTAAGGCAGAGGTTGAAAAGTTGCTCAAAGCCGGTTTCATTTATCCGATTGATATGACGGAATGGGTTTCAAACCCCGTTCCGGTTGATAAAAAACAAGGTACCATTAGAGTCTGTACTGACTTCCAGGATTTAAACAAAGCTTGTCCGAAAGACAACTACCCCACACCATTTATCGATCAAATTATAGATTCTTGTGTGGGACACGAGATGTTCTCTTTCATGGATGGTTTTTCAGGTTACAATCAGATAGAAATCAAACTTGAAGATCAGCATAAAACGGATTTCATTTTCCCGTGGGGTACCTTCGCTTATCGGAAAATGCCATTTGGTTTAAAGAATGCTGGAGCTACTTTCCAGCGAGCAATGAATTTTGCTTTTCATGATATCAAACACATTGTGGAACCTTACTTGGATGATCTCCCGGCGCGATCTCGAAAGAGATGGGACCATCCAGCCCACCTTAGACAAGTGTTTGAAATATGTAGACGATATAAGATTCGGTTGAATCCTAATAAGTGTGTGTTCTGTGTTGAATCAGGACGTTTACTGGGTTTCATTGTCTCTAATCATGGTATAATGGTTGACCCACTTAAAGTTGAGGCAATTGTAAATCTGCCTCCTCCTCGCACCTTGCGACAACTTCAAAGTCTACAAGGCATGTCTAATTTCTTACGGCGATTTATCATAAACTACGCCAAAATTACCAAAGGTTTTATGAGGCTACTCAAACAAGATTCCTACTTTGTGTGGGACGAAGCTGCTCAAGCATCCTTTGAAGCTTTAAAAAAGGCACTCCTTTCAGCACCCTTGTTGAGCCTGCCAGATTACTCAAAAGATTTTCTTTTATACCTGGCAGCGTCTCTTACTACAATTGGTATAGTTTTGGTTCAGGAAGACGATATGCTACAAGAACATGTTGTCTACTATCTTTCTCACGCATTGATAGCCCTTGAGGTTAAATACTCGCACGTTGAGAACTTAGCACTTGCTGCGGTCTATGCGGTACAGAGGCTTCATCACTATATACTTTTACGAACTACTACTGTGATAGAAGAAGTCAATCCTTTCCAGTACGTTCTCACTCGACGAATCATCGGTGGGAAATACAACAAATGGATTGTGATCCTACAGGAATTCGATTTGGTATTCCAATTAGCCAAATCGAAAAAATCACTAGTGTTCGCTGAGTTAATCTCCGAATTTCCAAGTGACCTAGAACGCATTGAAGAAGAAACATCATTTCCTGATGAACATATCTTCCTCATTTCCTCCTCTGACCCATGGTACGGAGATATCTTAATATATCTCCAGACTTTGAGGTGTCCTACCACTTTTTCTCGAGAAGAGCGACGCAAGCTCAAAAGCCATGCGAAAAACTACCTTATCATCTCAGATACTTTATATCGACGTGGGGTAGATTCCATTTTACGACGCTTCTTAACTCGGGAAGAACCCGAAGCAGTATTAAATTATGCCCACAGTGGAGATTGTGGGGGACATCTTTCGGGGTTGGCAACAGCTCAGAAGATACTGCGTGCCGGATATTTTTGGCCCACGATCTTTAAAGATTGTGTGGAAGCAGTGAAACACTGTCGATCGTGTCAGTTTTTCACTAAGAAAATGAGGGCACACCCAGCTCCTCTTCATCCTGTAATTACAGCAGGTCCCTTCAAAAAATGGGGGGTTGATTTCATGACATGCAATCCAGCTTCGGCTGGAGGACATCATTAAATCATCGTTGCCGTTGACAACTTTACTAAGTGGGCAGAGGCAATGCCTACTGTTAAGGCAGATGGAGAAACTGCCGCTTATTTCGTGTTTAATCAGATCATAGCATGGTTTGGCATACCTAAAGAGATAGTGACTGATCATGGCAGTCATTTCCAAAATAGCATGATGACTGAGTTATATACAATGCTTGGTTTTCGACAAGAACATTCGTCTTCATACTATCCTCAGGCGAATGGACAAGTTGAAGCAGTGAACAAAACTTTAAAGGTTATACTGCAAAGAACTATTAATGCCAGTCGGAATAACTAGCACATCATGCTATACCCGGCTCTTTGGGCTTACCGAGCCAACGTTAAGACTGCTACCAGTTTCTCTCCCTTCCAACTGGTGCGTGGGATAGAAGCAGTTGTGCCGATTGAATACGAGATTCCTTCGCTAAAACTAGCCGTTCAGTTACTACCCGATACTTCAATACTCGAAGAACGTTTGTTACAATTAGAACATCTAGATGAACAGCGCCGAGATGTGCTTACAACAAACGAGGTTCACAAAAAATGAGTTAAACGACAGTACGATAAATCCGTCAAACCTAGGGTTTTCATTGAAGGAGACTTGGTCTTACTTTGGGATCAAGACAAAGAACCCTTAGGACCTGGAAAATTCAAATCCAGGTGGCTCGGACCTTTTATAATTTCTAAAGTATTGAAGAAAGGTGCCTACGAACTAGTAGATTACGAGGGTAATAAGTTGGCCGAGCCTAGAAATGGGCTCTACCTGAAGAAGTATTACGCTTAGGCTGAAGTACTTTTTCTTGTAACATAGCTGTATATTTTTGTAAAGCTAGTTTTTGTTATGCTCGTTAGGTGATCTTATGTGTGTTTCGTTTCGTGTACCAGATGTCAACCGAACATTTCCTAGGATTTGTTGATGGCGCCAGTCGCCACACCTGTCAGTTGGCTGCAGCAGCTTGGGTCATTTATTCACCCGCTGACCAACTTGTCTCTTCGGGGGGGGTTTGTTTGGGACCTGCCACGAATAATGTAGCTGAATACAGTGCAGTTATAGAACTTCTCCGAGATGCTCTCAGTCATGGCATTTCGTACCTGGAGGTAAGACTTGACTCACAATTAATTGTATTTCAGTTAACAGGCATCTATCAGATCAGGGATCCAGGATTGCTACGTCAGTTTCTACGAGTTAGACTATTGGAAAGATAATTTCATTCTATCAGATATGAACATATTCCAAGAAGTTTAAACACTTTAGCTAATTCTTTAGCAAACTATGTGTTAGACTGGCATTTGCATCACACATTATCATAAACAACATTACACACATAAAATTTAAACGCATACACATGTAAATAACCGATACTGTATATAGCTGATACCGTGTCAAAAAATATGAGTTTTGAGTCATGAGTCGATCAAGTCAAGTCATAAAAGTACAAAAGCTGGGCATAGTAGCCTCAAAAATATATACATGGAATGTTTTCTTCTCCTATGGAGAAGGAGGGACCTCCTCATCATCTACCGCATTGCGATAGCATATCACTAGTCTAGCAACCCTCCGCATCAACCTAAGCCATGATGGGGGCACCCCAACAACATCTTCTTGCATATCAACAGGTATCTGGTCCATACGGCATGCAGGAATCTCATGAGTCAACCGACTCATTTTCCTCTCCAAGGTTCCCAACATAGCATCTGCTGCGGTAATATCAGTTGGCCTCACATAGATGGTAGGATGGCCCTCAGGACGAACAGGCCCAACATCTGCATTTGACACTTGATTAGAACTTCAAAACTCATTCATAAAAATCAAATACTTGAAAAAGTTTGAAAAAATTAAATAAATTCTCAAAATTTAAACATACCAATATCTCCCCAAGCTCCACCTGGCGGAAGCACCAGCTCTGGATCGTGACGGAAATCCAATCCAACAAGGGAAACTGCTCAAAGGTGGGCACTTGCCTCTCCCACCACCCCCAGAAGTCATCAATATGGTAACAATAGTGACTTTCCCCACCACCTTGGCGGAGGAAAATGTCACCCCAACGGCCTAGTCTGGGCTCACGGGGGTTAACCTGTGGTAGAGGCATCCCCAAACTAATAGCAGGCATCCTCTCGAAGAAGAAAGTACACAAAATACTTCCGTACCCAAAATTCTTCATTGTGCCGGATTTGCAACCTGTCAATTGAGACTTCATGTTTGCCAACAAACTGGTACACCAATCATAAACATGACCGTGCAAGCATTGTACACCAATATGCATCGAATGCCTGGAAGCTAAGTGTTGTGATGCACTACCGGCTACCCGGTTGATCATGCTCACTATCACTTTCAAAGGGAGACCGTCAATAGTCGAAATCAGAACTTGGCTTCCCGATTTTTCTGCTCCGGCAACACAGTATGTATTCACATATTCTTGCACTGATCGTGCACCCAAACGAGAAGACCCTTTCAGATTGATTACGTCTCCTCTCCTTGAGAGACCGGTAATAAAGTATATGTCCTCAACGGTAAGCTCAAGAGTTTTCCCGCGTATGATGAAGGTATTAGTATCGACATCCCAATACTGAAACAGTCTTCGAAATAGTTTGTTTAATGCCCGCATGTTTACGGTTCGATAAAATTTCAACAAACCACATCTTCGGAGCGCATGGAGGGTAGCCGGGTCTTGCATGGCTAACCTATCCATGTCTTCATGCTCCCTTTCCCTCCATTGTAAGACCATCCTGCACAAAAAACCAAAATTTTTTGAGTCTCGGCGCTTGAAAGTAGCTTTGCAAGTATGTACACTACTGTGTATACTACACAGTAGCATGTAGGCGCTACTCTGTTTAAGCAAAGTAGCACCCATTGAGTTTGTACGCTACTCTTGTGTTTACATAGTAGCTCTCGCGCATAAAACCTTATGAACATTGCGTTGCAAGCTATTTTTGCTCAAAAATTGAAAAATAAACCATTGAAATGCAAGATAGGTGGATTTCTACTTACTTGGTGGAGGAAGTTTGATGTTTGGATGCCCGATTCGATCGCAATGGAGATTGCAAATTTGCAAAAGTTGCCCCAATTTTTGCCCTACAAACAAATTGAAAATTGATTTTTTAAAACAATGAAATTATATATAAAATTGGATTTTGATTTTTACCCATATTTGTTAATTTTCCATAGTTTCAAAACTTTCAAAAAACCCTAATTAATCAATTGAAACACACAATACGGTATAACACTGATCCAAGCTCAATTTTCACTTAATTGTTGTCGGATTCGTCTCCTAAGCTCAAATTTCTTGATGATAGACCTTGTCAGTTAACTAAATATTCCAAATTCATATATCATTCGAGATTTTTGCCGCATCGACTAATATTTTGTTGAAGACCTAGTTTTGGCAGGACATGAAGTTATGATCCTAGAAGCTGACCTTTAAGTCATTTTAAGCTCTTGTTTGGACTATTTAAACCTAAACAAGATTGCCGAGCAAACTTGTCCTCTTTCAGATAGTCAAAGCATCCGAAGGCTCATCCACTCAGGTATAGAATTACCCCTTTTCCGGGCCTCAGTGGATTAACTACGGAAAAGGTATACTCTAGGTATACTCCTGTATGCGCTAGAAGAGTTCTCTTTTCATTGTTTTATACTTTTTCGGGGGAGGAGACTAACTGTACGAAAAAGGACCTTTTGGAGTCTCTCTTTAGGGTTTTCAGACTCTCTAAACATGAAAATACCAAGTGAGCATTCACCTACTCGGACTCGATGTGAAATCCACGAGAGGGTAAGTAGAGGACCGTTTAAGTTTTTCAACTCTATAAACAAGAAAACACCGCCGAGCACAGACCAATTCGAGCTCGATATAAAATCCACGGATAGGTGAAAAGAGGATTGTTTAAGTTTTTTAGACTCTATAAACAGGAAAACACCGGCGAGCATTAATCTGCTTGGGCTCGATACTAAAATCCACGAGCAGATATATGGAGTTATTGTTTAAGTTTTTCAGACTCCTAAAATTGAAAACACCGGCGAGCAAGAACAGATCTCGGCTCGATATTAAAATCCAGAGATCAGTACATATAGAGTAATCTTCTATCTCTTCTTCGAACTCTATAAATTATGAAGAAGGTACTGAGTCTTCCTCCCATGGGCTCGTTAAATTTTTACATGGTTGAATCTATTGAGTTTTCATTCTTTCTTGAACTCATTAAAACAGCAAGAAGGGTATTCTTTTATCTAAAAAGAATAAGGAACGGGGAAGACATATCATATCTTCATTGTCAAAGGCAGTTTTCAGTCAAGTTCTATCCTTGAACACAGCACCTACTTGAGCCTATCTTGTCGGTTGGGTTTAGTTTTTGGCCTCAGGGTGAACCTTTCCTCCGAGTTATTTACTCCCCTGGTTGGTTATTCTTCCAACCATATGGAGGGTTTGTTAATGTCTCTTACATTTCAGACTTATTTACCCCATTATGTCAGAAACTGCCTGAGTCACTTTTGTGTCGTGCTCACTGTTCAAGGATATACCCTGTGTCGACCATTCTGCAGTTTACCTTGACCTCATGTGTCGGCCTTCCTAGTGTCAGTCTTGTTGCATATTATTCCATATCAGCTCTTACCAGTTGAGTGTTCCTCGAGTTGGATGATGGAGGATGCCTTAAGGCCTCCCTTCCAACGGACTTCTTCCCATCGACACCAAATCATTATTCTGGGATTGAAGTTTAGAGTTTTGGTTAGTACCTTGGAGATTGCAGTCACCAGTGGCAATTTTCCTCGCTGTTGAATCATGAGAATACATTAATGTCTCTTCTTCGACAGGATTCCCAAGTGTTCGACTCCAAGTTCATCTATTCACATTTGGCGAATCATACTTGGTACCTTGGACTCCATCATCATTATCGGTGGAAGTCCTCGCGTTTGTTAACGGTATACATCAATGACCGGTAATCAAACGATGCCCTCCATGTTCGACTATCAGCTCATTTATTCACATGGTTAGGGTTTGTACCTAGGGTTGTTGTGGGATGAAGACCTTGGGATTTTGATGACATTACCTCAATTTGTTATCACCCAAGTTGCGCAAGACTGAGCCTCACTTATATTCGGCTCTCCATGAGACATAGATCCAGTTTGTTGTTATGGCTATGATCTCTCAGTTTGACATGGATCCACGCTTGTATTTCAAGTGGCCATGCTTTATATACATCTCCTTGTTATGTATCGGAGATCATGTTGTATCACACTGCACATCTATATGATGTCAACAATGTAATTGCTCGCTGACCTTGATCTTTGTTGTAGTTTTCTTGTGACTTGTTTTATGCGGTTCTGTGCTCCTCCTCTGGCTTTGGATTGTAATGTATTTCGGCCATCGTTTCCCTCTGACCTCACACATTAGGGGGCATTTGTTAAAGGTCAAACTTGCACCTCTCCGTCCGTGATCACCCTGAGCTATTGATCACACAAAAGGACAACTTGGATGGAGGAGCATGTTGACCTTGGATGATATAACAACTCATTCCATTTCCTGAAATTACTAGAAAACCCCAAAAAATTTCATTTTGAGATATGAGCGTTACTCTACTCAAAGAGACTAGCGCCCATATGCTACTCCACTGTATAATAGTAGTGCCCATATCCAAGTATACGCTACTCCAGTGTAGCATAGTAGCGCTCACAATTTAAATTCGATTGAGCGCTAGTTGTTAAACACTAGGGTAGCGCCCCATACGCTACTCCACTGTATAATAGTAGCGCCCATATCCAAGTATATGCTACTCAAGTGTAGCATAGTAGCGCTCACAATTTAAATTCGATTGAGTGCTAGTTGTCAAACACTAGGGTAGCGCCCTATATGCTACTCCACTGAAGAATAGTCGCGTACATCTTAAAAGATGATTAAAAAATAAATTAATTCATCGAGGAGGATCAGTTGATGGCAGTTTCCTAACTCCCCCAACTTCCTCCATAACTACATCTCGACCTGAACTACTTCTTTAATCCTATAAATACCAAGAAGGTTAAAGGAGAAGGGTTAGAAATTGGAGTTAGTGAGATTGATTAATGGAAAAACTTTGAAGAAGCTTGCATTGGAGGAGTTGTTGCTGAAGACATCCAAGCCAGAAGAAAGCCAGAGCCCAGAATCTAGTTGCAGGAGCCTGTTTCATTATCAGGTATACTTGTACATCATTCTACTTTTGACAAATAAAGGTTGAAGTGTTTTTCTTGTTCCAATTTGAATGTGTTATGAAATGGCATCTTAATTGGATCTATTTTGGTCAATGCTGAATGTTAAACATTGTTTTTGTTTCTTTCAAGCTTTATATATTGCCCAAAATGTTTTGAGAAAGGTATTGTTCTTGCAAGTTTGCTAAAGGAAAGGTGGATTCGGAAGTGGAACACAGGATCAAGTCAAGGCCAGGATCAAACTTCGATTAAAAGGTATGTTCCCTATATCCACAACTTCTTTCTTTTTGTAAATGTCTCTGTAATAGCATCAATACACTTACCTGTCACCCCAACCAAGTTGATAGCATTAGTTTCCTTGCTATAGGGTAGAAATGCCCGCCAACACCAGGATCTCCATGGCATTTTCTGACAGACAGTTGGGATCTTCCTTGAATATCTGCTCATATAGAGGCATGATGAACTCCTCGCAGATGAGCTTATAGCTAGCTCTGTAATTTTGAGCCCACATTATCTTGTAAGCAGTGTAGACCGGGGTGTTGGCTTTATCCCATGTACAACCTAAGCTGGGGAAAGATAGCTTGGCCAAAACACAGTCAATGAGATAGGAAGACATGTAAAATTATGACTTTTTTAAGGCCAGACCTTCTCTTGCAGCAGCCACTGTGGATGCCAAACTGTCCGAAAGGATAGTAGCCCAATCAAACACAGTCCCTTTGAATGCTACGAAGTGGATGATGGGAGCCCACTGTATCCTGTATACAGTGCCATCGGGCATGCCGAAAATTCTACATAGCATCAGGGCGATTAACCTAAAAGGAGGTCTTAGGTTCTTAACATCGTATTCATCATTACCTCTATTTCTTAAGTGCTTTCCTGCAACCAATAATTTTTTTGCCATCTCAATATTGTTCATCTGGCCCAACCATTCATCACTCAGAGCTTGTTGGGGACGTGAGAATTTATAGGCTGCAGCAATATATGCTGGATGGAATGAGGCGATGGCCTCTCCCCTGCTGTCATGTAATACTCTTGTCTTCGTGTTAGCATGTTCCAGTATCCACCCGATCACTTCAGAACATGGGAACAATTCAGGGCGGTAGAAGCCCTAGCTATGCCTAAAGTTCTGATGTTGCGGTAGATTTACTCTTCTTCCAATAATGCATCTGGGATATCCTGGTCCCTGATCATCCTGTAAATATTGCCGCAACGGACTTCGGGAGGAATGCCGGTGGTACACTTAGTATCTTGGAACATAGTTTCAGTCCTAAGTGGCACTGGCTCTGGTTCCATCACTTTAGCTTTCTTTCTACCACCTTTTGGCATCCTGGATTATCCCTGCTAGCAACCAAATACAAGTCATTATAAAAATGTGCAACCTGTTATGAGATTTTAACAAAGAGAAGGACCAATTCAACATGCTAATGAGAAATATAGACAAATTATGAAGCTGCATGTTGGGGAAGCAAAATAAATCACTCCAAACAAGAAATATGGTTCTGAGACTTGATTAAGGAGACAAAGTTTGGAATGCTTCCGAAAAGGTAAGCATATGACGTGGAAACAACCTGCTTCCTGCCTAGCCCTAGGAGAGAGGGTATCCTTCATCATTGCACTTCTAATGGTCAATGGCGGGTGAGCCTGGAGTGAAGCAATCTTATGATGAAACAAAAGACTGCTTTCCACATTCATCAAAAGGTGAGGGGTTCAGCTGACCACTACTGTTATTAATAACATTTACGAGATGTTGTGTGGTTGGTACGAAGTTTGAATGAGGGAGACGATGCCTGAAATGTGGCCGTTGAAAAAATCAGGTGGTCACATCTATGGCTTTTAGCCGATAGAGATGAGGCACCTACAGGGCCATGGCATCCTTAAAAATGAAAATAACGACATATGCAACCAATGTCTATCGGCCATGTTATGGACGGGAAGACCCCCCCAAAAAACTTGACGTGGAGATGAGACAGAAAGAGTGGTTAAAAAACCTACCTGGCGATGAGATAGTGGCTGAGTGAGGTGGACGTGGTCGTGGATGAGCTGAGCTGAAGTGGTCCTCCGCGGTCTTCTCAACGGTGTTTGTTTGAATGAAAACTAACAATGTGATCAACCAAACCTCCACCGTCTTTTTAAAAGGCTAGACACGTGCGGCATTAAACCGGTTGGTGGTGCCATTAAAATGGGGTTTTAATTTCTTGTACGGCGCGGTCATTTCAAGCCATCTCGGCATTTGTGCGCGACCGTCACTTGCGGGGCGGACTTACGAGTTTCACCCGCAATTGCGGAACGTTATGGCGAACTGCCTCGGCATTTCGGAAGATATTGGCATATCCTTCCGAAATGCAACCTTTTGGGAACTTATCGTGGGCAATTTCGGCGAGTCATCCCACAATTTCGGGAGAGCTTTGAATTTCTTTCCACAATTTCGATGGAGATATGCCAATTGCTTCCGCAATTGTGGAACAATTTCGTGAATGCTCCCGCCATTTCGGGAGACTTTCTTGAATGGTTCCCAGGGAAAGAACTCGACAGCTTCCGCAGTTTCGGAAGGGAAACCTGAATGGTTCCGCCATTTCAGAAAGGTTTCGCAAATGGCTCCCGCAAGGTTGAGAGAGATACTTAAGTTTTTTCCAAAAAGCGTTCTGCGGTTTCGGAAGGTAAACGTGAATGGTTCCGCCGTTTCAGAAAGGGTTCGTGAATGGCTCCCGCAAGGGTAGAGAGATACTTAAGTTTTTTCCAAAAAGCGTTCCGCGGTTTCGGAAGGTACATGAATGCTTCCACAGTTTCGGAAGCGAAACGTGAATGCTTCCACCGTTTCGGGAGGCTTTTGCAAATAAATTTCGCAACTTCAATAAAAACTAAGTCTTTCCATGGGGTTTTCAGAAGAGAAATGTGAATGCTTCCGCCGTTTCGGAAGTGATTTCTGAATGGCTCCTGCAATTTCGAGAGGAAAAAACTTAAGATTTTTTTCAAAGACACTAAGTCTTTTGGCGGCTTCGGGAGAGAAATGCGAATGACTCCCACGGTTTTGGAAGGGAAACCTGAATGGTTCCGCAATTTCGAGAGGAAAACTTTCTGCGGTTTCGGGAGACAAACTTGAATGCTTCCGCAGCTTCGGGAGAATTTTATGAATTTAACCTTTAGAAGAAAACTTGAAATTTTTTAAAGCATAAACTTTAGTTGAAAAACAAGACTAAGTAAAAAGGAGAATTAACCTCTTAAGGCAGTCTTTCTAGAAAAAATAAAAGGAGGGGCCCCAATATGTAAAATTTTTTGGGGGAAGGATGTTGTTGCAACAACAAGTATATTCTTAAGGAAGCGGATATGGAATGGAGAATCAAGAGTAGGGATCTTTATCTTAAGGCGGGGGATAGGAACACAAAAAATAATCAGAAAATGGAGGCCCATAGATATAATTACAATTCCATTTGGGAATCGAAGGATGCAGGTGGCCATCCAATTAGAGGATTTAGAAATTTATCAAAGATAGCTCTAAATCATTCCAAATCTATATATTGATCCGGGGCATGAGGACATGTTAGGTATGTTACAATTTATTGAGAAGTTTCCCTTATTTCTCAATCAGGATCAAAATGAGTATTTATACAAGGAAGTTAAAATGAAAGAACTAAAGGCTGATCTAGGGGATTTCCATCGTGATAAAATCATCGGGCCAGATGGTTGGCATCTAGAATTTTGTCTGGATTTTTTTGATACAGTGGGAGGTTATCTTCTGAAGATGGTAGAAGAGGTCTGGAAATATGGTGTCATCCCGACCTCCCTAAAACGACTTTCCTAGCCCTGATACCAAAGAAGTATAAACCTGGAACTTTTAGTGACTTTAGGCCAATTTCTTTGAGCATATAAGATAATGGAAAAAAAATGGAAATTAGACCGAAGCCCCTTCTTTCCAGGTATTCTCCAATGAACAATTTGTTTTTCTACAAGGCATATTAATACATGAAGTAGTGCACTCATCCCAGGAGGGACTTCATTCCATCAAATCTTGTAACCTCGGGATGGTTTCTATGAAACTTGATCTCTCCAAATCATATGGAAAGGATTATTGGTTATTTCTGAGACTGGTCCTTCTTCATATAGGTTCCATCCTATAAATAACTAATTGGATTATGAGTTGTGTGACTTCCACATAATTTCCAGTTCTTATAAATGGTGTAGGGGACCCCTTTTCTAAATATTCAAGAGTACTGAGGAAGGGTTGTCTTCTTTCCACTTGTCTCTTCCTGCTAATTATGGAGGGACTTAGTAGGATTTTGAATGCTAACAGAGGCAGAGGAAGAATTATCAGAGTTTCCGTTATTGGCAGAGAAAATCGTACTCATTTAATGTTAATGATATATTTGTATTATGTCTATATTCTCATTTGGAATGTCAGATATTGGAAGCAAGTTTGGATCTTTTTTGTAAGGCTATGGGAATGGGAATTAGCTCAGACAAGTATTTCATCTACCTCTTGGAGAATCATATGGAGGATCGTGATTTCTATAGGAGATACTTTCCTTTCAAATGTAAGAGTGTTGATGTATTTGTAACTTTGGAAGATATTCACTTGTATATTGTATTTGTACTTTATTGTATCCCCAACGGAGATGTATTATACCTCCGATTGGAAGTGTCGTCAATTGTACTTGCAAGTGTCACAAGTTATGTTGTAAGTGTCGTAACTTATAATTGATAGGTTATTAGACCACCTTGATGGGGTCGGCCCTATATGAGCCTTGTGAGTTAAAGGGTTATTAGACCACCCTAGTGGGGTCAGCCCAGTTAGCATTATGTTAAGTGGTTAAGTTGGGGCCGACCTAGTTGAGTAAAGGTCAAGTGAAAGTTAGTGTATAAATAAAGAGTGTGTCTCTTTCATTTTACACATTCTATTATTCACTCACTTTGCATTAGTGATAGAGAAAAGGAGTGCACACAAGTGGAGGAGGAGCATGCTGCTGAAGACATCTATCTCTTGGGTTTGATTATTATTATCCTTGTATTGATGCTTATTCTCTCTCTGAGGAAGTTGCGAGGTTTTTCACCTTCTTGGTTTTGCCCGGTGAAATGTTTTGTGTCTCTTGTCTCTTGTCTCTTATGCTTGATATGTTGTACATGTTATTCTGTCAGTTAAGATCCTAGATCTATTGAATTAAATGATGAAAATTGAACATGGTATTAGAGCTAGCCTGAAGGAAGGCATGGTATGGCATTTATGAGATTTGTTCCACTTGCGACAATTTGGAAGCTAGGGCTTGATATAGCAAAAACCAAACATCATGGAATTTTTGCTATAAATCCATTTTGGAGAAGGTTTAGGTTCTGAAACTTCTACAGGTCATAGATAACATCCCCATGTACCTTTTTTCCGAAGCAGAGCATCTGATTCATTTTACTTTGTGACATATGATCTGTACAATCTAGGGTTTTTGCCTCTTCCATATCTTAGGCATAAACAGGTGACCTAGGAAAAAAGGTCACAACTTGTGCTAGGAAGCTCCAAATGCAATTTCGTAAAATGTGACAAGTAGGGAATGGACTGTACTCTCATATGTTCAATTTTTAGAGGCCGAAGTTAAACCATTAACACGTGGAACGCCATACAAGTTTGCTCTCCTAATTTATCCCATAAACAGGTCACGTTGAGACACTTAGCATAAATGTCTCTCAGAGAATCCAATTGAGGTTAGACCTATGGGGTTGGAAAGATGACAGGTCATGATACCACAGGACAAACTTTCAGATCCTGAGGATTGGTAATTTCAGAGATGCACCAGAAACAATCAGGTGCATATTTCTGTCAAAATAGAATTGGATTCTGAGCACCTTCATTCTTGGCTTGTCATTGCTGCAGGAATTTAGGGCTTCGGAGAAAGTTGGAATTTTTGAAATCTGTGACCATGGCTGGAATATACTTAGAAAAATCGAAGTTTTGAACTCAATATCGAAACTTTTGGATGGGAAGAAGACCGGGCTTTATCAAACCCTAGTTCGGGATCCTGTCTAGAAGATCCAGAAGTTTCAAAGGCAATTTTGAAGGGTCAAATTTTGCAGTTTTCAAAATTGAAGTATACCATCTTGATCAACTCAACAAGGCACATCTTTCCATACATTCAGAAGTTTGAAATCCAAAATTTGAATTTTTAGGGTTTCTCTGACAAAATCCAGCTCCAGATGCATTTTCAGCAAATCAAAGTGGATTGGGTTAATCCTAGAAGAGAATGAATTAGACACCTGCATAATTGAAGAAGTTCCAGTTCCAAAGAGAGATAAGGCTAAGGCCTTACATAAGAAGACTACAAGCAATCTCGACAGGTATGACTTGCGGAAATACAGGTACATCAAGAAAGACAAATTAATTTCTAGATCAAGAACATATGACCATGGTGACATGAAGACAAAGACTCATCCATAGCCATTATAGAAGCTCTACTTACAAGGTATGTATAGTTTGATTCTACAATGGTTAACTTATGAGTTATGCAGGTTACTAACACAAGTCATTGATGAGAACAAGAAGACATTATGTGGGTATGTTAGACACGACTAAAAAGCATGACAATATATGTATGTTTTTCCTATATCAAGTTAGAATCCTATCTTGTGTTAGGATCTTATACTTTTGTATGAATGATAATGATTATTCTTGAAGTTGGAAGTTTAAGTAATCAAGGGTTTATGGAAATTATGTTTCTTACTTTGATTGATGATATGACTAACCAGAAGAGTCCTATGGTCAAATAAGAATATGCATGAGTAAAAGAAGTACTCCCTGAAACCTTGAATACTAATGCTTGTGATAAATTACCTGTGTATGAAATGATCATATTATTTAGAATCATAATGTTTTGATAGTACTGAGATTATACTAATGGATGTATGATTATGTATGAGATCTTGAGGATAACACAATAATGACACTAGTGCACACTTAAGCATGCATAGTGGTCTAGGATGGATATAAGTTCAAGGACAGGTAATCCAGGAAGCAAAGATCAAGCGGGAGCACACTCCAAAAGTTCCTGCAAGGAAGCAAAGACTAAGAGGGAGTCCACGCTACAACCAAGCAAAGATAAGTATTTGAATTGTCAATTCTTGTATATATGATTACTTAAATGATGTTGTCGAGTCATGTACATACTTATGTTCCTAGATTTAGGATATGTATTATGCATATTAGAAAAGTTGCATTAATGAACAAGATACTACTAATATGCAAGTAATGGGTAAATAGCCTATGGTATTGTACAACATTCCATTTCTACTTATCTAGAATGAAACCTCTTTGCTAACATGTTGGGAGTTGTGCACACTCTTAACAAATGTTCTGGTAGAGATGGAAGGCATCTATAAAGTTACGGGATATGGATAAATGTTGTATTGAAGCATTGGGTAAGATAATTGCATGACTATATGATATATGTCTTTATGCATAAGAATGTGTTTTTGAAAAACTATGAGAAGTTTCTAATCATGCAATTAAATCTGACTTGTAGGAAAGATCATGTACAATCACCTACAAGGACAACAACATTTGTTCTAGCAACGAAGTTCAAGAAAACTATCTATTGAACACATTGAAGAATCTAAAGTTCCCAGGATCCAGGATGAAGTAATGAAAGGATGCCATGATCGAGGAGTACCAGTTGATCATGAAGAATGATGTATGAGATGTGGTCCAAAAAACAGAAGGGAAGTCTGTTGTGACTTCCAAGTGGATCTATAAGATCAAGCATGCTGCAGATGGTAGCATAGAGAAATACAAGGTGAGGTTTGTAGCTCATGGCTTCTCCCAAAAAGAGGGAATAGACTATGGAGAGACTTTTACACATGTAGCCAGATACACTTCCATTAGAACAATACTTGCTCTGGTTGTAGTGATGAAGTGGAAGATACACCAGATGGATGTCAAGACAGCTTTCTTGAATGGTGTAGTCGAAGAGGAAGTGTATGTGGAGCAGCCACTCGGCTTTGAGACATATGACAAGGAGTCATATGTGTGCAAGTTGAAGAAAGCTTTGTATGGCTTGAAGCAAGCTCCTAGGACTTGGTATGGTAGGATAGACATCTTTCTATCTAGTTTGGGATTTACCAACAGTAAAGCGGATTCTAACCTTTACTACAAGGTTGAGGAAGGCAATCCAGTGATACTCTTACTATATCTGGATGACCTGTTTATGAAAAGTGAGGATAGATTGATTGCCGACATGAAGAGGAAGCTTGCTGCTGAGTTCGAGTTGAAGGAATTGGGGATGATGCATTACTTTCTAGGCATGGAGGTGTGGCAAAGTGCAGATGGAATCTTCCTTGGACAAGGAAAATATGCAGTAGAGATCCTGAAGCGGTTCAAGATGATGGATTGCAAGGCCATGGCCACACCTATGGAATCGAACCTAAAGCTTCTGTGTGATGCTTCATCTGAGACGGTTGATGTCATGGGGTATCGTTAGATGATTGGGTCCTTGATGTACCTAAAAAACACGAGACCAGATATTTGCTTTGCGGTGAACACCTTGAGCCAGTTCCTAAAAGATCTGAAACATGTTCACCTAATTGCTGCAAAGCATATTCTGAGGTACCTGAAGGGTACAGTTGATTATGGGCTCAAGTATGAGGCGAATCAAAGGTTTAACCGGGAAGGTTATGTTGATTCAGATTGGGCAGGCAGTGCTGCAGATAGGAAGAGCACTTCGGGGTGCTTCTTCAGTATGGGATCAGGTGTGATCTCTTGGTTTAGCAGGAAGCAATCCTGCGTAGCACTGAGTACAGCCGAAGCAGAGTATGTCGCAGCTTGTTCAGCTAGTTGTGAGGTAGTATGGCTTAGGAAGTTATTGTTTGAGTTATTTGATCTCATGTTGGATGCTACCTGTATCTATTGTGATAACCAGAGTTGTGTGAAGTTGTCAGAGAATCCAGTGTTCCATGATAGGCCGAAGCACATCGAGATCAAATATCACTATATCAGGGATATGGTGTAGAGAGGAGCAGTGAAGCTCCTATTGGTTGTGGAGCCTGATGTCATGGTTCAAAGACATTATTATTCAGCCGTGTTTGTACCCCAATTTTATATGATATGTAAAAGAACTATACACTCACCCTAGCGAGAGGGGTGAAGCCTCCCCCACTGGGGTCTTGGGGTAATTACCCACAACTAGGAGGTCCAAGGGCCAGTGTTCCCCCAGTGGGGGTTCAGGGGCGAAGCCCCCGAAGGAAATTTTTGGGGTTTTTTACAGTCCCATGGTTTTGGGTAACCCGTGGTATTTTTCCTTTGTATTTCCCCTTTATAAGAAAGACATTGTAATACGGCTAGGATTGAGGTATTAGGTTTTATGCATTATAAAGATCTCTGAGATCAGGAAGAGGCTGTGAGATAGTGAAGAGGAAGAGCAGTGGCCGTGTTGCAGGTTGTATCCCTTCACTTTGTTGGATGGTGTAATAATAAGGACTAGCAACTTCAGTGTCGACGTAGCCCATCTTGGGTGAAACATGATATATCTGTGTCTCTCTTGTAATGTGTATGTGTGATTATATTTGCATTTCTGTTTATTGTTATTACTTTGAGATCCTTTTTTTCTAACAATTTGTATCAAAGCCGAAGGTCTATTTGGAAGATAAACCCGCAGGAAGCTATGGTTTCTAGTTCGAGTGGGAGCAATGGCAGAAAAATGAAAGTTTAAGGTCGAGAAGTTTAACAGCCAAAACTTCTAGTTATGGAAGATGAAAATGGAGGACTATCTGTACCAGAAGGATCTATTCCTTCCGTTGGGAGGAAGAACAAAGCAGTTGGCAGCCATGAAGGACAAAGAATGGGAGGTTCTTGATAGAAAGGCACTAGGGACAATACGGTTGTCCCTGACTTCATTGGTGGCTTTCAATATCTCAAAAGAAACGACAACGGAGGGTTTGATGAGTGCATTGGGTAAGCTGTATGAAAAACCCTCGACCTCCAACAAGGTATTTCTAATGAAGCATTTATTTAATATGAAGATGTCTGAAGGTGGATTTGTTACTAATCATTTAAATGAATTTAATATAGTTACAAATCAACTAAGTTCTGTAAGTGTGAACTTCGATGATAAGGTTAGGGCTCTTCTAATCTTGTGTTCATTGCCAGAAAGCTGGAATAGCTTGGTCATGGTTGCAAGTAACTCTGTCTCTGGTTCAAACACCTTGAAATTTGATGATGTTATTGGTGTTATTCTTAGCGAGGAAATGCGAAGAAAAAGCACAAGTGAGACATCAGGTAATGCATTGACCATGGAAAGTAAGGGAAGACAAAAGGAGAGAGGAAAGAGCCAAGGTAATCGTGGCAAGTCTAAAATGGGAAGATCCAAGTCCAAACTGGGAAAGATAGAGTGCTGGAATTGTGGAAAGAAAGGACATCTAAAGAAAGACTGCAGATCTCTAAAGAATAAAGGAGATGGATAGTAGGAAACTACCTAGGAAGCTAATCTAGCAGGTGATGTGTTGCAAGATGATTTGATTCTTGCATTAGATAATACTAGTGATTATTGGGTAGTAGATTCGGGGGCTTCATGTCATGCTACACCCCATAGGAAATACTTTCATGATTATGTTCCAGGTGATTTTGGACATGTTTTATTGGGTGATGATGAGCCATGTAAAATTGTTGGAATGGATAAGGTATGGATAAAAGTTAAGAATGGAACTGATTGGCTATTGAAAGATATAAGGCATATTCCTGCTATGAAAAGAAATCTGATCTCAACAGGGAAGTTGGGAGATGGCGGCTATCTATTTACATTTGGAGAAAAGTGATGGAAGATCACTAAAGGATCAATGGTGATAGCAAAAGGAGACATGGTAGGTACGTTGTATTTATGTCCTCATAATACTGACCATTCTATCTCTTTAGCTTCCAAAGGAACAGATACAGCATTCTGCCATCATAGGCTTGGCCACATGAGTGAGAAGGGGATGCAGATTCTCCACTCAAGGAAGTTGTTGCTAGATTTGAAGCAGGTAAGTTTGGAATTCTGTGAAAACTATGTTTATGAAAAACAGAAGAGAGTCAGATTTATCAGGTTTGGGAAACAGAAGAAGAATGAAAAGTTAGAGCTTGTGCATACATATGTATGGGGACCGGCTCAGGTACAATCTCTTGGTGGCTCTCATTATTATGTTACATTTATTGATGATGCAACTAGGAAAACTTGGGTTTATTGCATTAGATAGAAATCTAATGTGTTTGCTACTTTTAAGAAGTGGAAAGCTTTGGTTGAGAATGAGACAGGAAAAAGGTTGAAGTGTTTCAGATCTGATAATGGAGGTGAGTACTGCGGCAAGGAGTTTGATAGTGACTGTTAATACCATGGGATTCGTAGAGAGAATACAGTCCCAAGAACACCACAAGAAAATGGTGTGTTAGAAAGGATGAATAGAATGATCATGGAGCGTGCAAGGTGTATGAGATTGCATGCAAGGTTTCCCTTACAGTTTTGGGCAGATGTTGTAAATACTGTTATTTATTTAATAAATAGAGGGCCTTCAAGTGCTTTGGATGGTGGTATTCCAGAGGAGGCATGGACAGGTGAAAAGGTAAACTGCTTATTTCTGAGAACGTTTGGTTGTGAAGCATTTGTCCATATTGATAAAGATAATAGAACAAAGCTTGAAGCTAAATCCAAGAAATGTACCTTTATTGGAAATGGGGTTGATGATTTTGGTTATCACTTATGAGATTATGAAAATAACAAAATCATTAGGAGTAGAGATGTGATATTCAATGAAAAGGTCATGTATAAAGATCAGTTGCAGGGAAAGAAATAGGAAAATGAAAACACAGAGTACACAGTAATTGATAAAATTAAAGAAAATGAAGTTCCAAAGGTGCCAGAAAATCAAGAACGGCAGCAAGTACCTGAAACTCCTGCAACTGCAAGAAGATCTACCAGGTTAAGTAGACTCCCTGGATGATACTCTCCTTCAATGTATTATTTATTGATGACTGCTGCAGGTGAACCAGAGTGTTATGAAGAAGCAATGCAGGTGGAAACTAAAAAGAAGTGGGAGCAAGGCATGAATGAGGAGATGGACTCATTGGTAGGAAACCAAACTGGGGATTTGGTTTAGTTTCCTGCTGGTAAAAGAGCATTGCAAAACAAATGGATTTACAGGTTGAAGGAAGAAGAAGGAGGCAAGAAGCGGTACAAGGCCAGAGTTGTTGTAAAGGGGTTTGCACAGAAGAAAGGTATAGATTTTGATGAAATATTTTCTCCTGTTGTTAAGATGACTTCAATTAGGACTTTCTTTAGTCTAGTGGTGGTAGAAGATTTGCATCTTGAACAGTTAGATGTAAAAACATCCTTTCTCCATGGGGATTTGGAGGAATAGATATATATGCATCAGCCATAAGGGTATGAGGTCGAAGGTAAGGAGAACTTGGTATGCAGGTTGAAGAAGAGTTATATGGCTTGAAGCAAGCTCCAAGGCAGTGGTATTTAAAATTTGGTAGGTCTATGACAGAACAAGGTTATAGTAGATGTCATTCTGACCACTGTGTTTATTTCAAGATGCTAGATAATGGAACATATATTATCTTGTTATTGTATGTGAATGACATGCTTATTGCAGGGTCTAACATGTAGGATATAAATGTGCTCAAAAGAAAGTTAGCTAATTCATTTGCGATGAAGGATTTGGGTGTTGCAAAGCAAATACTTGGTATGAGAATAACAAGAGATGGGAAAAATCACAAATTGACATTGTCTCAAGGTGAGTAAATACAAAAGGTGTTGGAGAGGTTCAGAATGAAAAATGTAAAACTAGTTAGTACACCTTTGGCCATCCATTTCAGTCTAAGTAAGGAAATGTGTCCCACGACACAGGAAGAGATAGATTCCATGTCCAAGATTCCATATCAATCAATAGTTTGCAACTTGATGTATGCCATGGTGTGCACAAGACCATATATTGCATATGCAGTGGGAGTTGTGAGCAGATATATGAACAATCCAGGTAAAGAACATTGGAAGGAAGTACAGTGGATTCTCAGGTATTTTAGAGGTACTACCACTTAGGCATTATGTTTTGGAGGTTCAGACACTGTTCTACAGGGATATGTTGATGCAGATATGGCAGGTGATAAGGATAGCATGAGGAGCACCACAGGGTATGTGTTTACTGTAGGTGGAACAATAGTAAGATGGATTTCAAAACTGCAAAAGTTTGTTGCACTTTCAACAACGGAAGCGAAGTATGTTGTTGTTACAGAGGCTACTAAAGAGATGATTTGGTTGCAGAGGTTTATGGAGGAAGTGGGTAAGAAGTAGAAGGATAGAAGGTTGTATAGTGACAGCCAGAGTGCCATTCATCTTGCAAAGAACTCTGCATTATATTCCAGGACTAAACATATACAGCTCAAGTACCATTTCATATGCTTTGTTCTGGAAGATGAACTGTTGAAGCTGGAAAAGATACGTACTAGCCAAACTCCTGCAGACATGTTCACAATGGTAGTGACCAAAGAGAAACTGAGTTCTTGCTCGGTTTCGGTTGGCCTTCTAGCATGAAGGTGAAGATTATAAATTTTCCAAGTCCAAGGTCTAGCAAGTGCATCAGTGATGGAGTTGTTGTGATCAGTCTCCAAGTGGAATATTGTTGGTTGTGGAGCCTAATCTCCAAGTTCAGAGACATTATTATTCAGCCATGTTTGTACCCTAGCTTTATATGATATGTAAAACGACTATACACTCACCCCAACAGGGGGGTGTGGGGGTAATTACCCCCAGCTGGAAGGTCCGGGGATAGTGGTCCCCTAGTGGGGGTTCAGGGGCGAAGCCCCCAAAGGAACTTTTTGGGGTTTATTTACGGGCCCATGGTTTTGGGTAACCCATGGTATTTTCCCTTTGTATTTCCCCTTTATAAGAAATACATTGTAATATGGCTAGGGTTGAGGTAATAGGTTTTATGCATTGTAAAGATCTCTGATATCAGGAAGAGACTGTGAGACAATGAAGAGGAAGTGCAGCGGTTGTGCTGTAGGTTGTATCCCTTCACTTTGTTGAATGGTATAATATTAAGGACTGGAAACTTCAGTGTGGACGTAACCCATATTGGGTGAACCACGATATATCTGTGTCTCTCTTCTAATGTGTATGTGTGATTAGATTTGCATTTTTGTTTATTGTTATTGCTTTGCGATCCTGTTTTTCTAACAGCTCCTGTATGTTGCAATGGATGAGCAGGTTGCAGATGTGTTGACGAAACCACTAGCAAGAGTGAAGTTTGATTGCTTCAGAGAAAGGCTTGGTGTTCTTCAGATTGAAGATACTTCGAGGAAGAAGTATCTATCTCTTGGGTTTGATCATGGTGATCCTTGTATTGATGCTTATTCTATCTCTAAGGAAGTTGCGGGGTTTTTCACCTTCTTGGTTTTCCCTGGTGAAATGTTTTATGTCTCTTGTCTCTTATGCTTGATATGTTGTACATGTTATTCTTTCAATTAAGATCCTAGATCTATTGAATTAAATGATGAAAATCTAACAAAGAGTATGTAGGATGGCATACAATACCTAGGTTTTAACCTCAAACCTAAAAAATATGGGGAAAGGGACCGGTGGTGGTTGGTGGCTAGGATTGAAGACAGGATTCATCTTTGGTGTAATCGTTGGTTGTCTAGGGGTGGAATATTGGTTCTAGTAAAGACTGTTTTAGAGGTTATCCCAGACTATTGGAACCTTCTGGAAGCAATCCTAGTCACAATCCTCAACACCGTCAAAACACTTTGCTTAACTTTATTTGTAGGAAGAGTTTGGAATATCAGGCTTTGCCTCTTATGAAATGGACTACATTGGCAGATCCTAAACAACAGGGATGATAGGGGATGAATAATATTGTCATTTTAAATAAGGCACTAGAAGCTAAGACTTTTTGGCATTTCTTGACTAAGGATAGTCTTTGGAGGAATATTTTGATACCTAAATACATTTCTCCTCTTTCTATCATGGAGTGGATTAGAAGAAGATACAAACATTGTAGGCAAGTTTCCAATCATTGGAAAGCATTATTGAACTCCTTTCAGGTACTCAAACCCTTTCTTGCTTGGAATGTTAAAAATTGGAAATCAATTTGTGGTGGACGTGATTATATCCTTGGACTAGTAGAAGGAGGCCAACTTAGCCCTTGTTTGGTGGCCCATTTGCAGGAGAGAGGACTTGATTCACTTGAAAAGATAGTAAGCACAGGGGGGCCGTCTTTGTGGAAACAGGGGTGGATATCAAGAGAGTATCTTGGTCTGGAGAGGGAATTGATGGATGAGTGGAATGCATTCTAAGAAAATATTTTCAAGGCTCATAATTCATATTCAGACTTGTGAATATGCTCTGTGGTGGGATTTCAACCAAAATCGGGGAAGCTATACTTCAAAACTTGGGTACATTTTTTTATGCTAGATCTAGAGATGAATAGGTGGTGGTGGAAGTCACTGTGGAGAATAAAATATCCCCCAAAGGAAATTCTTCATTTTTGGTTATTACTGATGAACAGGATTCTAACCTGAGACAAACTTCAAAACTTTCAATTTCAAGGTCTTGGTCTCTGTTTACTTTGCATAGATGCACTTGAATCGGCATTTCACCTTTACATAGGATGTGATTACATTAAAGAGGTGTGGGGTGAGATGTCTAAACTTATCTCCTATACCAACATGTGGGTAGGGGACTCAGTGGAAGGCTGCTTCTAACACTATTTTAGAATTCATGAACTTAGACCCCTCGGGTTTCTCCCACTAATCATTTCCTGGGGGGTGTGGTTGGCTCGAAATGATGCCATTTTTAATGATCATCAAATACCAGCATTTCAGACATCCTCAGAATCTTTCTCTATATTTCAGCATTATAAACGGGATCATGTTGATAGAGCTTCTCATCCACGGGAGCCTCCAAGGATTGATGAAGACTGGGAGTGGGCCTACTTTGACGAGGCCAGTCAAAATTCTAGAGGAGCTTCCGGTTTTAGCCTCTATCTCAACAGTTCCCATTATTTTCTTGGGAAAGGATGCATTGGAAATGGTTCTAATATTAGGGCCAAACTTGGTGGTCTCTTCTACCTCTTCATACATGCATCCAGATGTGGACTTACTTGCTTGCAGATATTTGGAGATTTGCTGATGGTCATAAATATCATGCAAGGTTTGGCTGAGATTGCTAATTCAGACCTCGTCCCTTTAGTGACCCAGTTGCATAGAATCAAAGGCACTTTCCAAGAAATAAAATTTTGTCACATCTACAGGGGATTCAATGATCAAGCTCCTAGTTTATCAAAGAAGGATTTGTTATTGCATGAAGGGGCCTTAAGCCTCGAAGAATTTCAAGGGGAACATATGTGCCCCCGGTATTTAGTTCACTATCTTATTTTTGTGAAATCTAAATTGGGATTATTCCCCTAGTTGTTGTTTTGTGGACTGATAGTCACACTTATGATAGACAAATTGGGATTATTCCCCTAGTTGTTGTTTTGTGGACTGATAGTCACACTTATGATAGACTCTTCATTGAGATACTACTGTATATGTTTTGCTCTGTATTTTTTATCAGCAATGAATAAAAATGTGTTTTTTTATGGAGAAAAAAAACTACGAAATACATGTTTCCACTATATGAGAATATGGAAGTGTTTATTAAAGACACAATAACACCTACAAACAATTTGTTGTCACAACCAATCATGATTCGGTTTGAACACTACATCTTGTAGTGGAGGATTGGTTGCAATTATTCATAGCTTCTAATTATTATTTTCATTAACCATTTTGACCAATGATCAAAATTGAACCCTTAATATCTCTCCCAATGGGTCCAAACCTGTCCTAGAAAGGTAGTTCAAAAAACACCCTTCAAAAAAATGTAGATATTTTAAATCACTTGTCATTTATGAAGGACAACAAATACTATAAAATTTCAAAAGAAGGGCCACATTTTCAACAACCCATCAATCTCACAACTTGTGTCTCTTTATTTCTCAATGACCATTATAAATTTCATATTATATGAGGATGGATGTGAATCACGAGAAACATTCAACATTTAGTGCCCATTACTTGCCTTTGGAATCTAAAGAGTAAATTCATCTCCATTCTTGTTGGCTCTCATATATTCATCGATATGGTGTACCTATCCACAACATTAAATCCATCACATAGTTCACACTCAAAGAATCCTACAATTGTATTGGCATAACCACCATTTTATGTGTCACTTATTGAAACCTTCCAAGAGAAGCTTAAAAACCTTATCTTTCTATATCCCCACTTGAATTCATGTTTATGCCAATTTTTTATCCTTGTATATATGATAATTGGTATCACATTTAATTTCCATACTTAACCTTTTCAAAGCCAACACTCATCATAATGTCATTTCCTTTGTTATTTCTACCTCCATTCTTAACTCTGCAAAACATCAAAACAATTAGTCATGGGTTGTGTGTGTAAATTGTAATGGAATTTGTAACTTATTAGCATGATTCATTACAAATGTGTGACTTGATGACAATTTTGAAGAGAAAACAATAGATATTAGTAAACCGGAGTAAATGAGGCCATCTCTCTTTCCTTATATTCACACATTCCATCTCTTTTAAAAATATCTAACATGTTGATTCATAGTTATTTTGTTGCACTAAGAATGCTATGTGTCTTCCTATTATAAGCCATGATATGGTTATAGCATTGGCATCTAATACTTTATTATTATTTGAGAACATTAGTTGGCATCTTGACACCACATCCTCATTATTGCAATAGATGCTTGATGGGAAAAAAACACATTATTAATACTTGAATGTAACTCTCTCAACAATTCACTAATCTTGTACAAGTTCGGTCAATCTCATTGTAAAGATATTGAACCATTTTCTTTGTTAAAAAAAAACCATTTTTAATGATTTTGTTTGGGATAAAAAACTATATTAAGATTAGTGATAGCATGTATGTTCTTGATTAAGTTTAGATATGAACCTTTACAGAATGGACCTTGTCAACATCAAAAAAACCTAAAATTGGAATTACATCAATGGAATTTTTTTATCATGTCAATTAATTGTCTACATCATCAATTCCCCATTCCTCTAACCATTCCCTTTTCCCTAGTTGTAGGTAACATAATTTATGTAATCATCATAGCTATGCATTAGGGATGTGTTGATGTGGTAATTGTGCACTTGCCTCAACAAGAAGGAATTGATATCCTGGTGTCTAATTATCCCAAGTGGTTGAAATGATCAGTCTTCACTTGAAATGATCACTTCTCACGGATTTGCCAAAATTATTTCTAACTAAGAAACTAATCTAAAAGAAGCATAAAAAAACCTATAGATATGAGTATATACACTAGTTTAACAATTAAAAATGATATATACAAAGAAAATAAATTAGAATCCAAATTTAATACAAATTAATTTAGGGATCCCACGTATCTGATTTTTTCATTTCTCTTTTAATTATTATCACTGTTTAAATTCACATCTAATTTTTTCATTTCTCTTTTAATTATTATCACTGTTTAAATTCACATCTGATTTTTTCATTTCTCTTTTAATTATTATCACTGTTTAAATTCACACCTGAAAAGAAATAATCAAGTATAAACTACCTATACCTTTAAATGAAAGCTTTCTAACCTTGGTCAAGATAGCTGCAATCAATTAATTCTGATATGTGAAAATGATATCTGGCTAATATTCACACACAGAAAACTCTTACATGTGAACATATAACAAAACTGAAAACAATTACTGATAGATTTCCAAGTAACTAATTCAGATTTTGATTTTTTTTTAAAAACAGAATCAATTAATCCATATTGTTAATCAGGCAGCACGCTGCAAATGAATGCATGATCATTATTTTAATTAGAACAAATATGTTTACTAATCAAAATACAACCATATATTCAAAATGCTTAATAAATCATATTGGCAAACATGATACCGATATCGAATCAAGTTGTCAACAGGTAAATCAACGCAACTAAATTAACAATCATGAAATGGTGAAATCAACAATTATAACTACTGACATGACATAATGATATGAATAATAAAATCATGACATAATGATATGAATAATAAAATCAATGTAGGAAAACATATAGAAAAAATTATTAACAAAAGAAAGAGCATTTTCACACACACAAAATATATTTTTTCTATCATGAAATGCTTCACACAAGTTATATATTTATATGAGTAAGAGAACAATAAAATCAACTTATAAAAACATATAGAAAAAACTATTAAGAAAAGAAAGAAAAAGTATTTTCACACACACAAAATACATATTTTTTTATTATGGAATGCTTCACACAAGTTACATATTTATATGAATAAGAGAACTCTCTAGATCCATAAATTATGGATCTAGATCACTATAATACTCTAACACCAATTCATAATCTATGTGAATTCCAATAACAACTCAGCAAACTACAATTACAACCTGTAAATATATCTTTAATATTCATAAAAACATTACTTCCAACAAAAATTAAAAACTTCAGGATGATTTTATAAAAATAAGAAGTCATTAAGTCTGAAGTAAGTCTCACCATTCCCAGCAAAACCTCTCTCAATAATGATTTAATTGCTGGCAGCGCCCTCCAATTTGTATTCTTCAGAAAACATTTTCTGAATCTTTCTCGTTTTCTGTTTGATGAACTGATATCAAAATCTGAAGATGATAAAGTCTTCCTCCATCGATTTTCCTGGTCGGTAATCATCTGGTAATCTGATAAAATCTCAACTGTGGCTCTATCTTCCGCAAGCAGCAAGCATTCTGTTTCATGACCTTCAAATCTCTATTTCCAATCTGCAATCAAACAAATCAATTGTGTAAAATCCAAATAATCCTCAAAATAAAACGAGATCTAAATATTAAAAATAATTAAAGAGAATAAAAATCACACTAAAATTAAATTAAATAAAGGATAGGACTGACATTTGTCCCTTTCAAAAATTCAATAACATTATCATGAAATTTCCAAAATCAACCAAACTCTTCCACCTTTTAAAAATAAACTTTGGAAAAAGGTCATTTTACATATTCTTAGATAAACTTAAGATTTTTATTAGAACCTTCCTTTATTCTAAGAAATTCTATTATAGAGATATTTGTATTATAGAGTTCTTTTATATATAAAATTCGATTAATGATGATAGGTATATATATATATTAAAAAAATGAATCAAAAAATAAAACCAAAATTTTATTTAAGATAATCAAAGTTATTTCTAAATAAAGTTGAGATAGTTACCAAAATTAAAGATTTATAGAAAGAATCGAAATAATTCAAAATGTCATCCTATCTTCAAACTTTGATATAAATGTTTTCAAGAGTAGATGAAAAATCAAGCATTTTGATCCTTTATTCAAATTTGCAAAAATGTTTATTAATTCAACAATTTTGTAGACCTTGGAAACACACTATGTCAATCTTAATAAGGCAATTGAAAGAATGAAATCACGTACCATAAGTTCCAATAAGGATATGGAAGAATCAACCAACACAACATACATGGACCACTAGATCTCCAAAACTAATTCTCATGAACCTAAGAATTAATAAAAGCAAGAAATAATGTCACCAAACTAAATGGTGAAATAATATAAATAAAAGTGTTAAAACAATGTACTTGCAAAATTATGAATGGGGATCCCTAAAACTTTGGGAAAATTTGAATGGGATTGTTGGGCTGCCAACAAGATCATGCTCTAACATCCATCATTTCACGCATGTGTTGCATGGTTTGAGAGATAAAGTAAACAATCAATTTCCTCGATAAGAATAGTATACTCAGTGTTCTCAAGCAAACGACCAACACAACATACATGGACCACTAGATCTCCAAAACTAATTCTCATGAACCCAAGAATTGATAAAAGCAAGAAATAATGTCATCAAACAAGATGGTGAAATAATACAAATAAAAGCATTAAAACAATGTATTTGCAAAATTATGAATGGGACCCCTAAAACTTTGGGAAAATTTGAAAGGGATTGTTGGGGTGTCAACGGGATCATGCTCTAACATCCATTATTTCACCTCATGGTTTGAGAGATAAAGTAAACAATCCATTTCCTCGATAAGAATAGTATACTTAGTGCTCTTATACTTAGTGCTCTTGATTAATTTTAGATATGAATCTTCACAATATGGACCTCGTCAACATTAGAAAACCTAAAACTGGGATTACATCAATGAAAATTTTGATCATGTTCATTGAATTGTCTACAAAATCAATTCCTCACTCCTCTAACCATTCCCCTTTCCCTATTTGTAGGTAACATAAATTTTGTTATCATCAAAGCTATGCATTAGGGATTATGCTCTAACATCCAGTACGTCGCGCATTTTTTGCATAGTTTGACAGATAAAGGAAACAATCAATCTCCTCAATAAAAATAATAAACTTGGTACTCTTCATGAGTAATTTCTTTGGCTTTGTGTAAGAATGGACCATAAGAAGCTCCAAATCAGAGACATCTTAATCTAAATATTAACAAATGGATGCAATTGTGTTGTATTTGCACATTTTTAAAGCTTTTCACTGATCTTATAGTGTTTTGATAGAATTACCATCCTTTAACAAAGGACTTAAGGTCTACTACAATTTTTTCTTTTCTAATGAGACCTACAATGAACATGACTTCCATGGTTAAGCATGATTGTGATATGCTCAATACATGAATCCTACATGTAGTGCTCACTCATCATATGGATACACATAATGGATCCTCCCTTAGATCCTCTCTTATATGGGTGTCCACAAAAGGGTTTGATTCTAATATTGTGTCTAAAGATTTACACTATCGATTCCTCCCTTATATGGGCGTCCACAAAAAAGTTTGATTCTAATATTGTGTCTTTGAAATTCCTTCAAGGAAAACAAGTATGGCTAAGTATTTATAAATTTTTGTTTTTATTTTTAATGTACATATAACCCATTATAAAGTTATATTTGATATTACAAAGAGTATTTATTATTATTTTTATTGAACTTTTGGTGGTATTTTATTTAAAACATTTTTATTTTGAAATGTGTTCTTAGTTTAGTCTAGTAAATTGAAGTGCAACTATTTTTGAAACTTTTCAACATAGAAATATTACATGACAAAACATCCTTCTTGAAATTAAAAGTAACCTTTCAAATTTGATCACTGTCAGTAACCATATGGTAGTAACCATACACCAGGGAAAGCAACAAAGAGGAGAAAAATAAACATACAAAAAAAAATCACATAGTGAGAACTTATTTTAGAATAATAGTATTCTATATGTGCATATTAAGGAAAAGGATGTATAAGATACATAACCTTTCCTCTCAGGTGTTTTTTTTTAAATAAATAGCCAAAGGAGAGGAAAAGGCATTTATCTTAAAGTTAAGATAAATCCTAGAAAGATACTCATTGTAGAAAGAAATAACGAAAACAAGATTTTTATAAAGGGGTATTTACAGTTTAAAAAGGTATGTACTCTTTAAGAGAAGTAAAATTTAGTTTTAAAATGGTTTTTAATAAAAACAAGGCAGATAGAAGCTAAGCTTTAAGTCCCTGCCTTATGTGTAATGGTTTAGATTGTCATATATATATATATTGAAATGTTAGTCCCATTAATTGAATGTTTCTCTAATTGACATTGAATATGTATATTTGATGTTGCTGAATAAATTGAATGCTTCTCTAATTGACATTGTATATGTATATTTGATGTAGCTAAATAAATTGAATGCTTCTCTAATTGACATTGTATATGTATATTCAATGTCGCTAAATAAATTGAATGCTTCTCTAATTGACATTGTATATGTATATTTGATGTCGGTGAATATGGTAGGTAGGTATAATTGAAGTGAGAGCTTAAATCAAATATTTATATTAATACTTCAATTAGGGACCATTTATAACATCAAAAGCCATATCAATCACTAAACCAACAATATAAATACAAGGAATCGAATATAAAACATCAAACAATATAAATACAAGGAATGAATATAAATATCAATTACTAAACCAAAAATATAAATACAAGGAATCGAATATAAAATCGAAACTGTGGTAGTTCAAATCTTACAAATCTTTCACATAAATATTGATAGTTAGTGACATGCAATTGATGAATTTTCAATAACAACTAATTAATTGAATGTGCTAATTATGAATTTTCAATAACAACTTAATCAATAATTTGCATTTTCAATCCCATAATGTATGCATATTGTTTAATATGACAACCTGAATCCAAAATGATTTTATCTCTAGAATCATAATGCTAATTTATCAATATCCACCAAATTGGTTATCATTTCTAAAGAAAAATCTATTGAATGGATCAGTGTGCTAATTTGTATATTCTTTCCTTTGCTCTAAGATAGATTGATTGATGAAAAACCTTTAATATTATAAGTGGTGAGATTCCCTTCTTCATTTAATTTAATTTATATTTGCATTAAAACAGCGAGTGCAATGGTTACCACTTGTCCATATAAGTGAAGAAACTTGAAAATTCGTATTAATTATAGACTCATTTATAAATAAAATAAATGATTAACTGAGTTGTTAATGGCCAATAAAACATTATTTGCTAGATTTGCAATGTTATCCAAGTTTATTGATAATGCAATAATGTCAAAGTATCCAAAATTCAAAATACTAACTAAATTATCAAAGGTTTGACTTAGAAAATGTATTTGGATTTTTTTTTTCAAAAATCAAACTATATGAAAATAGCATTAGCACATCTAGAATACCTTTTTAAACTCAAAAAGTTATTTTTCTTCTTAAACTCAAAAAGTTATTTTAAAAATTAAAAAATCATTGTCATGGATAGATCGACGGCATTCCAACATAGTTGAAACATGTTTGTAGAAAAGGAGAACCTCCAGGAAGGTTAGTGAAAGCCAACATTCCTCCAGAGTTTCTGTTGGAATGGTTCCTCAAGTCTCTACTCCCATACATTTCTAAGGATGTTTCGATGTCCAGCATTGTGACTAAGGAACAAGCCATCTTAAAAGTCCAGCAGTTAGACTTATTATACTCTCAGTCTGGCATTTTGTATGACATTATTCTTGGCACACCGCGAACACGCCATGAGCCTCAGTCAGTTCCTGGACCGCATGCCGATGGCATTGTAGGATACGCAAGCACTCGCCCTATAGATCTGGTGGCTAATCAAATGCAAAATTTGTCACTAAACCAGTCTACTCCCGGACAGGTTCACACCTTGTCCACTTCCACCTCGTCGTCCGATGTACACAGAGTGCAATCGACAAACCAATCAGGTAACCAGCAACCTGGTGGTAAGAAAAAGGGGAGAAATAACCGTAAGGGTGGAAACAATGGGAACAACAATAGAAATCGCAATACCCCTCATAAGGATAATGCCAACCCTCCTCGGGAAGGTGGAAATGCTGGTCAGGACTGTAAACCTAGACGTAAGGTGAAGTTTCCCTATAAGCTTTGCGGGGAATATCATCTTACTCACTTATGTCCTCGAATTGAAGAAGCATCGAAGCATTTGGCATAGATCCTAGCTGTGTTAAAGGATCCCCTTCCTCATCATCAAAACATGGCTTCGCATGCTCCCACCATTGGTTATGGACCTACTGAGACGGTAACGTCTTCTTCCAATACTGGTGGTTATGGATGTGTGAATATGGTTCAATCGGAGGTTAGTGTTGCCACTTGTCAACGTGATTATGATGCACCACAACCTAATCTGGGGAGTGAGCCTCCCCCTCCTCCTGATAATTCCTTGCATATCGAGAAACCCTCTAATATGTCGTGGATACCGAAAGGTGTTCTTAAGTTCTCTATGCATAATCCTAATGCTTGAGCCACCCATAACTACTCCATCGTGGAAGATTTGGGCCAAACTCCATGTGCCATGTCGGCTCTTGAAGTTTTGCAGGCCTATCCTTCTCAAAAGCATGCCCTTTTGAGTGCTTTAGGAGTTCAGGATGGAGGAAGTCCCAGTGTTATCAAGTTTGACACTAATGATGTTCAACCTCACTTAACTTACCACATGGCTTTTCAAATCCAGGTGGCGTGCCTTCAGAATTTTTTCAAACGTATGATGGTTGACGAAGGTGCTTCCGTGTCAGTAATGTCGTTAACTTGTTGGAAATTTCTTGGCTCTCCTCCTCTACTCGCGTCTAGAACCACGCTCACTGCATTCGACGGTCGGTCATTTAAGTCGCATGGAATTATCCCTTCCCTTGTTGTCTGCTTGGGAGGTAAATATGTTCCTATTGAAGTCGAGGTGGTGGATGCACCCATCGACTACAACCTTTTACTCGGTCATAATTGGATGTACACTATGAAGGCTGTCGCGTCTATTGTATTCAGAGTTATCTGCTTTCCTAACGAAGGAAAGATTGTGACCATCGATTTGCTGGATTTCGTTAATTCCCCTTCCATAGCATCCATGGGATCCATAGTCCCGCAGGTTACTCATTCTCAGACGACAACTGAGAACATGGGTGTTGGTATGTACCCTTCATTGATGGGAACTTATGATTTTCCTACACCTATGAATTTTAGTGGAACCATTTCCGACGATGCGTCTCCTCCTTCGCATAATATGTCGTTCCAGAATTCCTATTTTAATGATCAATGGACTTTACCATCCACGAGTTCCACATCTGGAGACATTACGCACATCAGGATGTCTATGCCACTGTCTGTAGCTGAGCTTGCTTACCAACATATTCAACAAGCCACTGCAGAACCGAATCTCTCTTCTTCTTAGGCAGTCGAGGAAGATCCCGTTACACTGCCAGTTTGGGAAGACAACTCGTCTTGTTTACACAACTGCCTTGATGATACTTTTTCTTCAGACAAAGCTATTATGGAGGCCATGGATGGTAGTGAGAGGCCTTGGGAGGATATGCACCATCGATCTTATTTCCTTCCCAACTTCGAGCTCACCGAACAAGAAGAGTTTAGGATGACTCTAGCAGAGATGGTTGGTCACCCTGTGGCTCATTTAGGGTGACATGATATTTTTGCGGAAGGGAATATGGCTAATATTTCCACGACTATGTCGATCAACATCTCTCGTACTCCTAGAAAGGTCAAGAATGTTTACATCGGTGACGATTGCACTCCTGAGGAGATTGCTATTTACACTGAATTATGTACAGAACTCCGGGAAGCTTTCGCCTAGTCATATGAGGAGATGCCAGGGATAGACCCCCACATTGTTGAACATGAGATTAGATCGTATCCCAATGCTAAACCGGTTCGACAACGCTTATGTGCTGTGAACCCTAGGAAAGCAGCCGCTATCAAGGCAGAGGTGGAGAAACTACTCAAAGGCAGTTTTATCTACCCCGTTCCCCTTACAGAATGGGTGTCAAAATTCATTCCTGTGGATAAGAAGTAGGGAACGATCCAAGTATGCACTGATTTTATAGATTTGAACCGTGCATATATGAAAGACAACTTCCCCACACCATTCATCGATCAGATCTTGGATGCTTGTGCAGGAAGTGAGATTTTTTCATTCATGGATGGCTTTTCAGGGTATAATCAAATTCAAATCAAACCCGAGGACCAATATAAGATATCTTTCATTTATCCTTGGGGAACGTTTGCATATCGAAAAATGCCCTTTGGCCTTAAAAATGTTGGAGCTACGTTTCAGCGTTCCATGACCTACGCCTTTCACGATCTTAAAAAGATTATGGAGGTTTTCTTGGATGATCTTGCGAGCCATTTTCGCAAGAGAGTGGACCACCCCAAGAACCTCCACATGATTCTCAAACGATGAATACGATACAAGATTCAATTGAATCCTAACAAATGCATATTTGCTGTAAGGACTGGTCGCCTTCTGGGCTTCATAGTTTCAAAAGAGGGTATTAGAGTTGATCCTCTTAAAGTTGAGGCAATACTTTCGTTGCTTCCTCTGCGCAACTTGTTACAACTTCAGAGCCTCCAAGGGAGAGCCACTTTTCTACGCCATTTCATAGTCAATTATGATAATCTTACCAAAGGTTTCATGCACTTATTGAAGAAAGACACGCCCTTTATCTGAGATGAGCGAGCCCAGAAGTCTTTCGACGCCCTAAAGAAAGATTTGGTATTGGCCCATGTGCTTAGTCCACCAGAATTCACACGAGATTTTATCCTTTATGTGGACGCGTCTCAAGAGATGATTGGCATGGTCTTGGTTCAGGTTGATGGCGCACTTGTCGAGCATGTCATCTACTACCTCAGTTGAAATCTAGTAGACACTGAGCTAAGATATACTCATATGGAAAAGTTGGCACTTGCGACTGTTCATTTAGTCCAGTGGTTATGACATTACATTTTACTTAGAACAACCACAGTTGTAGCGCACATCAATCCATTTCAGTTCATGCTATCACGATGCCTTGTAGGGGGGAAGTACAATAAATGGATTGTGATCCTTCAGGAGTTCGATCTCGATTTTGCTTCGACGAAATCGATGAAATCATTGGCGTTTGCTGAGCTTATGTCGGACCTTCCAAGACTTGATGAGGATGTCATTCATGAATATTTCTTTGTGGATGAGCACTTATTTCTTATCTCATCTGAGGACCCTTTGTATGGGGATGTCATTGTATATCTCCAAACTTTGAAGTTTCCTCTACATTATTCACGAGACGAGCGACGACGTGTGAAACATCATGCTAAAGATTATGCTATCGTCAGTAACACTTTGTATCGTCGAGGAAAGGATTCTATTCTCCATCGTTGCTTAACTCACAAAGAAGCGGAGAGAGTGCTTAATGATTGCCATGCAGGGGCATGTGGCAGTCACTTATCTAGGCTTGCTACATCCCAACATATTATGCGAACCGGTTACTTTTGGCCTTCGATCTTTAAAGATTGTATTCACGCTATGAAGAGATGCCACCCTTGCCAGGTGTTTTATCGGAATATACGCTTGCATCTAGCACCCCTTCATCCGGTCGTCACCGTCGATCCCTTCACCAAATGGGGGGTGGATTTCATGGATTGCAAACCAGCTTCGGCTAGGGAGCATCACCATATTATAGTGGCCATGGACTACTATTCCAAATGGCCTGAGGCCATGCCTACCATAAAATCCGATGGTGCTACAGCAGCCCATTTCATGTTCAATCAAATTATCACTTAGTTCGGTATTCTGAATGAGATTGTCACTGACCATGGCAGTCACTTTCAGAACAAGATGATGGAGGATTTGTCTCTCAAGCTTGGGTTTCGTCAAGAGCACTCATCTTCTTATTATCCCCAAGCGAATGGTCAAGTTGAAGCAGTTAATAATTCTTTGAATACCATTCTCCAACGTACCATCCAACAAAGCAAGAACAACTGGCACATCCTGCTATATCCTGCTTTGTGGGCGTATCAAACCGTAGTCAATAGTGCCACCGGGTTCTCACCATTTCAGCTAGTTCACGGTGTGGAGTCACTTTTACCGATCGAATGCGGAATCCCTTTGCTTAAACTGGCCATAGAGCTCCTCCCTGATATGACGGGTCTTTAGCAACATTGTTTAATCCACCTTGAGTAGCTTGACGAGCAATGTCGAGATGCCACCGTGGCTATCTATGCCAACAAACATCGTGTTAAGGTTCAGTACGATAGGTCTATCCATCCCCGGCAATATGCTGAAGGTGACTTGGTCCTCTTATATGACCAAGCTAAAGAACTCCTGGGTGCAAGCAAGTTCAACCCCATGTGGCATGGTCCTTACATCGTGAGGCATGTCCTGTAAAAAGGACCCTACGAATTAGAAGACTATGAGGGGATTATCTTGAAGGATCCTAGAAATGGGCTCTACCTCAAGCGGTATTACGGTTGAACCTTTGGTTCAGGCTAATAATTTTGTATACTGCTGTATAGTTACTTCTGTACATACTTTAGCTTTCTCTTGGTTTTCAGGTCTACTGATTAGCTTCCGTTTGATTGGAAGATGTCAACAGAGTTTCCTACGTTCTTAGGATTCGTGGATGGTGCTAGCCATCATACGCAACAACTTGCTTCTGCTGCCTGGGTTATTTTCTCTTCTGACCACCTAGTTATGTCCTCAAGAGGTGCTTGTCTCGGTCCTACATCTAACATTGTGGCTGAGTATAGTGCCATCATTGAACTACTTCGGGATGCTATTTCACATGGTATCCAGTCCTTAGAATTCCTCCTGGATTCACAACTAGTTGTGTCTCAGCTGAATGGGAAGTACCGTGTGCGAGATCCTACGCTACTATGGAAATTCTTAAGGGTAAGACTCTTGGAATGACATTTTGTTTCAATTACATACATTCATGTTCTGAGAAGTGTTAATCATATATCTAATGCATACGCTAACTATGTATTAGATTTCCATTTTTCACATTCACAATGAAGCACACAAATAAAAGAAGACATTCACACATTTGTACATACAAACATATAGTAGAACCAGAGAACCAAAGTTTTTATAAATAATATGTCCAAAAATGGTAGTGTCATGATACAAAACTGGAGCCCGTAGACCTAAAAAATGTACATATCGATACAAAAATGAGATCTTGAGATATCTACTCCCTACGAGGAGGCCTAGCTGCCACCCTGACAGGATGTGTCTCATAGAAGTACTATACTGCATTTGCTATCCGCTGCAATAGTCGTACCCAGTTACTCGATACCCCCACTACCTAGTGCTGCATAGCCTCTGGCAGCTGCGCCACCTCTGCCTATGGTACCCTGGCAGTCATCTGTGATATGTTGGACCACAGAGTCTGTAGTGTCTGCTCTGCTGCAGCACCTACCATCTCATCACCCCTGCCACGGCGACGATGTCTCAGAAAACCATCGGGTCTCACTGGGCCCTTCTCTGCGAGCAAACAATCAAACATTAATACATGATACTACCCCTAAAACGATTTTTGCATTTACATCTATAATAAAAAATCCATAAAAATTTAATATACCAAAAACCTAAAAAGACTACTCACCAATGTCTCCGAACGCTGCATTTAGTGGGAGCGGCATGTCTCGATCCTCTCGGAAGTCTATCCCTACATAGGGGTAGTTATGGACTAATACAATGTCATGGAGTAGTGTTTTTAACCATATTTCTTTGGCAAAAGTTGTTTCCAAATGTTTCACACCTGGCATATAGGTTTGATGTCATTTTCACATGCATTATGCATTTGACCTTTTGACCACTTTCATAAACCCTAGGTGCGACCCTGCTTCTTAACTGACATGAAACCTTCACACTTTTATAGAAGTGTCGTTATGTGGCGGTAGGGCCTTTCCGAACATGGCTACCCTAGATAGAACCCCCTTTTTGCATTCTAGTGCCCATGTCGTTGTTTGTCCTTAGGATTGGGAGTCCTTTGTAGTTATGCCATGACATTGCGATAAAGACTCATACTCTACTTTGTATTATGCCGTCCATCTCCCATAAGGACTCCCTCGTTTATATCAAGTTGTGATTGCATTGCATCATCCTACCTGTTGCTTGAGCCTTGTGCCAACTCCCTCTTACTCTGTTATTAGCTTGGTGCCTGAGCACTTTTTCTTGTCAAACCCTACAGACCTTACATTTTCCCTCCACAATTTGATGACCTTTTGACCCTGAGGGAACACACCCCTCGAGTGTCCACATCCTGCATGCACTTTCTTGCATTGATCATAGGTATGTTCCACTGCTTGGAACTAGTATGCTCGCTATTTGACACTCGTTCCCTCACTTGCTGTACTATAAGCAATTTTATTCTTTTTCAAGCTTTCCCCGAATATGAAAAAGACCAAAAAATCAAATATTCCAAAAACGCCGAATGGGATTATTGTTACTACTTCTTGTTGGCAGCTGCTCTGTCGCCTTTGAACAAAGCATTCATTCCACTCCAGACATTATGAGTCAGGACTATAGTTGGACCTTAGGAGCTGTACTTGTTTCTCAGTTTACTCCACTGATTGGTTAAGCTTCTAGTCATTATGGAGCTCTTTGTGGTGCCTCCTGCATCACACAGTTTATATTAAGTTTATGTTGCCTGAGTCTATCCATCTGCTCATGCTCTTATTCAAAGGAATTCCTAAAACCAGATTCGGCCACTCCTCAGATCTCTTGATTATTGCATGTCGGTCATCCTTATTGAGTCAGTCTGTTTCACCTGATATCTTCCAAATATTTCAGCATAGCTGGTACCTCATGTTGGTTGATGGGGGATGCCTTAATGCCCTCCTTCCAACGAGTCTCATTCCATCGGCTTCAACCCATTTATTCCATAACTTGAGGCTTAGAGTTCGATTGAGTACCTTGATTCTTGTAGTCATTAGTGGCAAGTTCTCTCCCCATCGACAGTTTTGGTAATACATCAATGTCCCTTGATCGATGGATTCATCCTAGTGTTCGACTTCAACACATTTATTCACACTCTGATGATTGTGCTATGTGCCTTGGTGGCCATTTTCATTATTGGTGGGTTATCTTGTGTCTGTTAACGGTATACATCATTGACCGATAATCAAATGATATCACATCAATTTCGACCCCAACTCCTTTATTCAATTGATGGGACTTGCACCGTCGAAGACTTGTGTAGAAGACCCCAGGCGATAGTGGCATTCAGTATGCTACTTATGACGATGAATTTACATCTGAGATATCACCTCTCATATATCAGTAGTTTGTACCTTCAGTTTGCACCAGTTGTTTCCTTTTCAGTGGGAGACCATATCTTACTGCAGAGGGATCATGGCTATGATCACTTATGACATGTATTCACTATGTACTATCGATTCATGGCCATTGTATCAAATTGTTGTACTACCGACATGTATTCAAGGATACTATTGTATTATGATGAGTGAGCTTCTCATTCCACTTGTGTCTCCATCACTCCACTTATGAGATCTTTTTATAATGTATTTCAGCCATCATAGCATCAGTCTATGACCTCACACATTAGGGGGCATCTGTTACAACATAATTTTCCACCTTGTGAGCATCAACATTCTTTGGTTTGTAGGATCCATTTTACTGACTCAGATCCACTTTATATCCTTCAAATACTATTTTCCCCTATTTTTTCCCTTGTACGCTTGCTACATCATTATAGTGGGCGTACCCATGAGTTGCATCACTATAGCCCACGAGTAGCATGTAAAATGGTAAAAATCACTAGTTTATTACGTTTTACTCCCAAAAAGAGGTCATTGGGTGACCTTTGACCCTCCATCTTCCCAAGAAACACCTCGATGTGTCATTTCACTTACCTTTGAGAGGACTATATATTGAGCACATATGGCTTATGGATGGGAGGAGAAAAAAGAGCAAGAGAACTCTAGTGGATTTTTGCCCTATCTTGAGTCTACACTCATTGATCATTGTAGTTGTGAACCCTTTCTGTTCACCATCCAAACTCCTATCATAGTTTGAGTTTTCCATTCCATGGAGGATTGAAGTGGTGGAGGTGCAAGTGGATTGACCTAGATCTTGGTTCAGATTGGTTGCTGGCAAGAGGTCATATCATATTATACTACTTCTTGTTTATTAATAGAAATACTCATATTCTCGTCCATTAATGTCATAAATGTTGTTTATACTACATTGGGTTGCATTTACTTGTAATATCATGTGCCATTTCTATTGATGGTGTTAATGTCGTTTATCTATTATATGTACTTGTTGTATATTGGCTGTCAAGACTAATTTGCAGATTCAAGTGCATGGATTGAAAATCTCCAATGGGGATCTACATCAAACGTTTGGATTGAGGTTGGTTATATTCTTCATTATCTTAGCATTGTCATTTATATATCATAGCACTGAGAATTGAGTTAATTTCTAGTAGCCAGCTGTCTGTTGTGGTCTACCCCAAGCCATAATGATTTTTCTCCAATACAATCCAACATGTCCAAGCCAAACCTCCAAGATGGTACAAGCTTCCCAATATTATAAGGGATCACCAATGTGGATTCTACCAGCATAAGGATACTATAGACCTTCCCCCCTTTGGAGTGGAGAGGAGCTTCACTTATATAGGGCTAAAGAGATAGGGTATGTTGAGGATTAGGGGGAGATGGTTAAGGGATCCTCCCATTAGGTTAGGAACCAAAATTCCACCTCACCTAAAGTCAAGGGATAGGTTTCCACCTCAACAAACTTCTATAAAGACCTCGAAACTCCCCAAAATAGCCTTTAACCAACCTCGTCGCACCTTGGTAGAGGACACAGAGTGAAAGAGGGGGTCTGTCGTAATTTTCCTGAGGACAACCTACGATAGTGTCTCACCCTAGCTGACCAAGAACTGTGACAGAGGGGGTCTGTCTTACCTTGTAGGAAGACAAAGTGCGATAGCCTACTCAAAGAGGTCAACTAGGCAAGGAAATCTCTCAATTGGATGTGTTTTAGCCCAGAATGAGTTTAGGGATCAGAGCAAAGAGTTTACACAATGGTCAAGATGACGACATTATCACAACAATCATGATGATGACACTTGGTCATAATGACAACACTTGCAATGATCATGGTGACGACACTAGATCATGATGAGGACACTTGCAACACTTGCGACACTTGCACAAGGGTGATGACATTTTGGTGTAACATATAAATGTCCTTCTCTCCCCTATGAGTCACTCAACTCGTTGTAGGGAGACAACACGATACCGTGCATGCCGAACCACGGATCCACACTTGACGCAAGATATCTTAGTGGATGAACTTAGGATATCACCAAGGAGAAATTGTGAGTGCAATTGACTCCTGAAGTTAGATATTTCCATTGGGAGGTGTTTCCAAGTCTTCTTGATTGGAAATTTGGCCCCATCATGCCGGTAGAACTAGATCTTTGTTACCTCCACTAGTCAATTTGTGTATGGATACCATCATCACCATGAATTGTGCTTTTGGGAGGCCCATTTACATTTGAGATGAAGTACATTAGGTATTTTTAGGGAATTTACATTTATTTTCTTTCTAAATATAAGTTCACTAACTTGTAATTAAAAAGAGCCTACATGTGGGAACACTTGCACTAAAACCAACTTTTGTACATATCACTCACTTATTGCACCATATTGCATCTATTTTGGTTGGCATATTTTTGCATTTGTTCAATTGTGTTTAAATTCCACCATCACTCTCACTTGACACAAAATCCTTCCCCGTAGAGGAACAAAGAAAACCCCTTAGGTAGTCCCGAAGACTACAAGGCCTCTCCTCTCTCTCGATCGGTGTTGTTACACCATCTCCATGTGTTTCACATGGACGATACTCTCTCCAGAGCCACTCCCATGCCACATTGATTAGATCATGTGGGCGAGGTTGAGCCTTGCTAGGCACATTTTCTCTGTAATAGACCTAATTGGCTATTACAAATTACACATTATTAATATTTAAATATTATTAGTATTAGGATGACAAGTTAATGGTCATCTCGAAGAGATGCCACCCCTATATGCTTATGCATATTTATACATGTAAATTTATACTTGTAGATCATCAATTCAATAAATAAAATATATATTTTTGGAATATGCATTCCAAGTTGGTATCAGAGCTGCAACGACCGAATGCACGAACAAAATAGAGCTGGCATCGGCATCAACACCCCCATCAGAACAAGAGACTACAAAAGATATTGCGACTACGACCATTTAAGGAAGAAGCTATAGCTAGTTCAGCATCAACACTCATGTCAGAAGAAGAGACTACGAAAGCTATTGCGAATGAGACCATTAAGGAAGAAGTTGTCGTTGAGTCTGCCTCAACACTCACATCAGAAGAAAAGACTATGGAATCTATTGCGACTACGACCGTTAAGGAACAATCTATCACAACTCCCGAGTTCTCAAGACAAGTAGGGTAGGGAACTCCCTCTGCACACATAACCGAAGAAAGGACTACCAAGGAAGAAGCTACGTACTCCAGTAAGGAGGAATTCAAGGTCGCTACTACCACCAGGAAAGAAGGGAATTCAGGCCGACCACCTCCTTTTATCCCTCCTTACAAAATATCCAAACCACCAGTCACTAGGAAGGATAAGAAAAGACATCCCAAAATTAAATCGCAGAATACGATACTCAGTCAGAAATATGCACATCTTCTGGAATTTCATTGTAGCTTCTTACAAGGCCAAGAAGTAAATCGCATTAATGAGTCAGTCGAAAAGTCTATTAATATGTCCAGCAGAACTCAAGAACAAGGACAAACCAGATACCACATTGGGATTCCCAGTCAAAGAAAAGTGTATGATAAGGAAGACAATAACAAAGACAATGGAACAAAAGAAGACAAGAATGGGAAAGATCAAGATGATATTGACAATCATAATGTCAATATCAATGGTAAAGAAAATAGCGATGTCATAGATTATAAAACACCAAATATTGTTGGAAGCGATGTCGATATTAAGGAAAATTATGAAAGAATTAAAGTTGTAGAACGATACAATGATGAAAATATAAAAACTAAAAATGATCCTAATAAAGAAGGAAACTTCGAAGATAAAGCAACACTTGAAAAGGAAAAAGTTCTACAAATTGCCGCAAGTCAAGATATTCAAGAATCTCAAGATGGAAAGGATCCCAGGGAACAACTAACGATAAACTTGTCAGACAAAGAAGTAAGTACATTATTAATAGTTGCCTCTACAGATAAGAAAACCACATCAAAACATGCAGAATTATCAAAGGTCCACATAAAATTAGAAGAGCAAAGGAACACTGTCAGATTAGCAGATCCAAAATATACGTTGATTCATTGTTATGATTTCATATACAGAATCATAAGCATGATAATATTCGAATGGAAATGTGACCAATTATTCTAATAACTGCTAAACCATGGCATAGTTATTTGTGGCAACAATTCCAGCTGCAGTACGCTCGTAGAAGATTCATGGTCGAATCTTTTTAGAGCAGGATGACTTGTAATAGACCTAATTGGCTATTACAAATTACAAATTATTAATATTTAAATATTATTAGTATTAGGATGATCATTTAATGGTCATCTCGAAGAGATGCCACCCCTATATGCTTATGCATATTTATACATGTAAATTTAGACTTGTAGATCATCAATTCAATAAATAAAATATATATTTTGGAATATACATTCCATTCTCCTCTAGGAAAAATTGTTAATCCTCCCACCTCCTCCATTGCAGGAATAGGATGACTTCATTTTCTCCCCTAGGAGGGAATAGAGATACATTTACACCTCCCCCCTTGGAAGAGGCACCTCGCTGGCTTCTCCCTTTGGATATCCATCAATCCCATTTGATCCCTCCTCTCTCATAGGAAGTCACTCATTTTTTTCAACACCACTTGGGTCTCCCCCTAGCAAAAACCACACCCAACATACAATGTCAGGACCAACTCCTCCTACCTTACCTTTCATGGCTAGTCTAAATCTCCTGTATTTGGCGAAACTAATCAATGAACCCATTGCACATGATCTAATATGGTCATACATGCCAGATAAAATTCCCTCCAATGTTTCTAAATTCGAGAGGAAGCAAGGGGATGATCCCTCCAACCACGTCATGTCTTTCCACTTATGGTGTTCATCTAAAATCATAGTGGATGTTCATGTGAGGCTTCTCCTCTTTTAGTGTACCCTCCTGAAATGGCATGGAAATGGTACGTAAATCTATCGAGATAGATCCATGCCACCTTTGCGATATTGGCCACTACATTTCTCACTTACTTCCAACTTCTGATTTGACATGACCTTGGTCTCGAAATTATCACAGAGTTTCGACAAAATACATCCACCCACATTGTAGACCATATCCATGAGTGACATAGACATTGCACATTGTGTAAAATCGAAATACAACCACCTTTCTTGTTGGATTGGTTTATGAAATCACTCCATCTTTCCATAGCTAAGGATGTAACCACCTCCATGTCGTAAAGCAAGGAAGAGGATATTCTGAAAGCCCGACATTTTGATCTCATATACGCACACTCTAACTACCTTTACACTATCCTTCCTTATGCTCCTCTGCATCAGTCGATGTATCCTACACCTGCAGGCTCGTCACATTCGTTGGATGGAATTATTGGGTCCATTTCTCAATTAGGAAAGGTTCCTCCTACCACTTCAGTTCCATTTAATATGGCTCCACAATACCCATCCATGCCTCCTGTGTCGATACCAACCCCACTAGTTGGTCAATTACAGAATGGACCCTATAGTCATACTTATCCAAACGTTAGTGAAACAAAAACAGTTCCTACATTACCATTGGATCAAGTCATTCCTATATCCACATATTATGGAATGCAAACCGCATTTATCCCACCCCCGGTGCATAAACCTTATTATCCATTCCCATTCCTAACTAGTCAGCAACCCACACCCCACATGGGGGTGAACCTGGTTCAACCTTCTTATGTTAAACAAGTTCAACAATTGAGCAATTGAACGCTGCAAACCCCAAAAATCCTCAAAATCAGGGGAAGAAGAAAGGGAAGAAAAATCAAAACCAACATCTAGGGTAAGGGATAAACCCCCCTCCCTAGTAAAACCATAATCTGGGTAATCAAAATATGGGGACTAATTACAATCACCCAAACAAGGGAAGAACGCCAACCTGAGCACCAATTACTGTTGCTCCATTTGTGAAGAATATGGTCATTACACCTATCATTGCCCGCTTATCCCCAACTTCCAATAGTTAGTAGAAGTGTAAACAATCAAATTAACACCATTAACTAAGTGAAGTAAGAAGCATATTTTTACTATCTGCCAGCAAAATGAAGACAGAAGACAAGTACATAAGAGAACATTCCTCTCTGATCTAATCACTACATCCACAATCAAAATGATTGAGTGAATAAAGAAGGATTCTAAAGAGACAAGGTTCAGTTATTGAACTACTCATTAAAGGTTCAAATCTAAGCTCCACCAGTCAAATAGTGAGAAGAAATGCACAAAAGTGAATTAATTGTAATTAAATATGATAAAGTTGCGACAAAAGCATAAAGATACGATGGAAAGTGGGTTTTTGAGAGAAAATAATCAAAAATCATGAAAACGAATTATCCCACATTGAAAAGAGAAACTTGAGAGCCCATTTCCCAATGCTATAAAACAAAGGCATTTGGGGCATGGTAAGAGGACGCAAAAGGAAGAGCAAAGGAATGCTGGAGAGATTTGGAGGATTGGAAAGCTTGGAAAAGGAAAGGGTGGAGAAATGAAAGCTCATGGAAAAGGAGGAGGGATGCATCTCAAGCATTGTAATTATGTATCTTCTTCATTGCTATTAATGAAATGATTCAATTTTCCTTCCATTTAACAGTTTGAGTTTTTCTTATCAAGTTTAGTTTGAATTCTAAAATGGATAAGATGTTAAGGAATTCTAGTTAATCATTTCATATCTGACATTGTAACTCACCATTTAATAGTAATATATAATGTTTAAAGTAGATCTAACACTACCTTAAAAGCTATTATCAGATTGGCGACCATACTAGTTGATTTTTCTTGAAAATTTCTGATTTTTTTTCTGGCAAATTTCTACATTTTTGGTGTTCTAACCTTTCAGATCTACTCCATATTTGCCATAATATACCACAAAGAACCTATGATACACGTTTATAGGCTAAAAAATGGCCTACATAAAGTCCTACACTCTCAAAAACTTCAAAGATGAAGCTAGATTTCAGCTTGCTTTGACAGAGACTGAATTGAAGGTTTTTCTTGAACATTTCTTCATTTTTGGTGTTCTAAATTTTCAGATCTACTCTAAGAATGCATTAAGATCCCTCCAAGAACCCATGTTTCCGGTTTATAGGCTCAAAACCAGCATATATCCACTCCTACACTCTCAAAAACTTCAAAGAACAAGCTAGATGTCAGCCTCCTTTGCTAGAGAGTGCATTGAAGGGTTTTCTTGAGATTTGTGCCCAATTCTTCTCTCTTTCCTATATTTTGCTGATATTTTATTCTTGTATGGGCTTATGAATATATGATATCAGAGTGAAGACCTCATTTTGATCCTCCTTAGCCAAATATTTGGGAGATTTTCAAACTTTTGTAAGCTTCAAAGCCTCCATGCTTCAGATTTGCATGAATTTTGAACTAGTTTTGAGATCTCTTTGTTTTGGGGCTGTTTGGTGCCTATATTTTTGAATTTGCAGAAATTATTAAGGATTATAAATATTTAAATATCAGTTTATTACTAACTTTGAAATTTTTTGAAGAGTTTGGGTTAATATCTTTAGATTGGCAATTTTCCTCCCAAGACCACTAAAAATAGCCCAAATTATCATTTTTTTCAATTATTTTTTTAAATTGGTGTTAGATCCACTTTCTTAAAGCCATATTTTTCTGTTAGGTACCTGATTGGATAGTATTGGGACTGATGTTTGAAAGAATTTTGACTCTCATAATTTGCAAAAATTAAAAAACAAAAACATGAAGAAGAACCTTGAAAATACACCTAGTTTTGAATTTTCACTGTTTTAGGGCAGATTTGAGGATTTCTTTTTGTACTTGCAGAACTTCACAAAGATTTTAAACTTCTTAGTATACGTTTACCACTAGTTAAGGAAAATTTGGGAGGGTTTGAGCTCCTTATGTTTGGAATTTCTTACCAAAAACCTCAAAAAATGGCACAAATTGACATTTATTTCAAAATTTTCTTAAATTTGTGGTAGATTCATTTGCTTCAAGTTATATGCTGTTGTTGGATCCCTGATTGCATAGATTAGGACTGATATCTAATTTTTTTTAATTCATTGAAGAGTTTGAAATCACAAAAATGAACGAAATATCAAGATTTGTTCAAAGAACCTTAAGACCCTTTAACTGTTGATTCTCATACACTTGCTAATTTGAAACATCACAAAAAATTTCAGTCATAAAATTTGAAAAGAACATTTAAACACATATCACAAAGACATTTGCATTGAAAAACAAAAAAAATTGAACATCACACTTTGAGTTATTTTGAAAACAGTTTTCTTCCAAAAACAAACACAAGCTTTAACTAGTCAATTTTTTTTGGATTTACAAGTATTTTCATTATACTCTTGTACAATTACAGGAAGTTGTAGCTTTAGATCTCAATTTTCTTGTGATAAGTTGTGCCTGAGCCACCGTATCCTCTTCACTTGGGCCTTTGAGCGATCTTCTGAATGAGAAAGTGGATCTCAAGTGTAACAGTTTAGGATTTGATTTTTCAAGCACCTTATTTTCGAGCCACCATATCCTCTTTACTTGAGCCTTTGTGCGATCTTGTGAATGAGAAACAGAGATCCCCCGTGTAATAGAATTAGATTCATTTTCAATGAGATACATGTTTGGTTTACGTTGATCTTTGAAATCAATTATTATCCATATTGCAGAAGAACTGTGCATAAAAATATGATATCTACCAAATAATTTTGCATGTTTGAAAGGCACACATGAACCTCTAACTTTTCATTAGTTTAGAACATTCATCGAATTGAAAGGTAGAGTAGTGAGCATATTGCATTGTTTGGTTCATATTTTTTGAGTCAACACACCACCAATTTCACTTCCACTACTGAAAATAAGAAAACTACCCTTAAAATTGGCGCTTAATCTAAAATTGACCAACATTTGATTTTCATATCACCAACAAGATTAGGTTAGTTCCTTGGATTAGGTTGGGAGAGTTAACACTCTTGGGCTGCAAAATTTTTGAGACTAGCATTGATTACTGAAAGTTTAAATCCATTAGTAGCAAAAAACGCTTGTCGAGAAAGAGCTTCTAAAACATACATCAAGCACGAGGTCAATCTGGATAAGTAAGGGTGGCTCCCCACCTCTTGCTTGTTTAGTGGGACATGAGCTAATCAAGGAATTCTATGTGAAGCGACAAGTACTCGGGGTGACATCACTTTTCTAACGTACCTGGTTATGAGAGTTGTCTTCGACTTACAACTGTTCCTCCCGACCATTGATTGTGAAGTGGTAACCTTAGTTGTTATTCCTAGGATATCACATAGGATATTATAAGTGTGGGACACTTGCAGTACCTGAGACAGACTTTGGAAATTTTACTCCTTGGGAGGGTGATTTGTCAGGAACCAACACTTGCACCCCTAGTGATTAAATTTTATTGTAACTATTTCTCACACCTTCGCTACTAGAAATTGTGTGAGGTTTGATATCCCTCGACTGCTACTAGTTTCGGAAGGCCCTCCAATCCATCTTTTCATTGAGCTTCATCTCTTTGGAAAAGTAGCTTGCTTGCTTGGATCTATAGGACTTTTTCCTGTGTGGACACTTTTTATTTTTTTGTTGGCTCTAGACTGCCATAGGATTGTTTGAGTAAGAACATCATTTTAAACACATCCTTTTATCAAATTCTTAGAAGTGGCTACTCTCCCGATCCGCCAGTCACAACGAAAGTGAGGTGAGTCACCAGAAATTGGCGGCCCTGCTACATTACAGAGACAGATACAAAAACCACATCCTAATGACTTGGAAACAAAACTGATTTTAAACTCAATTAATATTACTCAAGAAGAAAAACATCAAACAAACCCCGAAAATTCATTATCACATCATGAACTGAATACAAACATAGTTGATGATCTTACTCTAGTTGAAATTGAAACATTGAAAAATCACACAAATGCTCATGTAATTCCTCCTTTGATGAGTCTTTCAGAACCAGTTATACTTACTATCCATGAGTCATTGGGTGATATCAAACCTCATTTTGAAAGTTTGAATGACATGCAAAATTCAACAAGTGACCCTATGGCTTCATCAAGAACACAACAGACTACATCGTCATAACATCAAACAGTTGTTGGAGGTAGCAATACTTCCAATTTGGCCTCTACATCAATCCCAACAGTTAGCATATATGTTAGTAGCACATGTTCAACCAGCACTTCAGTGCCAGTTGGTACAGTTTCGGGTTCCAATCCCGGAAGTACATCCACTTCATCTGCAGGAATACCTACTGAACGGTGTGCCTTACCAAATATTGATTTTCCATATAGTTTGGATAATCAAGGTCAAAACACACAAGGAATAAACCAAAATTCTCTTGGTATGCCTAACACTTGTCCAAATTCTACTTCTAGGGGAAACCCTTCACCATGGAATGGTAATATTCCTGTCGGAAGCAATGAACCATGGAACATTTATGCCAATTGGGGATATGCTCCACAGATTAGTGGAAACACCCTAGGGGTCATCCTCCGACTTATCCTAGCACAATTCATAGGGGAAATCCACCTATCAACCCCATTCTGCAATGTAGTGGGGAGGTTTCAGGGAGTATCCAATCTTCTTGGGGCCCACCTTCGCAAGGAGTGTTAACACCCAAAAAGTGCTCACCATCTCATCTCCTTCATTACATGACTCATTTGTCTATATTTCTTACCATATTTGCCTCCAAAACCTTAAAAAACCATTAAAAAGCCACCAAAAGGAAAAAAAAACCCCTTTTCCCCCAAAAAATAATTTAAATTTCCTCAAAAGATAGCAAAAACCCTCTAAAAGGGCCCTAAATTCCCAAAAATTGAATAAAATGGAATAAAAAATATTAAAAAAAAGAGAAAAAAGAGGGAAAAAGGAAGCAAAAACCTTAAACAATTGACCTAAACCATATGGTGCCAAAAACCATGGGTCAACACTCCACCACTAAAAAACCTATAAATAGGTGATGGAGGCTCCCCATTTCACATACACAATCTATCATATCCTCACTCTGCCAAAATCACTCTTGAAACCCTAGCTCACCATTTGAGCTAATTTCCCAATTGAGTGCCCCTTTTGGCCCATCATCCAAACACCTTGGAGAAAGAGAAGGAACCCATTGGAGCACGGAAGTAGCCCTCCTGGACTACTGCAAGAGCTCCACCAACCTCAACATTTGAGATAAATGTAATACAAAAATAAAATCTTTATTATCTTGTCATTGTCTTTTATTCCTGTTAATGCACATGTTAGCTTAGATCTCATACTATTTTACTGTTTTAATTTATTGTTTTACTGAACTGCTACTAAGGAGTCCCTTCTCCTTAGTAGGTGCTCATTTGCACAAGCTAGGGTGAAAACTGTAGCTACAGTTTTGGCGACTCCATTATTGGCCTTTGAATTTTTGGTTAAAATTTTAAAAGTTTTTATTTTCTGCAAGTATTTTTCTGTTTTCCCTGTTCAGCTGTGGCTTCAGCTAGTTGGGTTTTTTGCCGCAGATCTTGGTTTTGTTCTTTGCAATCATGACCCAGATTGCAGCTTTCGACCGTTTTACCATGATCCAAATCGCAATTGTTTGCTTTTTTCCCGCGTCCCAGACCGCTACTTTCCGTCGTTGTCCCGTGACCCAAGCGCAGCCTTCTGCCTCTTTCACGCGACCCAGACCGCAGCTTTCTTCCCTTTTGTCATGCTCTAGATCGTGGATTTTAGCCCCAGACCTACGATCCAACCACGGCTTTCTACCCCCTTGTCGTGCTCCAAAGCGTGCATTGTGGTCGTAAAGCCGCGATTCGACCGTATCTCTTCCCCCTTTAGCCGCGCCCCAGACTGCACTTCTTGACCACAAACCCGTGATCCTACCGCAGGGTTAAGCCCTATAGCCGCACCCCAAATCGTGCCTTTTGGCCACAGACCTGTGATTTGACCATAGGGTTCAACCCTACAGCCACGTCCCAAACCATGCCTTTCGGCCACAGACCCGCGATCTGACCGCAAGATTCACCCTTATAGCCACGCACCAGGATGCGCATTTCAGTCACAGACCCATGATCTGTTTTCTGCATTTTTACCCTTTTTTGAACCCAAAATTTTGCTGCAATATTTTTTGCACCTGCACAGGCACCTGTTTTGTCTACAGCCACACTTACCTACAGCCTTTTTCTGCAGTTTGCTTTCTGTTCCATTTACAAAAATTTTAAGTTTAAGCATTTACATTGAAAAAAGAAAATTTTGCATTGCAAGTTAAATTTTTGCATTATTATTGTTTAAAAAGATGCCCACGCATGGCACTTTTGATTGGGTTCATTACCTCACATGCACACACTCTGTCACCTAATTCAAGTGAGCCTTAAAACACTACTTAACACAACCAACATTCTAACCCCACTTGGGGAACACATAAGAATATTGTAGTTAGGTAGGACAGGGGGGATAGGCATCCAAATAACACCCCTCAGTCGCTTACACTTGAGACATAGTTGTTGTCCATTAGGGAACCAAAATCCCCTAGTATTTTTTGACATGGTCACAACCAGTTTATTAGAGGGCCTCTCCCTCAGGAGGGTTGAAGTAGCCAGACTGGTTCTGGAGGCCTGAGTGGAATACTGCAATCCATTCAGTAACCGAAGGATACCTACTCGTTGGTCTGCGTGTGGTGATTCCTTTTAGGCCCACACGATGATAGGACCAGAGCTGCAAATTCACCTTTCTGGACGTGTCATGAACGGGGTATCTTAGTTGCTTTTCTTCTAGGATTGTCTCACCCGGTGTCCCTCTCGGTAGGGGGATATCTTTAGCCACTTGGCTCTACTATCCATATTGTTTGACTTGGATTTCATCACCTTGTAGAGGATATCTCTGGTTGAGTCAGAATACTATCTAGCTAGGTGTTTTCATGCTCCCTTACCTCCCTTTGGTCTAGCGAGTCCACTATTTTTATTTTTTAGGAAACCTGTTGTTTGTTGGTATTTTGACCATTGTTGTTGATACTCCGCTTATTTTAGCACAACTATTACAGTAAGTGTTTTGAGTTGGTTGTTGGCCTAAGTGCCGTATTTTTTGCGCTCTCCTTTTGCACACTCGGCTACATTAGGGTTTCTGAGCTGTTTTTCACTCGACACAACCCCCAGATACTTGACACCATTTGTCACCATTGAGTCCCCGAGACACTCTCAACACCTCAGGGGCAAGCCCCTACAGCACGATTCACTTGACATCACCCGTCATAGACATAGAGCTTCATCACTCGATACCACTCGTCATAGACCTCGAGCTTCGTCACTTGACTCTACTCGTCGATGACATAGAGCTCCGTCCCCTGGCTCTGACGCCCATTATTTCACATCTGATTCTGAGGAAGAGTCTGAGAAACCCACTTATACTACACCAACCAGCCCCATGGCTGGCATGACTTCCAACCCTTTCTTGATAGGGACCATTGGTGGAGAGTCCACAACCACCCCATCCACCACACCTGCTTTGGATATGCCTTCGATGGGGCCCACACCCACCATTCCTGTCACTGTACCAATTCCAGTGGCTAGTATACTCAACCTAACCCCACTAGTGACTCACACTACACTTGGCGACACAGGACCCTCCAATACCACCTTTGTTCCTCCGTCTGGGGGAAACATCCCCAACATGAACCCAGCCCCTACACTTGGGGGCATCGACCCTAACATGGCTACCACCACTAGCATGTCACATCCTTCTACTAGTTTTCCATTCATGTCTAGTCTCAACCTTCCTGACTTGGCCAGACTGACTAACGATCCCATCAGACACGATCCTACGTGGCCTCACATGCCCACCAAGCTCCCATTAGACATCCCTAAGTTTGAGGGCAAGGCAGATGAAGACCCCCAGAACCACATTATGTCCTTCCATCTATGGTGTTCCTCCAACTCCATAGTGGATGACTCTTTCTGGCTCTGTCTATTACAACGAAATCTCATTGGCTCTGCAGCCAAGTGGTACATTGAGTAGCCCCATGGGACCCATGCCACCTTTAATTCCCTTGCCTCGACCTTCCTGCAGTTCTTTCAGTTACCTGTCTGCTATGATGCAGGAGTTGAGATCCTACTGTCTTGCAGATAGAATACGACCACCCACATCAATGACCACATTCATGAGTGGCGTCGACACTGAAGCCTGTGCAAAATCAAGTTAGATGATCGAATCTTCCTAGATTGGTTTCTAAAATCTCTCCTTCCCATCATTGCTGTAACGTCCCCACCCTTGGACCCAATGCAAGGAAGGGAACCTGATGCCATTCTATGGGGATTTTATATAAACTCAGCCAATTGCATTAGATTCACAGCCATAAAAGAGATGTGTGCAGATGGAAATGAAACAAACATGCATAGCGAAAATGAACTCATCCACACACATATTACATGACTGTTATTCAATTTAACACATGCAACAAATTAATACATTTGTAGAAGTAATTACATAAGAAAATACTCATCTTGATGTAATGTTGTCCCAACAACTAGCTATGTTGCTGCAACGTTCCTCCCAATCGTAGGTCTCTGCCCAGCTTGTATTATTTCAGCACTTAGAGACCACCCCTGAGCTAGGCATGATATCTACAAGGAACTTGAAACTCTCAAACCTTGCACGGCCAACCCCAACATTCTTTTACACACATTAGCTCAAAACTAGCATGGATACATAATTCAACCATGGATTCACAAAATAGGGTCTATTGGTTTTCCCCAAAACGTGGGCACACCAAAAATGGATTGTGGGAAGAGGGAATCAACCCCAGGGAAGAAAACTGATTTCTCCCACAGATGTATGAGCATTCAGTGGGCCAAAACAGACTCAATTGAACCCCAAATTGTTTCCCCTCTCTTCCCCACTGTTAGCCACAACAAAAATGCCCTTCCCAGCTAGGAAAATGAAGGTAAACATAGGAAATTCATGGAGGGAAATGCCCAGGAAGCTCTAAAATCGTGGGAGAGCAAAGCTGTTTGATGGGTAATGACTTGGGGAGCAATTCATGGCTCTTTTTTTGTCCAAGAAGCCAAACACATTTTTCCATGTAGGGTGGCTTGCCCATACTCGAATTTTGGACAACCATACCTCCCTTTCCCCAAGGCATTAACTACCTCAACCAACTCTTGGGAGAAATCAATGATTGGGTACAAAAGTCAACACGGGTAGTTGAGGGTTCATGGGTTCTCTCATTGACACTTGGCTTGAATCAATTGGCTCAAGGTTTTGAATATCCTCCTCCCAATTCCTTGTAATATCATGCCCCCATCTCTTGTTGCATTGCATAGATAGTTGTGGGAATTTATATTAAAATGCATATTTATAATTCCCATGGTTCTCTAGCACATGGGTAGCATAATTTCAAATAATTTCCTCTTAAAGGTCGAGTGTTCACTAGCGGAGCCTTGGCCTTGAGCTCCATGCTAGGAATCATACATAATATGCATACATTATTTACATTATAGCCCAAAATATTATAAGGGTCAAAATGGGGGACATTACAATTGCCAAGGATCTGGCATAAGAACAACCCCAGGTCGAGGAAGAAGCCATCCTAAAAGCCCAGCAGTTTGACCTTATCTACGCCAAGTCTGGTTACTTATATACCATTATCCTCGACGCCCCCCATGGTGACTCCTCCCGAAACGACGTGCCGGGGGAATCCCATGCTGCCGATGGCATCATTGGTTGTATTGGATCGCATAACCAGCCCTTTTCTACAATATGTACTAGTAATGGCCCCGACCTTTCACGAGATACATCCCACTCTGGAGAAACCAATTCGTATGCTCCCATGGCGCATAACCACCATTCCCATGGACCCGCATGTCCACCTCAGTGCTTCGGCCACACATCACCCGCTTACGTTCCCCCGGTTGCACCTCAACCATATTACCACCCGCAGGTCAAGCACGCTCCTGTATCCTCTTAAGCCCCCCCTACTTATTATCCGCCATATGCAGCACCTGCGTCAAATCAATGACCCGTCACACAAATGTATCAACAACCCCCACAAGGTTCAGCACCTGCACTGCCTCCACCCACTTATTATCCACTGCGGCCTGTTCCCACATCTGCACAACCCCAGAACCCACTTGCTGTCAAGGGCAAGTGTACGCGCAACAAAATCCACATCCTAACCAAAATAACCAATGCCGACAAGGCCAGCAAAACCGCGAAAAAGGACGTAACCGCGGGAACAACCCCCCTCCAAACCAAGGAGGCCAGCCTCCTAATCCCCCAAACAATAATAACGCAGCACCTTCCAACCAAAACCCCGACAGGCCGCCAAAACAAACCAAAAACCCTAACTCACGAACGAACCGCCCTTGTTCTATTTGCGGGGTCTATGGCCATTACACACGTGCTTTCCCACATTTGGAGCGGGCACAGAAACTCTGGACCAATGATGCCCACCGCCAAGGGCACGCGGCACCTCAGGCGCCACCTAACCGCCCACCACCTCAGACTCAACCCTTGGTGTTACAGAACCCTTTACCAACCCAAGGCGTGGTGAACACTCAACCGTTAGCTCCCCCTCAAGGAAACGTGCCACCACAATAGCAAATCACTTATGCAGCTCCTGATCACCCCATGCTGGACTCAGGTACCCATCACTTGTTAATGATGTTATCCGCGGATGTCAACCTTCAAGCTCGCTAGAACCAATATGGCTCCACCCCTGAAGTCCCTCCCAATGACAAAACCACCAACACTCTTCCCACCAATCATTCGTTACGAATACCTCTGGCCCCATTAGATAGAGCCCCAAAAGACCCTCACTTCCCACTTCATCGCATCAACAATAATCCCAATGCTCACGCTGTGTCTAATTACAACATTGTGGATGACTTAGCTCAGTCCCCTGCAGCCATGTTTGCGTTAGAGGTCTTAAAAAACTATCCTACACAGTGCAAGACTCTGTTATCAGCCATTGGTACTATCGACCTGACTTATTCACGAATGATGGCCTTTGATTTGTACCAATCCGAACCACGCCTGCCTTCCACATTAGCATTCCAAGTTTCTGTATCCATTCGAAATCTTGTAATCCATCATTGCATCATCGATGAGGGTGCCTCTACATGCGTTATGTCCACATTCATTTGGCAGAAGTTGGGATCCCCTACTCTCCAGCCATCCACCACTACATTGCGAGCCTACGATGGATGTTCAGCTCAACCCCAAGGTCTCTTAGCTAATGTACCCATCTAGTTGGCTGGTAAAAAAATGCTTATTGACATAAAGGTCATCAATGCCCAACTTGATTATAACCTCTTACTTGGCTGCAGTTACATGTACACCATGCGGGCGGCTGCCTCATCTATTTTTTGCACCATGATGTTCCCCCATGAAGGACAAGTGGTCAAGATTGATCAACTCACCTATTACGATCCCAATGCCCCCTCTGCACCCGAAAACGTTCTTCCCATGGTTGAACAACTTGTGCATCTACCTCGTTAGTTTCCTTAGGTGGACCCGGAGTCTACTCAGATACGTCAATGAATTCCACATTCCAATCCATTCCACCCCCATCACCAGCGACTAAAATATCTGACTTATGTACCCTCTCCCACAATACACAAACACCCAACCATCAACCACCCTTGTTTCCCCAACCACCGTTGGTACCTAGTCATGTCAGTGTAACACCCATCCATACAATCCCATTCCTATTCCCCCCTTTGGGAGTAGTGAGTGCCCCGGTTATGGTCACTCTCAGCCTCCCAGGGATAGCTTTAGGACTACTGGTGTGGTACATCACACCTCCCGTTTCCCCTCCGACACCAAATGTCATCCTACAACCAGTACAACCCATTACCACTATGAGTCAACCACCTCCCAGTGTCAATACTCCTTCCTCATGCACCAATCCATCCCCTCTTATCAAGCACACTAAGGGCAGAGCCCCACAACCGTACACTACTCTACCCCCGCCCAAAATGGTTAACCCCCCCCCACCCATTTCGTGCTCCTCCCAAATTCTCTTTGTGTGATGAGTTGGGCCATGCTACCCATCAATGTCCACAATTACCTGCATTACAAGAGCACATGGAAATGCTTGACGACGACCTCAACATCCCAGTTGTCCAACTCGACTCTACCCCTAAGCCTCGCGATAAATCATTGCGTGCCAATCACCCTTGTGCAATATGCGGTATTTACGGCCATTACTCACATCACTACCCTGATCTCCCAAATTACAGAGCCGCTCTCTATGAGATGAATAATTTGGACCTCGAGACGTCTCCCCCTACCATTGAAGAGATCCACCCCCCAGAATCTCCGCCAACAGGCGAGATCAATACCATTTATATGATCTCTACTACTAACGCTCCCTCGTCAACCGATTTGATGACAAAAGGTTTCCACAATGATGAGGATATTCTCTAGGCTCTTACCACACCGGATTACCCTTGGGAGGATATGCACCATCGTTCCTATTTCCTCCCAGAGGAGTCCCCCCCCACCACAGCCACCCAATTTTTGGTTGAGTCCAAAGATTTCCTCCCCACCAAATTCGACTGGTTTAAAGAGCCCATTCCCACTCCCGATGCCTTCGAGGAAGATAACATGGCCAATATCTCACCCACAATCCACATTGATATCTCTGCCCCAGCCGGTGCTCCTGAACTCATTACATTAGGAGCCTCCTGCACTGAATACGAGATCGAAGAGTACAAAAAACTTTTTCATTAGTTCCGCGATGTCTTTTCCTAGCCCTACACCAAAATGCCTGGTATTGACCTCGCTATTATAGAGCACCACATTGACACATGGCCAGATGTGCCCCTCGTTCGCTAAAAACAATGCCCCATTCATCCATCAAAGCTCCCTGCCGTTAAAGCAGAGATTGAGAAACTTCGTGCAGCAGGATTCATTTATCCTATTGCATACACCACTTGGGTTTCTAACCCCGTCCTTGTTAACAAGAAACAAGGCACCATCAGAGTATGTACTGACTTCCGTGATTTAAACCGAGCATGTCCCAAAGCCAACTTCCCGACGACATTTTTTGACCAACTCATCGATGCGTGCGCGGGTCATGAAGTCCTATCCTTCATGGACGGGTTCTTTGCGTATAACCAGATTCAAATCCGCAAAGAAGATCAGTACAAGACTGTTTCACCACCCCATGAGGCATCTTTGCCTATCGGGTCATGCCTTTCATCCTTAAAAATGCTGGTGCCATCCTCCAACGAGCCATGACCTATTGTTTTCATGACTTGATTCATATCCTATTGGTCTATCTTGACGATCTCATAACACGTTCCAAGAAACGATCCGACCACCTTAACGACCTCCGGTAAGTTTTTCTACGTTGTCACAAGTATCAGATCCGCTTGAACCCACTCAAGTGTGTCTTTTGCATTCCGGCAGGCCAGTTGTTAGGTTTCATTGTTTTCCACAAAGGAATTGCTGTCTACCCCCTCAAAGTTCAAGCCATATTAGACCTTCCTGCACCACGCATGCTCCAGCAGCTACAGAGCTTACATGGGAAATCTAATTTCCTCCGTCGCTTCGTTCCTGATTATGCCACCACAGTTCATCGTTTCTTACGTCTGCTTCGTAATCACATACCCTTTTTTTGGGACGACCAGGCGTAAGCTGCATTTGAATCCCTTAAAAAAGCTCTCACGCAAGCCCCTTTGATCTCCCCTCCGGATTTCTCTCAGGACTTCATCCTTTACATCTCAGCTTCTGACCATGCCATGTCAGGGGTCCTGGTTAAGAAGATGCTGCTCACCAAGAGCATGTCATTTATTACCTCATCCAAACCTTGCCTGGACCACCCCTACGGAAGCCATTTTTCAAACCGTTCCCACCACTGGAACCAAAACGACGAGACCTTCAAAATGGTCGTCTCGGTTTCTTGTTTTCTCGGAACCCCTTTTTTGGAATTTTTTTCCATGCACGTTTCCATCTCGATTTGTGTGCCACATCGGCCGTTGTCAGTTTTTAGCATTCTTTATACCATCGGATTCAGTTGTCCAAGCCCGTGATGATGCTTGAGATCATTTCTCGCTCTCACCCCCATATTTTTTGGGCATTTTTTACTAGCCCCTATTCATCTCGGTTTGCACGCCAGCTCGACCGTTATCCATTTTTTACGCTTTTGATATCACTAGATTCAATTTTCCAAGCTTGTGATGATGCTTGAGATCATTTCTCTCTCACCAGAAACAGTTCCAACATTGTGTCCCGACACCTAGCTGCCTCGGTTTGCGCACCACATCGGCCACCATCAAATTGTTACACAATTATACATGAGCCATTCACTCCATTCATACTGTAATTATTTTGTTATTTTTCCACCATTCATCATCTCGCGAGTACCACCAGTGTTCCCCCCCAAACCTCGTTCTTGGTTCTCATTAATGTCCCTTGATTGAACACTCTCTCCTTGCTTGGCCATTCCTTTTGTTCGGTATAATTGTATCCCTTTTTCGGGCCAGACAAGTCCTTTACGAAAAAGGCACTTAGGGAGTTTCTGTTAACCTCTTTTCTGACTCCTAAAAGAATGAAAAGATCACCAAGCAATATTGCTTCCTTTCATGCTCGTTAAAGTACCTAAAAGGGCATCTATCTGGTATAAGTTTAACCCTTTTTCGGACCTGGTAGATTAATTACGAAAAATGAATACTCTAGTCACACCGGCTATAAGAGTTCTTCATTGCATCCATTTAGGCTTTTTCGGGCCTTGGAGACTAACACACGAAAAATAACCCCCCTAGAGTTTTTTTATTGCTTTCAGAATCTCTAAAATTGAAATTAACCACGAGCATGCACTGTCCTAGGCTCGTACAAATCCACACGACGGTACCATTCCATTATTTCAGAGTCTTATTATTTCTTTCAGACTCCTTAAAATTGAAAGCAATCACGAGCATGAACTGTTTTGGGCTCGTATAAATCCACATGACAGAACCATTTTGAGCACACTTCTTCCAACACCCTAAACCATGAAGAAGTCCCCACTAGTGCCTCTCGGCACTATGATCCATCATCTTGGTAGCACCCCCCATAAGGTCACCTTTGTTCATAGTATTTTGTGATATACCACCCTCAAAGTCTCCTTCCATCCTACACCAACTTGAGTATCCCTCCTTCCAGTCACCATCCCTGGTCCCTTAAAGCTATGCTCCCCTTCCCACCATTCAGTTTCATATGCTTCCCGATCATCCCCACCATCATACTCTGAACAAAGGAAGTTTGAGTCCACCCATTCTATTTTATTAGTTATTCCCCACACCCATAGTATGTTAGTCCTACCATCAGTCCTCTCACACTTCGATTATCCACCTCGTGCTCTTATCAAGGAAACATCATTTCCTTGCTAGTTGCAGGTCTCCCTCTATTGACACCATCCCATCTATTCCAGAGGATAGACCCAGAGGTCCCTGCGCCTTGAACTCATCACCATCTATGGTGAGTGCCTACGGACCGTTTTGAGTGGAGTCCTCAGTGCCTCTCCGAATGGTTGTTTCTCACGTTCTTGACTTCAACACCTTGATCACACTATTGAGATTCGTGTAGGGTATACATCCCTTCAATTATTAGTCAAAGACCCCGGACTTCCCCTGACTCTAGCACATTGGTGAGTCACTTCGGAACACCCAGTTATATGTTCCCGTGGATATCCGGGTTGTGTTGGCGACAGCATTCGGAAGCCCTCCACTTTCTTGCTTTCTTGAAGTACCCAGTTTAGCTACAGTCTAGTGTACCATTGAGGGTATACCTCCCCATCATTATGATCCAACAGTTCATCAGTTCCTCTGGTACCACACTCAGCACCATTATTATTATTCCAGTGTATTAGTTCTTCAGCTCAGACATGGTCAGATCGGAAGTATGTCCCGGATTTGTGTCCCCTCTAGACCCTTATGATGTACATAGTAGTTCTCCATGTATCTTTCAGGTCCCCTTTTTTGGGCCTCATTGTTATTTTATATATCTTGATACGAGCATGGGTATGCCCGCCTCGTCCATATATTGATATTATTCCTCATTCATTATTGAGGTCATGTATTTTCAGTTTTTTGTAGTTTGTTCGGGATCGTTGTTCCGAGCTCTAGTTCGTTTCTTCTCTTCTCCACACCCCAGGAAAACCATAAAAGACCTATGATGTCTATCATCCATACGATTAGCTCTCGCCCTCACACATTAGGGGTCAATCTGTTAACACCCAAAAAGTGCTCACCATCTCATCTCCCTCATTACATGACTCATTTGTCTATATTTCCTACCATATTTGCCTCCAAAACCTTAAAAAACCATTAAAAAGCCACCAAAAGGCCAAACAAATCCCTTTTCCCCCCAAAATAATTTAAATTTCCTCAAAAGATAGCAAAAACCCTCTAAAAGGACCCTAAATTCCCAAAAATTGAATAAAAGGGAATAAAAAATATAAAAAAAAAGAGGAAAAAGAGGGAAAAATGAAGCAAAAACCCTAAACAATTGACCTAAACCATATCGTGCCAAAAACCACGAGTCAACACTCCACCACTAAAAAACCTATAAATAGGTGATGGAGGCTCCCCATTTCACATACACAATCTATCCTATCCTCACTCTGCCAAAATCACTCTTGAAACCCTAGCTCACCATTTGAGCTAATTTCCCACTTGAGTGCCCCTTTTGGCCCATCATCCAAACACCTTGGAGAAGGAGAAGGAACCCATTGGAGCACGGAAGCAGCCCTCCTGGACTACTGCAAGAGCTCCACCAACCTCAACATTTGAGGTAAATGTAATACAAAAAGAAAATCTATATTATCTTGTCATTATCTTTTATTTCTGTTAATGCACATGTTAGCTTAGATCTCATACTATTTTACTGTTTTACTGAACTTCTACTAAGGAGTCCCTTCTCCTTAGTAGGTGCTCATTTGCACAAGCTAGGGTGAAAACCATAGATACAAGGAGAAAATAAACCTTGGAACACTTATCTAAACTAAGGAAACAATCAATGGTTTGGTCAGATTCTAGAAAGTAACCAATATTTTTGGGGCCTACCTTCGCAAGGGGGAAATCCATCCATCTATCCTATTCCACCATGGAATGAACAACATTCAGAAAGTAACCAATCTTTTTGGATGCCACCTCCACAAGGAGGAAGTCAACCTTGGAATGATTTTCAATACGAAGTTCAACCACCATGGTGTGGTTGGGATCTAGGAAGTAACCAATCTTCTTGGGCCCCACCTCCGCAAGGAGGAAATCCACCCATTGGTCATGTTCCAGGAAGTAGCCAATATTCTTGGGGTCAGTCTCCGTAAAGGGGAAACCCACCTTGCAATTATTATCACACCCAAGGACCACATCAATGGAGTGGTCAGGTTCTAGAAAGTAACCAATCGTTTTTGGGCCTAACCCCGCAAGGGGGAAATCCAACTAGTAACCCCATTCCTCAATGGAGTGGTCAGGTTCTAAGAAGTAACCAACCTGCAAGACCTGTGTTTGATCCATCTAGGCTTCCACATAGACCTCATGTCAATTTTATGATGGATTCCATCAACCAACTTGAACAGATTACCACACATTTGGGACAAGTTTCTATTCAGAATTTGCTACCCACAGCTGGCCAGGCAATGCAACAACCTGCTAATCCTTTCGACACTTCTAACATCTTCATAGTCTCATCGATAAACCTTTGAGGAAAGAAGAAGAAGTACAAGGGTAAGAAAAGTGCTAATCCTTCCCATAATTCTGAAACCCTTATAGTTGAGTCCAAATACCTTAGGGAAAAGAAGAAGAAATACAAGAGTAAGCAAAATGCTAACTCTGGGAAACAAGATGCACAAACTACGCTTCAATGTGGTGGGAACCAATAACCCACTATTTTGACACTATCACCCCCGCCAGGGGGCATCTAGCCAATGCCCCCGCAAGGGGGCAATGATCCCAATGCCAATGTATTGATGTGTGATCATGATGTGAACATTCAAACAAGACTTGATTCTTATTATGTCCCTCCTAGTACATCGGATCAAATGGAATCACAACCAAGTGGTTCTCTCTACATTGAGAAACCAGCCATAGACTTAGTACCACACCCACCCAAAGGTGTTCTACATAGAAAAATGCATAATCCTAACACGCGAGCTGCTCTCAACGGTAAAGTTCGTGAGGATCTACCTCAAGTACCATGTGCCATGTCAGCCTTGGAGGTATTGCAATGTCATTTTGCAGAAAGAAAGGAACTATTGTCTACAATTGGAGTTGTTGATCCATCCAATGAGAATTTGATCACATCAGACATAGACCATTCAATATGTAGGATCCTTTCCGAAGTTTCTTTTCAGATTAAAGTAATGACTCATGGTAAGAACATTTGTCTAACGATAGTGGATGAAGGGACCTCAATTTGTGTAATTTCATTTAAATATTGGCAACCATTTGGATCACCCCTATCTGCCGTAGAAGTTTCATACCAAGCTACTCAAATAGCTTTGGCAGATTTAGATCAAAATCTTCCCTTGATAGAGGAATATGATTCAGTTACTCGACCCATTTGGGCTGTGAATATCCCAGTTCACATGATTTCTTGGATTACATTTTATCATCAGATGAATATATCCCTGAAGTTGTAAACATTTTGTTGCACCCACCTAAGGACATCTTTTGTGGGGCCACTGGGAGCATAATTGGATTAAATATACACAAGTATAGGAGCATGATTTGCATGTTCCTCGATCTGATATGGTATATTTGGAATCTTGCATATAGGTTTATGTAATGTACCAACTTAGTGTTTGGCACAAAAACTCAAATCTTCTCAATTTTGATCAAAACAAGGCTAGGGAAGCTAGAACTCTTGTAGATGGAAAAGGTAAAATATTAAGGATGGATAAATGGTTCTGATATGGATTTTACCTATGCACAATGTACTGATACCATTTATGTTTCGAACATCAACAAGATGAATTCTACTCCAATGCTCCTGGGGTTCTCAACATATGCAGACTAGTATGGGTAGGGAAATTTACTGAGGATTGGAAAAACTTGTTGTGGGAATAAGAGAAGCTGATAATCATGCATTTACATTCATTGATTTATATAATAACATTCCAGAAATCATTATGCAAATATGAGCAAGTATAATAACAAAACTAGTAATTTGGCAATTCGGGACAGCTCAACTGGGTCAATTTATGGACTTCCAAACAATGCTCAAAGGAACTCTAAATTCTGAAACAGTGATTGTATCATGACATGATATGTATTATCTAACTACCGGATCTAGAACGACTTCAATTGGATCTTTATTCATCAATTTATGAACCATTCATTGGAAGCTAGTCAAAATCTAGCTAAATCTAGCAAGGGTGGATAAATTAGAGAATAATTCAGAGTTCTATAAATTGTATTGAAGTGACTGATATCAGAAATTTACATAATATTTTATTACATCAGTAGTAGGCCAAAATTCCTCTCATAAGATGAAGGAAGAGTCTCTCCTCTTGCACATAAGAAAATAGTTGTAGAATAGAAGGAGGAGGGAGGATTCAATTTCTGTCTTTGGAGAAGATGGTTCAGAACTCCTGTTTTGACCTAGGAAGCTTTAATAATCTGTTATAACATCAGGAATAGGCCAAGATGCCTATTAGAATTTGAATTAAGAATCTCTCCTCTTGCACATAACAAACTAGTTGTAGAATAGAGAGGATGGAGGATTCGATCTCTGACTTGATGAAGATAGCTCTGAACTTCTGATTTTGACCTGGTAAGCTTCAATACTTGCAAATAAAATCAGTGACAATGGATGGATTCCATCATCCTCTCACAGAAATCTAGGGCACATCTCCCATGCTTGACTAGGGGCAAACCTCCCAAGTCTTGGATGCACAATGCATTCATAAAATTCCTTACACTAGCAAAATATGTGAAAGGGAGTTGCTTGTATTATTTTATAGAATTGTGGGTGACTTGCTGAGAAAGTTACTTGGCTTGTTGACCTATGATAATAGGTCACCTATGAGTGGGTAACCTTCCTTGATTGTTTGCTTGCTTTGCTTGGCTTTTCTTACTTTTCACTTTTCTGACTTTCCTTCCTTTTCTAAACTTTCCTTCTTTCAAAAATTTCTTGCTTTTCCAACTTGCTTGCTTTTTCCTGGATTTATGCTACTTTTCCTTAAATAAGCCTCTTTTCACCATTTTAGCAACATTTTTGGACTCTAGTGTTTACTTGACTTCTACCCCAAGTAATTCCTCCAACCTTATCCACCAATTCAAATTAGTGGGTCATGTTCTCCATTTATTCAGCATAATAAATAAAAATATTAATTGCATCAATAATTAATAAATGCTCCATTAATTATTTATTCCAAGTGGGTAACAACTATAGATAAAATTAAATGCACTCTCCTAAATAATTAATTTCCTAGAATACAAAATTTAACCCCATGGTTATGCAGCTGCCTCCTCAACCCAAGGGTTAGGTTGGGTTAGGAACTTGTTCCAATGATCAATTTTGTGGGGACATGACAGTCCTCCCATCGCAAAATTGCTTGTCCTCAAGCAAAATATCCCAAGAGTTCCATCATGCTTTTGCTGCACTTCTACTATCATAATCATCTCTCCAAGAAAATATTCACCACATTTGTAATAGAACATGCCTACCTCTATCCAAGTGAAGCAACTGGAAAGTGTGCCGATATCCCATAAGAATATCATAAATGCAAATATAACACTACTATGTAAACTATAAGTCCACCTAAGGAGGTGCTCCTCATGTAGGAAACTGAAACCAAGTGCAACATAGATGAACTGGTGCAAAAGAGGGTTGGCTTTCTCCATCTTGCAACCATGCAAACAACTGCTCCAAGGAAAAATAATTCTAGGATCCCATTGCTTGTCTGGAACCCCCATGGATCAGAATACCATCCAAAAGAATAATTTAAGCAAAAGAGTGCCTGGATCCCACTGCTTCAATTGCAAGTTCCCAAGTAGCAGTGACATGTGTGAAGAACTATCATCCCATGGAATATTAGGATCCCACTGATCATGCTGCATCTTCCCAAACATTAGTAACAAGAAAAAATCAGCATCATATGAAATGTGGGGAAAGATGAAAACATCATACCACCATATTAAAAAATCATGCTTTCCAATGCAACCCTGAAGCTTTGAGGGACCCTCAATCAAGATATGCAACTCTCCATGGTAGGACCCAATCAAGTAAAGAGTATGCATCACCAAATATGCCTCCCAAGAGTGAGTCTGAACCTCATCAATTCTTTCCACTCCATCAAGAAGGTTCTCATATTCTGAATGCACATAAGAATAAAAAATGTCATCACTGTAGCTCAAATGACAAGGGTGGAAGTCCCTTATCCAATCATGAGAAAGATAGGCATCATATAAGCAAAAATGCTATGTTATCTACTCATAAGTAAAATATGATGAATACAATGAAAAACCATAAGTGCAAGAAGACCCAATACCCTTAAGGGCATACATACCCAAGGAAGTAATCTCATGGCTCAATGCTATGCCACAGGATCCAAAAGACAAGCATGTACTATCCCAATGGCTCAACTCTCTGCCACTAGTTCCACTCAAGTGGAAAGAACATGTGTTGCATATCAAGTATGTACTCATACCATCAGTGGATGAACAAACACTTATCAAACTAGGTCCAAGTAAGAAGCTTATGGCTTCTCCAAGTTCATGTCTCCAATGGCTCAAAAAATTCTTTTGTAAGCTTGCTTGCTTAGCTCTCTTCCACCTGTGAGAATTCTATATAGGTTGAATACCATGAAATAATTCTCATAGCCAATAATCTTGAAGCAAAGAAGTCCTCACAAGAATTATTCAAAGATATGCAAGAATAAGAAGAAATGTTGAAACAGAACATAAGAGAAGGAACTCAATTGATGGAAATATTATCTCATGTATTATTCCTCAATGTGAATACAATATATAATTCATCTCGAGAGAGAAAATAGAATGCCTTAAAGGCAAGTTGTAAAGCACAAAAAGTAAGGCTTACTAAAAACATAAAAACCACCTAGGTTGCAAAAGCAGTTTCCAAAACTGTGCTAGAGGCTTACGAATTTGGAAAGCATGGTATGGAAGCTCATGAGTGAGGTAAATGGAATGTAAATATGGATAAGAAATGATGTGGAGGTCTAATTGGTCAAGTGGTAAGAGTTTCAAAGTTAACTAGCTTTTCCTTATCCACTAGAAGGTAGAAAAAACAGGATAAAGTTGTCTAAATCAGGAAAGTGTCTTTCTAATTCAGGAATAGAATAAAATCAGACAGAATCCGAGGAAATCTTATCCATAATTTGTCCAAATTTGTTTTTGTGGATTAGGATAGCATGTGGTCCACTAAATGACAAAACTGGCTCTATTTAGCTAGTCAAAACTTAGGAAATTAATCTAGGTGACTAGTAAAATATATCCTAAGTATTTAATGGGTTTTTAAATGTTCCAACACCCCCCTTAAGCCTGACTTTATGAGGTGAAATATCAGAAATATAGGGCCCAAGCAACAAGGCTTATGGTCACCCCGATACAAAAAATTATTAATCCATGTAGGTGAGGAAAGAAGCAAAACCACTTGGGAAGAAAACCTCCCCTCAAGATCATGGAATACACCATATTAATGCTCTCCAAACTTCAAGCAGGTGAGAACTTGGTCAAATGTATGGAGGAATCTTCTTCTTGGGAATAAGTGGAATGTGCTCACTAGACTTGAGCTTCTTGAGATCATATCCAAATGAGACTTGATGATGTCCTCCATCTTCTATGCAATCGATGCCAAAAATCATGCAGTGAATTAGAAGAAAGAGAGAGAGAGAGCGAAACTAGTCACTCCAAACTGTAATTTTACCTCCATAGATCTCAGTAAAACACACAAAATAAACCCAAGGAGAGGTTCTGAGTGTGTATGAGCTACAACAACTGGCTGATGATTTGAATTAGAAGACATGTGAGAGAACAATGATGAGATATATAAAAATTTGAATTCGTCAACAATAAATTTCTGCCATTTGATCTTCAATACCTGCAAAACAAAATCTCTGAAACTCATACTGGAAGACTAATTTAATTAATAAATCCAAAAACTCTGATACCATGTCAGAATTCTATATAGGTTGAATACCATGAAAGAATTCTAATAGCCAAGAATCTTGAAGCAAAGAAGTCCTAACAAGAATTATTCAAAGATATGCAAGAATAAGAAGAAATGTTGAAACAGAACATAAGAGAAGGAAATCAATTGATGGAAATATTATCTCATGTATTATTCCTCAATGTGAATACAATATATAATTCATCTCAAGAGAGAAAATAAAATTCCTTAAAGGCAAGTTGTAAAGCACAAAAAGTAAGGCTTACTAAAAACATAAAAACCACCTAGGTTGCAAAAGCAGTTTCCAAAACTGTGCTAGAGGCTCACGAATTTGGCAAGTATGGTATGGAAGCTTATGAGTGAGGTAAATGGAATGTAAATATGGATAATAAATGATGTGGAGGTCGAATTGGTCAAGTGGTAAGAGTTTCCAAGTTAACTAGCTTTTCCTTATCCACTAGAAGGTAGAAAAAACAGGATAAAGCTGTCTAAATCAGGAAAGTGTCTTTCTAATTCAGGAATAGAATAAAATCAAACAGAATCCGAGCAAATCTGATCCATAATTTGTCCAAATTCATTTTTGTGGATTAGGATAGCAAGTGGTACACTAAAAGACAAAACTGGCTCTATTTAGCTAGTCAAAACTTAGGAAATTAATCTAGGTGACTAGTAAAATATATCCTAAGTATTTAATGGGTTTTTAAATGTTCCAACACCACCTACCATGAGCAAAAATATTTCTGCTAGGAGACTCCATGTGTGACATGTAATCTTCCACCCAATCTACGTGTGGATGAATGGTATCTAATGGCAACAATATGTACCTATGTTGATGATCACAAAACATATCAATGTCAGAGGGATTAAAAATATTACACATGCAAATTTTACCTCCTAGAGTCTTCAACTTGGTGGTCCATCTATCCATAGATGGACATAACTCTCTGCTACTTGATTCCAAGGATATGAAATCAAGATCATGGTTGTTGATAGGAATGTGATCCTTTTCCAAAGCCCATGTATTTACCATCAAGTCATCCCGAATGACTGTGGGAGCCTCTTGCTCCTCTTGGTGCATTATCAAGAAAAATCCTTTCACCCAATTCTCATCTTCAAGTGATGTGACTGAAATAGAAGTGTGGGGTGAAAGAGAATGGATAAAATCTTTGTAATAGTGATCCACCAAGCATGTGGATCTATGTACCTTCTCATCATGGGTTGATCCCTCAAATGTGAGACCATGTGTCTCCTCCAAAATTATGCATCTCTCATCATGTCGTAACTCATAATCTCTATGGAACAAGGCTAGTTATTGGTTACCTTCTTGCTTGATTTCAGCCCTTTCAAGCACATTCAAATAAGCATGCACCTCATGTTCCACCATCACATGAGATTTCTCCATAGAAATCTGAAAATCATCAACCAAAAGGGAATGGATGATTGGAACATAGGAGGGAATATGAAATATTATAAACTCTTGTTGAAGTTGCTCTATTTGCATCTGAGATTCCAAGAGAGTACTTTGAGTACTTCTCAAAGAATCTTGGGTGGATTCCAACTCATATGAGAGATTTTCAAGCTCTTCTTCATTCTTCAATAATAAATCATGATACATTCTTGAAATATAAAAAAAATAATCTCTGTCAAAAATCAATTGTGAAAATTTACCTTTGATGTTTGTCATTGACTTCTGAATCTCCTCCAAGTCTTCAATGGAGAGTGGATTTTTCCGTGATGTAGCTCTCCAACAATATTGTGACACTAAAGCATGAGTGAAATGGAGAATTTAAATGGTCTCCTTGATCTTCAATGTGTTCATATTTAATGTCCCTTCAAGGAAGGATGGTTCATGATGGTGAATATCCTCTTCTTCAATTTTCCTTGGATTAACATCACGAAGCTTATGTGCTGATGCTGAAGTTACTCCTTTCTCCTCACCCATGGCTGAAAATTCATCATATTCATGCTCAAATGAAAGTATATTTGCAGCACCTTCATCAAAGTATGAAACTTCATGAGATAGAACAGTCCCTTCTTCAAACTTCATTGGATCACCCTCATAAAATTCAAGCGGTGAAGGTGAAATTGATCCTTTGTTTTCTTCCACTATTGCAAGGACTCCATCATCATGATCAATGATACTTAGGCTTGCAGAAACATATTCAAATCTGATCTCTATGTCACCATCATAAATATGTGAGCACCCATTGATATCACCTTGCGGTGACTCATGTTCCTCCAATGGTTCATCTCCATGAATGCCTTCATTGTTAACATCAAAATTTTGAGCCTCCATACCAAAGCACTTAACCATGCCAACCTTCTCATTGTAAGTGGATACCATATCAGAATGAAACAAAGGGATACAAAAATAATAATTGTGGAAATACCTGTGTATCATGTCTTTCTCTTCATGCGGTGGATCTGTGATGGCTTTCCCTTCCAGCAAATCTTCTAGTTCACATACAACTGATGTGTGCTTGTCTTCTGCTTCCTGATGAAGATCAGGAGGTGACCGTAAACCTGATTCATGTTCATCCTTTGGATCATATCCAAAAGATGTATTGCCACTCCTGAAAACATCATCATCCCTTATAATTATTTTGAGATCACCCACCAAGAAACTAGGAGTGATTTTACCTTCCACATTGCCAACAACCAGATGTTGGACTGTTAGATCTTCAACTGTGCATGGACCTTCTTTATCTTCTTCTGAGGATTTATTTGGTAACTCATCAACCTTATGGCTTCTACAAATAGGCTGATTTATATCTTCATCTTGCTTCTCCTTCATATCAATACCTCCGGTCCTCTTTTCTTCTCTACAACTTAGATCCTTCCTTGATGGCTTATTGGTCTTCAAGGAATCCACATGTGTTACTGTTTTGGATTTCTTTGGTAACAAGAATCCCTCTTCTTTGCAAACATCATTTTCCATTAATGCAATCTTTTCCTTGTTAAGTCTGGAGTAGGGATCTTTAAATAATCTTTGGATCTCATGTGTGCAAAACTCTCTGAAAGATATGAGTTCCAAAATCTCATCTCTCAATGCATAGCAAGCTGTGAGGTACTCAAAGGGTCTCCTTAACTTCACTTCCTCAAAAATTTCAGACCTTGGACAATCAAAATATTCATCATACCATTGTTCACCATCATCTCTTTTGGAATTGCTTGAAAATATGCATGATGATTCTTCTTCTTCAACTGCAACTGCCACTAGCCTCATGGCTACAAATTTGAATTGTGATATGCAATATTTTTTATCAGTGAGATTCTGTCTATCCACAGGGGTGGAGGAAAGTGCTTTGATACCACTATAATGTACCAACTTAGTGTTTGGCACAAAAAATTGAATCTTCTCAATTTTGATCAAAACAAGGCTAGGGAAGCTAGAACTCTTGTAGATGGAAAAGGTAAAAGCTTAAGGATGGATAAAGGTTTATGATATGGATTTTACCTCTGCACAACGTACTGAGACCATCTATTTTTTGAACATCGGCAGGATGAATTCTACTCCAATGCTCTTGGGGTTCTCAGCATATGCAGACTAGTATGGGTAGGGAAATTTACTGAGGATTGGAAAAGCTTGTTGTGGGAGTAAGAGAGGCTGATAATAATTCATTTACAGTCATTGATTCATATAATAACATTATAGAAAGTATTATGCAGATCTGATCAAGTATAATAACAAAACTAGTAATTTGGCAATTCGGGACAGCTCAACTGGGTTGATTTATGGACTTCCAAACAATGCTCAAAGGCACTCTAAATTCTAAAACAGTGGTTGTATCATGACATTATATGTATTATATAACTATAGGAACTGGAATGACTTCAATTTGATAATTCTAAAACAGTGGTTGTATCATGACATTATATGTATTATATAACTATAGGAACTGGAATGACTTCAATTTGATATTTATTCATCAATTTATGAACCATTCATTGGAAGCTAGTCAAAATCTAGCTAAATCTAGCAGGGGTGCATAAATTAGAGAATAATTCAGAGTTATGTAAATTGTATTGAAGTTACTAATATCATAAATTTACATACTCTGTTATTACATCAGTAGTAGGCCAAAATGCCTCTCATAAGATGAAGGAAGAGTCTCTCCTCTTGCACATAAGAAAATAGTTGTAGAATAGAAGGAGGGAGGATTCGATTTTTGTCTTTGGAGAAGATGGTTCAGAACTCCTGTTTCGACCTGGGAATATTTAATAATATATTATAACATAAGGAACATGCTAAGATGCCTCTCAGAATTTGAAGGAATAATCTCTCCTCTTTCACATAAGAAACTAGTTGTAGAATAGAGAGGATGGAGGATTTGATCTCTGACTTGATGAAGATAGCTCTGAACTTCTGATTTTGAACTGGTAATATTCAATACCTGCAAATCAAATCAGTGATAAGGGTTGGATGCCATCATCCTCTCACAGAAAGCTGGGGCACATCTCCCATGCTTGACGAGGGGCACACCACCCAAGTCTTGGATACATAATGGATTCATAAAATTCCTTACACTAGCAAAAGATGTGAAAGGGAGTTGCATGTATTCTTTTATAGAATTTTGGGTGACCTGCTGAGAAAGTGACTTGACTTGTTGACCTGTGAGAATAGGTCACCTATGAGTGGGTAACCTTCCTTGATTGTTTGCTTGCTTTTCTTGGCTTTTCTTGGCTTTTCTTACTTTCCACTTTTCTTACTTTCCTTCCTTTTTTAAACTTTCCTTCTTTCAAAACTTTCCTGCTTTTCCAACTTGCTTGCTTTTTCCTGGATTTATGTTGCTTTTCCTGAAATAAGCCTCTTTTCACCATTTTAGCAACATTTTTGGACTCTAGTGTTTACTTGACTTTTACCCCAAGTAATTCCTTCAACCTTATCCACCAATTCGAATTAGTGGGTCATGTTCTCCATTTATTCAGCATAATAAATAAAAATATTAATCGCATCAATAATTAATAAATGCTCCATTAATTATTTATTCCAAGGGGGTAACAAATATAGATACAATTAAATGCACTCTCCTAAATAATTAATTGCCTGGAATACAAAATTTAACCCCATGTTTATGCAGCTTCCTCCTCAACCCAAGGGTTAGGTTGGGTTAGGAACTTGTTCCAATGATCAATTTTTTTGGGACATGACCGTTTAGGCTATCCCTTTCGGAAGATGCATTTGAACCTTTTGCCACCCAAACTTTCCATAGCGCCGAACCTGTTGGAAATTGGTGGATCAACCCTTCAGACCTGTATTTTCCACCATTATGACAGAAGAGCCTACCGAACATGGGACACCCTAGTCAACACCCCATCACCATTTTGGTACCCATGTTGAGTGATTCTCATAGGACTGGGAGCCCTATTAGTCCCATTATGACTTGGAGTTTGAGACCACATATTTCTCTTTCATACATTTCTGACCATATCCTGCTGGGCTCCCAATTTTTTGTCATTTTACATAAGCATGTGTTAAAATATCTTCTTGAACATCCATGCAAACTGCTTCATTGCTTATTTCTTATGTTGCGTATTTACCTTTGCAGTCACTTTTTGTTACATAAAGCATATAAACCATTGCTTCTGTACATTTGATCCATACCCATAGAGGAAACACCCATAAGAGTGTACATAACTAGCTCAGCCCTTGTTTGCAATATGGATCTTTGCCTTGGCCTGACCCATGCCCTTGAAATATAGGCGCATGCCCTTGAGACACTCGTTTCCTCTAATGTATCATAGCATGCTTTATTCTTTTTTCAAGCTAACAAATGAAAAAGGTTAAAAAAAAAATTGGAAAACACAAAAATCCAAAAGGAGGGAGAATTGAATCATTTCATATTACGTCATTGAAGAAAATGGCAACAGTCAGTCCTTGTCACCCTTGAACACAACACATAATTTGGTATCCAACGTCAGTACATCGTCTACATTTGCCTTAGGAAACTGTACTAGTATTTTGAACAGATCTCCATCGATGGGTTATCCTTCCCGTCATCAATGGATCTTTCATTAATGCATCTGGCATTGGCGGATTTCATTAAGGTCGGTTACTCAAAGTCCTATGTTTCCAAGTGTCCATTATGCGTTGTGTTATGTGTTCAAGGGAAGTTCAAACTATGTCGGCCATTCCTCAAATATTCCTGACCAATCATGTCGGCCTTCCTTAGGTTAGTATACAGTGTTGCATCTTGCAGTTCTACCAAATTATATCAGACTATTGATCTTTGTTTCGTATTGGTTGATGTGGGATGCATTAATTCCCTCCTTCCAATGGATCTATTCCTATTGACACCAAATCATCATCTAGGAAATGGATCTAGAATCCCAGGAGTACCTTAGATCTTGTAGTCATTAGTGGCAGGTTTCCTCGCAAATGACAGTGGGTATACATCAATGACCCCTGATTATTTGATTCTACAAGTGTTCGACTTCAAAACATCTATTAGCACTTGCTAGTTTGTACTCAGTACCTTAGAGTCCATCATCATTATCGGTGGGTCTCTTCACATATGTTAACAGTATACATCAACGACTGGTAATCAGATGGTGTTTTATTATGCTTGACATCAGTTCATTTATTCGCATGATATAAATTCGTACTATCGTCTGTTTGTATTGAAGACCTTGGGAAAAAGAGTTGTATCACTCATTGATGCACTTCCCAAGTTGCGTAAGATTACACTACCATGTCAGAAGTTAGATGAAGACCTTGTTCTCGCACTCATTGAAGTGCATGTTTACACTTTTGAAAAAATTACTTTTGACATGGATCCACTGTGTATTGTTCGTGGCCATGCTTGTTTACTACTGAGCATGGGTATGCTCGCCTCATGAAGATATTATATATTTGAGAAATTGTTATGTTTGACTTATAGGTGTTTCCCTAAATCCTGCGCCCATGAGCTTATATTTGAGAAATTTTTGTAATGTATTTCATCCCTTAGCTCTACTTCAGACCTCACACATTAGGAGGCATCTGTTAACAATCAAATTAACACCCTTAACCAAGCGAAGGAAGAAGCATATTTTTACTATGCACCCGCAAAATGAAGACATAAGACAAGTACATAAGAGAACATTCCTCTCTGATCTAATCACTACATCCACAATTAGAAGGATTGAGTGAAGAAAGAAGGATCCTAAAGAGACAGGGTTCAATGATTGAACTACTCATTAAAGGCTCAAATCTAATCTCCACCAGTCAAATAGTGAGAAGAAATGCACAAAAGTGCATTAATTGTACTTAAATATGCTAAAGTTGTGACAAAAGCATAAAAATACTATGGAAAGTGGGTTTTTGAGAGAAAATAATCAAAAATCATGAAAATGAATTATCCCACATTGAAAAGAGAAACTTGAGAGCCCATTTCCCAATGCTATAAAACAAAGGCATTTGGGGCATGGTAAGAGGAGGAAAAAGGAAGAGCAAAGGAATGCTGGAGAGATTTGGAGGATTGGAAAGCTTGGAATCTTCATCAAAGAAAAAGGTGGAGAAAGGAAAGCTCATGTAAAAGGAGGAGGGATGCATCTCAAGAATTGTAAGTATGTATCTTCTTCATTACTATTAATGAAATGATTCAATTTTCCTTCCATTTAAAAGTTTGAGTTTTTCTTATCAAGTTCAGTTTGAATTCAAAAATGGCTAAGATGTTAAGGAATTCTAGTTAATCACTTCATATCTGGCATTGGAACTCACCATTTCATAGTAATAATGTATCATAATATTTTCCTTAAATGGGAAATTCCTCACCCTCGACCAAATTAACTACTATGATCCCAACACCACAAGTAATCCTGACAATGTCCTACGAACTATCGTCGGCGATGATCAACTGTATGTCGACATTGACCTTGGAATTTATAAGGACTCCAATCTGTTAGGAGTATATTCAGGACCACCACCTAAGATCCCCACATCAACCAATGGCCTAATGTGCACAATTTTCACCGCCAAAAAGGGATTTGCCTCCCCCTCAACCCCATTATCAGCAGCGCTGTTGAGTCATGGCTTTGAACAAATGCTTAGTCCATCGGTCCCCCTGATATTCCAAATCCCATTCTTGTACCCTCGTATAGGTGTACAAGAGATGCTGGTTATGGATTATTTGACTCTACCTAGTCTCACTTTAGGTATCCCAGTATGGTACCCTACACCACCCTACCCAAAAATTCTTCTAAACTAGTCGCTCAGTATGAGTTTGTCCTTGGTTCGACTGCTACGCCTACAAGGCCAGTAACACTGTTAGAACATTATTACACCTTGGTACCTTAGCCATACATTTTTTTTTATTATTATTGTTGGAATATTGAAGTCTTCCTACCATGTCATTATTTACATTAGATGAATTAATTAATCTTTTATGGTTAATTCTATGTAAATAGACTAGGAAATTTCCTTGTGTGGGCCACAAGGCAACATAAGAGGATAAGAATACATCCAAGGTGTGATCTACAAGCTACCTAGGCCACTTAGGCACTTTCCTAAATATTTCTAGATGAGTTTAAGGAAGAAAGGTGCACTTGTGAAGGAACTACTGCTTTTTCCCCCATAGGGAAAAGCTAGTCAACCTAGGAAAGTGTTTTTCTCACCAAAACCTTTCCTTAATGTTATTTCCACCCAAATTTCGTATTTGGAATTTTTGTTTACCTATATTTCACCTTCAGCTCACTAAATTAGCAATTCGTGAGCTTTTGGGCTAATATGGAAAGTCAACTTGCCACCTAGGGGGGATGGGCATTTTTATCAAGTCTGATGATTAGGAGTTTTGTTTGGCATCTTTATCCATTCGATTTTATGATGTAATGTTATTTAATAACAACCTATTACATTCATATGTTGGGTGATTTAATTTTATTCATGAGAAGTAATACATAAATCTACTCTTGTGCATAATTTCTGTGTCTTTGACTAGTTGTGTGAAATTTTTCTTATGAGAGAGTGTAATTTCTTGATCAGTTCTTGGATGTGATTTTATTTTCACATGGTATCATATCCATCAAGCTATTCCTTTCATCTATTGGTTGTCTTGCAGGATCCAGCAGTCTCAGGAAGGGTGCATTGATCAATTCTGTAATGTCCCCAGTTTGACCCCATGGCATTTAAATCGTAAATGATGTAATATTGTTATAAAATCGTAGTGAGGATCTCAAGGCCAAGGCCTTGCCATTGATTTATCAATGCATATGGTTCACGTGCTAGCCATGCGCAATGGAATTGCGAACATTATGTAAATATACATTTTAAATAAAATATCCACAACTAGCTATGCAATGCAACAAGAGATGGGGGCATGATTTTACAACGAATTGGGAGGAAAAACATTCAAACCCTTGAGCCAATCAAGTCAATCCAAGTGTCAATGAGATAACCCATCAAACACTCAACTACCCATGTTGACGTTTTAACCCAATCATTCATTCTCCCAAGAATTGGTGGAGGAAGTTAATGCCTTGGGAATGGAGAGGTATGGTTGTCCAAATTCGAGTATGGGCAAGCCACCCTTCATGGAAAAATGTGTTTGGCTTCCTTGGCAAGAAAAGAGCCATGAATTTGCTCCCCCGGCCATTACCCATCAACCAGTTTTTCCTCTCTCACGTTTTTGGGGACTGCTGGGCGTTTTTCCTCCATGTTTTTCCTGTGTCTTCCTGGTTTCTAGTGGGAAAAGAGGGCGTTTTTGTGTTGCAAAGTGGTTGGGAGTATGGGAGCTTGATTTGGGGTTTCATTGGGGCCGTTTTGGCCATTTAGATGCCCAAAAATGCCCATGGAAAATCAGGTTGGTTCCCTGTGGACGATTTTCTCACCCCTAATCTGTTTTTGGTGTGCCCACGTTTTTGGAAAAACCTATGGCCATCGTATTTGCAAATCCTATTTTTGAAAATGGTTATCCATGCCCAGTTGGAGTTTCTATGTGTAAAAGAAGGTTGGGGTTGAGATGGGTTTCTATTGCTTTGGCTGTGAATGAGCTAGAATGTTCCCTTTTCCTTGTAAGATTCATGCCCAGCTCGGGGGTGGCAGTTATGTTGAGAGATCTATGAACACAACTGACCTATGGTTGGGTGGAATGTTGTAGCAACATAGCTAGTTGTTTGGGGGCAATAGCACAAATGAAGATAAGTGTTCTCTATGTGCATTTTACTTCTTCAATGTTTTAATTTGATGTTTATTATTGATATGTTGAATGCATATGAAAGATGTGTGTGGGTGATGTTCTTATTCCATTGTGCATATATGTTTGATTTGCATCTGCACACATTAATTTTATGGCTATGAGTCTAATGAATGGGATGATTTTTTTGTGAAAGCCCCCTAGATTGGCATCATGTTCCCTTCCAAGACTTTGATAGATGGGTGGGGACGTTACATTTGGTATCAGAGCTGCTGGTTGCAGCATTGGGCCTTCATGGGCTACCTATCAGATTTGCAGAGGTAAGTATGCCTCATGTCCAACAGTAAACATCAGAAAAGAAAGAAAATAGTTCCGAAAATTTTCTAACTGTTTTTGAAGATTTGAAAATTTTTCTAAGTGTTGGAAATTTTTCCTAAGACTCTGTCACCAATTTTAATGTTAATTTATGCGTGCGCGCGGCGAAAATAATGTTAAATTCTGCGACTCTGCGGGGATTTTAAGCTTAAAAGATGCGACACTAAGTGGCAGTTTTAAGCTTAAAAATTGCGATGGGCAGGGATTTCAAGCTTTAAAGGTTGCAACACGGTGACAACTTGGTGGAAATTTTAGGCTTAAAAATTGTGCGGGCAACAATTTTAGCCTTAAATTTTGCGACGCAGTCGCAGCGTCGGAGGATTGCAAGCGGCAAAGATAAGGCTAGGACCACTGTGATGGGCACAGAAGTTAAGGTTAAAATATGCGCCGGTCGGTGACGACACTGGCGAAATGACGACAACTTTAAGGTTAAAAGTTGCGATGCGGCAACAGTTTTAGAGTTAAATCTAGCGCCAAGGTCGGGGATTTTAGAGTTAAATCCAGTGCCAAGGCCAGCGATTTTAGAGTTAAATCCAGCGCCAAGGTCGGCGATTTTAAGGTTAAATCTAGCGACGGTCGTAGAGGAAAAAAAAAAGTATAGAGCCAAAAACTTGATTTTTGGATAGAAGGAGCAATCGGGCTCAGAATGGGATGATTCCCGTGGGGTTCGGAGGCCATTAACGAAGGCCATGAAAGAACCAGAGAGGGTCCCGAACCCAGTATGCTACAATTTGACAGAAAATGGAGAGTAGTGACTTTTGTAAAATGGTGTCCCGAGGCTTGACAGAAGGTCAGATTGAGCTGAAATTGATATGGCACGGACATGGAGCAGGCATAGTGTTAAGTTTGGAATCTTGGAGCCGAAATCCAAAGGATGTGGAGTCAGGGTGAACCAGAAGGCCAAAAAGCACTGTTCCGGGCCACTTTTTCACGATTTTGAAAATCTTGTGGACAGTAAAAGTGACCCTAGATGTTGGAATCAAAATTTTTACTGAACTATACATTTCATCTTCTCATTAAGACAGACAGTTTCCATTAGACGAAGATTTTTCAGAAATGCATAGTTTGGGAGATAGCCATTTTTGGCCAAATTTTGAAATTTTGGGGAAAAAGTGAAAAGTGAAAAGTAGCCAAACCCCGAATTTTATAGAAGATGATTGGTGCATCGGAACAGGGATCTGAAGGTTGCTAAGTGTTCCTTGTTATATGGGATAACTTTTCCTGGTATATAATTTTTCATGATTCTCCCTAAATTTTGCTTCTACAAGCAGCCGAAGTTGGCCTTTCAGAATAAATTGCAGCTTGTAAAAGTGCAGAAATTTGGGCAAAATTTGCATTTTTGGAAGAGTGTAAATTCCATGTCCTAGATCGGAATGGAGCACGGGGATAGGCATTGGAAAGCTTATCCGTAGGAGAACAGGGATGCATGACCAGAATTTGAATGAGGTCCACATATACCATAGATATTTGGTACAGAAGAGTGCCAATGGTTGTTTTGACAAAAAAAAATTGCTGTCAATATGGGCAATTTCTAGAATTGCATGACTAGAAGGAAATCAGACCAACTATGATATGGAAGAGGGATTCCATACTACGATGAGGGATTGGAAAGGGAGAATTCCTTAAACCCTCTTTTGCTATCGTATTTATAATTATGAAATTGTCATGCATATAAACTATGGCATACGAATGTTAAAAATGCAAAATATTACATAGATGAATATGCACTAGATGGCATATCAATAAACATTGCACAGCGCATGTGAAAATGTTTTGCGTGTATATGATATTTCATATTGGTAAAATAGTGAGGTTTTACATATGCAATGAGCCACTTAAGATAATGATTGTGGTTGCTAATAATCAATTGTGTTCGCATTGGTTATAGGACCAAAGGCAACTGAAGCATGGCTAAAGAAGTTGATGACGTGGTTGCACATGACCAACGACCTTATGAAGAAAGGATGGTGCAACAAATCCATGATCATGATGTTGGAAAAAGGACTGAGTAGCCTTGGTAAGAGGCCAACTGATTAGGTAACATCAAGCGATGTTAATAACAGCCATGCAAGTAATGGTTAATTGTGCTTAATTGCATGAATGTTGAAAGAGTATTTGGTGAGATACCTTCACTATGTTTAAACTATGTTGTCTTTGTTAAGATTTAATATGCTAAGACAGAAAATAGCAGCATTACATTCCATTTCACAATAATAGCATATACAGTATCACTGAAGAAACAACAAGCATAGCATAAACACAAGAGACACAGATTTATCCTGGGAAACCCTCATGGGGTAGAAAACCCAGCAAAGCTTCCTCAATATAGATGACCAACAATATACAAAGATGCAAACCAAAGACATGATCTCCTCCTCCACCATAGCAGACCTCTCCTCCACAAGTGCGCCTTTCTCAGGTGAGTGTGTGTGTCAAATGAGGAACACACCTCCTCTATTTATACACTACTCTGACATATCTTTTACACAAGTACATGTAGGCTCGTATTTAACCAATGGGTTAAATACCCCACTACAACTGACTGGGCCGACCCCTCTAGGGTGGTCTAATAACCCTTTGACCCACATGACACATACAGGGTCGACCCCCACTAGGGAAGTCTAATAACCCGAGTTACCACATTTCGACAGAGGAATAAACATCTCCGGATATACAATAAATCTTCACGGAGGAATGAAACATCTCCGAAATAATAAAGTACAAATATAATATTCTTTGAAGTTACAATATCTCAACACTCCCCCTTAACGAGAAGGATATTATAACAGCATCTGCACGAGCAAGGAGTCATCAACATCATACATGATACATCTATAAATCATTGGAAGCTTTCTCAACATCATCAGTAACTCAAGCAGTTACTGGAACATCTTCAATACTGGAACATCAACATCTTCAGTACTGAGTCTTTATCTTCTGCAGCACTTGAACAACTGCAGCAACATCAACATCTGGATCCTCACGATCATCAGCATCATCATCTCACGATCATTAACATCGTCATCACACAATCATCAACATCGTCATCAGCATCACGATCATCACACGATCATCAGCATCGTCATTACACGATCATCAGCATCGTCATCACATGATCATCAGCATCGTCATCACACGATCATCAACATCGTCATCACATGATCATCAGCATCGTCATCACACGATCATCAGCATCGTCATCACACGATCAGCAGCATCGTTATCTAGATCATCATGATCAACAGCATCGTCATCTAGATCATCACGATCAGCAGCATCGTCATCACACGATCAGCAGCATCGTCATCTAGATCATCACATGATCAACAGCATCGTCATCTAGATCATCACGATCAGCAGCATCGTCATCTAGATCATCACGATCAGCAGCATCGTCATCTAGATCATCACGATCAGCAGCATCGTCATCTAGATCATCACGATCAGCAGCATCGTCATCTAGATCATCACGATCAACAACATCGTCCTCTAGATCATCGCGATCAACAACATCATCAATACAAGTATAAATATCATTAATACAAGTATCCTCATCAATACAAGTATACACATCATCAATACAAGTATCCTCATCAATACAAGTATACACATCATCAATACAAGTATCCTCATCAATACAAGTATACACATCATCAATACAAGTATCCTCATCAATACAAGTATACATATCATCAATACAAGTATACACAATAGCAGCATACCCTGCAACACACAAGATCCAATTACGGGATGATCAATCCCTCTCACTTTAGGACATAGGTACAAGGATGATACAATCTTGATCCGCTTACGGGATGATCAGTCCCTCTCGGTTTAAGACAACTCTCATGTCTATGGATGATGCAATCCAGATCAACTTACAGGATGATCAATCCTTATCACTTTAAGACACCTCACCATGTCTAGGGACGAGGCAATCCCAATCTATTTACAGGATGATTAGTCCTTATCACTTTAAGACACCTCACCATGTCTAGGGACGAGGCAATCCCAATCTATTTACAGCATGATTAGTCATTATCACTTTAAGACATCTCACCATGTCTAGGGACGAGGCAATCCCAATCTATTTACAGCATGATTAGTCCTTATCACTTTAAGACATCTCACCATGTCTAGGGACGAGGCAATCCCAATCTATTTACAGCATGATTAGTCCTTATCACTTTAAGACATCTCACCATGTCTAGGGACGAGGCAATCCCAATCTATTTACAGCATGATTAGTCCTTATCATTTTAAGACATCTCACCATGTCTAGGGACAAGGCAATCCCAATCTATTTACAGGATGATTAGTCCACTCAATCTCATTTAGGACTATCCTTCCTTTCGAATTACTGGATTTACTGTCCAAGTATCATTTAATCCATTCAATTCATTTAGGACTATCCTTCCTTTCAGAATTACTGGATTTACTGTCCAAGGATGATTTAATCCACTCAATTCATTTAGGACTATCCTTCCTTTTAGAATTACTGGATTTACTGTCCAAGGATGATTTAATCCACTCAATTCATTTGGGACTATCCTTCCTTTCGGAATTACTGGATTTACTGTCCAAGGATGATTTAATCCACTCAATTCATTTAGGACTATCCTTCCTTTCGGAATTACTGGATTTACTGTCCAAGGATGATTTAATCCACTCAATTCATTTGGGACTATCCTTCCTTTCGGAATTACTGGATTTACTATCCAAGGATGATTTAATCCACTCAATTCATTTAGGACTATCCTTCCTTTCATAAGTACTGTATTTACTGTCCAAGGATGATTTAATCCACAACCGTACATTTAGGACCACGTCAAAGGATGACTCAATCCTCAACTGTACATTTAGGACCACGTCCAAGGATGACTCAATCCTCAACCGTACATTTAGGACCACGTCCAAGGATGACTCAATCCTCAACCGTACATTTAGGACCACGTCCAAGGATGACTCAATCCTCAACCGTACATTTAGGACCACGTCCAAGGATGACTCAATCCTCAACCATACATTTAGGACCACGTCCAAGGATGACTTAATCCTCCACCGTACATTTAGGACCACGTCCAAGGATGACTTAATCCTCAACCGTACATTTAGGACCACGTTCAAGGATGACTTAATCCTCAACCGTACATTTAGGACCACGTCCAAGGATGACTTAATCCTCCACCGTACATTTAGGACCACGTCCAAGGATGACTTAATCCTCCACCGTACATTTAGGACTACGTCCAAGGATGACTTAATCCTCAACCGTACATTTAGGACCACGTCCAAGGATGACTTAATCCTCAACTGTACATTTAGGACTACGTCCAAGGATGACTTAATCCTCAACCGTCCACCAAGGACTTCATTCTCGAAGACATACATCTATGGCTCTTCTTTCGGACTGAAGTCCAGGGATGATCCAATCCCCTCACATGTTCACCAAAAAATTCATTCACGAAGACATATGTCTACGGCTCTTCTTTTGAACTGAAGTCCAGGGATGATACAATCCCCTCACATGTTCACCAAGAACTTCATTCACGAAGACATACGTCTACGGCTCTTCTTTCGGACTGAAGTCCAGGGGTGATCCAATCCCCTCACATGTTCACCAAGAACTTCATTCTCGAAGACATACGTCTACGGCTCTTCTTTCGGACTGAAGTCCAGGGATGATCCAATCCCCTCACATGTTCACCAAGAACTTCATTCTCGAAGACATACGTCTACGGCTCTTCTTTCAGACTGAAGTCCAGGGATGATCCAATCCTCTCATGTCCACCAAGGACTTCATTTTCGAAGACATACATCTACGACTCTCTTTAGAACAAGTGTTCAAGGATGATACAATACCTCTTCTTTCTCAGAGACACTTGTCTACGGCTCACTTTAGAACTTGTGTTCAAGGATGATGCAATCCTCACATGTATTCTCATCAATTACTATCGATCCTGGGAACCCATACAGAACCTGATTCACACTTCTTCTTTAATTACACCATTAAGAGAATGGTCTTATCTAGCCACTTGGAGCAAACATCTCATCATGATTCTATTCTTCTTTCTAAGAGAATCTTCTAGCCACAAGCCTTCTATAGTGTGTTTGATTTGAAAATCTTTTTTTTTTTGTTTAACATCCATCGCTTGTTCAGTGTTCATCATTCATCATGATCTTTCCTACAAATCAAAATTAAGTACATGATTAGTAATACTTCATAATCATCAAATCATATTGACATGATAACCTATTATGCATACAGATATCATTTACATAGTTATGCAACTATTTTGACCAATATTTTGGAACAACACTTTCCCATATCCTGTATGCATACAGTGGCTATCTAGATGCCTTCCATCTCTACCAGAACATACTATCGAGAGTGTGCATAGCTCTCAGCATGTCAGCAAAGAGGTTTCATTCTAGAAAAGCAACAACGGAATGTTTGTCCAACTTACCAATCATATGCATATTAGTAGTATACTGTTCAATGCTCTATGAATGTTTACACTCGGCATGATATATTCTAGGAATACAAATATGCATACAAGCAATATCATTTACTATTTCAAATAACAACTCAAATACTTATCTTTTATGTTTGTGTGGTTGCCTCCCGCTTGATCTTCTATATGTCTTTTGAACTTGTATTCATTCTATACCACTGTGCATGCTCAAGTGTGCACTAGTGTCATCCTCATGATCTCATACACAAACATACGTTCATTAGTATATTCTCCAAACATTCTAATTCTAAATAATCTTGAATATGTATAGTCATTAGTATTCAGGGTTTCAAGGAAGTCTTCTTTTACTCATGCATATTCTTGTTTGATCATAGTACTCTTCTGGTTAATTAAATCATCAAGACAAGAGACATAATATGCATAAACCCTTGATTACTAACTTTATGAATAAGCATAACCAATCATACCAAGTATACTTATATAAGGGATCCTAACACAAGGTAAGATTCTAACTTGACATAAGAAAACATATATGGATTAGTTATGTACAACATACCTAAACAATCTCTTCAATGATTTAGAGATCCTGAGCTAGAACCTGCATGTCTCATAGGTTAAGCATAATATAACAAAGTCATACATACCTTGTAAGTAGAACAAATATTATGGATGAGTCTTTGTCTTCATGTTGTCATGGTCATGGAACTTGATTTGTCTTTTGTGATGTACATGTATCTTGTTAGCAGACAACATCAACCTCACACAACACCATAATGCATTAGTACAATCATATATCCCTAATCAATGAATGTCTTCGATCATTCACATGCATTCATACTGTTACTAGGGTGATAAGACAATTCTAACAATAATCAAGATTGTACTAATAAATAATATGAAGACAAACACATTATGAACTTAATCAAGAATCATATTTCAAGACATACCTGAACCTCCTTAAGTCATACCTGTCGAGACTTCTTGTAGTCTTCTTATGTAAGACCTTAGCCTCAAATCCCCCTGAAACTTGATTTGGAGCTTGATTAGGGCTTGCTAGAGAAACCCTAAAAATTCAATCTTTGACTTTCATGCTTCTGAATGGATGGAAGGATGTGTCTTGCTAAGCTGATCAAACTAGCATACTTCACTTTTGAAATCTCCAAAATTTGACTCCTCAAAATTGCCTTCGAAACTTCTGGATCTTCTAGACAGGAACCCGAACTAGGGTTTGATGAAGCCCACCCTTCTGTCCAATCAAAAGGTTCAATCCAAGGCTCTAAACTCTTATTTTTCTAAGGAGCTTCCAGCCGTGGTTACAGACTTCAAAAATTCCAACTTTTGCTGAAGCCCTAATTTTCCATCTTTCTCATCAAAATCCCAAACTAGGGTTTGATCAAGCCCGGTCTTCTACCCAACCAAAAAATTCGATCTTGGTCTCTAAATTTCGATTTTCCTAAGTATCATTCAGCCATGGACTCCGATTCCAAAAATTCTAACTTTCTCCGAAACCCTAAATTCTGGAAGCCATGAATAAAGGTGCTCCAAAAATAATTCTGTTTTGACAGAAATATGCACCTGATTGTTTATGCTATAACTCTGAAATTTTTGCTCCACAGGGTCTAAAAAAATTTTCTGCAGTAGCCTGACCTGTCATCTTTCCATCCTGACAGGTCTGACCTCAACTGGATTTTCTAAGAGAGAGAGTGTCGCAACGTGACCTGTTTATGGGATAAAACAGGAGAGCGAACTTGTACGGCATGCCACGTGTCACTGTTTGAACTTAGGCCTCTGAAAACGATTCTTGAGATATCTTTCCCTGTTATCTTTCTATCCTGACAGGTCTGACCTCAATTGGACTCTCTGAGAGAGGTTTATGCCAAGTGTCGCAACATGACCTGTTTATGGGATAAAACAGGAGAGCGAACTTGTACGGCGTTCCATGTGTCACTGGTTCACCTTCGGCCTCTGAAAACGTTTTCAGAGATAGTATAGTCTGTGTACTACTTGTCACTTTTTACTAAATTTCATTTGGAGCTTCCTATCCCAAGTTATGACCTTTTTTCCAAGGTTACCTGATTTTGACTGAGATCTGGAAGAGGCCGAAACCCTAACTTGTACTAATCATAACTCATAAAGTAAAACGAATCTGAGGGTACCCTTTGGACACAAGGTACCTGGGGATGTTATCTTCGACCTGTATAATTTTCAGACCCTGAAACTTCGTAGAAATGGATTTATAGAGAAAGTTCCACGATGACTGGTTTTTGCTATGTAAAACCCTAACCTTCAAATTGTCGTAAGTAAAGCAAGTGTCGTAAGTGCCATACCTTTCCTTCCTTCAGGTTAGCTCTGATACCATGTTAAGATTTAATATGCTAAGATAGAAAATAGCAGCATTACATTCCATTTCACAATAATATCATATACAGGATCAATGAAGAAACAACAAGCATAGCATAAACACAAGAGACACAAATTTATCCTGGGAAACCCTCATGGGGTAGAAAACCCAGCAAAGCTTCCTCAATATAGATGACCAGCAATATACAAAGATGCAAACCAAAGACATGATCTCCTCCTCCACCATAGCAAACCTCTCCTCCACAAGTGCGCCTTTCTCTAGTGAGTGTGTGTGTCAAATAAGGAACACACCTCCTCTATTTATACACTACTCTGACATATCTTTTACACAAGTACACGTAGGCTCGTATTTAACCAATGGGTTAAATACCCCACTACAACTGACTGGGCTGACCCCTCTAGGGTGTTCTAATAACCCTTTGACCCACATGACACATACAGGGCCGACCCCCACTAGGGAAGTCTAATAACCCGAGTTACCACATTCCGACGGAGGAATAAACATCTCCGAATATACAATAAGATCTTCACGGAGGAATGAAACATCTCCGGAATAATAAAGTACAAATATAATATTCTTTGAAGTTACAATATCTCAACAGTCTTGTTTGTGGTATTGAGTGCCCGAATGGGACCGTTAACCTACCAAGTATGGTGAGGTGTGGGTAAGTGAAGGCAATGATCCTTACACCCTATAATTGCTTAGAAATCTCAATGCATTCATATGAAATTATATCATGCCATTTGTGTATGTTGGTTGTGAGTTTAACAACCAAAGCACGTGATGACTTATGGTCCTGTGGTAGTGTATGTCATATGAGACAAGCATAGTTAGGACATAATATGTTGGAATGCATAGTATTCATGGATTAATGCAAGGTTGCATTGATGGGTTATGCATTAAGGGAATGTACATCAAAATATTATGTAAATGTTGTGGATGTGTATGCATATGTGTGGGTGCACATGTTGAGATGCATTGTGTGAATGCATGGTTGTGATATATATATTTCAATGCAATTAAATGATAGATGAAATGGTGGACTATTGTTAATCCTGAGACCATTTCATGAGTTGTTGTGAATGCAGGAGAACGATTGCACGAAGAAGGTAGACATGTGATGGGCTACTAGAGCACTTTGTTGGAGGGACAGAGTTGCATAAAAAGAAATGGATATGAAGTAATGAGTATTTACAATTTATTTAAATTGCATGAACAGTGTACCCATGTCTTGCAATTTTATTATGATGATGATATATATATATATATATATATCATTCCATTTCAAATGTTAAGAGCTGAAGGTGTTTTAATTTTTGAGTGTTATAATTATGAGATCACTTCAGTGACTGTTGTGGCAATGAAAGGATCATATACATAGATACTCACAACGTGTTTGGCTGATTGAAGTTTTAGTTTTCAGGTGGAAAAGTCTTACGTATGGCAATGAGGATAAGTCCATAGTAAAGACCGGGATCTACCATGTGCAAAAGCCAAAGGTTATGAGAAGGTTCTCATGGTTGTAAATTATGCATGAAACAAATCTGAAAATTGTCTGATTTAAATTTATGAGAATAATTTCATGGTTGCAAATCTAATTTCTGTAGGAAAACAGATTTGTAGATTTCAGATTTGAGAATTTGCTTATGATTTCTAATCACTGTTTGGCTTATATAAAATTGTGTCAGGAGGACATGTTGTTGGTGGATGTTCATGTATGGTAGCAAGGGTGAAACCATAATGGACAAAGTGATACCACTTACAAGAGCCAAACAATATGAGGATGGCCTCATGGTTAAACAAATCAATTTCTGTAGGAGACAGAGTTGCAAATTCATATTGAATTTAATTATTAATGACATTGATTGGTTATGGAACAATCATATTTGAAGTTTATTGTTAAATGTTACTGACTGTTTGGCTGTTTGATAAGTATGTCGGGATGACACATTGCAGGAAGACCATGTATGATGGCCTATAGAATCCAAACTAGATGGGAAGTATCCCATGCTTTGAAAATGGGTTTCGAGTGAAGCACCATTGTGAATTTTGATAATACCTCAGCTGCACTGCATGTGAGTGAGATGGAAAAACTATGCCAAGAAGGCATGTTTGGGTTATGGAACGTGAAAAGATTGGGGTGGAAAACCGAAGGACTGTTGACTCAGAGAAGGGAGGCCCCATTTCTCACAAATGAAGAAAAGATACATCTGTAAAACGGATGAGTATTCTGTGACCTTAACTGAGGATATACATGTCTCGTTATTAGATTCAATATGCAGAGCATGTTTTATTATTTCATTATTATTCCAGACTGCTTGAGTATGATTAGGGCCTACATGTCTCACATCTAAAAGGGAGTGCACACCTTTCTGGTGCTGGGTTATGATAGGATTGTCAATATTGACTACACCATAAGGGAATGGACGCATTCTTGGTGTTTCAATACTTGATAGTGAATGTTATGAAAAATGGTTATGATTTTAGAGCAGCAATACTAATGAGTCTTCTTATCCTTCTTGTGCTATCAACTTACACATATGCAATTTGAGGTTGCACGTTAAGAGGCAAAGTGAAGAAAGGGTGCTCAAGAGGACTCTATGGGCAGTGGTAACCTTTCTATGCTCACACTAAAGGACACTAGAAGGGATGGATAGGCCCGCGGAGCTGTGTAACAGGAAAAGGGGTATCATCCTTGTGTAGTGTGAGTGAGTATTGTGGGGCCATGCTAGCCTGCAATCAAGAAAGTCACCTATGGAGTTCTTAAATGGAACCGCTGGTTTGCACAGGAGAAGGAGTTCCATCCTATTGTGGATGAAGATTTATTGGATGCCTGACAAACCCAGTCGGTGTACTAACTTAGAATTGGTTATTTGCATGTTGGGGAGGTATTGGTGAAGGGTGTTATTTCCTGACAAACCCAGTCGAAGAACTGGCTTGGAAATGGTCGTTGTATGCTGATAAACCCAGTTGGTGTACTGGCTTAGCATACTGATCTTTGAAATGTTTGATAAACCTAGTCGACGTACTAGCTTAGCATACTGATTTTAGGGATACCTGATAAACCCAGTCGGTGTATTGGCTTGGCATTGCCTATTCGGATGATGTTGTGGAGCAGCATGTGTGCTGGCCAAGCATCCACCCCACAGGTGATCCAAGGCTTGTAAAGAAGAGAAGGAAACCTATGGAGTAGTGAGGAAATGCACAATACAGATAAGTATTCATTTTCATTTATTTCTTGCTTGGAATAATGAATATTTCAAGTATAATTTTTCTAACAGCTAAGCTGATACACCGTGGTTTCTTTGTTGGAAACCTTGGTCATTGCAGGAAGCATAGACCCTGAAAGAACTATAAATACTTGGTAAACCAGAGAGTAACTGGTTGTGCACTATAAATTCTTGGTAAAACCAGAGAGTAATTGGTTGTGCACTATAAATTCTTGGTAAATCCAAATAGTAATTGATGCTCGATAAATTCAGAGAATAGTTGGTGGTGTCATTAGCCACTTGATGTTGTGGAACAGTTGGCATGCTGGCCAAACATTATTTAATTAATTAATAAAACTAGTCGGAGCATTGGCCTAGCATATTGCTAAATGAGATGATTGATGAAACCTAGTCGGCGTACTGGCTGGGCATTTCCTATTTGAATGGTTGTGGAGTAGCCTGTGTGCTGGCCCAACATTCATTATTGCATCCCTGAGAAATCCAAGGCTTATAAAGCGAAGAAGGAGCCTATTGAATAAAGTGAAGACATCCAATGTAGATAAGTATTTGGTCACATTGCAGCTTCTTGCTTATGAAATACGTGTGTATATGATTTGTTTATGATTTCTTAAACTCTTGTCTGGAGACAAACCCTATGGAAATAAACTTAACATATGAATTGACTCAATGTTTGAGTGTAGGTTTTGTTGGAAGCAAGGACTATGAAAGCATCTGGAGGATGCATGTGGGCGTGTGACCGACCCAAAGAGCTCAGTATGAGTAGTAATAAAAGATGGTGCTAGTGTAACTATGTGGGTCCTAGCATCCAAAGGTTCTGTAAGCAACAATGGGAAAAGGTTCCCTGGTTGAAAATCCTTAGACAGACCTTGGAAACTAAGTGTCATAGCCAAAAAAGGGCAAGTCAAGCATTCACATTGAAGGTGAAAGAGGCTAAGGAGCATAGAACCACAAGTGATGGTGTGGCTCTGGATTGGAACAATACTAAGAGGGGGAAACTCTTACTCTTCTCTTTCCTTTTTAACTGATGCATCTCAAAAAAAAAATATTGTTGAGTGCACGTCATGGTTGAAAATAGCTTGTGTTTAATTGCTTGAAATGAATTGTGAATGCTGAAATAGTTAACTCCCTGTGAAGGGATGAACATGAATGAGTTCATGTGTATGTTGGGAAAGCATGAGAAGTGTGGAAGTCTCATGAGTAAAGCATGGACGTCCCCTGTCAATTGAGCTTATAATTGACTAATTTTAATGTTTTTTTATGCTTGTCCTAACAAGAATTGCCATTGTTAGGAATTAAACGAGCACACATGATTTACCCGAGAGAGAAATAAACTGAAACAAGCAAAGAAATAATAGACACACAATTTCCTGGAAACCCCATACGGAGAAAAAACCAACACCTAATGAAGATCTTCATTACCCTTGACCTAACCGGCCAAGCCAGGCCAAGTGAGCTCACCCTCTCAACTCCAGGCCGCTATACAATGGAGCCTCCTTAAGCCTTTTATAGGCTTCCTTACATGCAATACCATGGGCTACAACAAACCATGTGCCCAAAAACATGTGCTAGACCTAACCAACTTTGACTCAACCCCGAGTCAAGGTTAACCCTAACAATCCCCCCTTTAAACTTGACTTGGAGTAAACACCAACCCCCCTCAAATTTTTAATCGAGGAATCTCACATACACCCCCTATCACCTAGGTCTTTCTCCCGACTTTACCGGTGAGTTACCAGGGGTATGCATGCCTTACCAGGTCTTACAACCATATGCCTTTTTACATGCAAATTGCTCCATTAATTTTTTTTTCTTCATGTGTCTTCATGGTGTCTACACCATCACCATCGATTGCTTCATCATCTCGCTTTTCCATGCTCACTTCCTTGCTCGTCCACTTGTACTTGTGAGTGCTTACTCTGACAGCTACCATTCATCGTGGCTTCACATGCACATGCTTCAAAAAAATTTCCTGCTGCCAATAGTTCTCTCACCATTGCTCAAGTGCAATGTTTCCTTCGCTTACTCCACACCTCGATCTCGTGGCCTCACATCCGCAGAATACAGATCTAGGCATGCTAGCTCTGCACTATGGCATCTACACCCAGATTCGATCTCCAAGGTAGCATTCTTCCTTCATTCCATTGATCTTTGAGATGGGTGTGAGCTCTTCTTTCACAGTAGATTCAGAACCACTCTCATAGCGATCTCCATGCGTCCTCTTTCCACGGATCTACACACCCCGCCATAGACTCGCGGCTCCTTCACGCCCTTAGCTGGATGCAAATCGTTGAAGACTTCAGCAAGACATTTGTGGAACCAATGGATCTACAAATCCTGCTTAATCTACACTAGATCTTCCACGAATCCACCTGCGTGCCGCGATTTACGTACATAGATTCATTCTAAGTGTGGAGACTCTTCTTTCTCTTAATGTCTAGCGACCTCCACCAAAACACATGCAGCCACCCAAACTTCCACCCTTTCCATGATCTTCGTGGCCCTCAGCAAATCTCAGAACAAATTTTTCTCTTGCAGCAAACTGACGGGCATTTTCTCCTTTCTGGATTTGACTGATCTTCACAAAAATGTAGGAAAGCTAGGGTTTCGGGCCTAGGCACCATAGATCACAACAATCGCCTTCTTGGAGACTCTTGTTCATCGATTTGTGGTGATCATTCTCGATTTGGTCTGGAGTCTAGCTGGATCATGACAGACCGCACCAAATACCCATAGCTATAGCAGTGGCGGCTGCTCCTTTCATTTTTATCCGTGGGCTCTCAAATTCTCATGTAGCCCCTTTCATCCTTCACCATGACTGTTGCGGACTTTCCATGCGTGGATTCTTTCCAACATCCATGAAGCCGCCTGCTCAGTTGGCATTTCAGGCTAATGTCCATTGTAAATTTCTGCTTGGAGGGATAGCTTGGGCGTTTTCTTCTTCAATAGTGTGAGCACAATGCTGGAGCGATCTTTCCTCACAAATTTGGTTTTTTTTTCATGTTCTCATGCCCTCCAACAACAACACACAACCTCTACCAAATTTTTGTCTAATCTTTTACAGTAAGATAGGTGGCATCATCACTCCATCACGGTTGGTGTTCCTCCATGTTGGCAGGTACACTGGTCTACTTCTGCTATGCCCGCGGCTAAATCATCATTGACTGGATCTCTATCTTATAGATCGACACTCTACACTGGCATGGATTTCCTCTGTGGCCCCAGTAACTTGCGCTCTCATCCAGATCTACATATTTAACCAGATCTGAACCAGATCTACTATGATTTTACCTCTATAGCAGCTTACAGCATTACACGAGCACAATATATGCCAAACCATGGCTCTGATACCAGTTGTTAGGAATTAAACGAGCACACATAATTTACCCGAGAGAGAAATAAACTGAAACAAGCAAAGAAATAATAGACACACAATTTCCTGGAAACCCCATACAGATAAAAAACCAGCACCTAATGAAGTTCTTCATTACCCTTGACCTAACCGGCCAAGCCGGGCCAAGTGAGCTCACCTGATCAACTCCAGTCCGCTATACAATGGAGCCTCCTCAAGCCTTTTATAGGCTTCCTTACATGCAATACCATGGGGCAATACCATGGGCTACAACAAACCATGTGCCCAAAAACATGTGCTAGACCTAACCAACTTTGACTCAATCCCGAGTCGAGGTTAACCCTAACAGCCATAATGAGTCTCCCAGGTGAGACATTGAAAGCCATTTTTTTGCAGTTGTTACTAGCCATGTGTTGCTAGTGAGCAAAGTGTGGGCCAGTTGTGCACATTGATCATGGAAGCATACCAAAAGATAATTGTGTTGATTGAAAATATTCCTCGAAATTTGTCAGGACAACAAGAAATATGGCAGCCATGAAAATTCCAGGCTTGTAGATCAGCTGGAAGGTGAATAAAAGGATGGAATTGCTATGGAGCGATGCCCACCCACAGAGCTGGAAGATCAAAGCCAATGGGGGCAGCTTGAGGAAGCGAAAAGGACTTCATCCTGAAAGTTCAAACTCCAGAGATGAAATGTAGGACAGACCTGCCACCATTTGAGGCATGTGTAAAGTGGGTATTTATTCCTAAGTGTTGGAACACCGAGGACGGTGTTATTCCAAGGGGATGGGAATGTAATGTATGTAGTTTGACCCCATGGCATTTAAATCGTAAATGATGTAATATTGTTATAAAATCGTGGTGAGGAGCTCAAGGCCAAGGTCCCGTCATCAATTTATCAATGCATATGGTTCACGTGCTAACCATGCGCAATGGAATTGCGAACATTATGTAAATATGCATTTTAAATAAAATATCCAGAACTAGCTATGCAATGCAACAAGAGATGGGGGCATGGTTTTACAAGGAATTGGTATGGAAAACATTCAAACCCTTGATCCAATCAAGTCAAGCCAAGTGTCAATGAGATAACCCATCAAACACTCAACTACCCATGTTGACTTTTGTACCCAATCATTCATTCTCCCAAGAATTGGTGGAGGAAGTTAATGCCTTGGGAATGGAGAGGTATGGCTGTCCAAATTTGAGTATGGGCAAGCCACCCTTCATGGAAAAACGTGTTTGGATTCCTTGGCATGAAAAGAGCCATGAATTTGCTCCCCGGGCCATTACCCATCAACCAGTTTTTCCTCTCTCACGTTTTTGGGGACTGCTGGGCATTTTTCCTCCATGTTTTTCCTGTGTCTTCCTGGTTTCCAGTGAGAAAATAGGGCGTTTTTGTGTTACAGAGTGGTTGGGAGTATGGGATCTTGATTTGGGGTTTCATTGGGGCCGTTTTGGCCATTTAGATGCCCATTTAGATGCCCAAAAATGCCCATGGAAAATCGGGTTGGTTCCCTGCGGACGATTTTCTCACCCCCAATCCATTTTTGGTGTGCCCACATTTTTGGAAAAACCTATGGCCATCGTATTTGCAAATCCCATTGCTAAAAATGGTTATCCATACCGATTTGGAGTTGCTGTGTGTAAAATAAGGTTGGGGTTGAGATGGGTTTCTATTGCTTTGGTTGTGAATGAGTTGGAATGTTCCCTTTTCCTTGTAAGATTCATGCCCAGCTCGGGGGTGGCAGTTGTGTTGAGAGATCTATGAACACAACTGGCCTATGGTTGGGTTGAACGTTGCAGCAACATAGCTAGTTGTTTGGGGGCAATTGCACAAATGAAGATAAGTGTTCTCTATGTGCATTTTACTTCTGCAATGTTTTAATTTGATGTTTATTATTGATATGTTGAATGCATATGAAAGATGTGTGTGGGTGATGTTCTTATTCCGTTGTGCATATATGTTTGATTTGCATCTACACACATTAATTTTATGGCTATGAGTCTAATGAATGGGCTGACTTTTTTGTGAAAGCCTCGTAGATTGGCATCATGTTCCCTTCCAGGACTTTGATAGATGGGTGGGGACGTTACAAATTCACCGGGTGAATTCTATTCTCCGTAGGGCGCATTTTGGAATCTAGAAGTGTTCTAATTTCAGTCCAAAAGTTTATATCAATTGCAGCAATGGATCATACACAGCAGATCATCATCACTCCTTTTAATTACTTTGATTGGAAAGCACAGATGGATATTCTACTGAGGAGCAAAGGGCTCTACTGGGTGACCATGGCAACGGAAGCTGAGCCAACCTCAGCAGTGGAGAAATCTAAATGGCATAATCGAAGGGATGAAACCTATGGGATGTTATGTCTCACTACATCCAGAGAACTCTTATTTCATCTTGATGGTCTCACTTCACCCAATGAATTATGGTTGAAACTTCAAGAATTGTTTGGTAAAACCGATGAATTGAGAGGCCACCAATTGGATAACGAGCTAGTCTCTTTGAGTCCGCAAAATTTTGATAATCTAAAAGTCTTCTTCTCCAAAATCAAGTCTCTTGTATTGCAGCTGAAGCAATGTGGAATAGACAAGAAAGATGAGCAATTAGTTTTGGCCATTCTCTCCAAGCTTGGCACCAACTATTCAATTTTTGTTTCCACCTAGAAAGCAATTAAAAATTGGAAGAGCCCATCACTTTCAGAATTCATGGAGTCATTAACAAAAAAACAAGACAAGCTGGCCTTAATGGGAGCCATTAAAAATCCATCCAAAGACCGTTGTCTAAATGTTGGAGACTCAAGGAATTTGAAAGGAAAGAAGAAACGCAACTTCAAGAAGCCCACCGGTGAGCGGAAAGACAGGCAAAATTGTCATGGAGAGCGATCAAACTTCAAGAAGAATCCGAACAAGAAGAATGAGAGGACAAAGTGCACTTATTGCAGCAAGGGCTTTCATCCTGAAAGCTCTTGTATGAAGAAGACCATTGACCAATTAACTCATGCATTGGAGAAAGCCAATATCCCTCTCCCAGAGAGCGCAAGAAGGAAGGATGGAGGATCAAATTCTAATGACAAAGAGAGAGTTCATGCATTAATGGCCAACACTTCCCAATCTTCATCATTCATCATTGATTCCGGTGCTTCAATACACATGGTTTCTGCAAGTAAGGATTTTACTTCACTTGACTCTTCCAGTGGTCTGAATATTGTATTGGGAGACAATTCTAAAATTTCTAGCAAAGGAAAAGGTAGCATAGATCTCGAGTTTGGGTCATTTAATAATGTTTTATATGTCCCTAGAATTGATGCAAACCTATTGTCAGTTTATTAGATGACCCATACAAGGCTGCCCAAGAGAGTAACCTTTACCCCCAATGATGTTGAGATAGCAGAAATTTCAACAGGAAAAATTATTGCATTTGGTATTGCTAATCATTGTTCTATAATTTACAAGTTTTCTCATTTTGTGCCAAAATCCTCACCTTTTTCTCTGTTAACTCATGCCAATGAGTCCAACAAACTATGGCATGAGATATTTGGCCACCTTAATTACAAATACCTTTCCCAACTTCATGAGAAAGAGATGGTTATAGGGCTGCCCAATATGAAATTTTCCAAAGGTGTCTGTCAATCCTACATCCTAGGAAAACATCCCGAGCATAAGTATGGGAGATCTACCACTGAGAGAACCACTGCACCATTGGAACTTATACACACTGATATATCAAGTCCATTTCCTCATGATTCATTGAATTCATCAAAATATATTATCACATTCATAGATGATTTCAGTAGGTATTGTTGATTTTATTTCATCAAGCTTAAATCAGAAGTTTTTGGGTTATTCAAGTTATTCAGAGCCTCAATTGAGAATCAGTCTGGTAGGCATATAAAAGTGTTAAGATCTGATAATGGTGGTGAGTATGTGAAATCAGATTTTCAGCAATTTTGTGCTTCATCAGGCATACAGATGCAACATACAGTTCCATATACACCTCAGCAAAATGGGGTTGCTGAGAGGAAGAATAGATCTCTTAAGGAGATGGCCACATGCATGCTTGAGGCAAAAGATTTGTCTCCTAAGCTATGGGCTGAAGCAATAAATTGTGCCACCTATATTCAAAATAGAGTGCCACACAATGTTAAATTTTAAGAATTTACTTCAATCTGATCTAGGATCTTAACTGAGAGAACAACATGTACAACAAATCTATAGCATATCAATCATGGACACAAAAATGCAAGCACACAAGTGACACAGAGTTTACTTGGTGAAAACCATAAAGGTGAAAAACCCCAATAACTTCCTCAGAGATAGATAGAGCAATGATACAACCAGAATACAAGAGATAGCCTTCTCCTAGCAGCAGAGCCTCCTCCTCCACAAGTGCGCCACTCTCCCAAGTGTGAGTGAGAGAATAGAATGTGTAAAATGAGAGAGACACACTCTCTTATTATACACTAACTTGAATTGACCTTTACTCAACTAGGTCGGCCTCAACCTAACCACTTAACATAATGCTGACTGGGCCGACCCCCACTAGGGTGGTCTAATAACCCTTTGACCCACATGGCCGACCCCCAATAGGGTGGTCTAATAACCCTTTGACCCACATGAATCATACAAGGCTGACCCCAACAAGGTGGTCTAATAACCCATCAAGTATAAGTTACGACACTTACAATATAAATGACGACACTTCCGTATAGAGGAATAATAACATCTCTATAGGAATACAATATACATATATGTGAAATACATTCCGAAGTTACATATACATCAACACTCCCTCTTAACTAGGAAGGTATTTCTCAACACAGGTCTTCTAGCACAAGTCATATTCTCTGGATCATCGTCACTGGATAATCGTCATCGAGTCATCATCATCATCATTGCTGCTGCTATCTCAATCAATCTCTGAATCTACTCGTCATACGAAGTTATACAGAGCCAATCCTTTTTCATACTGGATGTAGGCCCACCACCTGTAGGTCTTCGTCATCACTGGCCATACTGTGGAAATCTCAGGTCTTATTACGTGCGTCACAAAACCTGGCTGCAGCATCCCAGGCTATTACGAGCACACAGCTCTACCTGTAGGATCTCCCAGGAACCCATTACATGTGACCCATCACAAAACCTGGCTGAAGCATTTGAGGCCTTTTTCATCCTGTCCAAATCTCCTAGGAGCAAATTACATGTGGTCATGGCGAAACCTGACTGAAGCATCTGAGGCCTTTTTCATCCTATCCAGATCTCCCAGGAGCAAATTACATGCCATAGGATAGAACCTTGAAAGAGCATCTGCCAGATATCCCAGGGCACAAATTACATGCCATAGGCAAAACCTCGAAAGACTATCTGCAGATCTCCCAGGGCACAAATTATATGTCCTCCCAAGCAAAACCTTGAAAGAGCATTTGCCAGATGTCCCAAGGTACAAATTACATGCCATAGACAAAACCTCGAAAGACCATCTACAAATCTCCCAGGGCACAAATTACATGCTTACCTGCACAACCTGTTCCACGGCCACAGAGTATCATCTCATACTCATCGTACATCATCCTGATGTACACATGATCACCCTGATCATCATCACTGCAACATCCTGCTGCATGTCATCTGTAGAAGCTCGTCATCCACGATCATCCTGATCATACAATGCCTCCATCTGATGCACACCAAGTATCTACTTGATACATATCATCATACATAGTGTATCCACCTGATACATAGATACATGATCCACACAATGTATCCATCAACATACATGATCTACCTGATCATACCTGATACATATCAATATACATGATCTACTTGATCATACAATGTATCCACCTGATACATATACAGATACATGGTCCAAGCATCCAACACGATGCATATACATACAAATGATCCAACCGATCATATCCAACATCAAACATGATGCGTATATACATATAAATGATCCAACTGATCATATCCAGCATCCAACATGATGCATACATACATATACATATAAATGATCCAACTGATCATACAAAGTAGAAACTAGAACATCATCCTGATGCTCATCATCCAACGCTTACATCCACAACCATGTGAAGGATCCTCCTTCCAACATGCTTGGAATGGTTTCAGTAAATGTGTCCATCACTTCTTCCTCGAAGTGTCATCTTTCTAAGGAACACCAAGCCTCTCCCTGAAGTACTCGAACTTCACCCTGGCTAGTGGCCTCGTCAGCACATCTGCAATCTGCTCATCCGTTGCAATGTACAGGAGTTTCACAGCTCCTCTCTGCACCATATCCCTGATATAGTGATATTTGATCTCTATGTGTTTCGACCTGTCATGAAACACTAGGTTCTTGGACAGCTTCACACAACTCTGGTTATCACAGAAGATACCAGTAGCATCCAATGGGAGATCAAATAACTCAGACAGTAGCTTCCGTAGCCATACTGCCTCACAACTAGCTAAACAGGCTGCAACATACTCTGCCTCAGCTGTACTCAGTGCTACGCAGGACTGCTTCCTGCTGAACCAAGAGATCACACCTGATCCCATACTAAAGCAGCACCCATATGTGCTCTTCCTATCTGCAGCACTTCCTACCCAATCTGAATCAGCATAACCCTACAGGTTAAACTTTTGATTTGCTTCATACTTGAGCCCATAATCCACTGTACCCTTCAGGTACCTCAGAACATGCTTTACAGCAACCAGGTGAACACTCCTTGGATCCATCAGGAACTAGCTCAATGTGTTCACCGCAAATCAAATATCTGGTCTCATGTTCGTCAGGTACATCAAGGACCCAATCATCTGATGATACATAGTGATATCAACCGGCTCAGATGAAGCATCACACAGACGCTTCAGGTTCGATGCCATAGGTGTGGCCATAGCCTTGCAACCCATCATCCCAAACCTCTTCAGGATCTCTACTGCATACTTCCCTTGTCCAAGGAAGATTCCATCACTCTGCCACATCTCCATGCCAAAAACAAATAGTGCATCATCCCCAAGTTCCTCAACTCGAACTCAGCAACAAGCTTCCGCTGCATGTCGGCAATCAATCTATCTTCACCTGTAACAAACAGGTTATCTGCATACAAAAGTAGTATCACTGGATTGCCTTCCTCAACCTTGTAGAAAAGGTTGGAATCCGCTTTATTCTTGGTAAAGCCCAAACTGGATAGAAAGTTGTCTATCCTACCATACCAAGTTCTGCACACATATATGACTACACCATGATGTCTTGAAATCCATCTGGTGCATCTTTTATTTCATCACTTTTATATTTCTCAATGCTGCCATCTGCAACATGCTTAATCTGATAGTTCCATTCGGAAGTCACAACAGACTTCCCTTCAGCTCTTGGGACCACATTCCAAACATCTTTCTTCATGATCAACGGATCATGGCATTCTTCCCGTATCCTGGGAACTTCAATATCTTCAATAGATAATTTTGTTGCTGAACAAATGTTGTAGTTCTTCTTTTGTAGGTGATGGCATACGATCTTTCGTACACAACAAGTTAAATTGCATGATTAGAAAACATCTCATAGTTTTTAGAACAAATTCTTACACATAAAGAAATATGTCATACAGTCATGCAATTATCTTAGCCAATGCTTCAATACAACATTTATCCATATTCCGTAACTTTCTAGATGCCTTCCAATCTCTACCAGAACATTGTTAAGAGTGTGCACAACTTCCAACATGTCAGCAAAGAGGTTTCATTCTAGATAAGTAGCAATGGAATGTTGTACAGTTCCATAGGCCATTTACCCATGCATATTAGTAGTATATTGTTCATCAATGCAACTATTCTAATATGCATAATACACAACCTAATTCTAGGAACATCATTATATACATTATTGAATAGTATTATTTAAACAATAAAATATGCAAGTAATGACAATTCAAATACTTATCTTTGTGTGTTTGTTGGGTTGACTCCCTCTCAGTCTTTGCTTCTTTTCTGCAACTCCATTCTTATGTGGATTGTGAGAAGTGGTCAACTCCCTCTAAATATCTGCATCCTTGCAGAAACTACTGAAGTTTGCTCCTTTGCTTTCTTGCAGGAACAACTAGTGTGTGCTCCCTCTTGATCTTTGCTTCCTGGATTACCTGTCCTCGAACTTACATCCATCCTTAATCACTATATATGCTTACTAGTATCATCATTGTGTTATCCTTGAGGTCTCATACATAATCACACATTTATTAGTATAATCTTAATACTATCAAAACACAATAATCTTAAACATGTATATTCATGATCATTCACAGATAATAAACATTAGTATTCAAGGTTTCAAGGAAGTCTTCTTTTACTCATACATTTTCTTATTTGATCATAGGACTCTTCTGAATAATGTATATTCATGATTCTTCTGGTTAGTCATATCATCAATTATGGTAAGAAACATAATATGCATACAACCATGATTATTCAAACCTATGACTTCATGAATAATCATTATCAACAACACAACAGTATAAGATCCTAACACAAGGTAGGATTCTAGCTTGATATAGGAAAAACATACCTGGATTAGCATGCTAGCTAGTTATGTCTAACATACCCGCATAATGTCTTCTGGTTCTCTTTAGTGACTTGTGCTAGTAACCTGCATGTCTCATAAGTTAACCATTGTAAAAACAAGTTATACATACCTCGAAAGTAGATCTTCTATGTGATCCATGACAATGGATGAATCCTTGTCTTCATGTCACCATGATCATACGTTCTTGAAGTAGAACATGATTTGTCTTTCTTGGTGTACCTTTTATGTTAGCAGACAACATAAACCTCATATAACACCATAATGCATTAGTACAATCATAAGTGTCAACACCCTAACCAATGAATATCTTCTATCATGCATTCATAATTTTGTTAAGGTGATACGACAAATATAAAATCAATATTGTACTAACCGTAATAACATGAAGACAAACATACCATAAACTTAATCATAAACAAATATCGAAACATACCTCGATGAGTCATACCTATCGAGATCGCTTGTAATATTCTTATGTAAGTCCTTAGCCTCATCTCCCTCTGAACCAGGAACTTCTTCACTTATGCAGGTGACCAATCCATCTTCTTCTAGGATTAACCCAATCCACTTGATTTGCAAGAACTGGACCTGGAGCTCGATATGGGTTTGTCAGAGAAACCCCAAAAATTCAAAATTTGAATTTCAAACTTCCGAAATGATAGAAATATGCGCCTTGATGAGCTGATCAAGCTGGTATATTCAAAATTTGAAAACTGCAAAGTTTCATTCATCAATTTTGCCTTTGAAACTTCCAGATTCACTGGACGTGACCCTGAACTGGGGTTTGATGAAGCCCACTCTTCTTCCCAATCAAAAGTTTTGATCCAAATCTCTAAGATTCAATTTTTCTGAGGAGCTTCCAGCCGTGGTCACAGATTTCAAAAATTCCCATTTTTACAGAAGCTTTAATTTTCCACTTTTCTTATCAAAGTCCCAAACTAGGGCCTGATCAAGCCCGACCTTCTGCCCAACCAAAAATTATGATCTTGGTCTCTAAAATATTATTTTGATGAGTATCATCCAGCCGTGGTCTCTGATTACAAAAATTTGAACTTTCTCCGAAGCCCTAAATTCTGGAAGCCATGAATGAAGGTACTCAAAAATAATTATGTTTTGACAGAAATATGTACCTGATTTTTTCTAGTGTAACTCCAAACTTTTCAATCCATAGGGTCTAAACACACTTCTTGAGATATCCCGACCTGTTATCTTTCCATCCCAACAGGTCTGACCTCAATTGGATTCTCTGAGAGAGAGTTATGCCAAGTGTCGCAACGTGACCTGTTTAAGGGATAATACAGAAGAGCAAACTTGTACGGCGTGCCACATGTCACTGTTTCAACTTCGGCCTCTGAAACATTTTCCTGAGATAGCACGACCTGTTATCATTCCATCTTGATAGTTCTGACCTCAATTTGATTCTCTAAGAGAGAGTTATGCCAGGTGTTGTAACGTGACCTGTTTATGAGATAATACAGGAGAGCAAACTTGTATGGCGTTCCACGTGTCACTGGTTCATTTTAGGCCTATGAAAACGTTTCCTGAGATATTACCTTCTAGGTACTACTTGTAAATTTTTATGAAATTTCATTTGGAGCTTCCTAGCCCAGGTTATGACCTTTTTCCCAAGGTCACCTGATTTTGACTCAGATCTGGAAGAGGCAGAAACCCTATATTTTACAGATCATACATCACAAAGTACAACGAATTAGAGGTTTTCCTTTGGAAACAAGGTACATGGGGATTTAATATGCGACTTGTAAAGGTTTCAGATCTGAAAAATTCACCAAAACAGATTTATAGCGAAAGTGCTACGATGACAGGTTTTTGCTATATCAAGCCCTAGCATCGTAAGTGCAACAAGTCTCATACATGCCATATCATGCCTTCTTTCAGGCTAGCTCTGATACCATGTTAAATTTTCAAAATTTACTTCAATCTGATCTAGGATCTTAACTGAGAGAACAATATGTATAGCAAATCTATAGCTTATCAATCATGGACACAATAATGCAAGCACACAAGAGACATAGAGTTTACTTGGGAAAACCATAAAGGTGAAAAACCCCAATAACTTTCTCAGATATAGATAGAGCAATGATACAACCAGAATACAAGAGATAGTCTTCTCCTAGCAGCAGAGCCTCCTCCTCCACAAGTGCACCACTATCCCAAGTGTGAGTGAGAGAATAGAATGTGTAAAATGAGAGAGACACACTCTCTTATTATACACTAACTTGACTTGACCTTTACTCAACTAGGTCGGCCTCAACTTAACCACTTAACATAATGCTGACTGGGCCGACCCCCACTAGGGTGGTCTAATAACCCTTTTATGAACATGGCCGACCCCCAATAGGGTGGTCTAATAACCCTTTGACCGACATGACTTATACAAGGCCGACCCCAACAAGGTGGTCTAATAACCCATCAAGTATAAGTTATGACACTTACAATATAAATGACGACACTTCCGTATAGAGGAATAATAACATCTCCATAGGAATACAATATACATATATGTGAAATACATTCTGAAGTTACATATACATCAACACACAAATCTCTCAAAGGTATCACTCCTTTCGAGGCTTGGACAGGTCACAAACCTGACATCTCTCATTTCAAAATTTTTGGCTCCAAGGTTGGGGCTAGGATTCCAATTGAGAAGAGGAGGGCTATGCAGCCCCAAATCCAACCATGTTTGTTTGTTGGATATTCAGAGAACTCCAAAGCTTATAATTTGCTGAACATGACCACTCATAAAGCATTCATTGAAAGAAGTGTGCAGTTTGAGGAAGAGCCCTCTCAAAGCGCAGAATTGCAGATTCATCTTCACCACCGACTGAAGAAGAAGTAAGTGATGTTCTTGATTTTTTTTATTTTTGATGATGAGGATCAATTTATTGCAGATGCTAACTCACCTACAAGGCCTAAGTGGGCTGCAAAAAATTTGCAAGCAGTAAGTTGTTGGGCCCTAGAAATGCCCCTTTTTAACCATACCTATTTCATCATTTTGCCAAATTTTACTTTACTTTTGTAAACCATATACATGCCTTTTCCAAATCAATCAGCAATCCTGACAAGGTATAAATCATTATTGTTTCCTTTAATTATGCCTAAGATTGTTATGGTTATGAATCCTGACCCTTGGTTTATGCTAACATTTGTGAGTTCATTTAGTCAAAATCTGAAACACAGGTGTATCAGCCAATTGGCGCCAGTTGTTACTTTTCCAGGTCCGATTTATCATACTCCAAGGAATAGCGCATCCTCCATGTGAGCTGTAACAGATCCTCACTGTAACAGATTCCATTAAAATAGAACTTAGCTACGACAAACAAGTTGCATTCTAGTTGTTGAGTCTGTTGATCCATTAATTATTAGAGCAATAGCATCCTTCATGATTAACAACCTTGTTTAATACGGTTGTATCAGTTAGTTGTAACTCCGCAGCATGAAGATCATAGATCTTCATTGCTGCACAATTATGGTGGATCTGAAACTATATTTTCCTTGTATAAATTCCAGAAGGATCTCGTATCCTGGGGTTGGACAATTACCATTTTACATAAGCTGTAATAGAGCACTAATACTGTCAATTTCCATAATTAATATGAGAGCAGAGTTCTTCATTTATGTGTCTTAATCTGTTGTGATTCTCGACGTCTCTATCAGAAGGCCAAGGCCCGCCTTCTCATAGAGATAACTGGTTTAAGTAGGTAGAGTAATTTAGCTTTCCTTTTGTTGTGTGGTGTGGAATTATTGTAGATGTTATTGGTAGCTACAACAGAGAATTAGCTTTCATTTTGGTAGTTCATAATTGCATCTTGAATAGCTGTAGTAGATTGGTGTGATAGTCGACTGTGTAGGATAATTTAGTTAATGCATGTGTGTTTGAATCAACTGTAACAGCCAAGCTCAATTCCAATATCTTTCAGTTGTTTATGCTTTCTAGGATTTCCAGTAATTATCAGTTAGAGTCCAACCTTAGATTCTGGTTACTGTTATATCTTCAATTGATTTAAAGTAGGCAGATTAGGATTGAGTAACAGTAGCTGCTGGATGGATCATTATTGTAAAGATCAATTATTGGTAGTTTGATAATTATAGGATTTAACTTCTTGCAAAAGCAATCTGGTTTATTTCTATTCTTAAATTTATAACTACTGGGTGATTTCTGTAGGAAGGTATTTTCAATCAAATCCTTAGGTGTGTGAATTAGCTTAGTTTGCTTTCTGGAGTGAGTTTGGATGGATAGATTGGTAGGATCATTATCTACATTTAGTAAATCAACTGCTTGATGTTACATGACTCATCTCCCTCATTACATGACTCATTTGTCTATATTTCCTACCATATTTGCCTCCAAAACCTTAAAAAACCATTAAAAGGCCTCAAAAAGGCCAAAACCCCCCCTTTTTCCCCAAAATAATTTAAATTCCTCAAAAAATAGCAAAAACCCTCTAAAAGGGCCCTAAATTCCCAAAAATCAAATAGAAGGGAATAAAAAATACAAAAAAGAGAAAAAAGAGGGAAAAAAGGAAGCAAAAACCCTATACAATTGACCTAAACCATATGGTGCCAAAAACCATGGGTCAACACTCCACCACTAAAAACCTATAAATAGGTGATGGAGGATCCCCATTTCATATCCACAATCTCTCATATCCCCATGCTACCAAAATCACTCCTGAAACCCTAGCTCACCATTTTGAGATAATTTCACATTTGAGTGCCTCTTTGGCCCATATCCAATACACTTTGGAGAAGGAGAAGGAACCCATTGGAGCTTAGAAGCAGCCCTCCTAGACTGCTGCAAGAGCTTCACCAACCTCAACACTTAAGGTAAATGTATCTTGGCTCCCATTTTTTAAAACAAAAGAAAATTCTTATCATATTACTGTCTTTTTATTTCTTGTTGATGCACATGCCAGTTTAAATTTACTTTGCTTTACTGTCATATTTTACTGTTTTATTGAACTGCTACTAAGGAGGCCCTTCTCCTTAGTAGGTGGTCATTTGCACAAGCTAGGGTGAAAACCCTAGCTACACTTGACATGTTTATGCACATATTATGCTTATTACCATTGAAACAAAAAGACTTCCCTGGGTTTGACAATTTATATTGACCATCCTGTGTGTTAGCTTTAATTAACTGACATATAGGGTGACCAACACAGGTGAACTAGTAGGAAACCCTCAGGACCAAAGAAGGACTAGATCACAGTTTGAGACTGCTCTCAATGTGAATGATCCTTATCTTTATGAGAAGTTCTATATGATAATAGATTCTGATCCAAAAACATATGAGGATGCCTCACATGATCCTAGATGGCAGATTGCTATGGATGAGGAGTTTTAGTCATTACAGAAGAATGAAACTTGGGAGCTAGTCAAGCTCCCCGCAGGCAAAAAGTTGGTAAGATGCAAATGGATTTATAAGACTAAATGTGCAGAAGATGGTACAACCATTAAGTACAAAGAAAGGCTGGTAGAAAAGGGGTATTCTCAGGTCCAAGGACTTGATTATAATGAAACATTTGCACCAGTAGCTCAGAAAGACTCCATTAGACTAGTTTTGGAAGTGGCGGCTTCCAAGCGGTGGGAGTACATCACATGGATGTGAAAAGTGCTTTCCTCCATGGGGAGCTTGAAGAATAAATATATATGCAGCAGCCATAGGGGTACACATCAGACCCAAACCTTGTTTGCAGGTTGAAAAAATATTTGTATGGACTCAAGCAAGCCCCCAGGGCTTGGTATGCAAAGATGGACAGTTGTTTGCTGTCACAATCCTATGTTCGGTGTAAATCTGACCCAAATGTCTATATGAAGTTTGCTGATGGTTTTATTATGTTAATAGTGCTGTATGTTGATGGTTTTCTGATCACAGGTTCTAGCACTGAACAAATAGCATCACTAAAGACCGCAATGCACCAAGCATTCTCCATGAGTGACTTGGGAATTCTTAAGCAATTTTTGGGGCTTGAGATTTCTCAAACAAAAGAAGGAACCAAGGTATGTCAGTCAAAGTATTCTTATGATATGTTAAAGAAGTTTAAGATGGCTGATTGCAAGCCTTCTAAGACTCCATTCCTTTCTGGATTTAGAATGGAAGAAGCAGAATCTACACTGCTTTTTGATAGTACTCTATACAGACAGTTGATTGGAAGCTTGCTCTACTTGGCACACACTCGACCAAATATTGCATATGTTGTGAGTGTAGCATCTAGATATATGGAGCAGCCACATGAGTTACATTGGAGGGCTGCAAAAAGAATCCTTAATTATGTGCAAGGCACAAAGAGTGATGCGATTCACTATGTGGCAGATTTGAACTTAGATCTCTTGGGTTTCACAGATTCAGATTGGGCTAGTGATAGCTTTGACAGGAAATCCACATTAGGATTTGTATTCATGGTTGGAGGTGGCCTTGTTTTCTGGTCCATCAAGAAACAAAATGCCATAGCACTATCTTCAACGGAGGAAGAGTACAGAGGAGCAGTGAATGCTGCTACACAGTGTGTCTGGTTGCAGAGGATTTTGTCTGAGTTTGAGATTTCTTTCAGTACTCATATTGTCATTTATTGTGACAACCAGAGTGCCATTAGAGTTTCATGTGATCCAGTACAGAGGTAGAGGACCAAGCACATAGAGATTCATATGCACTACATCAGAGGCCTAGTGCATGATCAAATCATAGATTTGCAGTATTGCCCCACAGGTGATCAAACTGCAAATATCTTCACCAAGGCTTTCACAGAGAAGACATTCAGCTATCTTAGATCACTGTTTGGGATGGTTGAACATGTGGTGGAGTGAATGGTTTATCAACAACCTTTCAATTTTGATATGTCCATGTTTTGAGGGAATGTTTTTCCCATGAGGCTTTCCTTCTATCATTGTTTTGTGGACCAGCAGTATTTTGTACAGGGTGACCAAGTCTTGTTACTCAACCCTTAGTATTTTATTTTATGATATTTAGTTTACTTAATTCAGAATTAAGAGGGGGTGTTTGAATATTTAAGTCTTCCTACCATGTCATTATTTACATTAGATGAATTAATTAATCTTTTATGGTTAATTCTATGTAAATATACTAGGAAATTGCCTTGTGTGGGCCATAAGGAAACATAAGAGGATAAGAATACATCCAAGGTGTGATCTACAAGCTACCTAGGCCACTTGGGCAATTTCCTAAATATTTTTGGATGATTTTAAGGAAGAAAGGTGCACTTGTGAAGAAACTGCTTCTTTTTACTGCTTTTTCCCCCATAGGGAAAAGCTAGTCAACCTAGGAAAGTGTTTTTCTCACCAAAAACTTTCCTTAATGTCATTTCCACCCAAATTTTGTGTTTGGTATTTTTTTTACCTATATTTCACCTTCAGCTCACTAAATTAGCAATTCATGAGATTTTGGGATGATTTGGAAAGTCAACTTGCCACCTAGGGTGGATGGGCATTTTTAGCAAGTTTAATGATTAGGAGTTTTGTTTGGCATGTTTATCCATTCTATTTTCTGCTATAATGTTATTTAATAATAGGCTATTACATTCATATGTTGTCTGATGTAATTTTATTCATGAGAAGTAATATAGAAATCTACTCTTGTGCATAATTTTTGTGTCTTTGACTAGTTGTGTGAGATTCTTCTTATGAGAGAGTGTAATTTCTTGATATGTTCTTGGATGTGATCGGATTTTCACAATTATTTGGTTCAAAACTAGTTAATAATTACAATCAAAGGTTGCTAGAAGGTTGTGTTGCCTGCTTTACTGGGCAGACCCGGGTTTTAATGAAGCGCAGCAACAAAACCCCTTGGCGCACTGGCCCTCTCGGCAACGAGCTGCGCGGCAGCTCGAGGTCTCACCCGAAGTGGCTATGGGGGGGTTAAGGAATCAGCTTTCCTTAACAGTGGTGACGCTGAGATTGTTCTGTATATCTTCTTCTTCCCCTTATATCGGCGGTCGGACTTTCCCGCAGGCCTCGCGACACCACTGCGCGGATGCCTTCCTTCCTGAAGACCCACTGCGCAGTCTCATCCTCCGGGCGCGGAAGGCGCCTATTCCTTGCGTCGATGCGCTAAAATACCTTCTCGCCCTGTGCACTCATCGCAGTCACGTGAAACTCGGTCGCTGCAGCGACAGCGTTCCACCACTCCTTCTATACTCAGCTATTATAACAATAAAGGACCTTCCTACACTCACTTAAACAGTCGCAAAGATGATGCAAAAGATGTACACACAGGTAATGATCTTAAACAGTTATTATTCACGCAAACATTATAACAAGAAGATACATGTGAAGCTCATCTCCTCGAGGAAAACCACGTCCACGGGAGTGTTATATTAACCAGAAAATGGTAGAGTATACAATATGCTGCGCACACAGCTGCAGCCTTAGATCTTTCCAGGAAACTCCACGCACACAGCTGGGAGCCCTTCTCTCAATCAAGTCTCCTCTCTATGGAGATTACAAAGGCACAGACGTCGACTCAGACTGTCTGGCAACTCATGGATTAGCTCCTCGGCTATCCGGTTTCCTCTCTAGTTCTACACACTGGGTAGAAAATACAGTGAAGGATAATCAACACATGATCTATCCTTTAGACTGGCTATCTAACAGTCTATCTAGCTCTCTCTAACTCTCCAAAAAAAACCCCTTCTACCCATTACAATTATTCATATATATAGGTGGCCATGACGGTCACACCTTTACAAAACTGTGGGCCTTTCCCAACAGTGATTCCCAAAAACCCTAACCACGCACATGGCTAGGTGTACTGTAGGCGCCGCTTGCAGTCACGTCGCCGCTTCCTGCAGGCTCCATGAATTCCGGCAGAGATTGTGGGTATGGGCGATCGTCCTTCGCCTTCAATGCTCTGGTCCGTTGCTCCTCCTTGATCCGAGCAACCATAACTTCTGTACTGAGCCTTTAAATGAGGGTAGCTGAGCCCTCTACTCCATCGCCTTATTTATTATGGTAGCTGAGCCACCTTCATTCTTCGATGACGTGCGCGTGAGCTCCGCAATTTCCGGTCCGTGATCTGCGCTGAGATCATCCATCTGGCACCGTACTGCGCACCGTCTCCTTCTTACCCAAAACTTAGTGCTTGTCCCAAAATTAGCGCTTTCCTTCCATACTCGTGCTTTTTCCCAAAATTCGCAGCTTTTACTATAGCTGCGACCTTGGCCCCAACAGGCCCCCAACACTCACTTGTGGCTCGCCCTCGAGCCACTCGCACTAGCGCGTGGTCATTTGATTTGCGCATCTGCGTTTGCTTGAATCTCCGCGAATGTTTTCTGCCACTTCGCAATAGCAGAGTCCAATTCCTCAATACACTCATCAGCTGTTTGCACTGTTTCTGCGGTCGCTTCATCTTTAGTGAGTGTATCAATGATCTCCTGAGACTCGGCAATCTCTTTGATTTTTGTCTCAATCTGGCCAACGATTTCAGCATACTCATCCATGAATGGCTGAATGCTGTTGGTGAGCTTCTCATCTTCAGTTCTGAGCTTGTGCAGTTGCTGCTGCATTTTGCGCACTTCGCCCATTTTCTTCATTTTTGGTAGGCCTGTTAGGGCCTTAGCTTCTTCATTGAGAACAGTGAGAGACTGTTCTGCAGCTTGCACTTGTTCTGACAGTCCCACTTTAAAAGGGAGGTTCACAAGCTCTGACCAAGCTTCCATAGCCTGGTCCATCAGGTTCTTGGCTTCCTGTACTCGATCTTTCATCCGTGTGGAAGCTCTGCTCAGTGCTTCAAATTGTATCTGCGCATCATCCGTAAGATGTGCAGCAACGCGAGCTTCTAGCTCAGCAATCTGGGTTCTATGGCCTTCTTCCATAGCAACTATTTCTTGCTCCAGGGTTTTCGCCCTTTCGCCAATAATTTGAACTTTTGCAACCAGAGGGAGGTCTGGTTGAATCTCGCAAGCCGGCAGTTCCTGGGCAATCTCTTCTATTGCGTTTCTGATGCCGGTGTCTTGCGCCTCATAGAGTGCAAGCTTCGCAGAGATATTCTTATTACTTTCTCTTAGCTCTATCTCCTGCGATTGCAGTCGTTGGTTTGCCTGGAAAGTAGAGAGCTCTCTAGCTCTCAACTCAAGAGAAACTTTCTCCTGTACAAGCTGTAGAGTCTCTATAGGAATTATAGACAAATTAATTTCTACAGGTCCAACTGTGCTTACCTGTAGTTCAGCTAGAGGATCTGGAAGTGTCATGCTGGTAGGCGGAATATGCACGACAGTGTGCCTTTCTGTGAGTTCTTCAACTCGCACATCACTTGGAATTTCTTGTGGCGCCTGCGAAGTAGATGCTGGCGCATGGGTCTGCGCAATCCTTCCTGCGAGACCTTTCAATTCTACAAACTGTAAGTCTAGAGCACTTCGGATGTGAGCATGCGTGTTCCTCATCTCACGAAATTGCTCTTTCAAGTATTTGTCGATCTCCGAGGGAATGGCCTCAGTGGGATGCGACACTTTCTGCTTCTTGGTGGCTGGTTCTGTTGAGGCTTCATCGCTTCTTTGCTCAGGGGCTTCCTTGCCCTTATCCTTCTCTTTCGCAGCGGCGGGTGGCATCACAGATGCGATGTCGGCTGCTGCTCTCCATTCGTCCGACCACGACTTAATGGTTTCTTCGACATCTTCTGTGGTCATCCTGTAAAGACCTAGCGCCCAGTCACCTGGAATGTCGCAAGGCCGAAGGTATAGTTGATGGATGTCGGCAGTAAAAGCCAACTTCCCTTCATACAATGTGTCTGTCTCCTCGCTCAGCCTTGGCATATCTTGTATGGTATCTCGGAGGAGATAGTAGTACTCACAAAAGACAGCGCGATTCATCTTGCGCTTCGCGGGATTAGGGGAATCCCAGAGGTTGATGTAGCGCATGCCGGCAACCTCTCCTGCGCGGCGCGGAAGGAACTGAGTATTCGGGGGATCCTTCCACCCGACGAGAGCGCATAAAATTAGAAGCCACGAAAAATGGAATGATTGGGCTGCATTGTCCTGCACATTCAGGCAATCAGCCAAAAAAGAATTCAGCAGGAAGAGAGACCAGTTGTACTGTTCTCCCTCCGCAGCTGCGATAGCGAGCTCCACAACAGCTCCAGTAACTTCTTTTGGTCGGCACTTTGTGAGAAGTCTGCCTGCAAGCAGACTTCCTGTGAAGCGAAGCGCCTCATCTTCTACTGTCGTGAGGTCATAAGCCCGACCTCCTCTTGTCAAGTTATATTTCTGGACCAGCTTTGCAGCCAATTTTCGGTCCTTTTCCTTTCCCACAAAATGGATATTGGGATCCTTACCAACCTTAGATAGACCTGTGATACGGTGTATCAAATCAACATTTAGATCAATTGGCCTCCCGAGCCAAAGGTAACCTCCATGAACGCAGGATAGCAGTGTTTTAACGACTGCATTCACTTCATTGCTACGCCCAAAGTGCGGTAGCTTCAGCAAATTCAAGAGTCCAGGGCGCTCAAGATTTGCTGCAAATCCCTTCGGGATAAACTCGTCAACTTTTCTGGTGGGATTATGGACGATATCCAGATATCGGTCCAACTGGAACTGAGGATATGTCTTATAGTCTCCAAGGTTAAAATCAGAGAATTTAACCAATGGAATGTTTCCCAATAGTTGGCCTTCTACCCGCACACTAGCCGGTAGTGGCGGTAGCTGAATTGGATATTTTGCATTCTTCGGAATCTGTACATCCGGCGCATCATCTGGACGCGGTGGAATATAGTTCACCATAGACGCGAGCGGCTCTGGAACAGGTTCCTCCGGCTGCTGCTGAGATGCTCTTGTGCCTGGAGATGTTCTGGGATCAGTAGCACCAGGGTGTACATAGGTCGAAGGCGTCACCGGAGTGGCCATGCCGAAATCTAAGCCTCGGCGTAGAAATTGACGAACAACTTCTTCAGTCGATAAATTCTCCGTCGTGAACCAATGTAAATAACAAAACTCTAGATAGCAAATGGCGGACCTGCGTAGGGTATGGATGCTGAAAACAAGGGAAAATACTCTGCACACTCGGCTCTGAAAACAATAATTTAGATCTTCAAACACAACTATGCAACTCGAGACAGTAACCCGAAAATGATACAAGTGTGAGGTATTTATAGCCAGCGGGGATAGTAAATGCGACCAAGTGGGGTTACGTAGCTGTAGGCAACTATACGTAAGTTGACAACACGCTATCCTCCTTGCCGTAGTGGTGCATTTATTGTGATTGACGGGTTCTGACAGCCTTCCGGGAGAAGCTAATGCTTTCGGCGCCTGAATTAAATGCAAATCTTTCGGAGATTAAGCCGAATCCGTCAAAACGGCTAGACTTAAATAGCGGCCTTATCCTTCATTTATTCAAATGCGGCTACATAACTGCTGTAATTCAAAATTTCCGGCGGGTCATTTCAACTTAGGAAACTGTGCTTCTATGGGTCCACAACAAAACTTTTTTCAAGCGGTAATTTATCAAAGGGAACTCCGCAAGAGCGATAGTTCGTCGGTCCAAAAACAAAACTTCGCCAGAGCGCACCGATAAGCTCTCTTCAAGCAATTTTTATTCAGGATGCGAAGATATTTCAAGGAACTGTGCAGGAAGCTGGAAACTGAGGGTGTGTCGCAGCTTCCGTGTAGACTGAATGCGATGTCTCTTTCAACTACACCGGACATCTGCACGCCTGAGCAATATATTATGTCGACAGGGCGGAGTGGCCGTCGCAATAAAGCTTAAGCCGACTCCCGTTTATCATTGTAGGTAGGAACTCTCCATTCAGCTTCGCACGCTGAACTGCGCCTCCGTCTGTTATTTTTATTACCTGAAAAGGGCCTAACCAATGCACGCGAAACTTGCCTGGAAACTTGATGAATTTACTATCATAAAGGAGTACCAAGTTTCCTTCTTCAAAGTGCTTATGCTTAATGTGTTTTTCGTGCCAAGCTTTCTGTCTTGCCTTCTGTACCTATTGATGAAATCTGGCCAAAAGTCTGTCTTCTTCTAAGGAAAGCAGTTGCGAAAGTCTTTCATTCATAGTATCAGGATCTGCCATTTATGTAATTTGCGCAATTCGGAGACTGGGAACAATGTATTCCATGGGCATAACTGCTTCTTGTCCATACACCAGGCTGAAAGGTGTGTGACCTGTTAGTTTCTTGCAAGTGGTTCTGTAAGCCCATAATACAGCTGTGACTCTAAGGTCCCAATCATCTCTTTGTTGATTACAGATCTTCGTCAGGGCATTCTCAAGGATCTTATTGAATGCTTCCACCGTACCATTAGCTTGAGGATGGTAGGGTGTACTCTTATGGTGATTAATTTGAAATTCTTCAGTAAGGGCCTCTATAGTCTCATTGAGGAAATGTGTACCTTGATCACTCATGAGGATCACTGGGCATCCAAACCTAGTGATAATGTTCTCGAAAATGAACTGCGCGGCAGTAGCAGCGTCGCAGTTCTTAACTGGCTTCGCCTCAGCCCATCTGGTGAGGTATTCAGTAGCTGTAATGATATATCTTGCGCCAGTTCTTTTTCCTGGTGGGTTAATAGGTCCTACAAAGTCAATGGCCCATTTATCAAAAGCACGCAGTGTGATCTGGGGTCTTAGCGGCATTTCATCTCTCCTTGAGGGTTTTCCTGTGCGCTGGCACACATCGCAACATTTACAGAATTCCTTAGTGTCCTTGTGCAATGTCGGCCACCAAAGACCTGCAGCTAATATCTTTTGCGCAGTCGGCTTTCCTGCGAAATGGCCTCCTGCAGTACCTGAATGCGCTTCTGCGATGATAGAGCTCTTTTCATGTGGTAAGATACATCTGCGCAAAATTTCGTCAGGGCCCAACTTATAAAGCTGGCCTGCTATCAAAGTGAAGTCTGCGGCTCTAACAACAAGTTGCTTTTTCTGCTGGATTGTAAGCTCAGCCGGCGCTTGTCCGGTAGTGAGAAACTCAAGAATATCAGAATAATATTCGTCTGCTGCTTGGATAGAAAACAACTGTGCGTCAGGCAGATTGTCCTCCAGACTCGTAGGTTCCTCTCCTGACTCTATTCTGGATAGATGGTCAGGCCCTGCATTCAATCTGCCTGGCTTTACGATAACCTCAAAATCATACTCTTGAAAGAGCAGTAGCCATCTGCAAATTCTTCCTCCTAAAACTGGTTTATTGACCAAATATTTCAAAGCAGAATGGTCAGTATACATTTTAAAGTGAGCTCCTAACAGGTAGTGTCTGAATTTCTGTAGGGCATATACCATAGCTAGTCCTTCCCTTTCTGTAGTGGTGTAATTCTTCTCAGCTGTAGATAGCTTTCTGCTGGAGTAAGCAATTGGGTGGTCAATACTTCCTTCTCCAGACTGTGTAAGCACGATTCCTAGTGCTATGGAAGAAGCATCAACATGAACATGAAAAGGTTTTCTCCAGTCCGGGAAAACTAGAATAGGCGCTGTGATCATCTTTTCTTTAAGTGTGTCCAAGCTCTGTTGGCATTCTTCTGTCCAGTGGAACTTCGAATCCTTCTTCAGCAATCTTTCCATAGGTGCTGTGATCCTTGCATATCCTTTGATGAATTTTCTGTAGTATCCTGTATGTCCCAATATAGTGCGCAATTGCTTAACTGAGTTGGGCACCGGTAAATTAGCAATGATGGCAACCTTCGCAGGATCCATCAGAAGTCCTTGTCTGCATACAATATGTCCCAACAGAATACCAAAGGGCGCACAAAATATACATTTTTTCAAGTTAAGGGAAATCTGATGCTGTCTACATTTTTCTAGCATCATGCGCAGATTCGCAATATGGTTCTTTAGTAAACCAAATACAGTCCAGTCATCAAAATAGACTTCTAAAAACTTGTGGATAAATTCTTTAAAAACAGCAACAACAACTCTAGAGAAGATAGCAGGTGCGTTTTTAAGACCAAAGGGCATTACCGTATACTGGAATGAGCCCCATTCAGTTGCAAAAGTAGTCTTGTGGCGGTCGTCCGGATGGATTCTGATCTGATGATATCCCGAGAAACCATCAGTGAAAGAGTAAGCCTCTTGTCCTCCAACATTATCAAGTACTTCATCTGTGAAAGGAGTGGGAAATGGATCGTGCGCTGATGCATCATTGAGTTTGCGCAAGTCGACACAAATTCTTATTTCACCTTTCGTTTTCTTTTCTTGGACCACCATAGGACTAATCCAATCGCTTTCCTCTACTGGCTCAATAATACCTGCTGCAAGCATCTTATCAATTTCTTCTTTGACTTTTTCTTTGTAGCGCGGGTTCAACCTGTATGGGCGCTGCTTTACTGGCTTGGCATCTGGTTTCAGAGGTATGCGCATCACTCCTAAGTCTCCTAGGATGCCTTTCATTTCTGTGAACTTGGTAGGAAAGATATCCTGGTAGTCACGCAATAAATCTGAAACGTGCGCAACAGTTTCATCATCCCAATAATCTCCTATAGAAGCAAACTTTGGGTCAGCTTCTGTGCCAATGTTAACTTTCTTGAGCTTGACGTGTTCTGTGATGGCAGGAATATCAAGCTTAGGACCTTCAATATTGCGCGTCCCTTCTGATTCTGGGATATTGATGTTGCGAGGATCATCCTCCTCATCTTCAGCGGTGAAGTTATAACATTCCACGGCATGTTCTATCTGGACAGCCCAATCTGGTTGGGAATACTCTGTTACTGGATAGTGTTCAAATACCTTCTTTCTAATACACTTCAAAGCCTGATCAATGCTTGGATGTTCTGACTCAAAGCTGAAGGTAAGTTGAAAGCTTTCTATCATAAGAGCCCAAGTAAGAGTGCCTCTGCGCAATTCTGTTTCAGTATACCAATTCCTTGGAATTGTATCCAATGTGTGGATGAATTGGTGAACCCATTCATCTTCCGGAATATCTGACCATTGCTGAATACATGCTTCAATGTGTGACCTGGGGTCACTCTGTCCTTCATATTTGCGTAGCGCTTCGGCTGTGGTGTCCTGAAATCTGCGCAGTATCAATCTGCGACAGTCTTTCCATGTATGAATATTCTCCTTGTGCGCAATCCACCATCTTGCGGGTGTAGCGCGCAATGCTACATCCAGTGCCTGTATGCGCTGCGGTTCTGGAAGCTTTTGTTCATATTCCTGTATGAATTTAGTTGCTTCAGTTAGACCATCAAAAGTTGGAGTGTCAGTTAATTCTGTGCCAATCCATCGAATGGATTTAGTTATCATGGCGCAACGTCTTGCAGAAACCTCATGTAGACGATTCTGCCAGTTTTCCAATCCTGCATCTGAATCTGATGTGCACGAGCTATCACATCGCCAGCTGATATGGCCGTCTGCCGTGGGGTTGACATAGTCACTGTGGTTAGTGGTCATCTGATACAAGCTTTCCATGTGGCGCGCTTCCTCTTCTGCGCGGATGGGTTCTATATATCTTGGTCCTTGAATAGGATCAAGAGGTGCGATGACCCTGATCTGGTCATCCTCAAAGGTCATCTGTCTTTTCTTCAGGTTAATGACAGCCAAATTATCACATGCCCAGTCTATTCCTAACAGCGCTGGGTATGGTCTACTATCATCCATAATTTTGATTACTTCAAAATCTGCAGAGCTTCTTACTCCTTCAATATCAATAGGTACATTGGGTAATCTACCCAATGGAGAGACGCGTTGCTGATTTGCGAGTCTTAGCTGGATAGGGGATCTTGTAAGCTGAGGGCTTCCCATCTGTTCCCATGTCTGCATAGTGAGAACATTGGCTTCGGAGCCCAAATCTAACATGACTTCATCCATTTCAAATGCTCCAATCTGCGCTGTGAGCCTCATCTCTTTTCCAGTTCTAATGTGACTCCTGATCTGGTGAACAGCACACTGCGGTGTGTTCGTCGAAGCAGAGTGTTGGCACTGATCCAACAGGTGTTGGAGTTCTAGAGTTGCTTTTTTATTGCGCAACAGTTCTAAACATTGTCGCAGGAATGCTTGAACACTGCCTCGTGCATGCTCATCATCATCATCAGGTCTTCCAGCTGTAGTGGCCTGTTCTTGTACCAGGTTGTCTTGTCTTAGCACTTGCGATCTACTAATGTTCTGCGGAATTGCGGCAGAACTTGAAGCTCTCGGATCTGAGAAATACTCTTGAGCTTGCTTAAATGCTTCTTTTTGCTTCTGTAGGTTAAGTGGGGCTGGTTTAATGTTAGCGCGGCGCACCCATTGCGTCGCTTGCTTTCCCGTTCCCATCTCTTGCGCACCAGTGGTTGCTCCACTGCGTGTCACTATATTAACTGTAGGGTCTGGTTCTCTTTTTTCTGCTCCAATCAACTGGATATTCTGATTGACCTGTGGTGTCTTTGCTTGCATCTTAGCCTGTAACTGAGGGCATTCTTCAATGATATGGTCAGAAGATTTACAATACCTGCAGAGGGTTGTAGGATTTTGGCAATCCCTAGCAAAATGACCTTGTGTTCCGCAATTATAACAAGTGATCTGTCCTCTTCCGCGACCAAAATTTGTTGTGCGTCCGCGTCCTCTGTAATTTGCTGCTCGGGCGTCCCGAGTTTGGTCATAAGGTGGACCTGCTGTGGGTCCTTGTGTCTCTGCTTGTACCCTATAAACATCATGCTTTCTTTCTATCATAAGATCATATGCTCTACAATTGTTCTCATCATGACCTACTGATTTACAGAAATTACAATAGAGATTCTTTGGGGTTTGCACATATTTCTGGAGTAAGTGACATTCTTGTGGTCTGTGACCTCTAGTTCTACAGATTTCGCACCAAGGCCCTTGTGCCTGTGGTAAAGGATTAGGTGCTCCAGTTGCAATATAGTCTATGAAAACAGGACAATGGTCCTTTGAATGACCTTGGGCTTTACATTTTGTACACCAAATTTCTTCCTTAATCTCCTTGCCTTTCTTAATATCATGCACTTGCAAGGTTAAGTTTGCTAATTGGTTCTGTAAATGCGCAACATCATTGCTTGTTCCTGCAATTGGCGAAGCTTCTAGTTTCATAGCCATCTCTAGAGCTTGTTCCTGAGTATTGAGATTCTGTTGCATAAGAGGAAGTCTAATGTGTGGGAGCAGTGCAGCAATGAACCATTCTTTATGTTGCTGTGGTGCAAACTCGAAGCTTACTTGATCTATCAAGGCTTTGAACTTCTGGTCAAAGTCCCATACTGATTCTGTAGGTAACTGTTTGATGTCTTTGAGCTCTGTTATACACTGTGATTCTGATTTAGGTTTCTTAAATTCCCGAATCATAGCATTTCTTACCTCAGCAAGCGTCCTATTCTGTGCTGCTGAGTATTTCATGAACCAAGTCAAGGCTCTTTCTCTTAGTGTGGTTGCTAACTGAACCAGTTTAACAGCATCGTCATTAATTTGCTTAATTGTCCAAATGGCTTCACATAAGAACCAGTGCTGCTCAGGGTCTTCTATCCCTGTTCCTCTAAAAGTTGGTAGCTTCATGTCATCACCCATCCTTCTTGCGCGGGTTTGAAGTGGAGGTACTGTAGCTGTGCCTCCGGGATGGTTAAACAAAGGTGGTACAGAGGTACTAGAAGTACCGTGTGGGCTACTAGAAGGTGTTACTGTAGGATTATACTGAGCTCCGTCTGGTTTTTGCGGTGTAAAGGGGAAATAAGGGATATGAGCACTCCCTTGTCGTTCTATATGGCTTGTTCTAGGGACTTGGCTATCGTCTGGGCTAGACTCAAAAGAATATTGGTCAAGGCCTACTTTATATCGTTTTCCACTACGAGTGCAACCAATAACTTCAGGATCACTATCAGAATCTACGGACATTACTTGTCTATGCTATTCATCAGAAGCAATACATAGCTTTCCTTTTTCATACAGAAGCATTTTAATCCATAAGTTCAGAGAATTTAAGAACTTACCTCTGTGTACTTGGAAGAAACTCCTCTCAGCTTCACTGAAACTCTTTCTTGTATCAACTGCAAATTCGGTAATGAAACCTTCCAGTAGACTATTCAACCAAAAGTCTACTGCGCGGGAAACAGAATTGTCGATCCGCTTCACAATACTGACTAGCTCAGGCGTCCACGTGACGGGTCGATCAACATGCAGCGTAGGTGTAGAATCTGCTAACTTAGCTATCCAAGCGTGTAACTCCAATGCAAACGTAACAAAGAAAATTTCGTAAAGGTCAGCATAAATATACTTCTGTAACCAGTCTTCTGTTTGAAACGTAAGGCTTCTATTTTCTTGTTCAGCGAACTCTTTAGCCTTTAAATCAAACCAATCTCCAATTTCTTTAGCTGTAGGATTCCAGTAACACATTTGTTAACTGAGCAAGTCTCAGTGTAACAGAACCTTATGTTTTCTTCAGCAACAATCTCAGATGTCGCGTAACTAGTAAGTCTTATAGGAACAAGTCGCAAGGCAACGGAACCATTTGTTGGCTCAATCAACAGGGTTCAAAGCCATGGAAGTAATGTAATCAAAAAGTCATAAGGCAACGGAACCATTTGTTGGCTCCTCAATCTCGCGCGTCACTGGAATAAGAAGTCTCGCTCACGCGGCAACGGAACCATTTGTTGGCTCCTCAATCTCGCGCGTCACTGGAATAAGAAGTCTCGCTCACGCGGCAACGGAACCATTTGTTGGCTCCTCAATCTCGCGCGTCACTGGAATAAGAAGTCTCGCTCACGCGGCAACGGAACCATTTGTTGGCTCCTCAATCTCGCGTGTCACTGGAATAAGAAGTCTCGCTCACCCGGCAACGGAACCATTTGTTGGCTGCTTTACTGGGCAGACCCGGGTTTTAATGAAGCGCAGCAACAAAACCCCTTGGCGCACTGGCCCTCTCGGCAACGAGCTGCGCGGTAGCTCGAGGTCTCACCCGAAGTGGCTATGGGGGGGTTAAGGAATCAGCTTTCCTTAACCGTGGTGACGCTGAGATTGTTCTGTATATCTTCTTCTTCCCCTTATATCGGCGGTCGGACTTTCCCGCAGGCCTCGCGACACCACTGCGCGGATGCCTTCCTTCCTGAAGACCCACTGCGCAGTCTCGTCCTCCGGGTGCGGAAGGCGCCTATTCCTTGCGTCGATGCGCTAAAATACCTTCTCGCCCTGCGCACTCATCGCAGTCACGCGAAACTCGGTCGCTGTAGCGACAGCGTTCCACCACTCCTTCTATACTCGGCTATTATAACAATAAAGGACCTTCCTACACTCACTTAAACAGTCGCAAAGATGATGCAAAAGATGTACACACAGGTAATGATCTTAAACAGTTATTATTCACGCAAACATTATAACAAGAAGATACATGTGAAGCTCATCTCCTCGAGGAAAACCACGTCCACGGGAGTGTTATATTAACCAGAAAATGGTAGAGTATACAATATGCTGCGCACACAGCTGCAGCCTTAGATCTTTCCAGGAAACTCCACGCACACAGCTGGGAGCCCTTCTCTCAATCAAGTCTCCTCTCTATGGAGATTACAAAGGCACAGACGTCGACTCAGACTGTCTGGCAACTCAGGGATTAGCTCCTCGGCTATCCGGTTTCCTCTCTAGTTCTACACACTGGGTAGAAAATACAGTGAAGGATAATCAACACATGATCTATCCTTTAGACTGGCTATCTAACAGTCTATCTAGCTCTCTCTAACTCTCCAAAAAAAACCCCTTCTACCCATTACAATTATTCATATATATAGGTGGCCATGACGGTCACACCTTTACAAAACTGTGGGCCTTTCCCAACAGTGATTCCCAAAAACCCTAACCACGCACATGGCTAGGTGTACTGTAGGCGCCGCTTGCAGTCACGTCGCCGCTTCCTGTAGGCTCCATGAATTCCGGTGCAGATTGTGGGTATGGGCGATCGTCCTTCGCCTTCAATGCTCTGGTCCGTTGCTCCTCCTTGATCCGAGCAACCATAACTTCTGTACTGAGCCTTTAAATGAGGGTAGCTGAGCCCTCTACTCCATCGCCTTATTTATTATGGTAGCTGAGCCACCTTCATTCTTCGATGACGTGCGCGCGAGCTCCGCAATTTCCGGTCCGTGATCTGCGCTGAGATCATCCATCTGGCACCGTACTGCGCACCGTCTCCTTCTTACCCAAAACTTAGTGCTTGTCCCAAAATTAGCACTTTCCTTCCATACTCGTGCTTTTTCCCAAAATTCGCAGCTTTTACTATAGCTGCGACCTTGGCCCCAACAGGTTGTTAGAAGTTAGTTAGGGAAAATGATGGCTTATCCACCAAAGTATGGGCCAAAATTGGTCAAATATAGTTGTTGGCGCCCTATTTATGGCTACCTCCACCATTTATTACCACTATCTGAGCTAAGGCACCCTATTTCCCTATTTTAAGGAAATAGACTTTAACTTTGGCGCCCATGCATTGAATCTAGTCATTTTGACCCTTTCTTAGTTGTTTTAGCCACTCCTTGGACACCTAACTTCCACTGAATCCTCTCCTTCACATGTGTGAGCCTTGTTGATGTCTTCTCATGCCTATCCAACGTTCACACGGACAATTCATACCTATTTGGTTAGATTTGGGATCCTATTGGTGTTGGAATATTCACACCGTCATTTTTATATTTTGCATGCTTGCATGCAAATCTACATGCTGCATGCATCCAGTCATCATCATGGTTGTCTCCCCAGCACCTAGAGTTTTCTTCTAGCTTTCCAGAGCCTGTCTTTAGCCCTCATTTATCCTCCTACCTACCTAATGCACCCTCCTTGACTTATCTGCTTAGCAAGTGCACCTTTCTCACCTACCACTGTCATCTAGAGCGCCTTTACTCACCTACCTTTAGTTATCACTCAGTTAGGGCACCTTATCTCACCTACCGGGAGTTATCATTCAGTTAGTGCATTGATTGAGTAGTTCTTCCACTGATTTCTCATGCTAACTGCTTGTAGCTTCTAGTTATCTATTTCTGGAGTTCCACTTGACTATTTGACAGCCTCATTCACCCCCTTGGAGTCTCCATTCCCTGATTTATGCCTAGATGGTCCAGTTAGACTCAGTTAGACACACTTGACTGACTATTACCATTTATGACTAATACTATTGACTGGATGATGTCTCCATTGTTATCCAGGCTAGACTTTGAGTTAGACAGCCTCATCCACCCACCTTGGAGTCTCCATTCCTTGATTTATGGCTAGATAGTTATGTTAGACTCAATTGGTCACACTTGACTGATTCTTACCATTTATGACTAATACTGCTGACTAGATGATGTATCCATAGTTATTCATGCTAGACTCTGAGCTCAGAATTTGAATGCTCTACTTGGATAATTCAAATCCTATATGATACCTCATCATTGATTATTGTAACACATTCTCTACATTCATTATTCATTGTATGATATTGACATTGTCCATTATTCTGTGTTTATGAGTGATCATTGAATGCATGCTTCTTCTTCTTGCAAATAATCATGAGAGTTAGATTGTGAGTTTGTTACAGTTGCTAGATCCCTGCAGATTATCACATGGTATCATAGCAGTCAGCAGCTCTTTGAATTGTAGCCATTGCAGTAGTTGCAACATTTCTTTGAGCAGCTATCTTTTCACTTGTGCACCAAAAGCATCTGAGATTCCACAGCAAATCCTGGTGCTATTACTTGAATTCATTGGACAAATATAGTGAGGTATAGCCATGTGTGAAGGAATTAGTCTATGTGCCAAGTGTCCTTAAGGTAGTGTTCAGTCGAAGTGTATCATTCTCCATTAGCAAAAAATCTCTTGTTTTGCAGGTTTATTCACCCGTTTGGAATCTTTTTCAACTATTCGACTTTCTCTATTTCAGATGGATCTAAAGCTCACATATTCCAACTATGTTGAGTGTAAATCTAACATGGCTCTCTTCATGAGAACCAAGGGCTTCACCCGAATACTCAACAAAATGATGGTACAACCTCTTAGTGCAGTTGAAAAGTCCAAGTATTTCAATAGGCTTGATGAAGCAGCTAGTCTCCTCCTTCTCTCAATTTCTGATGATCTTCACTTCCATGTCATCGATCTTACATTTCCTAAAGAGGTTTGGGACAATCTCAAATCCCTTTTTGGACATAAAGATGATACGAAAGGACATAAATTGGAGAATGAGCTCATATGTTTGAGTCCTAACAGTTTCGAATCTATCAATGCCTTCCTCACGAAGTTCAAAAGCTTGATATCATAGTTGAAAAGATACTAGATAGTGAAGGAAGACACGTAGCTTATACTTTCCATTCTCTCAAAGTTGGGGGAAAACTTCTCAGTTTTTGTCTCTACTTTCCAGTCAGCTAGGTTTTCTATACCAAGATGGAAGTTTCCCTCATTTGATGATTTAATCCAATCTCTTACTCAAGAGGAAGAGAAGTTGATCTCTATGGGAATGATCAAACCCAAATTGGATTCATCCCTTATAGTTTTAGAGAGAGCGAATGGTAAAGGCAAGCAAAAGATTTTTGACAAGAGATCGAATGATACAAGGCCTACATATAGTACATACCAGTCAGATGGGGCTTCGAACTCAAGGAAGACAAAGCACTCTTGGAAGAAAAGACCCAAGTGCACCTATTGTCTTAAAGGTTTCCATCCTAAGAGTGACTATATGAAGAAAGTTATAGATATGATGGATCCGTTACTTAAGAATAACAATCTTCCTATGCCTGCATGTACAAAGAAGAAAGATCCTAATACTGAACCTTCTAGATATGAAGGCAAAGAAAGATGTCATGCTCTCATGGAAAATGCATCAACAGATTCTTCTTTCATCATAGATTCAGGAGCATCGAGACACATGTCTTCCTCCAAATATCTCTTCTCCAGTTTCAAAAGCTCAATTGGCCCTTCTATCAGATTGGGAAATGATTTAGAAATCTCTTCTCAAGGGAGTTGAAGAATCAATCTTGACTCATTTACTTTTCTAATGTGCTTTATGTTCCTTCTCTTGCAGCAAATTTACTTTTAGTGTACCAAATGACCCATGTTGGAGATCCCAAAAGAGTTATCTTCTCTCCAAATGAAGTTGAGGTACAAGACATGGTTTCAGGGGAAATCATCTCAAAAGGTGTTGCAAATCATGAGACAAATCTCTATGAGTTTTCTCACTTCTTACCTCTCTCAAAGGAGTCTGCTCTTCACTCTCATATTCATGAAGAGAGTGGACTATCTCATCCCAACCATAAGCTAGATCAAGATGTGGTTGAAGGTCTTCCAAATAGAAATATTGCTCATGGCACCTGCAACGATTGTTCTAAGAAGATTGAGAAATTGAGGAATCATGAAGAAGTGCAAATGCTAGATCCAGATCCACAAGAACCTGAATATCTAGCACCTATTTGTTCAACTCCTATGGCCAAAAGGGCCATCACTGCTACTAGGGATCTTGTTGAAGATCCATCATCAGATTCTAGTTCTTTTGGTAAAAATCTCACCTATGATGGCTCAAGGGAGATATCAGAGATCTACATGCAGATTTGGAAGCAGATTCATGATGTGCCCACTTCATCATATTCAGAGTTTAAAAGTGACGATGAGGTAGCTTCACTTTCTTCTTTGCATGAGCTTTCAAATTCGGAGTTTGAGAGTGATGATGAATTTCAAGAGAGCGAATTCCCAGCACATGATAGTTAAAATTTGGAGTATGATATGTTGATGTATATGTAACTTCGGAATGTATTTCATCTGTGTATTATATATATATTTATTGTACCCTTATAAGAGATGTGTTATTCCTCTATAAGGAAGTGTCGTCATGTGGATTGACAAGTGTCGCAAGTGTGTGTACTTGCCGATGGGTTATTAGACCACCTTATGGGGTCGGCCCTATTTAATATATAATATAATGTGGATGTACTCAAGTAGACAAGTCGGCCCCAGTAGGTCACTGGGCAAAAAGGTGAGTATAAATAGAGATAGGAGATCTCTATTTTACTCACTCGGAAAAGTATCTATCTCTCTCTCTGAAAAGTGGCGCACTAGTGAGGAGGAGGAGGATCATCTGCTAGGAGACTATCTCTGTATTATTTGGTTGTATTTTGGTTGAGCCATTGCTCTCTCTATCTCTGAGGAAGTTGTGGGGTTTTTCACCTTAGGGTTTTCCCCACGGAAACTCTGTGTCTCTTGTCTCTATGCTTTTGATTCTTGTGATGCTTGTGATGCTTGTCATATTATGATTGTCATGCATTGATATACTGTAGATGTTATTCTCTCAGCAAAGATCCTATAGTATTGTGATTTAATACTGAAAATTTAACATGGTATCAGAGCTTAACTGAGAAGAAGACATTTTGCAGTGACGGAAGCTTGTATTGCTTGTTTATTGGGTTTCTCTCCACAGATTTTTGAAATTCAGTATAGTAGATTGGATCTACTCATCAAGGCGCATCTATCTGTGCAATCAGAATTCAGTTCCGAGCATTTTCAGATTTGGCCCTAAAAATTAGGGTTTCCACAAAAATAGGAATTTCTGGAAACTGAAGGTACAGCTGGAAGCTCCTTGCAAAAATCGAAGGTTTGAGCTTTGGATCGAGATTTTTGGCTGGGTAGATCTCCGGGAAACTCAAACCCTAATTCAGGGCTCTCCCCAGTGAACCCGGGAGGACAAAAAGGCAATTTTGAAGGGCAAGACTTTGCTGATCTCAAATTCTGAATGTACTAGGCTGATCAGCTCTCCAAGGCGCATCTTTCTATCCTTTCGGAATTTTGAAATTCACATTTTGAATTTTTAGGGTTTCTCTGACAAACCCTAATCCGGGACCAGATCCAGTTTTCAGCACTTCAAGTGGTAAGTCCTAAATCTTTTCTATTTCCATTTGAAGTACTCTTAAAGATGTCTCTACACACCAAGCTTGAGGATAAGCTTGAAGGGGCTGATAACTTCCGAGCCTGGAAGTATAGGATTGGGCTAATCCTGGAAGAGAATGAGTTGGACTCATATGTGAAAGAAGACATCCCTATCCCAGAGGATGAAGAGGCCAAGGCATTGCACAAGAAGAACTTGGTCAAGGCAAAGAGAATCATTGCTGATTCTATCAAAGACCATCTCATACCCCATGTGTCTTCTCTCAAGACACCCAAGGAGATGTTTGAATCCTTGACCAAGCTATTTGAAGGAAAGAACATAAATCGGAAGATGACCCTGCGGAACCAATTGAAAGCAGTAAAGTTTCAGAATGGAGAAACCATTCAATCCTATTTTTCAAGGGTCTCTCAGATCAAAGAACAATTGGAAGCAGTAGAGGAAATGGTGGAGAATGGTGAGGTGGTAATGACTACTCTAAATGGCCTACCTAGGTCATGGGATTCCTTTATTCAAGGAATTTGTGCAAGGAAGAAGTTGATCTCTTTCAGTAGGCTTCGGGAAGAATGTTCTCAAGAAGAAGCTAGACTTATAGCTCGTGAGGAAAAGATGGGAGGTGAAGATCAAGCTCTTGCAGCTCACACTAAAAGAAGTAAATCCAAGAAGGAATCATCTCATAATAGAATATTCTCTCACCATCATCATTATCATAAAGATAAGAAAGAACTCAGATGCTTCACTTGCAATGAGAAGGGACATTTTGCTTCAGATTGTCCCAAGAAGAAGAAAGACAACAACAGCTTCAGTAAGAAGAAGAAGGGCAGCAAAAGAAGATTTCATGCTCATGCTGCCGAAGATGATGAACCCCCAAAGAAGAAGGCTAAGGCAGAAAGCAGTAGTGATGATGACTCATCAAGTGAAGAAGAGTATGTTTTAATCTCTGCACTCACTGGTACCATCTCCCATGGTTGTAATGATTGGTTGATTGATAGTGGGGCTTCCAAACACATGACTGGGTTCAAGGAATCCTTTATGAACCTTTCTGAACATGAATCACCCCATAAGGTGAAACTTGGGGATGATTATCAATATCCAATCAAAGGAAGTGGTGAAGCTTCTTACAACCTAGATTCTGGATAATCTCTGAAGATGAAGGAAGTCCTCTATGTACCTGGACTCAAGAAGAACTTACTCTCCATCTCTGCTTTAGATGCAAAAGGTATGAGGGTTGCATTTGTTGATGGCCAAGTACTAATGTGGCCAAAGGGAAAGACCATGGATGATGCAGTAGTGATTGGAGAGCAAGAGGGAGGCTTGTATAAACTAAAGGGTCAACCTGAACATGCCATGATACATGAATCCATGGAGCCAAGTGAACTTTGGCATAGGAGACTTGCTCACATGCACTATAGAGCACTTCCAATTGCAAGCAAGGCTGTAGAAGGTCTTCCTGAAATCAAGACCAAACATGAAGGTGTTTGCAAAGGATGTGCAAAAGGTAAGAACATTAAGAAGGCTTTCCCAAGCAGTGAAAGCAAGGCAAAAGACATCCTGGAAATCATCCACTCAGATGTATGTGGCCCCGTGTCATCCAGTTCCCTAAGTGGGTATGTTTACTATGTATCATTCATTGATGACTTCTCCAGGAAGACTTGGGTATACTTCTTGAAGGGCAAAGATGAGGTGCTTGATAAATTCAAGGAATTCAAAACCTTGATGGAGAATCAAACTGACAAGAAAATCAAGACATTCAGATCTGACAATGGTGGAGAATTCACCTCAAATGACTTCAAGAAGCTTTGCAGTGATTCAGGGATTAAGAGGGAGTTGACTGCTCCTTATAATCCTCAACAGAATGGAGTTGCAGAAAGGAAGAACAGAACTATCATGGAAGCAGCAAGGGCAATGTTGCATGACCAGGATCTTCCTATGCATCTATGGGCAGAAGCAGCTAGAACAGCTGTATATGTGCAGAACAGAACACCCCACAAGATATTGGACAACAAGACACCAGAAGAAGTCTTTTCTGGTAAGAAACCTGAAGTCAGCCATCTCAGAATATTTGGTTGTCCAGTATACACTCATGTCCCAAAGGAGAAGAGGACTAAACCAGATCCTTCAGGAAAGAAGGGTATCTTTGTGGGTTATAGTGAAAGCTCGAAGGCTTATAGAATATATTTTCCAGGGTTCAAGAAGATTGATGTCAGCAGGGATGTAACATTTGATGAGAATTCAGCATTCATCAAATCAAGAAAGGCACCTACCGAAGTTTATGAAGAACCTAAGGAAACAAGATTTCAGGACACTACCATGACTGAAGAAGTTCCAGAAACTGCTCGTGAGTTTGAAGATCCTCAAGAACCTGTAGATCCACCCCGTGAGGATAACTCTCACAAGAGGAAACCTGCATGGGCTAGAGAGCTCATTCATGATGCAGAAAGATTTGGCATTCCAGAAGAAGAACACAGAGCAAAGAAGAGAACCAGATCACACACCAGTTATGTTGCTTTACTCTGTGACATCATGAACAAAGAGCCTTCCAGTTATGAAGAGGCAGCAGAAAAGAAAGAATGGAAGGATGCTATGATTGAGGAATACCAATCAATTATGAAGAATGATGTTTGGGATGTTGTCCCAAGACCTAAAGGGAAGTCTGTTGTGACTTCCAAGTGGATCTACAAAATCAAGCATGCTGCAGATGGCAGTGTGGAAAAATATAAAGCAAGATTCGTAGCTCGTGGTTTCTCTCAGAAGGAAGGAATAGACTATGAAGAAACCTTTGCACCTGTAGCCAGATATACTTCCATCAGAACAGTACTTGCCCTGGCTGCAGCAATGAAATGGAAGATACACCAGATGGATGTCAAGACTGCCTTCCTGAACGGTGTAGTAGAAGAGGAAGTATATGTGGAACAGCCACTCGGCTTTGAAATACATGACAGGGAATCTTATGTATGCAGATTGAAGAAAGCCTTGTATGGCTTGAAGCAAGCTCCCAGAACCTGGTATGGTAGGATGGACAGTTTCCTATCTAGTTTGGGCTTTACCAAGAGTAAAGCGGATTCCAACCTTTACTACAAGGTTGAGGAAGGGAATCCTGTGATTCTACTACTATATGTGGATGACCTATTTGTGACAGGAGATGACAGAATGATTGCAGATACCAAGAGGAAGCTTGCAGCTGAATTCGATATGAAAGATTTGGGAATGATGCACTATTTCCTAGGTATGGAGGTGTGGAAGAATGCAGGTGGGATCTTCCTTGGTCAAGGGAAGTACACAGTAGATATCCTGAAGAGATTTGGGATGATGGATTGCAAGGCCATGGCCACACCTATGGCATCGAATCTGAAGCTTCTTTGTGATGCTTCATCTGAGCCAGTTGATGTTTCTATGTATCGTCGGATGATTGGGTCCTTGATGTACCTGACGAACACGAGATCAGATATTTGCTTTGCTGTGAACACATTGAGCCAGTTCCTGACGGATCCGAGGAGTGTTCACCTGGTTGCTGTAAAGCATGTTCTGAGGTACCTGAAGGGTACAGTGGATTATGGGCTCAGATATGAGGCGAATCAAAAGTTTAACCTGCTGGGTTATGTTGATTCAGATTGGGCTGGCAGTGCTGCAGATAGGAAGAGCACATCTGGGTGTTGCTTCAGTATGGGATCAGGTGTGATCTCTTGGTTTAGCAGGAAGCAGTCCTGCGTAGCACTGAGTACAGCTGAGGCAGAGTATGTTGCAGCCTGTTCAGCTAGTTGTGAGGCAGTATGGCTACGGAAGCTACTATATGAGTTATTTGATCTCCCGTTGGAGGCTACTGGTATCTTCTGTGATAACCAGAGTTGTGTGAAGCTGTCCGAGAACCCAGTGTTTCATGACAGGTCGAAACACATAGAGATCAAATATCACTACATCAGGGATATGGTGCAGAGAGGAGCTGTGAAGCTCCTGTATGTTGCGACGGACGAGCAGATTGCAGATGTGTTGACGAAGCCACTAGCCAGGGTGAAGTTCGAGTACTTCAGAGAGAGGCTTGGCGTTCTTCAGATCGAGGACACTTCGAGGAAGAAGTGATGGACACATTTGCTGAAGCCATTCCAAGCATGTTGGAAGGAGGATCCTTCACATGGCTGTGGATGTAAGCGCTGGATGATGAGCATCAGGATGATGTTCTAGTTTCTGCTGGATATGATCAGTTGGATCATTTTTGTATGTACGGATCATGTTGGATGCTGGATATGATCAGTTAGATCATTTTTGTATGTATGTACGCATCATGTTGGATGCTGGATATGATCAGTTGGATAATTTTTGTATGTATGTATGCATCATGTAGATGCTGGATATGATCAGTTAGATCATGCGTATGTATTTTGTATATGCATCATGTTGGATGCTTGGACCATGTATCTGTATATGTATCAGGTGGGTACATTGTATGATCAGGTGGATCATGTATGGTGATATGTATCAGGTGGATACATTGATGATCAGGAGGATCATGTATGATGATATGTATCAGGTGGATACTTGGTATGCATCAGGTAGATGCATTGATGATCAGGATGATCATAGATGACGAGCTTCAGGATGTTGCTCCAGATGACATGCAGCAGGATGTTGCAGTGATGATGATCAGGATGATCATAGATGACGAGCTTCAGGATGTTGCTCCAGATGACATGCAGCAGGATGTTGCAGTGATGATGATCAGGATGATCATAGATGACGAGCTTCAGGATGTTGCTCCAGATGACATGCAGTAGGATGTTGCAGTGATGATGATCAGGATGATCATGGATACATCAGGATGATGTATGGTGAGTATCAGTTTGATACTCTGTGGCCGTGGATCAGGTTGTGCAGATAAGCATGTAATTTGTGCCCTGGGAGATTTGCAGATGGTCTTTCGAGGTTTTGCCTATGGCATGTAATTTGTGCCCTGGGACATCTGGCAAATGCTCTTTCGAGGTTTTGCTTGGGAGGACATATAATTTGTGCCCTGGGAGATCTGCAGATAGTCTTTCGAGGTTTTTCCTATGGCATGTAATTTGTGCCCTGGGATATCTGGCAGATGCTCTTTCGAGGTTTTGTCCTATGGCATGTAATTTGTGCCCTGGGAGATCCGATAGGTTGAGCTGTGTGCTCGTAATCAGTCCTGGGATGCTCTTGCGAGGTTTTGCCATGACCACATGTAATTTGTGCCCTGGGAGATCCGATAGGTTGAGCTATGTGCTCGTAATCAGTCCTGGGATGCTCTTGCGAGGTTTTGTGGTGAGGTCACATATAATTTGTGCCCTGGGAGATTTGCAGATGGTCTTTCGAGGTTTTGCCTATGGCATGTAATCTGTGCCCTGGGACATCTGGCAAATGCTCTTTCGAGGTTTTGTGACGCACGTAAAAGTCCTGAGGATTCCACAGTATGGCCAGTGATGACGAAGACCTGCAGGTGGTGGGCCTACATCCAGTATGAAAAAGGACTGGCTCTGTAGAACTTCCTATGACGAGTAGAGACATAGATTGGATGATATAGCAGCAGCAGTGACGATGACGATGACGATGATCCAGAGAAGAAGACTTGTCTAGCAGATCTGTGTCGAGAAATACCTTCCTAGTTAAGAGGGAGTGTTGATGTATATGTAACTTCGGAATGTATTTCATCTGTGTATTATATATATATTTATTGTACCCTTATAAGAGATGTGTTATTCCTCTATAAGGAAGTGTCGTCATGTGGATTGACAAGTGTCGCAAGTGTGTGTACTTGCCGATGGGTTATTAGACCACCTTATGGGGTCGGCCCTATTTAATATATAATATAATGTGGATGTACTCAAGTAGACAAGTCGGCCCCAGTAGGTCACTGGGCAAAAAGGTGAGTATAAATAGAGATAGGAGATCTCTATTTTACTCACTCGGAAAAGTATCTATCTCTCTCTCTGAAAAGTGGCGCACTAGTGAGGAGGAGGAGGATCATCTGCTAGGAGACTATCTCTGTATTATTTGGTTGTATTTTGGTTGAGCCATTGCTCTCTCTATCTCTGAGGAAGTTGTGGGGTTTTTCACCTTAGGGTTTTCCCCACGGAAACTCTGTGTCTCTTGTCTCTATGCTTTTGATTCTTGTGATGCTTGTGATGCTTGTCATGCATTGATATACTGTAGATGTTATTCTCTCAGCAAAGATCCTATAGTATTGTGATTTAATACTGAAAATTTAACATGATACATCAGCTTCACATGTTTCTCCTCATGATATTTCATATTCAAAGTTTGTATGTGATGATGAGCCAATTCTACTTGCTTCTCCTCATGAGAGTTCAGATTCAAAGCCTGGATGTGTTGATGAGCTAGTTATGGATACATCTCCACATGATATTTCAGATTCAGATATTAGGAGTGTTGACAACCTCCAAGATTCAGAGTATGACATTGAATATGATGAAGAGAAAATGTTAGATCCAGATCCACAAGAACTTGAAGATCTAGAAAATGCTAATGAGGATATGGGAGATTCAGTTCCACAAGAACCTTATGATCTCTCAACTGATTTTCTTCCTCTTCTGAGACAGGAATCCACTACTCTCATTGGTGATCGAGTTGATCAACGGAGAACCATATCAGGTTTTCAGGATGGAAGGTTTCATCCTTCTCACATCATTGATCCTTTTCAGATCGATCAACCCTTCTTTTGAAAAGAAGGACACTTTCCTCCTTCAGGGCTGAGTGGTGTCATGCTACCTTAGTATCCTTCAGTCTATTTTGAGGGAGGGCTTTCTTACCACTGGGTTTTCCCTCTTTCCTCACTTAGTTTATTTTAGATTGATTGTATGGGGTGACCTTTCGTCTTAGCCACCAGGGACCTATTTTATTTTTGGTTATTATCTCATAGTATAGCTTGCGGGGGGGTTTTGGAATATTACACCATCATTTTTATATTTTGCATGCTTGCATGCAATATGCATGTTGCATGCATTTTCATGCCACTGCATGCATCCAGTCATCATCATGGTTGTCTCCCCAACACCTAGAGCTTGCTTCTAGCTCTCTAGTGCCTGTCTTTAGCCCTCATTTGGCCTCCTACCTACCTAATGCACCCTCCTTGACTTATTTGCTTAGCAAGTGTTCCTTTCTCACCTACCACTAATAGTTAGAGCACCTTTACTCACCTACCTTCAGTTATCACTTAGTTAGCGCACCTTATCTCACCTACCGAGAGTTATCATTTAGTTAGTACATTGATTGAGTAGTTCTTCCACTGATTGCTCATGCTGACTGCTTGCAACTCCTAGTTATCTAGTTCTGGAGTTTCGCTTGACTATTTGACAGCCTCATGTGCCCCCCTTGGAGTCTCCATTCCCTGATTTATGCCTAGATGGTTCTGTTAAACTCAGTTAGACACACTTGACTGACTATTACCATTTATGACTGATACTATTTACTGGATGATGTATCCATTTTTATCCAAGCTAGACTTTGAGTTAGATAGCCTCATGCACCCACCTTGGAGTCTCCATTCCTTGATTTATGGGTAGATAGTTCTGTTAGACTTAGTTGGTCACACTTGACTGATTCTTACCATTTATGACTGATACTGCTGACTAGATGATGTCTCCGTAGTTATTCATGCTAGAATATGAGCTCAGAATTCGAATGCCCTACTTGGCTAATTCGAATCCTATATGATACCTCATCATTGATTATTGTAATACATTCTCTACATTCATTATTCATTGTATGATATTGACATTGTCCATTATTCTGTGTTTAAGAGTGATTATTGAATGCATGCTTCTTCTTCTTGAAAATAATACTAAGAGTTAGATTGTGAGTTTGTTATAGTTTCTAGATCCCTACAGATTATCAAAATTGGTCAACCTAGGGGGGATTGAGGTCCAATGTAAGCTAGCCACTTGTAGTGCCTCCAAAGGAAATCGATTTATTCCAAATGTTATATAAGGAGGATCAAAACTCATTGTTGGGTTGGACAGTTAATAAAATATGATATTTGATCGTTTGTTTCTCTGGTTTTTTTATCATTTATATTACTAGTTTTTTATCATTTGTGACTGATTTTTATCATTTATTTTCCATAATTCTTTTTGCACTAATATCTTGCATACTTAGTAATTTCTTTCAATTGTGAGGTAATCTATATATTCTATATCCTACTGTGATATAGATTTCACATGGTATCAGAGCTCTTGGATCTTCTATTCGAACCAAGACTTTTTTAGAAGTGCACCAGAAGCAGTGGAGAAACCACAGAAGTCCCCGGGGCCATTTTCTTGAATCCATTGGAGAAATCATTTGATTATACCTAGGGTGTGATGCTCTCCTGAATGTTCCTTCTATCAAGCAGTGTTTGAATCAGTTAGTGTAGATCCCCTCGAGAGTGTTGAGATTTTTTATTGTAGATACAAAGTGCGCCATTGTCACCAAGTGCGCAAGCTATAGAAGATGGAGAAAAATCATGTTAATTTGATAACTCCATTCAACTATTTTGAATGGAAGGCTGAAATGGTTATCTAGCTGAGATCCAGGGGTCTCTTTAGAATCACCATGGGAACTAAGTTTGAGCCAAACTCTCCTGTCGATAAATCCAAGTTTTTTAACAGAATGGATGAAGCATTTGGAATGCTTTGTCTCAGTATCTCAGGAGACCTCATGTTTCATGTTGAGAGTCTTGCTACTCCAAATGAACTTTGGCTCAAGATTGAGTCTTTTTTGGGAAGACTGATGAGATGAGGGGTCATCAACTTGAGAATGAGTTGATCTCACTAAGTCCAAGCAACTTCGAATCCATATAGGATTTCTTCACAAGTTCAAGAGCTTGGTATTGCAAATCAAACAGTGTGGAATTGAAAAGAAAGAAGAACAGTTGGTTATGTCCATCATTTCGAAGTTGGGTCTTGAGTACTCAGTCTTTGTCTCTACATTTCACTCCACCAAAATTACAGTTTGCAATTGGAAGATGCCATATTTGGCTGATTTCATGGAGATGCTAACTCAAGAGCAATATAAGTTGGTCCTAATGGGTTCCATTAAGAAAAAGGACCAAGTTCTTGTTGTTGTATATTTGATACAAGCAAGAGGAAAGCAAAATCCCAAGGTTTTGAAACCACAAGAGAAGAATAAATACGAGGAGAGGCCCAAATCTTCTGATGGGGGTCAAATCCTATCAATGACAAAGGAAAGAAGAAAGAGAAGACAAAATGCACCTACTTTCAAAAGGGTTGGCACACTGAGAGTGCATGAATGAAGAAAACTATTGGTATGATGACCCATCTCTTGCAAAAGCATAGCATTCCTCTTCCAGAAAGTTCAAAGAATAAAGAGGGTGTTTCTGAAGACAAGGAGAGGTGCCATGCATTGATGGCTAGTACCTCAGAATATTCTTCAGTCATCATAGATTCAAGTGCCTCAAGGAACATGGATTCTGCAAAATATTCTTTCTCCACTCTTTCTCCTTACAATGGTCCATCCATTCTCATGGGAGATGACTCAGAAATCCCAGCTAGAGGCATTGGGAGAATCACTCTAGAAAATGGGTATTTCAGTAATGTACTGTATGTACCATATATTGCAGCAAACTTACTCTCTGTATACCAAATGACCCACATTGGTTGGGCCAAGAGAGTGATATTAACTCAAGATGATGTGGAAATATCATAAATTTCTACTGGAAAAGTTGTTGGTGGTGGTGTTGCAGACCATGATTCTAGAATGTACAAGTTCTCTCATTTTCTTGAGTACTCTTCTCCAAATGCACTTTTGTCACATGCTAATGAATTCATCAATATTTGGCATGAGATGTTTGGACACCTCAACTATAGATATCTTCAAGCATTGAGCAAAGAAGAGATGGTTGAATTCCTTCCACAAATCAGATTTTCCAAAGGCACTTGTGAAGGGTGCATTGTTGGGAATCATGATGAGAAGAAGTATGAGAAGGGGAACGAAAGAAGGGTTGATAAACCACTTGGTTTGGTCCATTCATATCTAATAGTTCCTCTCCCTACACCCTCCTATGGCAGCTCAAAATATGTGCTAACTTTCATTGATGACTTCTCAAGATATTGCTAGTTGTTCTTTCTCAAGCAAAAATCTGAAGTCTTCCAATCTCTCAAAGTTTTCAAATCTTTTGTGGAAAACTTCTGTGGGAGAAAGATGAAGGTCTTGAGGATTGATAATGGAAGGAAGTATGTGAATAAGTACCTGCATCATATATGTGAATAAAATGGCATCCAAATGCAACATTTTGTGCCCTACACACCTCATCAAAATGGTGTTGCAGAGCGCAAGAATAGAGCATTGAAGGAGATGGCCACATGCATTATGGAGGCTAAGCATTTGTCTCCTAAACTATGGGATGAATCCATGAATTGTTCTGCATATGTTTAGAATAGAGCACCACACAAGCCAAATGTGTCACATTTCAGGATCTTTGGCTCAAGAGCATGGGCTAGAATCCCTCCATAAAAGAGAAAGGCCTTGCATCCCCAAAGAAAGGATTCCATCATGGTTGGATATGAATAATATGAAAAGGGATACAATCTATTTGAACCCTCCACTCATATAAATTTCATTGAGAGGAGTGCCCATTTCGAAAAAGATCCCATGCATGCTGTAGAAAATGGTGATGGGGAATGCTCAAACCCCCTGCATGAAGAGGATGTAAGTGATGATTCTCTTTCTGAATTTTCTGATTCTGATAGGGAGGATGTAGATGATGATATGTATGCATATAATGAACCTCCTACAAGGACCAAGTGGGCTGAGAAAACCATACAAGTTGCTGGTGAGCTTGCAGGTGATCCTCAAGATCCTAGAAAGACTAGATCACAGTTTCACAATGCCTTTGCATATTGTGGTACATATATTCATGGGATATGTTTATTTATCATTGGATATGATCCACAATAATATTCAAAACCATCAAAATACCCAAGAAGGAAAACATCCATGCAAGAAGAGATGAACTCCCTCCATGACAATGAAACATGGTATTTGGTCCCTCTTCCTCCCAAGAGGAAACTAGTGCAATGTAAATGAGTTTATAGGACCAAAATGGCCTATGATGGTTTTTATATGAAGTATAAGGACAATTTGGTGGCTAAATTATTCTCTCAAGTCCATGGAGTGGACTATACAGAGACATTTGCACTGGTGTCAAAGATGGACTCAATCAGGCTAGTTTTAGCCATTGCAGCTTCCAAGCGATGGGAGGTACATCACATGGATGTGAAGAGTGCATTTCTTCATGGGGATATTGATGAGTAGATCTATAAGTAGCATCCTGAATGTTTCATTGCAGATCATACACTTGTTTTCAATTTGAATAAGTCCCTCTATGGTCTCATGCAAGCTCCTAGATCTTGGTATGCCAAGATGGACAATTTTATGCTATCATTGAGGTTTGAGAGATGTAAGTCTGATCCAAATGTTTACATGCAGTATGTTAGTGACCTGATATTAATTATTGTATTGTATGTTTATGATCTATTGATCACTGGTAGCTACAACAAAGAACTAGGCTCAGTTAAAGATGCATTGCACACTGCTTTTGCCATGACAGATCTAGGATTGTTGAAGCAATTTATGGGTTTGGAGATTGAGCAAAATGTTGATGGGATCACCATTTACAACGTAATTTTCCACCTTGTGAGCATCAGCACTCTTTGGCCTTCAAGATCCATTTCATTGACTCAGATTCATTTTATGACCTCCAGAACACACATTTTCCCTATTTTTCTTCCTGTACGCTAGCTATTACATTTTAGGCAGCGTACCCACGAGCTGTTCCACTATATCCCGCGGGTGACTAGTAAAATGGTAAAAATCACTAATAAACTATTATTTACTCCCAAAAAGCAGTCTTAGGGTGACCTTTGTCCCTCCATTTTCCCAGTAACGCTTTGATGTGTCCTTTCACTTACCTTTAGAAGGCTATATATTGAGCTCATATGGCATATGGAAGGGAGGAGAAAGAGAAAGTAAGATAACTCTAGTGGATTTTTTCCACATATTGAGTCTACACTCATTGATCCTTGTTGTTATGAACCTTCTATGTTCACCTTCCAAACTCCTTTCATAGTTTGAGTTTTCCATTTCATGGAGGATTGAAGTGGTGGAGGCACAAGTGGAGAGACCCAGTTCTTGGTTCAGATTGGTTGCCGATGAGAGGTCGTATCATATTGTACTTCTTCTTATTTATTAATAGAAATACTCATATTCTCGTCCATTAATGTTGTGAATGTTTTTTATATTACATTGGGTTGCATTTACTTATGATATCATGGATCATTGCTATTGATGATGTTAATGTCTTTCATGTATTATATGCGCTTGTTGTATATTGGCTGTCAAGACTAATTTGCAGGTTCAAGTGCACGAATTGAAAGCTTCAACGGGGATCTACATCGAACATCCGGATCGAGGTTAGTTATATTCTCCATTATCTTAGCATTGTCATTTATATAGCATAGCATTGACAATAGAGTTATTTTCTTGTAGTCAGCTGTCTATTGTGGTCTACCCCAAGCCATAGGAAGTTTTCTCTGTAACAGAAATGGCAACCCCGCTGGGGAGAACATCCATTGTTTGGGGATTTTTGGGCATTTGTCCTTATTTAGAGTTATTGTGTGTTGAGTCTCTGTGTCATTGATTGGCCATTAGGATACACTATAGAAAACAGGATTTTTCTTTGTCATTGGACTCTTTTTCTGCTCATTTGTTTTTCCTTGTATGCGGGTCAAGTGTGTTTATCTTGTGTCTACCTGCCTCTGTATGCATTATAGCCCGTGGGCACCCGCATTTTTTCTTCGACAATAGCGTATCAATCCGAGGGTGATTGGTTTATGGCATTTGGTTGTTGCTTGGTTCGTTGTGAGTGTTCCTGAGTCTTCTTTGGCCTTGTTCCTGACTGTTCCGTGCCTTGTTCGTGACCAGAACTCCTCTTTTATCTTGGTTTTGAGCCTTGTTGGTTTTTACCCATTTTTTATTTTCAAGCTCATCACATTGGCTGAGTCTTACTATTTGGGATTTGTAGAGTTGTCTTAGTGATCTCCTCTGCATTTATGTAACTGAATAGTGGGATTTTGCTTGCATTTTTCATTTCATTATATTAAAAAATACAAAAACATAGTTTTACATTTTCCTTTTGCTTATAAGTGAAAATACAAAAAAAATTACTTTTATGTATTGCATTTTCATATGAGTGCTTGTGCTTTCATTTAGGCTCTGCTTGTGCATTGGAAATTTAAAAGAGTTGCATTTTATTTCGAAACTATTGGATTTGCTTGTCATTCTAGTGGAATTTTTTTCATTGAGTAGATGAGTCTACAGTTTGACGATTGTGCATACTATGGAGTCATATACATCATTAGTTTCATGACCATATCCTTTGAGTAACCACAACCATTAAAATCAATGCTTAATTTAAAATTAATTAGTGACGATTTTTCTTTTATAGGGTGCACCAACTAGCATAGGTTTAGAGTCTTGGAATAGATCATTGTGAGTTAACAATCCAAGACTACTAGATGAAACATTATGTGTCTGACGAGGGAGTGGTGAAATCCATTATATACATCAGTGTTCTCAGGAAGCTCTACTCAGACCTGAGTTAAGCACGAGGTCACGGGAGGTTGGTTGCAGATATAGCCCTCCAATACCGGCTGAACATGGGAGATATTTCTAGGATTTGTTCATATCTGGGGGTATTAGAGGTTCGTCCTCTTGTGCTTCAGGCTTAGATACCCTACCCATTGGACGGATCCCACCTGTGACTGTCCCCCTAAGCATTGGTTATATTTTGGTGACCTTATTTTCCTTACCTAGGTATCGCATAGGGTAATCATAGTGGTTATACTGTAGGTGTCCTAAGTCAGACAGAGGTCGGACATCACAGTTTCCTATTGTATAGGGACTTGACCCTGTGCACGCAGTGAAGTCTAGGGGCCTTTATAACTGATTTTTTTACCTCCAGCTATAGTTTGGGATTCTCAATCCTCTCCTAGGCGAGACATACCGGCTGTAGTGTCGGGAGCTCATTTGGCCACTTTGTTGCATGCTCTTGGTTGTAGTTTCTCTAGGTGTGTGCTCTTGATTTTATGTTTTTGATCGACAGTTTGGCCATTAGGGGATGCTTTGATTGTCTCTCCGAAGATATCGTGGTGTGAGGTCCAACCTTCCCCCGGTCGCGTCAGTTGGTTGGTTTACCGGCTGCCGAGGTTTCACGCCGTGTTAGTAGGGGACACCGAAAGGCCCCCTCCGAGTCTTCAGATTCTTACGAGACGTATATCGCCGATGTCATGAATGCACATTCTGGCACGATAGAAATCCCTACGACTCCAACGGGTAGAGTTGAACACACTTCCTACACCCCTACTCCACGAGAGGCATGGGGGGGTGATCCACCCAAGACCCAACCTAGTTTTTTTGGTCCGGATCCACCCGAGGATGACCTGTTTGATCCTTCGATTCCACATAATTATTTATACAGGATTCCGGAGTTACATGATGACACAGGTCCTATGACCAACACTACCCCATTCTCTTTTGGTATGCCTGATTAAAGCACAGTTCATCCATCCACTACGTCCGGTAGTCATGCTACCACTAGTCATGGTGTTGGCAACACTACACCCTCTAGAGGTCTACCCTCGTTGGGGGCACTACCCTCACTAGGGGCACCATATTTTCTTCTCACACACATACTACTAGGTCATGTTACATTCCTCAAAGCATTCCAAATTTGGGTGGAAGACCTCCTCCTAGGACTATAACACTTGGTGGGAACACTTTACACAGTACGACTCGTATTCCATAGAATACTACACATGCTTCTACATGTCAACCTAGGACCACTTTTGCTAATGCCAACAATCCTCCTCATATAGGGAGTGGACATATACCTTATACCTTTTCGACTACTCCTGCCACCCATAACACCAATATGGGGGGTGCAAATACATCTTATAATTATGGTCACAACACTACCGCCCCTGCTACTAGTAGTGCTTACATGGGGGGAGGAATATACCTTACACTTATGGTCATAATACGATTGCTCCTACTACTCAGAGTACTTATACAGGGGGTGGGAACATCCCTTACCACTATGGTTCTTACAACACAATTCCTGCTACACATAGTACCTATATGCCCCATAACTATGGTGGTAATCCTCACTATAATACAGCTGGTTCTGGCCCTTATTACAACACACCCCATTACGGCGCTCAGAATACACATATGACTGTTTACCCTCACACGGGTCAAGTCGGAGGAGGTTACCAACCTTATGGCCATGGTCATGGTTATGGTCATGGTTAGTCTTATCCTTCAAGTCCGTATAACCAACCTTTTATGGGAGCTTATAATCAAGCTTTACAGCTGTAGCTTTCGTTCCTTGCTCAACTGAATCTTCTGGATCTCTCGAAGCTCACGAAAGATCCTGTGTGTCACGATCCGTCTTGGCCTCCAGTACCTACTAAACTCCCTTTGGACATTCCTAAGTTTGAGGGGAAGGGTGGTGAGGATCTGGGTGATCATGTTACAACTTTTCACATATAGCGTTCATCCAACTCGTTGAATCACGATTCCATTCGCTTGAGACTATTTCAACGCACCCTCACGAGGGCATCCACAAAGTGGTATGTCGAGTTTCCTAGGGGCACGTATAGAGGTTTTAACGAGATAGATTTGGTTTTCTTGGAGCATTTCCAGTTGCTGGTTCGTTACGATACTGGTACTGAACTTTTGTCTACCTTCCACTAGAATTAGGCCACACAAATTTCTGACCACGTTCAAGAGTGGCGTCGACGGAAGAGATTAGTGAAAGCCAACATTCCTCCAGAGTTTCTATTGGAATGGTTTCTCAAGTATTTGCTTCCATATATTGCTAAGGATGTTTCGATGTCTGGCATTGTGACTACCGAACAAGCCATCTTAAAAGTCGAGCAGCTAGATTTATTATATTCTCAATCTGGCATCTTGTATGACATTATCCCTGATGCACCGCGAACACGACATGAGCCCAAGTCAGTCCCTGGACCACATGCCAATGGCATTGTTGGATCCACAAGCCCTCGACCCGTAGACTTGGTTGCTAGTCAAATGCAAAATTTGTCCTTTAACCAATCTACTCCCGGACAGGTTCACACCTTGTCCACTTCCACTCCACCGTCTGATGTACACACTGTGAAATCGACGAACCCATCGGGTAACTAAGAGCTTGGTGGTAAGAAGAAGGGGAGAAATAATAAAAAGGGTGGAAACAATTGGAATAATGGTATTAATTGCAATACTCCTCGAAAAGGTAACGCCAACCCTCCTCGGGGCAACAAAAATGCTAGTGGGGAACGTAAACCTAGGCGTAAAGTGAAACTCCCTTGCAAGCTTTGTGTGGAAGATCACCTTACTCACTTGTGTCCTCATATTGAAGAAGCATCGAAGCATCTAGCACAAAACCTAGCTGTGTTAAAGGATCCCCTTCCACATCATCAAAACATGGCTTCGCATGCTCCCGCTACTAGTTACGGACCTAATGAGACTACAATGTCTGCTCCCAATACTAGTGGCTATGGATGTGTTAACAATCAAATTGACACCCTTAACTAAGTGAAGGAGCAACATATGTTTACCATGCACCCGTGACAGGAAGTCATGACACAAATTCAATTAGAGACGAATCCTCTCTGGGAAATGCATTAATTGTGTTTAAATCATCCTAAGTGGAACAAAATCCTAAAAACTATTCAAAAGTGGGTTTTTAATTGAAAATAATCAAAATGAGGAAAATGACTAATCCCACATTTAGAAGAAAAACCTAAGGCCCATTTCCCAATGCTATATAAGAAAGGCATGGGAGGCATGGTAAAGGGAGATCAAAAGAGCAAAGGCATGCTGAGGAGATTCTGAAGGAAGGAGAAGAGCTCCAAGTCTTCAAAAGCAAGGATGAAGGAAGGAGAATGTATGAAAAGGGAGGAGGCACTCACACTAGGATTCCTGGTAATCATGTATCTTCTCCATTGTTTTAACACGAATTGATTCAAGTTTCTACCATTATGATGTTTAAATGTTGCTTGTATTGTATGATTTAAACTTTTAAATGGTTGTAGATCTTAAATTTGCTTGTCTTAAATGGATGAATGAATCTAGATTTAAAATAAATTGTGATAATCTGTTCATCTCTAATGTAGAGACTCACCACCTCTTAGCAAGATAGTTAAACTAGTGTAGACACAACCCTGCACTAATTACTATTATTAGATTGGCGACTATAAAAAAGAAGAAGTACAAGAGTAAGCAATATGCTAACTCTGGGAAGGGAGATGCACCAACTGTGCTTCAATGCTGTGGGAAGCAACAACCCACTATTTTGACACCGGTACCTCCGCCAGGGGGGCAACCAGCCAATCCCCCCGCAAGGGGGCAATGATCCTAATGCCAATGTCTTCATGTGTGATCCTGAGATGAACATTCAACCAAGAATTGATTCTTATGATGTCTCTCCTAGTACACTAGATCAGTCGGAATCACAACCAGATGGTTATCTCTACTTCGAGAAACCAACCATAGACTTAGTACCACACCCCCCCAAAGGTGTTCTACGCAGAACAAAGCATAATCCCAACACACGAGCTGCTCAGAACAGTAATGTTCTCGAGGACCTAGCTCAAGTACCATGTGCCATGTCGGCCTTGGAGGTATTGCAATGTCATTCTGCGCCAAGAAAGGAACTATTGTTTACCATTTGTGTTGTTGATCCATCCGATGAGACTTTGATTACATCAAACATAGACCATTCAATATGTAGGATCCTTCCCGAAGTTGATTTTTAGATTAAAGTAACGACTCATGGTAAGAACATCTGTCTAACCATAGTAGATGAAAGGACCTCAGCTTGTTAATGTCATTTCCATGCTGGCAAGCATTTGGATCACCCCTATCTATCGTAGAAGTTTCAAACCTAGCTACTCAAATAACTTCGACAGATTTGGATCAAAATATTCCCTTGATGGAGGAATATGATTCGGTTACTTGGCCCATTTGGGCTGTGAGATCTCCTAGATCACATGACTTCTTGGATTACATTTTACCATCAAATGAAGATATCCCCGAAGTTGTAAACATTTGGTTGTACTCACCTAAGATCATCTTTTGTGGGGCCACTGGGAGCATACTTGATATACATCTACCCAAGTATAGGAGTATGATCTATATGTTCCTCGATCTTATGTGGTATATTTGGAAACTTGCATATAGGTTTAGGCCATCCCTCTATGAAGATGCATTTGAATCTTTTTCAACCCAAACTTACCATAGGGTCGAACCTGTTGGAAATTGGTGGGTTAGCCCTTCATATCTGTATTTTTCACCATTCTGACAGTAGAGCCTACTGAACATGGGACACTCTAGTCAGCACCCCATTTCCATTTTGGTGCCCATGTTGTGTTATTCTCATAGGCACGGGAGCCCTATTAGTCCCATCATGACTTGGAGTTTGAGACCACATATTTCTCTTTCATACATTTTTGACCATATCCTGATGGGATCCCAATTTTTTGACATTTTACATAAGCTTGTGTTAATATATCCACTTGAACATCCATGCAAATTGCTTCTTTGCTTATTGCTTATGTTGCTCATTTTCCTGTATAGTCACTTTCTGTTACAAGATGCCTATAAACCATTGCTTATGTATAGTTGACCCACACCCATGGAGGAAACATCTAGAAGAGTGTACATAACTAGCTCATCCCTTGTTTGCAATACAGATCTTTTCCTCAGCCTGACCCATGCCCTTGACATTTAGGCACATGCCCTTGAGACACTCGTTTCCTCTAATGTATCATAGCATGCATTATTATTTTTTCAAGCTGATAAATGAAAAACGTTTAAAAAATTGGAAAACACAAAAATCCAAAAAGGGAGAGACTTGAATCACTTCATATTATAAACTCTGAAGAAAATGGCAACAGTCTGTCCTTTTCGCCCTTGAACATGACACATAATATTGTATCCACGGTCACTACACCATCTGCATTTGCCTTAGGAAACTGTACCAGTATTTTGAACAGATCTCCACCAATGGGTTATCCTTCCCATCACCAATGGAGCTTTCGTTAATGCATCTGGTGTTAGTGGATTCCATTAAGGTCGGTTACTCAAAGTCCTATGTTTCCAAGTGTCCATTCTGCGTCATGTTATGTGTTCAAGGGAAGTCCAAACTGAGTCGGCCATTCCTCAAATATTCCTGACCAATCATGCCAGCCTTCCTTGTGTCAGTATAAAGTGTTGGATCTTGCAGTTCTACCAAATTATATCAGACTATTGATCTTTGTTTCGTATCGGTTGATGTGGGATGCATCAATGCCCTCCTTCCGATGGATCTATTCCTATCGACATCAAATCATCATCTAGGACATGGATCCAAAAACCTAAGAGTACCTTGGATCTTACAGTCATTAGTGGCAGGTTTCCTCGCAAATGACAGTGGGTATACATCAATGACCCCTGATTGTTTGATTCTACAAGTGTTCGACTTCAAAACATTTATTCATACTTGTTAGTTTGTACTCAGTACCTTAAAGTCCATCATCATTATCGATAGGTCTCTTCACATCCGTTAACGATATACATCAATGGCCGGTAATCAGATGGTGTTTTATTATGCTCGACATCATATCACTTATTCACATGATATAAACTCGTACTATCATCGATTTGTATTGAATACCTTGGGAAAAATAGTTGTATCACTCATCGATGCACTGCCCGAGCTGCGCAAGACTAGACTGCCATCTCAAAAGTTCAATAAAGACTTTGTTCTCGCACTCATCAAAGTGCATGTATACATTTTCAGAAGAAAAAAAAAATAATAATAATAATAAAATAATAAAATAATAAAAAAAATTAAAATTAAAATATAAAAAAAATAAAAAAAATAAATAAATAAATAAAAATTAAAAATAAAAATAAAAAAATTGCTTTTGACATGGATCCACTATGTATTGTTCGTGGCCATGCTTGTTTACTGCTGAGCATGGGTATGCCCACCTCAGGAAGATATTATATATTTGAGAAATTTTTATGTCTTGCAGGTGTGATCCTTAATCCTACGCTCGTAATTTTTCCTTCCCTTATCCTTTCTTTGAACGATAAAGAGTATCAGTACAAAGAGTATCAGTACAAAGAGTATCAGTATAAAGAGTATCAGTATAAAGAGTATCAATATACCGAGTATAAATTTCAGTAATGTATTTCGGCCCTTATCTCTGCTTCGGACCTCACACATTAGGGGGCATCTGTTAACAATCAAATTGACACCCTTAACTAAGTGAAGGAGCAACATATGTTTACCATGCACCCACGACAGGAAGTCATGACACAAATTAAATCAGAGACGAATCCTCTCTGAGAAATGCATTAAAATTCATTAATTGTGTTTAAATCATCCTAAGTGGAGCAAAAAGCCTAAAAACTATTCAAAAGTGGGTTTTCACTTGAAAATAATCAAAATGAGGAATATGACTAATCCCACATTTAGAAGAAAAGCCTAAGACCCATTTTCCCAATGCTATATAAGAAAGGCATGGGAGGCATGGTAAAGGGAGATCAAAAGAGAAAAAGCATGCTGAGGAGATTCTGAAGGAAGGAGAAGAGCTCCGAGTCTTCAAAAGAAAGGATGAAGGAAGGAGAATTTATGGCAAGGGAGGAGGCACTCACACCAGGATTCCTGGTAATCATGTATATTCTCCATTGTTTTAGCATGAATTGATTCAAGTTTCTGCCATTATGATGTTTAAATGTTGCTTGTATTGTGTGATTTAAACTTTTAAATGGTTGTAGATCTTAAATTTGCTTGTCTTAAATGGATGAATGAATCTAGATTTAAAATAACTTGTGATAATATGTTCATCTCTAACGTAGAGACTCACCACCTCTTAGCAACCTAATTAAACTAGTGTAGACACAACCCTGCACTAATTACTATTATCAGGATGCATGAATATGGTCCAATCAGAGGTTAGTGTTGCGACTCGTCAACGTGATTATGGTGCACCACAACCGAATATGGGGAATGAGCCTCCCCCTCCTCCTGATACCTCTTTACATATTGAGAAGCCCTCTACTATGCCGTGGATACCGAAAGGTGTTCTCAAGCGTTCTATGCATAATCCCAATCCTCGAGTCGTCTAAAACTACTCTATTGTAAAAGATTTGGGCCAAACTCCATGCGCCATGTTGGCTCTTGAAGTTTTACAGGCATGTCCTTCTTAAAGGCATGCCCTTTTGAGTGCTTTAGGAGTTCAGGATGGGGAAGTCCCAATGTTATTAAGTTTGATACTACTGAAGTTCAACCTCGCTTACCTTACCATGTGGCTTTTCAAATCCATGTGGAGTGCCTTTAGAATTTCGTCAGAAGAATGGTGGTTGACGAAGAAGATTATGCATTAGTAATGTCTTTATCTTGTTGGAAATCTCTTGGATCTCCTCCCTTGTCCAAGTCTATGACCATGCTCAATGCATTTGACGGTCGGTCATTGAAGCTGCATGGGATTATCTCTTCCTTTGTTGTCCGCTTGGGTGGGAAACCCATGCCTATTGAATTCGAGGTGGTTGATGCACCCATTGACTACAACCTTCACCTGGGTAGGAATTGGATGTATGCTACGAAAGAGGTTATGTCCATTGTGTTTAGAGTTATTTGCTTTCCACACGAAGGCAAGATTGTGACAGTCGACCAGCTGGATTTCGTTAGTCCTCCTTCCAAAGCATCCTTGGGATCAGTAGTCCCTCAAGTTACAGATTATCAGCCGGCAACTGGGAACATGGGTGTCGGATTGTACCCCTCATTGATGGGATCTTATGATTTCCCTGGACCCATTAATTTTATTGGATCCATTTCCGATAATGTGTCTCCTCCTTTAAATAATGTACCATTCAGGACTTCATATTTTGATGATCCATGGATCTTACCGTCCACGAGTTACACGTCCGGAGACATTACGCATGTTGGAATGACTATGCCACTGTCTGTGGCTGAGCTTGCTTATCAAGATATTCAACAAGCCATAGTAGAGCCGGATCTCTCATCTTCACAGACAGAAGAGGAAGATCTCGTTACGCTGTCGATTTGGGAAGCCAACTCATCTTGTTCGCACGATTTCCTTGATGACACTTTACCTTCAGATGAAGCTATTATTGAGGTCATGTGTGGTAGTGAGAGTCCTTGGGAAGACATGCATCATCGCTCTCATTTTCTTCCCAACTTTGATCTCGTCGAGCAAGAAGAGTTTAGGATGACTCTAGCCGAGATGGTTGGTCACCCTGTGGCTCTTTTGGGTTCACATGGGATTTATGCGAAGGGGAATATGGCCAATATTTCCCCGACTATACCAATCAACATATCTCATACTTATGGAAAGATTGAGAACGTCTATGTCGGTGATGATTGCACTTCTGAGAAGGTCACTATTTACACTGAGTTGTTTAAAGAACTCCAGGAGCTTTCGCCTAGTCATATGAGGAGATGCCAGGAATAGACCCCAGCATTGTTGAACACAATATTAGAGCATATCCAAACGCTAAACCGGTTCGACAACGCTTGCATGCTGTGAAGCCTAGGGAGGAAGCCGCTATCAAGGAAGAGGTGGAGAAACTGCTTAAGGCAGGTTTCATCTACCCAGTTCCCCTTACTAAATGGGTGTCAAACCCCATTCCTGTGGATAAGAAGCAGGGAACTATCCGGGTATGCACTGATTTCAGAGACTTGAACCGCGCATGTTCGAAAGACAATTTCCCCACTCCATTCATAGATCAGATATTGGATGCTTGTGCGGGAAGTGAGATTTTTTCATTCATGGATGGATTTTCAGGATATAATCAGATCCATATCAAGCCTGAGGACCAACATAAGACTTCTTTCATTTGTTCTTGGGGTACATTTGCATACCGAAAAATGCTCGTCGGCCTTAAAAATGTTGGAGCTACATTTCAACGTGCCATGACCTATGCCTTTCACGACCTTAAACGTATAATGGAGGTTTTCTTGGATGATCTTGCTGAACATTCTCGCAAGAGGGTGGACCACCACAAGCACCTTCGTTTGATTCTCAAACGATGTATACGCTACAAGATTCGATTGAATCCCAATAAATGCATCTTTGCTGTAAGGACAGGTCGCCTTTTAGGTTTCATAGTTTCGAAAGAGGGTAATAGAGTCGATCCTCTTAAAGTTGAGGCAATACTTCAGTTGCCTCCTCCACACAACTTGCTACAACTTCAGATCCTCCAAGGGAGAGCTACTTTTCTATGCCGCTTTGTAGTGAATTATGCTAGTCTTACTAAAGGTTTCGCGCACTTATTGAAGAAAGACACACCGTTTATATGGGATGAGCGAGCCCAACAGTATTTTGACACCCTTAGGAAAGCTTTGGTATTGGCCCCTGTGCTTAGTCCAATGAACTTCACATGAGTTTTTATACTTTATGTGGGCGCATCTCAAGAGATGATTGGCATGGTCTTAGTTCAGTTTGATGATGTGCTCGTCGAACATGTGATCTATTACCTCAGTCGAAATTTAGTAGACACTGAACTAAGATATACTCATGTGGAAAAGTTGGCACTTCCGACAATTCATTCAATCCAATGGTTACGACACTATATCATGCTTAGAAAAACTATATTCATAGTGTATATCAATCCATTTCAGTTTGTGCTATCATGACGTGTTATAGGGGGGAAGTACAATAAATGGATTGTGATTCTTCAGGAATTTGAACTTGAGTTTGCTTCGGTGAAGTCGGTCAAGTCCTTGGTTTTTGTTGAGCTGATGTCCGACCTTCTGTGACTAGATGAGTATATTGTCCATGAAGATTCCTTTGTGGATGAAAACGTATTTCTTATTGTTGAGATATTGTAACTTCAAAGAATATTATATTTGTACTTTATTATTCCGGAGATGTTTCATTCCTCCGTGAAGATCTTATTGTATATCCGGAGATGTTTATTCCTCCGTCGGAATGTGGTAACTCAGGTTATTAGACTTCCCTAGTGGGGGTCGGCCCTGTATATGTTATGTGGGTCAAAGGGTTATTATACCACCCTAGAGGGGTCGGCCCAATCAGTTGTAGTGGGGTATTTAACCCATTGGTTAAATACGAGCCTACGTGTACCTGTGTAAAATACATGTCAGTGTAGTGTATAAATAGAGGAGGTGTGTTCCTCATTTGACACACACACTCACTTGAGAAAGGCGCACTTGTGGAGGAGAGGTCTGCTATGGTGGAGGAGGAGATCATATCTTTGGTTTGCATCTTTGTGTATTGCTGGTCATCTATATTGAGGAAGCTTTACTGGGTTTTCTACCCCATGAGGGTTTCCCAGGATAAATCTGTCTCTTGTGTTTATGCTATGCTTGTTGTTTCTTCAGTGATCCTGTATATGCTATTATTGTGAAATGGATTGTAATGCTGCTATTTTCAGTCTTAGCATATTAAATATTAACATGGTATCAGAGCTAACCTGAAGGAAGGCAAGGTATGGCACTTACGACACTTGCTTTACTTACGACAATTTGAAGGTTAGGGTTTTACATAGCAAAAACCAGTCATCGTGGAACTTTCGCTATAAATCCATTTATGCAAAGTTTCAGGGTCTAAAAAGTTTACAGGTCGAAGAACATCCCCAGGTACCTTGTGTCCAAAGGGCACCCTCAGATTCATTGTACTTTATGAGTTATGATCAGTAAAAGTTAGGGTTTCTACCTCTTCCAGATCTCAGTCAAAATCAGGTAACCTTGGAAAAAAGGTCATAACTTGGGCTAGGAAGCTCCAAATAAAATTTAGTAAAAAGTGACAGGTAGTACACAGACTGTACTATCTCAGGAAACGTTTTCAGAGGCCGAAGGTGAACCAGTGACACGTGGCACTCCGTACAAGTTTGATCTCCTGTTTTATCCCATAAACAGGTGACGTTGCGACACTTGGCATAACTCTCTCTCAGAGAGTCCAATTGAGGTCAGACCTGTCAGGATAGAAAGATAACAGGGCAAGATATCTCAGGAAAAGTTTTCAGAGGCCGAAGGTCAAACAGTGACACGTGGCATGCCGTACAAGTTCGCTCTCCTGTTTTATCCCATAAACAGGTCACGTTGCGACACTTGGCATAACTCTCTCTTAGAAAATCCAATTGAGGTCAGATCTGTCAGGATGGAAAGATGACAGGTCAGGATACTACAGAAAACGTTTTCAGACCCTGTGGAGCAAAAATTTCAGAGTTATAGCAGAAACAATCAGGTGCATATTTCTGTGAAAACAGAATTATTTTTGGAGCACCTTTATTCATGGCTTCCGGAATTTAGGGTTTCGGAGAAATTTAGATTTTTTGGAATCAGAATCCACGGCTGGAAGCTCCTCAGAAAAATAAGTGTTTAGAGCCTTGGATCAAACCTTTTGATTGAGCAAAATGGTGGGCTTCATCAAACCCTAGTTCGGGATCCTGTCAAGAATATCTAGAAGTTTGAAAGGCAATTTTGAGGGGTCAATTTTTGGAGATTTCGAAATTGAAGTATGCTAGTTTGATCAGCTCAGCAAGACACATCCTTCCATTCATTCGGAAGTGTGAAAGTCAAAGATTGAATTTTTAGGGTTTCTCTAGCAAACCCTAATCAAGCTCTAGATCAAGTTTCAGGGGGAGTTGAGGCTAAGGCCTTACATAAGAAGACTACAAGAAGTCTCGACAGGTATGACTTGAGGTTCAGGTATGTCTTGAAATCTGATTCTTGATTAAGTTCATAATGTGTTTGTCTTCATGTTATTTATTAGTACAATCTTGATTAATGTTAGAATTGTCTTATCACCCTAGTAATAGTATGAATGCATGTGAATGATCGAAGACATTCATTGATTAGGGCTATATGATTGTACTAATGCATTATGGTGTTGTATGAGGTTGATGTCGTTTGCTAACAAGATACAGGTACATCATAAAAGACAAATCAAGCTCCTTAAAACATGACAACATGAAGACAAAGACTCATCCATAATCTTTGTTCTACTTACGAGGTATGTATGACTTTGTTATATTATGCTTAACCTATGAGACATGCAGGTTCTAGCTCAGGATCTCTAAATCATTGAAGAGATTGTTTAGGTATGTTGTACATAGCTAAGCAGATATACTAATCCAGGTATGTTTTCCTATGACAAGTTAGAATCTTACCTTAGGATCCCTTATATAAGTATACTTGGTATGATTGGTTATGCTTATTCATAAAGTTAGTAATCAAGGGTTTATGCATATTATGTCTCTTATCTTGATGATCTAATTAACCAGAAGAGTACTATGATCAAACAAGAATATGCAGAAGTAAAAGAAGACTTCCTTGAAACCTTGAATATTATCTATAATCATGACTATACATTTTCAAAGATTATTTAGAACTAGAATGTTTTGATAATATTGAGAATATACTAATGAATGTATGTCTGTGTATGAGGATGACACTAGTGCACACTTGAGCATGCACAGTGGTACAGAATGAATAGAAGTTCAAAAGACATATAGAAGATCAAACGGGAGGCAACCACACAAACATAAAAGATAAGTATTTGAGTTGTTATTTGAAATAGTAAATGATATTGCTTGTATGCATATTTGTATTCCTAGAATATATCATGCTGAGTGTAAACATTCATAGAGCATTGAACAGTATACTACTAATATGCATATGATTGGTAAGTTGGACAAACATTCCATTGTTGCTTGTCTAGAATGAAACCTCTTTGCTGACATGCTGAGAGCTGTGCACACTCTCAATAGTATGTTCTGGTAGAGATGGAAGGCATCTAGATAGCCACTGTATGCATACAGGATATGGGAAAATGTTGTGCCAAAGTATTGGTCAAAATAGTTACATAACTATGTAAATGATATCTGTATGCATAATAGGTTATCATGTCAATATGATTTGATGATTATGAAGTATTACTAATCATGTACTTAATTTTTATTTGTAGGAAAGATCATGATGAATGATGAACACTGAACAAGCAATGGATGTTCAAACAAAAGGATTTACAAATCAAACACACTATAGAAGGCTTGTGAGAATCATGATAAGATGTTTGCTCCAAGTGGCTAGATAAGACCATTCTCTTAATGGTGTAATTAAAGAAGAAGTGTGAATCGGGTTCTATATGGGTACCCAGGATCGATAATCAATTGATGAGCTTAATGATCACCATGGGTGATGAGGATCTCAACCTTCGCTACAAGGTTGAATATTGTTTCTATACACAGACGATATGGTGCAGAAAGGAACCAAAAGTTTGAATTTGTAACAATGTACTAACCAAACCTCTACCGATCCAATGTACTAACCAAACCTCTACCTCAAGTAAAGTTTTCTGAGACAAACTTAATATAGTTCAAAAGGACCCTCCTCGAAAGGGGGAGTGATGTGATAACTCATGATGAGATTGCCTGCATCGACAGTGAGGTCGATAATGAGGATACCTATATTAGTGATGCCGACAAAGAGGTTGGTGGATGGTCCTTAGATAGGGTCAAAGGTGACAAGGGGATTGCATCATCCTTGAACATATGTTCTAAAGAGAGCCGTAGACATATGTCTTCGAGAATGAAGTCCTTGGTGGACATGATAGGATTGCATCATCCTCAAGAGAGCCGTAGACGTATGTCTTCGAGAATGAAGTTCTTGGTGAACATGTGAGGAGATTGGATCATCCCTGGACTTAAGTACTAAAGAAGAGCCGTAGACGTATGTCTTCGAGAATGAATTCCTTGGTGGACATGATAGGATTGCATCATCCTCAAGAGAGCCATAGACGTATGTCTTCGAGAATGAAGTTCTTGGTGAACATGTGAGGGGATTGGATCATCCCTGGACTTCAGTCCTAAAGAAGAGCCGTAGATGTATGTCTTCGAGAATGAATTTTTTGGTGAACATGTGAGGGGATTGGATCATCCCTGGACTTCAGTCCTAAAGAAGAGCCGTAGATGTATGTCTTCGAGAATGAAGTTTTTGGTGAACATGTGAGGGGATTGGATCATCCCTGGACTTCAGTCCGAAAGAAGAGTCATAGACGTATGTCTTCGAGAATGAAGTTCTTGGTGAACATGTGAGGGGATTGGATCATCCCTGGACTTCAGTCCGAAATAAGAGCCGTAGATGTATGTCTTCGAGAATGAAGTCCTTGGTGGATGATTGAGGATTAAGTCATCCTTGGATGTAGTCCTAAATGTACGGTTGAGGATTAAGTCATCCTTGGACGTAGGTCCTAAATGTACGGTTGAGGATTAAGTCATCCTTGGACGTAGGTCCTAAATGTACGGTTGAGGATTAAGTCATCCTTGGACGTAGGTCCCAAATGTACGGTTGAGGATTAAGTCATCCTTGGACGTGGTCCTAAATGTACGGTTGAGGATTAAGTCATCCTTGGACGTAGGTCCTAAATGTACGGTTGAGGATTAAGTCATCCTTGGACGTAGGTCCTAAATGTACGGTTGAGGATTAAGTCATCCTTGGACGTGGTCCTAAATGTACGGTTGAGGATTAAGTCATCCTTGGACGTAGGTCCTAAATGTACGGTTGAGGATTAAGTCATCCTTGGACGTAGGTCCTAAATGTACGGTTGAGGATTAAGTCATCCTTGGACATAGGTCCTAAATGTACGGTTGAGGATCAAATCATCCTTGGACGTTGGTCCTAAATGTACGTGTTAACACCCAAAAAGTGCTCACTAGCTCATTTACCACATTATATGGCTCATTTATCCATTTTCCTACCATATTTCCTTTAAAAACCCCAAAAATCCCATTAAAAAGCCTCCAAAAGGCCTAAAATGCCTCTAAAAGGCCACAAAACCATCAAAATAGCCTAAAAAAGGCTAAAAAACCCCCTTTTCCTCCAAAAATAGCAAAATCCCCTAAAAAGGGAATAAAAAATATAAAATAATGAGGAAAAGGAGAAAAAAACCCTATACAGCTGCCTAAAACCATGTGTTTCCCAAAACCATGGGTCAGCACTCCACCACCAAAAAACTATAAATAGGTGATGGAGATCCCTTATTCCATATCCACAATCACAAGCACCCTTACTCTGCCAAAATCTCTCTCGAAACCCTAGTTCACCTTTGAACTATTTTCACCTTGAGAGCCACCTTTGGCCCATCCCCAACATTGGAGAAGGAGAAAGGAGCATTCTGAAGCTTGGAGCATCCTCTTGGACACTGCAAAGGGCTTCATCAACCTTGACACTCAAGGTAACATTAATATAAAACCATTTTTTACATCTTTCATTTATGTCTCATGCAATGTTTAAAGTAGTTTGTTAATTGTTGTTTTAGCTTAATCATTTAATCATTATTGAACTGCTACTAAGGAGTCCATTCTCCTTAGTAGGTGCTCATTGGCACAAGCTAGGGGTAAAACCCTAGCTACAGTACGGTTGTGGATTAAATCATCCTTGGACAGTAAATCCAGTAATTCCAAAAGGAAGGATAGTCCTAAATGAATTGAGTGGATTAAATCATCCTTGGACAGTAAATCTAGTAAATCTGAAAGGAAGGATAGTCCTAAATGAATTGAGTGGATTAAATCATCCTTGGACAGTAAATCCAGTAATTCCGAAAGGAAGGATAGTCCTAAATGAATTGAGTGGATTAAATCATCCTTGGACAGTAAATCTAGTAATTTCGAAAGGAAGGATAGTCCTAAATGAATTGAGTGGATTAAATCATCCTTGGACAGTAAATCCAGTAATTCCGAAAGGAAGGATAGTCCTAAATGAATTGAGTGGATTAAATCATCCTTGGACAGTAAATCCAGTAATTTCGAAAGGAAGGATAGTCCTAAATGAATTGAGTGGATTAAATCATCCTTGGACAGTAAATCCAGTAATTCCGAAAGGAAGGATAGTCCTAAATGAATTGAGTGGATTAAATCATCCTTGGACAGTAAATCCAGTAATTCCGAAAGGAAGGATAGTCCTAAATGTATTGAGTGGATTAAATCATCCTTGGACAGTAAATCCAGTCATTCCGAAAGGAAGGATAGTCCTAAATGAATTGAGTGGATTAAATCATTTTTGGACAGTAAATCCAGTAATTTTGAAAGGAAGGATAGTCCTAAATGAGATTGAGTGTACTAATCATTTTGTAAATAGATTGGGATTGCCTCATCCCTAGACATGGTGAGATGTCTTAAACTGATAAGGACTAATCATCCTGTAAATAGATTGGGATTGCCTTGTCCCTAGACATGGTGAGATGTCTTAAAGTGATAAGGACTAATCATCCTGTAAATAGGTTGGGATTGCCTCGTCCCTAGACATGGTGAGATGTCTTAAAGTGATAAGGACTAATCATCCTGTAAATAGATTGGGATTGCCTCGACATGGTGAGATGTCTTAAAGTGATAAGGACTAATCATCCAGTAAATAGATTGGGATTGCCTCGTCCCTAGACATGGTGAGGTGTCTTAAAGTGATAAGGATTGATCATCCTGTAAGTTGATCTGGATTGCATCATCCATGGACATGAGAGTTGTCTTAAACCGAGAGGGACTGATCATCCCGTAAGCGGATCAGGATTGTATCATCCTTGGACCTATGTCCTAAAGTGAGAGGGATTGATCATCCCGTAATTGGATCTTGTGTGTTGCAGGGTATGCTGCTATTGTGTATACTTGTATTGATGAGGATACTTGTATTGATGATATGTATACTTGTATTGATGAGGATACTTGTATTGATGATGTGTATACTTGTATTGATGAGGATACTTGTATTGATGATGTGTATACTTGTATTGATGAGGATACTTGTATTGATGATGTGTATACTTGTATTGATGAGGATACTTGTATTGATGATGTGTATACTTGTATTGATGATGTTGTTGATCGTGATGATCTAGATGACGATGTTGTTGATCGTGATGATCTAGATGACGATGCTGCTGATCGTGATGATCTAGATGACAATGCTGCTGATCGTGATGATCTAGATGACGATTATGCTGATCGTGATGATCTAGATGACGATGTTGCTGATCGTGTGATGACGATGTTGTTGATCGTGTGATGACGATGCTGATGATAGTGAGATGACGATGCTGATGATCGTGTGATGACGATGCTAATGATCGTGTGATGACGATGCTGATGATCGTGTGATGATGATGCTGATGATCATGTGATGACGATGTTGATGATCGTGAGATGACAATGCTGATGATCGTGAGATGACGATGCTGATGATCGTGTGATGATGATGCTGATGATCGTGAGATGACGATGCTAATGATCGTGTGATGACGATAATCGTGAGGATCCAGATGATGATATTGTTGTAGCTGTTCAAGTGCTACCGAAGATAAAGACTCAATACTGAAGATGTCGATGTTTCAGTATTGAAGATGTTCCAGTATCTGCTTGAGTTACTGATGATGTTGAGAAAGCTTCCAATGATTTATAGATGTATCATGTATGATGTTGATGACTCCTTGCTCGTGCAGATGTTGTTATAATATCCTTCTCGTTAAGGGGGAGTGTTGAGATATTGTAACTTCAAAGAATATTATATTTGTACTTTATTATTCCGGAGATGTTTCATTCCTCCGTGAAGATCTTATTGTATATCCGGAGATGTTTATTCCTCCGTCGGAATGTGGTAACTCGGGTTATTAGACTTCCCTAGTGGGGGTCGGCCCTGTATATGTTATGTGGGTCAAAGGGTTATTAGACCACCCTAGAGGGGTCGACCTAATCAGTTGTAGTGGGGTATTTAACCCATTGGTTAAATACGAGCCTACGTGTACCTGTGTAAAATACATGTCAGTGTAGTGTATAAATAGAGGAGGTGTGTTCCTCATTTGACACACACACTCACTTGAGAAAGGTGCACTTGTGGAGGAGAGGTCTGCTATGGTGGAGGAGGAGATCATATCTTTGGTTTGCATCTTTGTGTATTGCTGTTCATCTATATTGAGGAAGCTTTACTGGGTTTTCTACCCCATGAGGGTTTCCCAGGATAAATCTGTCTCTTGTGTTTATGCTATGCTTGTTGTTTCTTCAGTGATCCTGTATATGCTATTATTGTGAAATGGAATGTAATGCTGCTATTTTCAGTCTTAGCATATTAAATATTAACACTTATCTCGTCTGAGGACCCTTGGTATGGGGATATTATTATATATATTCAAACTTTGAATTTTCCTTCGCATTATTCACGAGATGAACGACAGCGTGTGAAACATCACGCTAAAGATTATACTATCGTCGGTGACACTTTGTATCGTCGAGTAAAGGATTCTATTCTTCGTTGTTGTTTAACCCATGAAGAAGTGGAGCGTGTGCTTAATGATTGCCATATTGGGGCGTGTGGCAGTCACTTATCCGGGCTTGCTACAGCCCAACGTATTATGTGAGCTAGTTACTTTTGGCCTTCCATCTATAAAGATTGTATGAACGTCGTAAAGAGATGTCACCCTTGCCATGTGTTTTCTCAAAATATACACTCGCATCCAGCGCCCCTTCATCTGGTCATCACCGTCGGTCCCTTCACCAAGTGGGGGGTGGATTTCATGGATTGCAAACCAGCTTCGGCTAGGGGGCATCACCATATCATAGTGGTTGTGGACTACTTTTCCAAATGGGTTGAGGACATGCCTACAGTAAAAGTCAACGGTGCTACAGCAGCCCATTTCGTATTCAATTAGATTATTACTCAATTCGGTATTTCGAAAGAGATTGTCACTGACCATGGCAGTCACTTTCAAAAAAACATGATGGAGGATTTGTCGCTCAAGCTTGGGTTTCATAAAGAACACTAATATTCTTACTATCCCCAAGCGAATGGTCAGGTTGAAGCAGTTAATAAGTCTTTGAAGATCATTCTCCAACGTACCATCCAACAAAGCAAGAACAACTGGCATATTATGTTATATCCTGCTTTGTGGGCATATCGAACCACAATCAAGACTGCCACTGGGTTCTCACCGTTTCATCTGGTACATGGTGTGGATTCTATTTTACGGAATGAATAAGAAATCCCTTCACTTAAACTAGCTATAGAGTTCCTCCCTGATACGACGGGTACTGAGAAACATTTGATCCACCTTGAGCAGCTTGACAAGCAGCATCGAGATCTCGTCATGGCTATAGATGCCAATAAACATCGTATCAAGGTTCAGTACGATAGGTCTGTCCGTCCCCGGGAATATGCTAAAGGTTACTTGGTCCTTTTATATGATCAAGCTAAAGAACCCCTGGGGGCAGGAAATTTTAACCCAATGTGGCATGGTCCTTACATCGTGAGGCGTGTCCTAGAAAAAGGATCTTATGAATTAGAAGTATATGAGGGGAATATCTTGGAGGAGCTTAGAAATGGGCTCTACCTCAAGCAGTATTATGCTTGAACTTCTAGCTCGAGCTAATGCTTTTGTATACTATTATATAGTTGTTTCTATACATAGGTTAAATTTATTTTCATTTTTCGGGTCTGATGATTCGCTTCCATTTGCTTGACAGATGTCAATGAAATATTCCATTTTTTTTGGTTTTGCGGATGGTGATAGCCATCATACGTAGCATATTTCTTCTACTACTTGGTTTATTTATTCACCTGACCATCTAGTTGTGTCTTCGGGAGGTGCTTGTCTTGGTTCTACATCTAACAATATGGCTGAGTATAGTGTCATGGTTGAACTACTTCGGCATGTTATTTCGCATGGTATCTAGTTTTTAGAAGTCCACCTCGATTCACAACTAGTTGTGTCTCGATTGAATGGCCAGTACCGTGTGAGGGATCCTACTTTACTATGGAGATTCTTAAGGGTAAGACTCTTGGAATGCTAGTTTGTTTCAATTACATACATACATGTTCCAAGAAGTGTTAATCATATATCTAATGCATACGCTAATTATGTCCTAGATTGGCATTTGTCACATTCATAATGAAGCATACAAATAAACACACATTCGTACATACACATATAGTAGAACCAGAGAACCATAGTTTTTATAAATAATATGTCCAAAATGGTAGTGTCATGATACAAAATTAGAGCCCGTAGCCCTCAAAAATATACATATCAATACAAAAATAGGACTCTGAGATGTCTAAACCCTACAAGGAGGCCTAGTTTCCGCCTCGATAGGATGCATCTGATAATAGTAATGTACTTTGTTTGCTATACGCTACAGTAGTCTCACCCAGTTGATCGGTACCCCCTCAACATGGCGCTGCATATCCTTTGGTAGCTGCTCTACCTCTATCAATGGTACCCTATTGGCCATCCGTGTAAGGTTGACCCGCACAGTACCTAGTGTACGCTCTACTGCAACACCCACTACTTCATCACCCCTGCCCCGTCGATGATGTCTCGAGAATCCCTGTGATCTCACTGGATCCTTTTCTGCGAGCAAACAGTGAAATGTCAATACATGATACTACCTCCAAATTTTTTTTTGCATTTACATATATAATAAAAAATCCATAAAAATTTAATACACCAAAACATAAAAAGACTAACTCACCGATGTCTCCAAATGCTGCTTTTGGCGGAAGCAGCATGTCACGATCCTAATGGATGTCTATCCCTGCATAGGGGTAGTCATCTATAGCTATGACCTGTCGGTCCCACTAGTGAAAGAACTCATCAGTCTATGGTGATTCCTGTCGCCCACCACCCTATTACATCAAGAGCTCTACCCACCGGATCAGGGCTGGTTCACGGAGACTATGAGGAGGGACTTCAACCCTCAGACTAAGCCCCGGAACTCGCTCAAAGAAGAAACTACATAAGATACTGTCGTATCCAAAGTTTTTTTCCTCCCCATGCTTACACTCCGTTAACTGGGTCTTCATGGACCCTAGTAACATTGTGCACCATTCATATACCATGGGCCGCATGCACTGTGATGCATAGAACATAACCAGCCTTGACGACTGGTGTAGAGACTCCAAACCTGTAATCCTCATGAGGGTAGCCACTATAACCTTCATGCTCAGACTGAATATGGCTCTGATGGGCACTTGACTCCCCACTGTTCGAGTGTTGGGAAGACAGTACCACTCAAGGTAGTCGGGAATGGTGATCCCACCACCCACAGAAGGAGATCGAAGGCTTGTCACTTCACCTCGGCAGGACAAACTAGTAATGAAGTATATATCATCCACTTCCAATGAGAGTATTTTCCCGTCCAAGTTGAAGTTTTGTGCATCTATGTCCCAGTAGCTTATCAAACATTGGAGCAATTGGTTTTGGTCCCTTAAACCCCCAATGTTCCAAAATTTATAAATTCCACACGCTTGTAAAGCTTGTTGCATAGGCAGATCATTGCGGACGACCTCATCCACAAGGTCATGCTCTCTTTCTCTCCATTCTAGAACCATCCTAGAGGAAGAGAAAGCAAGAGTTTAGTCATTTTTATTTTTTTTTAAAACTCCACAGCCATACCCGTGAGCTAATCAGCTCATAGAGGTGAGTACCCGCGGTCAACGCATGCGTTAACCGTAGGTAACTTGCCCTACCCGCTACCCGTATGCTAGTAGCCCGCAAGTACCGCCATGACCAAATGGGTCTTGTCCATTTAAAAAATCCAACCAATGAAAATTCAAATTAAAAAAATGAAATGAAAGGTATGGATGAGATTACTAACCCGCTCCAGACAACTCGACGAACGGATGCCCGTAGCTCCCAGAATCAGCGATTGAACTTTGAGGTGAAAAACTAAACAAAACTCCAAATTGGGTGAATAGTAAAAATGAATTGTAATTTGTAATTTTTTCTTACTATTTATAATTTTGAAAACCCACTTGCCTATAGTTTTCACCATTTTAAGCTGTTTTGGACTAATATAATGTCCTGGAGTAGCATTTTGAATAGATTTCTTCCACGAAAGTTGATTTTTGATCATTTTGCGCCTACAGCAGGTATTTTTCACACCTGTCATATAGGTTAGATGTCATTTTCACATGCATTATGAATTTTACCTTTTGACTGTTGTCATTAACCCTAGGTGCGACCCTGCTTCTTAACCAACAAAGAACCTTCACACTACTCTAGAAGTGTCGTTATTTGGCGGTAGGGCCTTTCCAAACATGGTTTCCCTAGTTAGACCCCTTTTTGCATTTTGGCGCCAATGTTGTTGTTTCTCTTTAGATTGGGAGTCCTTCGTAGTTATGCCATGACTTTGTGATAAAGACTCATACTCTACTTTGTCTTATGCTGGCCACCTCCCATAAGGACTCCCCACATTTTTACCAAGTTGTGATTACATTGCATCATCCTGCTTGTCGCTTGAGCCTTGTGCCGGCACCTGCTCACTCAATTGTTAGCCTCGTGCCTGAGCACTTTCCCTGTCGAGCCCTGCAGAGCTTTCATTTTCCTTTCACAATTTGATGACCTTTTGAACCTGAGGGAACACCCCCCAAGTTTCCACATCCTGCACGTGCTTCCTTGCATTGATCATAGGTATGTTCCACTGCTTGGGACTATTCTGCTTGTTATTTGACACTCGTTCCCTCCATTGTTGTACTATAAGAAATTTTATTCTTTTTCAAGCTTTTCAAAATATGAAAAAGACAAAAAAATATCAAATATTCCAAAAATATGGATGGGATTATGGTTAATACTTCTATTTGGCAGCTGTTGTGTCCCCTTTGAACAAATCATTCATTCCACTCCATACATTATGAGTAGTTGGACCTTAGGAGCTATACTTGTTTCTTAGTTTACTCCACTGATTGGTTAAGCTTCCAGTCATTATGGAGCCCTTTGATGATTTCTCCTACATCACACAGTGTTATGTCAAGTCTATGTTTCCTGAGTCTATCCATCTGCTCATGCTGTTGTTCAAAGGAAGTCCTGAAACCAGAGTCGGCCACTCCTCAGATCTCTTGAATATTGCATGTCGGCCATCCTTATTGAGTCAGTCTGTTTCACTTGAGATCTTCCAAATTTTTCAGCGTAGCTCATACCTCATGTTGGTAGATGAGGGATTCCTTAATGCCCTCCTTCCAATGAGTTCCGCTCCGTTGAGACTTAGAGTTCAGTTGAGTACCTTGAGGCTTGCAGTCATGTTGGCTGCTTTCTTGGGCAGACCCGGGTTTTAATGAAGCGCAGTAACAAACCCCTTGGCGCACTGGCCCTCTCGGCAACGAGCTGCGCGGCAGCTCGAGGTCTCACCCGAAGTGGCTATGGGGGGGTTAAGGAATCAGATTTCCTTAACCGTGGTGACGCGGAGATTGTTCTCTTTTTCGGTTCCTCAGGTATCGGCGGTCCGACTTTCCCGCAGGCCCCTCGGCGCAACTGCGCGGCTTCCTTCCTCAGCAGGCCCGCTGCACAAGTCTCCTCTCTGGCGCAGAAGGCAAGTATTCCTTGCGTCGACGCGTTAAGTACCTCTTCGCCCTGCGCGCCCAGCGCAGTATCACGTTCCTCGGTCGCTACCGCGACAGTGCTCCACCACTTCTTCAGTACTTAACACTTTATAGCTTATCAAGGGACCTTCCCAAACTCACTTACACAGTCGCAAAGGTAATGCAAGAGTCTTGTATACACAGGTAAATGAACTTAAACAGTTAAATCATTCACGCGAACATTATAACAAGAAGAAATAAGTGAAGCTCATCTCCTCGAGGAAAACCACGTCCACGGGAGTTTATATTAACCAGAAAATGATAGAGTTATACAATATGCTGCGCACACAGCTGCAGCCTTAGATCTTTACAGGAAACTCCACGCACACAGCTGGGAGCCCTTCTCTCAATCTAGTCTCTTCTCTACAGAGATTACAAAGGCACAGACGTCGACTCAGACTGTCTGGCAACTCAGGGATTAGCTCCTCGGCTATCCGACTCTTACTCTAGTTCTACACGCTCGGTAGAAAACATAGCAAAGGATAATCAACACATGATCTATCCTCGAGACTGACTATCTAACAGTCTAACCATCTAACTATCCCAAAATATCTAACTCTTCTTCTTATCATGTATACATATATATAGGTGGCCATGACGGTCACACCTTTACAAAACTGTGGGCCTTTCCCAACAGTGATTCCCGAAAACCCTAACCACGCACATGGCTAGGTGTACTGTAGGCGCCGCTTGCAGTCACGTCGCCGCTTCCTACAGGCTCCTTGACTTTCGGTGCAAATTGTGGGTATGGGCGCTTGTCCTTCACCTTCAATGCTCTGGTCCGTTGCTCCTCCTTGATCCGAGCAACCATAACTTCTGTACTTAGCCTTTAAATGAGGGTAGATGAGCCCTCTACTCCATCGCCTTATTTATTATGGTAGCTGAGCCACCTTCATTCTTCTATGACGTGCGCGCAAACTCCGTGATTTCCGGTCCGTGATCTTCGCTGAGCTTGTCCGTCTGGCACCGTACTGTGCACCGTCTCCTTCTTGCCCAAAACTTAGTGCTTGTCCCAAAATTAGCACTTTCCTTCCATACTTGTGCTTTTTTCCCAAAATTCACAGCTTTACCGTAGCTACGGCCTCGGCTCCAACAGGCCCCTAACACTCACTTGTGGCTCGCCCTCGAGCCACTCGCACTAGCGTGCGGTCGCTTGATTTGCGCATCTGCTTTTGCTTGGGTCTCCGCGACTGTTTTCTTCCACTGCGCAATAGCGGAGTCCAATTCATCGATACACTCCACAGTTGTCTGCACCGTTTCTGCGGTGGCTTCTTCTTTAGTGATGGTATCAATCACCTCCTGAGATTCAGCAATCTCTTTGATTTTTTCCTCGACCTGGGCAACGATTTCAGCATACTCATCCATGAATGGCTGAATGCTGTTGGTGAGCTTCTCATCTTCAGTTCTGAGTTTGTGTAGTTGCTGCTGCATTCTGCGCACTTCACTCATTTTCTTCATTTTTGGTAAGCCTGTTAAGGCCTTAGCTTCTTCAGTCAGAACAGTGAGAGACTGTTCTGCAGCTTGCACCTGTTCTGACAGACCAACTTTAAAAGGGAGCTTCTCAAGCTCCGTCCAAGCTTCCATAGCTTGGCTCATCAAATTCTCGGCTTCCTGTATTCTATCTTACATCTGTGTGGAAGCTCTGCTCAGTGCTTCAAATTGTACCTGCGCATCATCCGTAAACTGCGCAGCAACGCGAGCTTCTAGCTCAGCGATCTGGGTTCTATGGCCTTCAGCCATAGCAACTATTTCTTGCTCCAGGGTTTTCGCCCTTCCTCCAATAATTTGAACTTTTGCAACCAGAGGGAGGTCTGGTTGAATCTCGCAAGCCGGCAGTTCCTGGGCAATCTCATCGACTGCGTTTCTGATGCCGATGTCTTGCACCTCATAAAGTGCAAGTTTCTCAGATATATTCTTATGGCTTGCCTTCAACTGTAACTCCTGCGATTGCAGTCGTTGGTTTGCCTGGAAGGTGGAGAGCTCTCTAGCTCTCAGCTCAACAGAAACTTTCTCCTGCACAAGCTGTAGAGTCTCTATAGGAATTAAAGACAAATTTATTTCTACAGGCCCAACTGAGCTTACCTGTAGTGCAGATAGCGGATCTGGAAGTGTCATGCTGGTAGGCGGAATATGCACGACAGTATGCCTTTCTGCAAGTACTTCAACTCGCTCATCACTTGGAACTTCTTGGGGCGCCTGCGAAGTAGATGCTGGCGCATGGGTCTTCGCAACTCTTCCTGCGAGACCTTTCAATTCTACGTACTACAAATCTAAAGCACTTCTGATGTGAGCGTGCGCATTGCGCAGCTCGCGAAATTGCTCGTGTAGGTACTGGTCGATCCCCGAGGGAATAGCCTCAGCGGGATGCGACACTTTTTGCTTCTTGGTGGCTGGTTCTGTGGAACCTTCATCACTTCTTTTCTCCGGGGCTTCCTTGCCCTTGTCCTTCTCTTTCGCAGAGGCGGTTGGCAGCGCGGATGCGAGATCGGCGGCCTCCCTCCACTCGTCCGACCAAGACTTGATGGTTTCTTCAACATCCTCGGTAGTCATTCTGTAAAGGCCTAGCGCCCATTCATCTGGAATGCCGCAAGGGCGGAGGTAAAGTTGGTGTATGTCAGCAGTAAAAGCCAACTTTCCTTCATATAATGTGGCTGTCTCCTGGCTCAGCCTTGGCATTTCTTGAATAGTATCTCTGAGGAGATAGTAGTATTCACAAAATACAGCGCGATTCATCTTGCGCTTCACGGGATTGGGAGAATCCCAGAGGTTGATGTAGCGCATGCCGGCAACCTCTCCTGCGCGGCGCGGAAGGAACTGAGTATTCGGGGGCTCCTTCCACCCAACGAGAGTGCATAAAATTAGAATCCAAGAAAAATGGAATGATTGGGCTGCATTGTCCTGCACATTCAGGCAATCAGCCAAGAAAGAATTCAGCAGGAAGAGAGACCAGTTGTACTGTTCTCCCTCCGCAGCTACGATGGCGAGCTCTACGACAGCTCCAGTAACTTCCTTCGGTCGGCACTTTGTGAGAAGTCTGCCTACAAGCAGACTTCCTGTAAATCGAAGTGCCTCATCTTCTACTGTAGTGAGGTCATAAGGTCATACTTTTGCACCAGCTATGCAGCCAATTTTCTGTCTTTGTCCTTTCCCACAAAGTGAATATTGGGATCCTTACCAGCCTTAGATAGACCGGTGATGCGGTGAATCAAATCAACATTTAGATCAATTGGCCTCCCGAGCCAAAGGTAACCTCCATGAACACATGAAAGCAGCGTCTTGACAACTGCATTCACTTCGTTGCTACGCCCGAAGTGTGGTAGATTCAACAAATTCAACAAACCTGGCTTCTCCAAGTTTGCTGCAAATCCCCTTGGGGTAAATTCATCGACCTTTCGGATGGGATTGTGAACTATCGTCAGATATCGATCTGGCGCAAACTGGGGATACGTTTTATAGTCTCCCAGATTGAAATCAGAAAATTTGACCAGTGGAATGTGTCCCAACAGTTGCCCTTCTACCCACACACTAGCCGGTAGTGGCGGTAACGGAATGGGATACTTTGCATTCTTCGGGATCTGTACTTCTGGCGCATCATCTGGGCGCGGCGGAATATAGTTCGCCATGGTCGCCAACGGCTCTGGAACAGGTTCTTCTGGCTGCGATGGTGACGCTCTTGTAGCCAGAGACTGTCTGGGATCCTGATAACCAGGATGTACATAAGTCGAAGCCGTGACTGGAGTAGTCATGCCGAAATATAAGCCTCGGCGCAGGAATTGACGAACAACTTCTTCAGTTGACAGGTTCTCCGTCGTGAATCGATGTGGAAACAAAAACTTTGGGCAGCAAATGGCGGACCAGCGTAGGATATGGACGCTGAAAACAAGGGAAAATACTCTGCACAACTCGGCTCTGAAAACAATAACTTGGATTCATAAACAAGATAGCAACTCTAGGAAAGTAACCCAAAAATTATACAAGTGTGAGGTATTTATAGCCAGAGGTGATAGTAAATGCGACCAAGTGGGGTTACGTAGCTATAGGCGGGTATACATGAGTTGACAACACGCTATCCTCCTCGCCGCAGTGGTGCATTTATTGTGATTGACGGGCTCTGACAGCCTTCCGGGAGAAGCTAATGCTTTCGGCGCCTGAGTTAAATGCAAATCTTTCGGAGATCAAGCCAAATCCGTCAGAGCAGCTAGACTTAAATAGCAGACTTATCCTTCATTTATTCCTACGCGGCTACATAACTGCTGTAATTCAAAATTTTCGGCGGGTCATTTCAACTTAGGGAACTGTGCCTATAGGGGTCCATAAGGAGAACTCTTCAAGCGGTGAATTAACACAGGGAGCTCCGCAAGAGCGATAGTTCAACGGTCCGGGGAGAAGCTTCGCAAGAGCGCAACTATGTTCGCTCCAACCAAACTTTAGTCATGCGCGGATGTTTCTAGGAACTGCGCAGGAAGCCGGAGACTGAGTGTCTCGCAACTTCCGTGTAGACTGAATGCGGTGCCTCTTTCAACTACACTGGGCATCTGCATTTTAGCAATATATTAGGTCGACAGAGCGGAGTGGCCGTCGCGATAAAGCTTGAGCCGACTCCCATTGATCATTGTAGGTAGTAATTCTCCATCAAGCTTTGCAAGCTGAACTGCGCCTCTGTCTGTTATTTTTATCACCTGAAAAGGGCCTAACCAATGTACACGAAACTTGCCCGGAAACTTGATGAATTTACTATCATAAAGGAGTACCAAGTCTCCTTCTTCAAAGTGTTTATGCTTAATGTGCCTGTCATGCCAAGCTTTCTGTCTTGCCTTCTGTACCTGTTGATGGAATCCGGCTAAAAGTCGGTCTTCTTCTAAGGCAAGCAGTTGCGAAAGTCTTTCATTCATAGTATTAGGATCTGCCATCTCTGTAATTTGCGCGATTCTAAGACTGGGAACAATGTATTCCATGGGCATAACTGCTTCTTGTCCATACACCAAACTGAAAGGTGTGTGGCCTGTTAGTTTCTTGCAAGTGGTTCTGTAAGCCCATAATACAGCTGTGACTCTAAGGTCCCAATCATCTCTTTGTTGATTACAGATCTTCGTCAGGGCATTCTCAAGGATCTTATTGAATGCTTCCACCTTACCATTAGCTTGAGGATGGTAGGGTGTACTCTTATGGTGATTAACTTGAAATTCTTCAGTAAGGGCCTCTATAGTCTCATTGAGGAAATGTGTACCCTGATCGCTCATGAGAATCACTGGACATCCAAATCTAGTGATAATATTCTCGAAAATGAACTGTGCGGCCGTAGCAGCGTCGCAGTTCCTAACTGGCTTCGCCTCAGCCCATCTGGTGAGGTATTCAGTAGCTGTAATGATGTATCTTGCGCCAGTTCTTTTTCCTGGTGGGTTAATAGGTCCTACAAAGTCAATGGCCCATTTATCAAAAGCACGCAGTGTGATCTGGGGTCTTAGCGGCATTTCATCTCTCCTTGAGGGTTTTCCTGTTCGTTGGCACACATCACAACATTTACAGAACGCCTTAGTATCCTTGTGCAATGTCGGCCACCAAAGACCTGCGGCTAATATCTTTTGCGCAGTTGGCTTTCCTGCGAAATGGCCTCCTGCGGTACCTGAATGCGCTTATGCGATGATAGAGCTCTTTTCATGTGGTAAGATACATCTGCGCAAAACTTCGTCAGGGCCCAACTTATAAAGCTGGCCTGCTATCAAAGTGAAGTCTGCGGCTCTGACAACAAGTTGCTTCTTCTGCTGGATTGTAAACTCAGCCGGCGCTTGCCCGGTAGTGAGAAACTCAAGAATATCAGAATAATATTCGTCTGCTGCTTGAATAGAAAACAACTGTGCGTCAGGCATATTGTCCTCCAGACTTGTAGGTTCTTCTCCTGACTCTATCCTGGATAGATGGTCAGGTCCCGCATTCAATCTGCCTAGCTTGACAATAACCTCGAAATCATATTCTTGAAAGAGCATTAGCCATCTGCAAATTCTTCCTCCTAAGACTGGTTTATTGACCAAATATTTCAAAGCAGAATGGTCAGTATACATTTTAAAATGAGCGCCTAACAGGTAGTGTCTGAATTTCTGTAGGGCATACACCATAGCTAATCCTTCCCTTTCTGTAGTGGTGTAGTTCTTCTCAGCTGTAGATAGCTTTCTGCTGGAGTAAGCAATCGGGTGGTCAATACTTCCTTCTCCAGACTGTGTAAGCACAACCCCCAATGCTATGGAAGAAGCATCAACATGAACATGAAAAGGTTTTCTCCAGTCTGGGAAAACTAGAATAGGCGCTGTGATCATCTTTTCTTTAAGTGTGTCCAAGCTCTGTTGGCATTCTTCTGTCCATTGGAACTTCGAATCCTTTTTCAGCAATCTTTCCATAGGCGCTGTGATCCTTGCATATCCTTTGATGAATTTTCTGTAGTATCCTGTATGTCCCAATGTAGTGCGCAATTGCTTAACTGAGTTGGGCGCAGGTAAATTAGCAATGATGGCAACCTTCGCAGGATCCATCAGGAGTCCTTGTCTGCATACAATATGTCCCAACAAAATACCAAAGGGCGCACAAAATATACATTTTTTCAAGTTAAGGGAAATCTGATGCTGTCTACATTTTTCTAACATCATGCGCAGATTTGCAATATGGTTCTTTAATAGGCCAAATACAGTCCAGTCATCAAAATAGACTTCTAAAAACTTGTGAATGAATTCTTTAAAAACAGCAACAACAACTCTAGAGAAGATAGCAGGTGCGTTTTTAAGACCAAAGGGCATTACCGTATACTGGAATGAGCCCCATTCAGTTGCAAAAGTAGTCTTGTGGCGGTCGTCCGGATGAATTCTGATCTGATGATATCCCGAAAAACCATCAGTGAAAGAGTAAGCCTCTTGTCCTCCAACATTATCAAGTACTTCATCTGTGAAAGGAGTGGGAAATGGATCGTGTGCTGATGCATCATTGAGTTTGCGCAAGTCGACGCAGATTCTTATTTCACCTTTTGTTTTCTTTTCTTGGACCACCATAGGACTAATCCAATCGCTTTCCTCTACTGGCTCAATAATACCTGCTGCGAGCATTTTATCAATTTCATCTTTGACTTTTTCTTTATAGCGCGGGTTCAACCTGTATGGGCGCTGCTTTACTGGCTTGGCATCTGGTTTCAGAGGTATGCGCATCACTCCTAAGTCTCCTAGGATGCCTTTCATTTCTGTGAACTTGGTAGGAAAGATATCCTGGTAGTCACGCAATAATTCTGAAACATGTCCAACAATTTCATCATCCCAATAATCTCCTATAGAAGCAAACTTTGGTTCAGCTTCTGTACCAATGTTAATCTTCTTGAGCTTGACGTGTTCTGTGATGGCGGGAATATCAAGCTCAGGACCTTTAATATTGCGCGTCCCTTCTGATTCAAGGATATTGATGTTGCGAGGATCGTCCTCCTCATCTTCAGCGGTGAATTTATAACATTCCAGGGCATGTTCTATCTGGACAGCCCAATCTGGTTGGGAATATTCTGATAACGGGCATTGTTCAAATATCTTCTTTTTAATACACTTCAAAGCCTGATCGATGCTTGGATGTTCTGACTCAAAGCTGAAGGTAAGTTGAAAGATTTCTATCGTAAGAGGCCAACTGATAGTGCCTTTGCGCAATTCTGTTTCAGTATACCAATTTCTTGGAACTGTATCCAATGTGTGGATGAATAGGTGAACCCATTCATCTTCCGGAATATCTGACCATTGCTGAATACATGCTTCAATGTGTGACCTGGGGTCACTCTGTCCCTCGTATTTGCGTAGGGATCCGGCTGTGGTGTCCTGAAATCTGTGCAGTATCAATCTACGACAGTCTTGCCATGTATGAATATTCTCCTTATGCGCAGCCCACCATCTTGCGGGTGTGGCGCGCAATGCTACATCCAATGCCTGTATGCGCTGCTGTTCTGGAAGCTTTTGTTCATATTCATGTATGAATTTAGTTACTTCAGTTAGGCCATCAAAAATTGGAGTGTCAGTTAATTCTGTGCCAATCCATCGAATGGATTTAGTCATCATGGCGCAACGTCTTGCAGAAACCTCATGTAAACGATTCTGCCAGTTTTCTAATCCTGCATCTGAGTCTGATGTGCACGAGCTATCGCATCGCCAGCTGATATGGCCATCTGCTGTGGGGTTGACATAGTCACTGTGGTTAGTAGTCATTTGGTACAAACTTTCCATGTGGCGCGCTTCCTCTTCTGCACGAATGGGTTCTATATACCTTGGTCCTTGAATAGGATCAAGTGGTGTGATGACCCTAATCTGGTCATCCTCAAAGGTCATCTGTCTTTTCTTCAAATTAATGACAGCCAAATTATCAAATGCCCAGTCTATTCCTAAAAGTGCTGGGTATGGTCTACTATCATCCAAGATTTTGATTACTTCAAAATCTGCAGAGCTTCTTACTCCTTCAATATCAATAGGTACATTGGGTAATCTGCCCAATGGAGAGACTCGTTGCTGATTCGCGAGTCTTAGCTGGATAGGGGATCTTGTAAGCTGAGGGATTCCCATCTGTTCCCATGTCTGCATAGTGAGAACATTGGCTTCTGAGCCCAAATCTAACATGACTTCGTCCATTTCAAATGCTCCAATCTGCGCTGTGAGCCTCATCTCTTTTCCAGTTCTAATGTGACTCCTAATCTGGTGAACAGCACGCTGCGGTGTGTTCATCGAAGCAGACTGTTGGCACTGATCCAACAGGTGTTGGAGTTCTAGAGTTGCCTTTTCATTGCGCAATAATTTTAAGCATTGTCGCAGGAACGCATGAACACTGCCTAGTGCATGCTCCTCGTCAGGCCTTCCAGCTGTAGTGGCCTGTTCTTGTACCAGGTTGTCTTGTCTTAGCACTTGCGATCTAATATTGTTCTGCGGAATTGCGGCAGAACTTGAAGCTCTCGGATCTGAGAAATACTCTTGAGCTTGCTTGAATGCTTCTTTTTGCTTCTGCAGGTTAAGTGGGGCTGGTTTAATATTAGCGCGGCGCACCCATTGCATCGCTTGCTTTCCTATTCCCATCTCTTGCGCACCAGTGGTTGCTCCACTGCGTGTCACTATATTAACTGTAGGGTCTGGTTCTCTTTTTTCTGCTGCAATCAACTGAATATTCTGATTGACCTGTGGGGTCTTTGCTTGCATCTTAACCTGTAACTGAGGGCATTCTTCAATGATATGGTCAGAAGATTTACAATACCTGCAGAGGGTTGTAGGATTTTGGCAATCCCTGGAAAAATGACCTTGTGTTCCGCAATTATAACAAGTGATCTGTCCTCTGTCGCGACCAAAATTTGTTGTGCGTCCGCGTCCCCTGTAATTTCCTGCTCGGGCGTCGTGAGTTTGGTCATACGGTGGACCGGCTGTGGGTCCTTGTGTCTCTGTTTGTACCCTATAAACATCATGCTTTCTTTCTATCATAAGATCATATGCTCTACAATTGTTCTCATCATGACCTACTGATTTACAGAAATTACAATATAGATTCTTTGGAGTTTGTACATATTTCTGAAGTAAGTGACATTCCTTTGGTCTATGACCTCTAGTTCTACAGATTTCACACCAGGGCCCCTGTGCCTGTGGTAAAGGGTTAGGTGCTCCAGTTGCAATATAGTCTATGAAAACGGGGCAATGGTCCTTTGAATGACCTTGGGCTTTACATTTTGTACACCAAATTTCTTCCTTAATCTCCTTGCCTTTCTTAATATCATGCACTTGCAAGGTTAAGTTTGCTAATTGGTTCTGCAACTGCGCAACATCGTTGGTTGTTCCCGCAATGGGCGAAGCTTCTAGTTTCATAGCCATCTCTAGAGCTTGTTCCTGAGTATTGAGATTCTGTTGCATAAGAGGAAGTCTAATGTGTGGGAGCAGCGCAGCAATGAACCATTCTTTATGCTGCTGTGGTGCAAACTCGAAGCTTACTTGATCTATCAAGGCTTTGAATTTCTGGTCAAAGTCCCATACTGATTCTGTAGGTAACTGTTTGATGTCTTTGAGCTCTGTTATACACTGTGATTCTGATTTAGGTTTCTTGAATTCTCGAATCATGGCATTTCTTACCTCAGCAAGCGTTCTATTCTGTGCTGCTGAGTATTTCATGAACCAAGTTAAGGCTCTTTCTCTTAGTGTGGTTGCTAACTGAACCAGTTTAACAGCATCATCATTAATTTGCTTAATTGTCCAAATGGCTTCACATAAGAACTAGTGCTGCTCAGGGTCTTCTATCCCTGTTCCTCTAAAAGTTGGTAGCTTCATGTCATCACCCATCCTTCTTGTGCTAGGTTGAGGTGAGGGTGCTGTAGCAATGCTTCTGGGCTGGTTAAATAAAGGTGGTGCAGAGGTACTAGAAGTACCGTGTGGGCTACTAGAAGATGTTACTGCGGGGTTATACTGAGCTCCGTCTGGTTTTTGCGGTGTAAAGGGTTGATAAGGGATATGAGCACTCCCTTGTCTTTCTATATGGCTTGGTCCAGGGACTTGGCTATCGTCTGGGCTAGACTCAAAGGAATATTGGTCAAGGCCTACTTTATATCGTTTTCCACTACGAGTGCACCCAATAAGTTCAGGATCACTATCAGAATCTATGGACATTACTTGTCTATGCTATTCATCAGAAGCAATACATAGCTTTCCTTTTTCATACAGCAGCATTTTAATCCATAAGTTCAGAGAATTTAAGAACTTACCTCTGTGTACTTGGAAGAAATTCCTCTCAGCTTCACTGAAACGCTTTCTTGTATCTACTGCAAACTCGGTGATGAAACCTTTCAGTAGACTATTCAACCAAAAGTCTACTGCGCGGGACACATGATTGTCTATCCGCTTCACAATACTGACTAGCTCAGGCGTCCAAGCGACGGGTCGATCAATATGCACAGTAGGTCTAGAGTCTGCTAACTTGGCTATCCAAGCGTGCAACTCCAGTGCGAATGTAACAAAGAAAATTTCGTGAAGGTCAGTATAAATATGCTTCTGCAACCAGTCTTCTGTTTGGAGCGTAGAACTTCTATTTTCTTGTTCAGCGAACTCTTTAGCCTTTAAATCAAACCAGTCTCCAATTTCTTTAGCAGTAGGATTCCAGTAACACATTTGTTAACTGAGCAAGTCTCAGTGTAACAGAACCTTTTGCTGGCTTCAGCAACAATCTCAGACGTCGGGGAAATAGTAAGTCTCACAACAGCAAGTCGCAAGGCAAGGGAACCATTTGTTGTCCTCGATCTCGCGCGTCGCCTAAATAACAAGTCTCACAACAGCAAGTCGCAAGGCAACGGAACCATTTTTTGGCTCCCTTCTTTCTCTGGGTTTCGCATCAATCTCGCACGTCACTGGAATAAGGAGTCGCATTCACGCGGCAACGGAACCATTTGTTGGCTCCCTTCTTTCTCTGGGTTTCGCATCAATCTCGCACGTCACTGGAATAAGGAGTCGCATTCACGCGGCAACGAAACCATTTGTTGGCTGCTTTCTTGGGCAGACCCGGGTTTTAATGAAGCGTAGCAACAAACCCCTTGGCGCACTGGCCCTCTCGGCAACGAGCTGTGCGGCAGCTCGAGGTCTCACCCAAAGTGGCTATGGGGGGGTTAAGGAATCAGATTTCCTTAACCGTGGTGACGCGGAGATTGTTCTCTTTTTCGGTTCCTCAGGTATCGGCGGTCCGACTTTCCCGCAGGCCCCTCGGCGCAACTGCGCGGCTTCCTTCCTCAGCAGGCCCGCTGCGCAAGTCTCCTCTCTGGCGCAGAAGGCAAGTATTCCTTGCGTCGATGCGTTAAGTACCTCTTCGCCCTGCGTGCCCAGCGCAGTATCACGTTCCTCGGTCGCTGCCGCGACAGTGCTCCACCACTTCTTCAGTACTTAACACTTTATAGCTTATCAAGGGACCTTCCCAAACTCACTTACACAGTCGCAAAGGTAATGCAAGAGTCTTGTATACACAGGTAAATGAACTTAAACAGTTAAATCATTCACGCAAACATTATAACAAGAAGAAATAAGTGAAGCTCATCTCCTCGAGGAAAACCACGTCCACGGGAGTTTATATTAACCAGAAAATGATAGAGTTATACAATATGCTGCGCACACAGCTGCAGCCTTAGATCTTTACAGGAAACTCCATGCACACAGCTGGGAGCCCTTCTCTCAATCTAGTCTCTTCTCTACAGAGATTACAAAGGCACAGACGTCGACTCAGATTGTCTGGCAACTCAGGGATTAGCTCCTCGGCTATCCGACTCTTACTCTAGTTCTACACGCTCGGTAGAAAACATAGCAAAGGATAATCAACACATGATCTATCCTCGAGACTGACTATCTAACAGTCTAACCATCTAACTATCCCAAAATATCTAACTCTTCTTCTTATCATGTATACATATATATAGGTGGCCATGACGGTCACACCTTTACAAAACTGTGGGCCTTTCCCAACAGTGATTCCCAAAAACCCTAACCACGCACATGGCTAGGTGTACTGTAGGCGCCGCTTGCAGTCACGTCGCCGCTTCCTGCAGGCTCCTTGACTTTCGGCGCAAATTGTGGGTATGGGCGCTTGTCCTTCGCCTTCAATGCTCTGGTCCGTTGCTCCTCCTTGATCCGAGCAACCATAACTTCTGTACTTAGCCTTTAAATGAGGGTAGCTGAGCCCTCTAATCCATCGCCTTATTTATTATGGTAGCTGAGCCACCTTCATTCTTCTATGACGTGCGCGCGAACTCCGTGATTTCCGGTCCGTGATCTTCACTGAGCTTGTCCGTCTGGCACCGTACTGCGCACCGTCTCCTTCTTGCCCAAAACTTAGTGCTTGTCCCAAAATTAGCACTTTCCTTCCATACTTGTGCTTTTTTCCCAAAATTCGCAGCTTTACCGTAGCTACGGCCTCGACTCCAACAAGTCATTAATGGTAGGTTCTCTCGCCATCGACAGTTTTTGGAATACATCAATGTCCCCTGATCGATGGATTCATCTTAGTGTTCAAATTCAACCCATCTATTCAAACTTTGATGATTGTACTCTGTGCCTTGATTCCCATTTTCATTATTGGTGGGTTATCTCGCATATGTTAATGGTATACATCATTGACTGATAATCAGACGATGTCACAACAGGTTTGACCTCAACACCTTTATTCACTTGATGGGACTTGCATCGTAGACGATTTGTGTAGAAGACCCCAGGCGATAGTGGCATTCAGTATGCTACTTATGATGATGACTTTACATCTGAGATATCACCTCTCAGACACCAGCAATTTGTACCTCTAGTTTGCACCAGTTGTTTCCTTTTCAGTAGGGAACCATATCTTACTATAGAGGGATCATGGCTATGATCATTGATGACATGTATTCACTATGTACAGCCTATTCATTGCCATTGTATCAGATTGTTGTATGGTACTGACATGTACTTGAGATACTATTGTATTATGACAAGTGAGCTGCTCCTTCCACTTGTGTCTCCATCACTCCATTTCTGATATTTATAATGTATTTCAGCCATCATAGCACCATTCTCTGACCTAACACATTAGGGGGCATATGTTACAATGTAATTTTCCACCTTGTGAGCATTAGCACTCTTTGGCCTTCAAGATCCATTTCATTGACTCAGATTCATTTTATGACATCCAGAACACACATTTTCCCTATTTTTCTTCTTGTACGCTAGCTGTTACATTTTAGACAATGTACCCACGAGTTGTTCCACTATAGCCTTTGGGTGACTAGTAAAATGGTAAAAATCATTAATAAACTACTATTTGCTCCCAAAAAGTGATCTTAGGGTGACCTTTGGCCCTCCATTTTCCCAGTAACGCTTCGATGTGTCCTTTCACTTACCTTTGGAAGGCTATATATTGAGCTCTTATGGCATATGGAAGGGAGGAGAAAGAGAAATTAAGATAACTCTCATGTATTTTTGCTACATCTTGAGTCTACACTCATTGATCCTTATTGTTGTGAACCTTCTATGTTCACCTTCCAAACTCCTTTCATAGTTTGAGTTTTCCATTCCATGGAGGATTGAAGTGGTGGAGGCACAAGTGGAGAGACCCAATTCTTGGTTCAGATTAGTTTCCGGCAAGAGGTCGTATCATATTGTACTTCTTGCTATTTATTAATAGAAATACTCATATTGTCATCCATTAATATTATGAATGTTGTTTATATTACATTGGGTTTCATTTACTTATGATATCATAGATCATTGTTATTGATGATGTTAATGTCTTTCATGTATTATATGTGCTTGTTGTATATTGGTTGTCAAGACTAATTTGGAGGTTCAAGTGCACGAATTGAAAGCTTCAACGGGGATCTACATCGAACGTCCGGATTGAGGTTGGTTATATTCTCCATTATCTTAGCATTGTCATTTATATAGCATAACATTGAGAATTGATTTATTTTCTGGTAGTCAACTGTCTGTTGTGGTCTACCCCAAGCCATAGGAATTTTTCTCCGTAACAGAGATTGAGAAAAATGTTGATGGGATCACCATTTCTCAATCAAGATATGCTTCAGATCTGATGCAGAATTTTAAAATGGTTGAATGTAAGTCTGCAAAATTCCCATTCATTTATGGAGTTAATCTTACTGATTGGGGTTCTTCACCATTGGTTGACAGTTCATTGTATAGACAACTAGTTGGGAGCTCGTTGTATCTTACACACTCTCGACCATATTTGTCTTATTTTGTTGGGGTTATTTCAAGGCACATGCAAGAGCCTCACATGTTCCATTGGAAGGCTGCAAAAAGGATCTTGCATTATGTGCAAGGTACCAAGCATTTTGGAATACACTGTGCAGCTGGTTCATCACTTGAACTAGTTCGATTTACTGATTCTTATTGGGATGGAGATAGTTTTGATCAGAAGTTTACTTCTGGTTATGTGTTTATGCTTGCACATGGTCCCATTTTCTAGTCTAGTAAGAATCATCACACCATCTCCTTATCTTCAGCTGAGGCCAAATACAGGGGAGCAGTGAATGCAACTACATAATGTGTGTGGTTGCAGGGAATTCTTGGAGAGTTTGGATTTGTGTTTAATTCACCCACAGTCATTTGGTGTGATAATCAAAGTAAAATCAAAATCTCCATTGATCCAGTATAGAGGAAGAGGACCAAGCACATAGAGATCCACATGCACTACATTCGAGGCTTGGTGCATGACCAGATTATTGCATTGCAGTATTGCCCATCTGCTGAGCAAACTGTTGATATCTTGACCAAGGGTTTCACTGAGAAGACCTTCACTTACCTTAGATTACTCCTTGGGGTGAGTGATGCATGTGAAGACTGGTATATGTTCCAAATATGCCACATGTCCATTTTTTAGGGGAGTTTTTATTTCCCATGTGGTTTTCCTCCTTACCTTGGTTACATGGACAAATAAAACTTTTTGTTGTAAAAGGTGACTTGAGCCTTAGTTTCCAAGGCCTTATTTTGATTATCTACCAAATTCTAGCTTATCGGGGGGATTTAGAACATTATTACACCTTGGTACCTTAATCATACAATATTTTTTTTATTATTTGGTCCAAACCTGGTTAATAATTGCAATCCAAGGTTGTTAGAAGGCTGTTAGAAGTTAGTTAGGGAAAATGATGGCTTATCCACCAAAGTATCGGCCAAAATTGGTCAAATATAGATGTAGGCACCCTATTTATGGAAACCTCCAGCATTTATTACCACTATCTAAGCTAAGGCTCCATATTTCCCTTTTTTAAGGAAACAGTCTTTGACTTAGGCGGCCATGCATTGTATCTAGTCATTTTGACCCTTTCTTAGTTGTTTTAGCCACTCCTTGGATACCTAACTTATACCCAATCCTCTCCTTCACATGTGTGAGCCTCATTTATGTCTTCTCATGCCTATCCAACATTCACAAGGACAATTCCTACCTATTTGGTTAGATTTGGGATCCTATTGGTCAACCTAGGGGGGATTGAGGTCCAATGTGGGCTAGCCACTTGTAGTGCCTCCAAAGGCAATTGATTTCTTCCAAATGTTGTATAAGGAGGATCACAACTCATTTTTGGGTTGGACAGTTAATAAAATATGATATTTGATCATTTGTTTCTCTGATTTTTTATCATTTATATTACTAGTTTTTTATCATTTGTGATTGGTTTTTGATCATTTATTTTCTAGAATTATTTTTGCACTAATATCTGCATGATTAGTAATTTATTTCAATTTTGAGGTAATCTATAGATTCTATATCCTACGGTGATATAGATTTCACAAACACGTTCTGTTACGACAACCCAACCTATGACATCTGTGACTAAAACTCAACAGATCATCACCAATACCATCAATGGGGGCACCAAGAAACCGATGTTGAAAGGTCCCTTATTGAAAAACCCTATATTCGACTCGTTAGAGATCTCTCAACCTAAAGTAGGGGGCATCAACCAACAATGGTTAAAATCCCTAGTCATGATCAATACTCCAAGCCAAAGGGTCACGACACCATGTGCTCTTTGCGGGAAACAAGGTCATGCAACAAATATGTTCCCTACCTTTCCGGAGCTTAGAAACTTTCTTAAAACTCCCATTAGCATAACCCATTCTCATCCAACCATAAAAGGTGGCACATCTCCATTGCCCATGCCTAAAACCAAGACACTGCGTACAAATCACGCATGTGCCATGTGTTCTCAGTATGGGAACTACACACACCATTTCCCCGATATCCCTTGATTTTGGGATGATTTGGAAACCATTCACCTTACTTGAGTGATTATTGAGTACCCTCCCTCCTCAACCCAGGAAGCAACATCTATAAATGTGGTCACAACATCACTGATGACGCCAGTCACACCTCCCACACACATTTCCCTAGTAGCAATTCCTGTCATGGAACCTACAATGTCATAATATACTCAACATCCTAATCTTACGATGATAGAACCGCATAATTAATGCTCATGTAGTGTCCATTTTTAAGAATTTGCACAAACTAGGAAAAATTTCAATTTTTAACCAATTCAACCCTTAGACTAGTATTAACCCAACTGCTTCTGAAAGGCTCCAAATGCTTCCAAATGGGGTCTAAATGCATTTGGAAGGTATTCATAAATATAAGTGAGGATGATGGATTCTTAACAACCCTTAAAAAACTTTTGCAACATTCATTTACAATTTGGACAAAGTAGGGAAATGTACTAGTCAAATCAAGCTTCAATTCCCCAGAGGTAGTGGTCAAAGATGCCTCTCCAAATGATGTTAAAAATTTCCAAATTTCAGAAAAGAGGTATGGTAATGATAAATTACTTTAATGATCTTCCCAATGTATCATCAATTAGTTCTTATTACCTTCTTCAACTCCCTTAAATCAGATGTTTATATGCAAGTCTTCACATAGGGGGGAAAGCTAGTAATTTTCACCATATGTTATGAAATTCAAAATTTAGGTTCCAAGGACTTTTCAAATGATAATGAAAATTCTTCAGAAAATTAATGACACTCCATACATCAAAAAAATCACAGATAATGACTGATACGACTCAAAATAATGTCTCTTCAAGCTCCAACAACAAGACATAGAGAAAATGGCATAATTTATGCATTGTTTGATATTTTTACATAGTTTCACTTGGTATTTCAAACTGGGAGTCTTCTGAGAAGTAAATACAAAGTATATAGATCAGAATAAAAATAAATGAATATTCATGGACTCTCAAAAAGAGATCATCATCTCACCAAGGGCACAATTCCTTAAGGGGCCCAAATATGTAAGAAAATGTGAAAGAGATGCAAGAACAAGTTGTAGATGAATGAACCACGATCTTCCCTATAGATTCAACCTGTAACTAAAGAATCCATTGTAGCTCCAAATGAAAGGTCTGAATGGCCTCTCCAATTTCCAATTAGGATGGGAATCTTTAACCCTCGAAATTGGTTCTAAGGCAAGTAGACTAGCTCTCTGCTAGCTCTTCTCTCCAAATGCAAAATGAAAATGTAAAATGATCAAAAGCTACCATCCTTATTAGTTATTGTATTTTATAACCTTCTAAGGTCCTCCATGGGTCTAATTCCTTCCAATATCTTCATTACAACTCAAGTTGGGAAGAGATTCCAATGTGTGCCACTTGTCCCTCCACTTCTAGCCTCCTCCTCCACCAAATTTGAATAGGTGTCTATTTGGCTTCCCTAACTCCCTTGAGCGCCCTCTTGGAGGCTATTTTTAGCCTTGACATGTCATATATGTCATATTTCATCCATCGGTTCTTATTTTTTCATAAGTGTCATGGGAATATTCATTGTTGGTGTCATAGAAACTAGGGAATCTAGCCCAAGTGTCCCACTAACTCCAAAATGCCTCTTCCTCTCCCATGGGATTTACTCTTCCTCTACAATTTGACATCATTGAGTCATTCCAAGTAATATGACCTTCCAAATATCCCAATATTAGTGGAATCCACCTTGGATTCGAATGGGTGAGAGTGGAATGCCATGTGGCATGGGGAATCTAGCTTTTGGGGGGTCCCACACCACCAATGTGTCTCCATGACCAAGTGCCATCTTATTTTCTCACCATAAATATTTATTTTTCCCCTATTAATATATTTATGCCCAAATCAAATTCCATTGGGTTTATTAGTCTCCTTATTGCAATTTTAATGTCTCCACCCCAACCTAGGAAACTAGTAGGTTGGTGGAATTTTCCCTACTTGAGATTTATTTGAATGGGGAAATTACAGTCCTCCCTAGCCAAAATTGCTTGCCCTCAAGCAATATCAATTTATCATGCTGAAAACTTGTTCCTCCTCTATTAGGTGGCCTTCCATGAGGAATGTATCCCAAAACCTTTTCATTTTGTGTTTCATATTGTGGGAGGACACTACCTTATTCGGATAGGTGTGCATTCCTCTCAATAATCTTTATTTTCCCTCTGAATCTTTGAATCTCATTTCAGGGATTTGATAGTTCATTGTATGTTCTCCTATAGATTAAATCCATTTCACTCCCAAGACCACATTAGTATCAGCAACATCAACCACATAAAATCTATCAAAAAATGTGTAATTACCTATGGTGAGTTGGAGCTTTGGAATCCATGTTTTGCACTCCATAATATGGTGACCCGGAATGATGATTGTGAAGCCCTCAAATGGTTCAGCAGGTAGATTTATCCTCTCCACCATGGTTGCATCAATTAAGTCATGTGTGGCTCCTCCATCTACCAATACCGAAACCCTTTGTCTGTGTACAGCTCCTTGGCATCGAATAGTGTGGAAACGAGGCACTCCTGAAAGCACTGCTAGTCTTCCTTTGTCAAGTAATGGATGATATTCTTATTTTTTCTCTCCTTCTTCTGTTGTTTCATACCCCTCTTCTCGGTATGAAATATGTCCTCCTTCCTCCATGCCCCCTTCATACTCATCATCACAAAATACTTCAATGAATTGGTCCTTTCCCTTAGCACATTTATGTCCTGGACCTATAGTTGGAAGCATGAGTAACACAGTTTCTACCTTCTGAGTTCTTCCCTTCTTAGTTACTCTTTCTTATCCTTTCCACATTCATCTTCTTTCTATGGCTTCTTTTTGGATCTGAATTGGGAAGGGAATTTTGGCTTGGGAGGAAACTTTGTCCTAGGTATCATATTTTGTAGATCTATTGTCAAACTCATAGAATCCTTCAATGAATTGGGTTTGTGGGACTTAACTAAACCCTTTAAGGGTTCACTAAAACCTTCAGTGAACAGCAATACTGATCTTACCATAGATATATCAGCCACCTTGACTGATAATTTTTGGAATTCCATCATATACTCAACAGGGGTTCCAACTTGCTTCAATTGGGCTAGTTCTCTGAAAGGAAATTCTGGATCTTTTTGCTCAAATCTTTCTAATATTCTGTCAAAAAATTGTCAATAGGTTGTAACCTGATCATGTCCCAAGGTTTTCATACCATGGAACCACCAATCATTGGCATCTCCTTCTAGATGCAAAATAGCCATTTTTAAAGCATCATTTTCCACCATTGGATTTAGCTTAAAATAAACATCTAGTTTTTGTACCCAAGTATTTGCACAACTTTGGGGTAAGCCATCAAAAGTGGGATGGGGAATTTTACCAATGGAACAATTCAATTCTTTATTCTGAAATGGAGTCCTATTACCTTCCCTCATTTTGAGTTTTTTTGAGACAGTGAAGAATTGGTCAAATGGTAGAGTTCTTCTACAAGCTTCACTCAACTTTTCCCATTCTGTCACCACTTCCTGCATATCAAATTGGGTTTTTGGTTCTTCTTTGAACTCAATAAATTTAGGTGTAGTAGGCCTTGGCGTACTCTAAAATTCATTAGGTCTATTATGGGGTCCTATGCTTGAGAAGATATGCTCACCCATTGCCTTCTTTTCCTCAGAATGAGAACTACTGCTACCTCCTATTACTCCTTTATTCCCAAGTTGACTAGAAAACGATTCGAACCCTTTCATGATCTATTTTTTCACATCTTCAAATAATGGTTTCATGAGTTTAGTAAATTCTTCCCTATCCTCTAAGGTTTCCTTCTCATCCCTAGCCATAGTTTCAACAAAATACTCTTTTCCTACTTCTTCATCTTCAACAAAAGTGATTTTAGTTTCACTTCCTAAGGGTGTTACCTGACTTCTTGTCCTCATTAATGGTCAGCCACTTCACATGCAAGGACCATGCTCTGATACCACTTGTAGTGTCCCTTTTTAAGAATTTGCACAAACTAGGAAAAATTGCAATTTTTGACCAATTCAACCCCTAGACTAGTATTAACCCAACTGCTTCCGAATGGCTCCAATGATTCCAAATGGGGTCTGAATGAGTTTGTAAGGTATTCATACATATAATTGAGGATGATGGATTATTAAAAACCCTTAAAAAACTTCTGCAACATTCATTTACAATCGAGACAAAGTAGGGAAATGTACTAGTCAAATCGAGCTTCAGATCCCCAGGGGTAGTGGTCAAAGATGGCTCTCCAAATGATGTTAAAACTTTCCAAATTTCAGAAAAGAGGTATGGTACTAATAAATGAATTTGATAATATCCCCAATTTATCATAAATTAGTTCTTATGACCTTTTGAAACTCCCTTAAATCAGATGTTTATATGTAAGTCTTCACATAGTGGGGAAAGCTAGTAATTTTCACCATATGTTATGAAATTCAAAATTTAGGTGCCAAGGACTTGTGCAATGATAATGAAACTTCTTCAAAACATTAATGAAACTCCATAAATAAACAAAATCACAAATAATGACTAATACAAAACAAAATAATGGCTCTTCAAGCTCCAACAACAAGACATAGAGAAAATGGAAGCATTTATGCATTGTTTGATATTTTTACATAGTTTCACTTGGTATTCCGACCTGAGAGTCTTCTGAGAATTAAATACAAAGTATATAAATAAGAATACAAATAAATGAATATTCATGGATGCGTTGGAGAAAACTCACTATGGCTTGGGGCTCACTCGTCATAGTACAATAGTATCTCTGAATACATGTATGTATAGTACAACAATCTGATACAATGGCCACGAATAGGCAGTACAAAATGAATACATGTCATAATTGATTGTAGCCATGATCCCTATACAGTAAAATATGGTCTCCTATTGAAAAGAAAAAAAGCTGGTGCAAACTGGAGGTACAAACTGCTGATATCTGAGAGGTGATATCTCAGATGTAAATTCATAATCATCAGTAGCATACTAAATGCCACTATTGCCTGGGGTCTTCTACACAAGTCTTCGACGGTGCAAGTCCCATCAAGTGAATAAAGGGGTTGAGGTTGAACCTGATGTGACATCGTCTGATTACCAGTCAATGATGTGTACCGTTAACAGATGTGAGATGATCCACCAATAATGAAAATGGGCATCAAGGCATAGAGCACAATCATTGGAGTGTGAATAGATGAGTTGAAGTCGAACACTAGGATGAATCCATCGATCAGGGGACATTGATGTATTCCAAAAACTGTTGATGGTGAGAGAACCTGCCACTAATGACTACAAGCCTCAAGGTACTCAACCGAACTCTAAGCCTCAAGTCCCAGAATAAATGGGTTGAATTCGACGGAACGAGACTCGCTAGAAGGAGGGCATTAAGGCATCCCCCATCAACCAGCACGAGGTACCAGCTATGTTGAAAGATTTGGAAGATCTAAGGTGAAACGAAATGACTCAATAACGATGGCCGACATGCAATAGTCAAGATATCTGAGGATTGGCTGACTCTGGTTTCAGGACTTCCTTTGAACAAGAGCATGAGCAGATGGATAGACTCAGGCAGCATAGACTCGATATAGACTGTGTGATGCAGGAGGCACCACAAAGGGCTCTATAATGACTGTAAGCTTAACTAATCGGTGTAGTAAACTGAGAAACAACTACAGCTCCTAAGGTCCAACTATAGTCCCGACTCATAATGTATGGAGTGGAATGAATGCTCTATTCAAAGGCGACACAACAGCTACCAACTAGAAGTAGTAACCGTAATCCTGCCTAGCTTTTTGAAATATTTGATTTTTTTGGTCTTTTTCATATTTGGAGAAAGCTTGAAAAAGAATAAAATTGCTTATAGTACAGCAAATGAGGGAACGAGTGTCAAATAGCGAGCAGACTAGTCCTAAGTAGTGGAACATACCTATGATCAATGCAAGGAAACATGTGCAAGATGTGGACACTCAGGGGGGGTGTTCCCTCAGGGTCAAAAGGTAATCAAATTGTGGATGGAAAATGTAAGCTCTGTAGGGCTCGACAGGGAGAGTGCTCAGGCACCAAGATAATAATGAAGTAAGCAGGAGATGGCACAAGGCTCGAGCGGCAAGCAGAATGATGCAATGTAATCACAACTTGATATAAATGGGGGAGTCCTTATGGGAGATGGCTAGCATAATACAAAGTAGAATATGATTTTTTATCGCAACGTCATGGCGTAACTACAAAGGACTCCCAATCCTAAGGACAAACAACGGCATGGGCACCAGAATTCAAAAAGGGGTTCTAACTAGGGTACCCATGTTCAAAAAGGCCATACCACCACATAACAACACTTCTATAGCAGTGTGAAGGTTCCGTGTCAGTTAAGAAGCGGGGTCGCACCTATGGTTTATGAAAGTGGTCAAAAGGTAAAATGCATAATGCATGTGAAAATGACATCTAACCTATATGGCAGGTGTGAAACGTACCTTCCATAGGTGTGAAACGATTGGAAACAACTTCCGCCGAAGAGATCTGGTCAAAAGTGCTACTTCAAGACGTTAAATTAGTCCAAAACAACATATAATGGTGAAAACTATAGACAAGTGGGTCTTGAAAATTATAAATAGTAACAAAAATTTACAATTTACAATTTACAATTCATTTTTACTATTCACCCATTTGGACTTTTGTGGTTAGTTTTCACCTCAAAGTTCAGCTGCTGATTCCGGGAGCTACATGCATCCGATCAACGAATCGTCCAGAGCAGGTTGGTAATCTCATCCCCACCTTCCATTTCAATGTTTTTATTTCAATTTTCATTGGTTAAAATTTTTGTTTGGCCATGCCCTACATGGTCACGGCGCTACCCACGAGCTATAGGTATGCGGGTCGTGGGTAGGGATGGTTACGCACAGTCAACGTACATGTTAACCGAAGGTACCTACCTCTGTAATCACAATTGCCTGCGGGTACGACCATGAAGCTAGTTTTTTAAGAAAAACTGACTAAATCCTTGGGTTTTCTCTTTCTAGGATGGTTCTAGAGTGGAGAGAGAGAGAACATGACCTAGTGGATGAGGCCATTCATAACGATCTACGTGCACAACAAGCGCTACAAGCATGTGGTCTATATAAATTTTGGAGCCTAGGGAGTTTGAGGGTCCAAAACCTATTGCTTTGTCATTTGATAGACTATTGGGATGATGATGCACATAACTTCAACCTAAACGGGAAAATACTTTCACTGGAGGTGGAAGATATCTATTTCATTAAAATTTTGTCCCACCGAGGTGAGGTGGCAAGCCTTCAGTCTTGAACTGTGGGTGGTGGGATCACCATCCCCAACTATATAGAGAGGTATTGTGTTCCAAATACTCGAGAATTGGGGAGTCAGGTGCCCATCTGAGCCATAGTCAACCTAAGCATTAAGGTTGTCGTGGCAACTTTAGTGCGGATTACTGGTTCAAAAGCTCTTCACCAGGCATCCAGGCCAGTTATGTTCTATGCATCGCAATGTATGCAGGATTGGTGTACTACGCTACTAGGGTCCATGAAGACCCAGTTGACATAGTGCAAGCAGGGGGATGCGAACAAATTCGGCTATGGCAGTATTTTGTGTAGCTTCTTATTCGAGTGGGTTTCGGGGCTCAGTCTGAGGGTTGAGGTCCCTCCTCATAGTCTCCGCGACCCAGCCATGACCTGGTGGGTCGATGTCTTGACACGACAGGGTTGTGGTCATCAGGCATCACCATATACAGAGGAGTTCTTTCACTGGTGGGATCGATAGGTCATAGCGATAGATGACTACCCTTATGCAGGGATAGACTTCCAACAGGATCGAGACATGTCGCTCCCACTAGATGCAGCATTCGGAGACATCGGTGAGTACTCTTTTTAGGTTTTTTGTGTATTAAATTTTTATGGATTTTTTATTATAGATGTAAATGCAAAAATATTTTTGGGGGTAGTATCATATACTAATGTTTGACTCTTTTCTCACAGACAAGGGCCCAGTGAGACCCGATGGTTTTTCGAGACATCATCGCCAGGGCGGGGGTGATGAGATGGTAGGTGTTGCAGCAGAGTAGACACTACAGACTTTGTGGTCCAACCTATCATGAATGACTTCCCAGGTACCACGAGTAGAGGTGGCGCAGCTACCAGAGGATATGCAGTGCCAGGTAGTGGGGGGTGTCGAGCAATTGGGTGCAACTACTACAACATGTAGTGAATGCAGTGCATTACTTCTATGAGACACATCCTGTCGGGGAGGCAGCTAGGCCTCCTTGTAGGGAGTAGATATCTCGGGATCTCATATTTTGTATCGATATGTATTTTTTTAGGGCTACGGGCTCCATTTTTGTATGACACTACCATTTTTGGACATGTATTTATAAACTATGGTTCTTCGGTTCTACTATATGTGTGTATGTACAAATGTATGAATGTCTCTTATATTTGTGTGCTTAATTGTGAATGTGACAAATGCCAATCTAATACATAATTAGCATATGCATTAGATATATGATTAACACTTCTTGGAACATGAATGTATGTAATTGAAACAAAATGTCGTTCCAAGAGTCTTACCCTTAGGAATTTCCGTAGTAGTATAGGATCTCGCACACGGTACTGCCCGTTTAACTGAGACACAACTAGTTGTGAATCCAGGAAGACTTCTAAAGACTGGATGCCTTGTGAAATAGCATCCCGGAGTATCTCAATCACGGCACTATACTCAGCCACATTGTTAGATGTAGGACCGAGACAAGCACCTCTTGAAGACACAACTAGATGGTCAAGTGAATAAATAACCCAGGCATAAAAAGCAAGCTGTTGCGTATTACGGTTAGCACCATCCGCAAAACCTAAGAACGTAAGAGATTCCGCTAACATCTATCAATCAAATGGAAGTGAATCAGCAGATCCAAAACCCAAAATCAAGCTAAACTATGTAGATAAATAATTATACAATAGTATACAAAGGGCACTAGCTCGAACTAAAGGTTCAAGCGTAATACCGCTTGAGGTAGAGACCATTTCTAGACTCCTTCAAAACATTCCCTTCATAGTCTTCTAATTCATACGCTCCTTCTTCTAGGACATGCCTCACGATGTAAGGACCGTGCCACATGGGGTTAAACTTGCTTTCCCCCAGGGTTTCTTTATCTTGGTCATATAAGAGGACCAAGTCACCTTCAGCATACTGCCGGGGATGGACAGACCTATCGTGATGAACCTTAACATGACATTTATTGTCTTCTATAGCCACGGCGGCATCTCGACATTGCTCGTCAAGCTGCTCAAGGTGGATCAAACGTTGGTCAATATCTGTCATATCAGGAAGGAGCTCTATGGCTTGTTTAAGCACAGGTATTTCTCATTCAATCGATAAAATCGACTCCACACCGTGTATTAGTTGAAACGGTGAGAACTTGGTGGCAGTCTTGACTGCGGTTTGATATGCCCACAAAGTAGGATATAACATAATGTGCCAATTATTCTTACTTTGTTGGATGGTACGCTGGAGAATGGTCTTCAAAGACTTATTGACTGCTTCAACTTGACCATTCGCTTGGGGATAGTAAGAAGATGAGTGTTCTTGACGAAACCCAAGATTGAGAGACAAATCCTCCATCATCTTGCTCTAAAAGTCACTGCCATGGTCAGTGACAATCTCTTTTGGAATACTGAACCGAGTAATGATCTGATTGAACACGAAATGGGCTACAGTAGCACTGTTGGATTTTATGGTAGGCATGGCCTCATCCCATTTGGAAAAGTAGTCTACAGTCAATAAGATATGGTGATGCCCCCCAGCCGAAGCTGGTTTTCAAGCCATGAAATCCACCCCCCACTTGGTGAAGGGACTGACGGTGACAACCGGATGAAGGGGCGCTGGATGTGAGCGTATGTTCTGAGAAAACACCTAGAAAGGGTGACATCTCTTCACAGCATTAACACAATCCTTAAAGATGGAAGGCTAAAAATAACCAGCTCGCATAATACATTGGGCTGTCGCAAGCCCGGATAAATGACTGCCACACACCTCAGCATGGAAATTATTCAGCACGTGCTCCGCTTCTTCATGAGTTAAGCAACGACGGAGAATAGAATCCTTTCCCCGGCAATACAAAGTGTTTCTGACGATAGTATAATCTTTAGCATGATGTTTCACACGCCACCGCTTGTCCTGTGAATAGTACGAAGGGAACTTCAAAGTTTGGAGACATACAATGACATCCCCATACCAAGGGTCCTCTAATGAGATAAGAAACAAGTGTTCATGCACAAAGGAATCTTTGTGGATGACATCCTCATCAAGTCTCGGGAGGTCAGACATAAGTTCAACAAACACCAACGATTTAATTGATTTTGCCGAAGCAAACTCAAGTTCAAATTCTTGAAGAATTACAATCCATTTATTGTATTCCCCCCCATGAGATGTCATGATAACATGAAGTAAAATGGATTTATGTAAGCTAGGACCATGGGAATCATAATATAATGTCGTAACCGTTGGACTAAATGAATAGTCGCAAGCACCAACTTTTCCACATGAGTATATGTTAGCTCAGTGTCTACTAGATTTTGACTAAGGTAGTAGGTAACATGCTCAATGAGCGCATCATCATCCTGAACCAAGACCATGCCAATCATCTCTTGAGATGTGGCCACATAAAGGATAAAATCCCATGCGAAGTCTGGTAGACTAAGCACAGGGGCCGATATCAAAGCTTTCTTAAGGGCGTCGAAAGACTGCTGGGTTCGCTCATCCCATATAAAGGGTGTGTCTTTCTTTAATAAGCGCGTGAAACCTTTGGTAAGATTAGCATAATTGACTACGAAACGATGTACAAAAGTGGCTCTCCCTTGGAGGCTTTGAAGTTGTAACAAGTTGCGCTGAGGAGGCAACCGAAGTATTGCCTCAACTTTAAGAGGATTGACTCTAATACCCTCTTTAGACCCTATGAAGCCCAGAAGGCGACCAGTCCTTACAGCAAAGATGCATTTATTAGGATTCAATCAAATCTTGTAGTGTATACATCGTTCGAGAATAATACGGAGGTGCTTGGTGTGGTCCATGTTGAATATTGTAACTTCTAAGAATATTATATTTGTATATTATTTATTCCGGAGATGTTCCATACCTCCGATGTGATTATACTATGAATCCGGAGATGTTTATTCCTCCGGATTGGTTGTGGTAACTAGGTTTATTAGACCCACCATGTGGGGGTCGGCCCAGTCAGTTATAATACGGTATTTAACCTAATGGTTAAATACGAGCCTACATGTACTTGTGTAAAATACATGTCAGTGTAGTGTATAAATAGAGGAGGTATGTCCCTCATTTGATACACACACTCACTTGTGAAAGATAGCGCACTTGTCTGGGAGATTTGCTAAGGAGACAAAGTAGGAGGGAGCACATCTTGTATTTTGGTTGATCATCTTATTGAGGAAAGCTTTGCTGGGTTTTCTACCCCATGAGGGTTTCCCAGGGTATATTCTTTATCTATCTTGTGATTATGTTTCTTTCAGTGATCTTGATAGTCTATTTGGTTTAAACTTAACATGGTATCAGAGCTAGACTGAATAGGACATCTTTCACAAGGTAAGAATACCTCTCTCTCTCCGGTGAAAGTTAGGGTTTCAGCAAAAAGTTGGTTTTTTTGAATTCTGATTACATGGCTGGATAACCCTTCTCAAGACCATTCTTTTGAGCCCTAGATCAAACTTTTTGGTTGAGTAGAACTCCGAGAAATCAAAACCCTAATTCTACCAAAAGTACGATAAGTCAGAATTTGGGTTCAGAAAAAAGTTGGCATTTTTTAATTCTGATTACATGGCTGGATAGCCCTTCTCAAGACCATTCTTTTGAGCCCTAGATCAAACTTTTTGGTTCAGTATAACTCCGGGAAAGTCAAACCCTAATTCTACCAAAAGTGCGATAAAATTTTGTTCCAGATTCCGGAAAAGTGAAAAGTAACATTTCCAGGTAAGTCTACTATGTCTCTTGGAATCCCCCAAGAGAACATGGCTCCAAACACTAAGCTTGAAGATAATCTAGAAGGTATAGAGAATTTCCGGGCATGGAAATACAGAATTGGTCTCATTCTTGAAGAAAATGATCTTGCTCATTATATCAAGGAAGAAGTTGCAGAACCAGAAGGAGATGAAGCCAAAGAAAAGCACAGGAAGTATTTGATTAGGGAAAAGAGAATCATCGCTGATTCTATTAAAGACCACTTGATTCCCCAAGTGGCCTCCAAGAAGACTCCAAAGGAAATGTATGATGCCCTAGGAAGAATGTATGAAGGAAAGAACATCAATAGGAAGATGAATCTAAGGACTCAATTGAAGAGTACCAAGATGCACAAAGTAGAATCCATTCAAGACTACTTCTCAAGGGTTTTTACAAATCAAGGAACAACTAGATGCAATTGGTGATACTCTTGATGAGGATGAACTTGTGATGACTGCTCTCAATGGTCTCACTAGACCTTGGGAATCCTTCATACAAACCATGTGTGCCAAGAAAGAGAGCATGAAGTTTGATATAGTATGGGAGGATTGTGTTCAAGAAGAAGCTAGGGTAGCCAACAGAGAAGCTCTTCTCAAAGAGGATGACCAAGCTTTGGCCACCCATACCAAAAGAAGAAAAATAGGTCATCTCAAGAAAGCTGACCACAAAGGATCTCAACACTTCTCTAGACCTAAAAAGAGAAAAGGACCATTTCCAGTAAGAGATCTTTCCACAGTCAAATGCTACAACTGTGATAAGCTAGGACACATCTCCAGATTTTGTCCTTCACAAAAGAAGAATTTTGTCCACAAAAGACACCATGCACATATGGAAGAAAATGATAGTGAAGAAGAAGAAGAGGAAGAAGATGAAGAAGAAGAAGAGGTAGAGGTAAGGCCTAAAAGGAAAAGATATAAGGTGAAGAAAGAAGATCCAGAAGAATATGTTCTATTCTCTGCACTCTCTGGATCTATATCTCCTGGAGAAGATACATGGCTCATTGACAGTGGTGCTTCTAAGCACATGACAGGTCAAAGGAAGACATTCTCAAATCTTGAAGAAAAGTCTTCTACACAAAAGGTATCTCTAGGAGATGACTACCAATATCCCATCAAAGGAATTGGTGAAGCTAGCTATAAGCTAGATTCAGGAACACCCTTGAAGAAGAAAGACATCTCATATGTACCAGGTTTAAAGAAGAACCTTCTCTCTATCTCAGCACTAGATAAGAAAGGTTTTAGAGTAGCTTTCATAGATGGAAAAGTACTCATGTGGTCCAAAGGAAAGACAATTAAAGATGCAATTGTTATTGGTGAAGAAGAAGGAGGTCTCTATAAGCTCAAGGGCCATCCAGAAGCTGCCCTTGCTCATGAGATCTCTAGCCCCAGTGAGCTATGGCATAGAATATTAGCTCACACCAACTATAAAGCCTTACCCTATGTAAGCAAGGTAGTAATAGGATTACCAAATTTGAAAGCTGATCATGATGGCTCATGTAAAGGGTGTAAGAAAGGGGAAAATATCAAGAACCCCTTTCCAAAGAGTGAAACAAAGACTAAGAACATTTTAGAGCTAATACACTCAGATGTATGTGGACCAATGCCCACCACTTCTCTAAGTGGGTTTGAATACTATCTTTCATTCATTGATGACCATTCAAGGAAAACTTGGATAGACTTCCTAAAAGGTAAGAATGAAGTCTTTGGAAAATTCAAAGAGTTCAAGGCTCTAATAGAAAATCTATCAGATAAGAGAATCAAAATTCTCAAAACAGATAATGGCGGAGAATTTACCTCAAAGGAATTTGAGGACTTTTGTAAAGAAGTTGGAATTAAAAGGGAACTAACTACTCCATACAATCCCCAACAAAATGGGGTGGCTGAAAGGAAAAATAGAACAATCATGGAAGCTGTAAATACCATGATACATGACCAAGATCTTCCCATGTATCTATGGGCTGAAGCAGCCAAGACAGCAGTATATGTGCAAAATAGATTATCTCATAGTGCTCTTGATTTCAAAACTCCAGAAGAAGTGTTTACAGGTAAGAAGCCTGAGGTAAGTCATCTTAAAATATTTGGGTGTCCTGTGTACATCCACATTCCAAAAGAAAAGAGAACCAAGTTGGACCCTTCTGGTAAGAAGGGGATTTTTGTTGGTTATTGTGAATCATCCAAAGCCTTTAGAATTTACATTCCAGGTTTTCATCACATAGAAATAAGTAGAGATGTAATGTTTGATGAAGAAGCAGCTCTCAAGAAATCCAGGAAGTGCCAACTTGAAGAAATCTATGAAGAAGATACTTCTCCCAGAATCACAGAGGCTGTGCCCATTCCTGAAGATGATTCTCCAGAGGATCATGATATGTTGGAACCATAAGAGCCTCCTATTTCAAACTTATCTAAGAAAAGAAGGCCAGCATGGGCTAGAGATATTATTCAAGGGGCTGAAAGATATGGAGCTCCTGAAGGCTCCACTAGAGAAAGAAAGAAACCAAAGCTAGTGTCCAACTACATGGCTTTAATGTGTGATCTTGTGGATCAACTACCTACCAGCTATGAAGAGGTAGCTCAGAAGAAAGAATGGGTAGAATCAATGACAGAAGAATATCATTCAATAATGAAAAATGATGTTTGGGATATAGTCCCCAAACCAAAAGATAAAAGTGTGGTTTCTTCCAAATGGATCTTCAAGATAAAACATGCTGCAGATGGTAGCATTGAAAAATACAAGGCAAGATTTGTAGCCAGAGGATTCTCTCAGAAGGAGGGAATTGACTATGAAGAAACATTTGCACCAGTTGCTAGGTATACTTCAATTAGAACTATCATGGCACTTGCATCCATGATGAAGTGGAAATTACACCAAATGGATTTTAAGACAGCTTTTCTAAATGGTGTAATTGAGGAAGAAGTATACATAGAGCAACCACAAGGGTTTGAGGTTAATGATGGAAGGACTCATGTATGCAAACTGAAAAAGGCATTATATGGGTTGAAACAAGCTCCCAGGGCTTGGTACGGAAGGATTGACAATTTCTTAACTAGCATGGGCTTTACCAAAAGTAAAGCTGACCCCAATCTTTATCTCAAGGTGATGGATGATGAACCAGTTATATTGTTGTTATATGTAGATGATCTATTTCTAACTGGAAATGAGAAACAAATTATTGAAAGCAAGAAGAAGCTTTCTTCATAATTCGAGATGAAAGATCTTGGATTAATGCACTACTTCTTAGGCTTAGAAGTATGGCAAGAACCAAAAGGAATCTTTCTAAATCAAGGTAAGTATACTGTGGAGATTCTCAAAAGATTTGATATGTTGGAGTGTAAATCCATGGCCACTCCCATGGACTCCAACTTGAAGTTGTTAGTTAATGATTCATCAGAATTAGTGGACATAACCTTATACAGACAAATCATTGGATCATTGATGTACTTAACTAATACTAGGCCTGATATATGCTTTGCTGTAAATACCCTAAGTCAGTATCTAGTAGAACCTAGAAAGGTCCACTTAATAGTTGTAAAGCATGTAATGAGGTACCTAAAAGGTACATTAGATTTTGGCCTATATTATCTCGGAGGTCATGAACTCAGGTTATATGGTTACTCAGATTCTGACTGGGCAGGTAGTGTCTCAGATAGAAAAAGTACTTCAGGTGGATGTTATGGTCTTGTATCTGCCATGATTTCCTGGTTCAGCAAGAAATAATCTAGTGTGGCTCTCAGTACTGCTGAAGCAGAATATATAGCTGCCTGCTCTGCCAGCTGTGAAGCAATATGGCTTCGAAAACTTTTATCTGGAGTGTTTGACTTAGAAATGGATCCCACTGTGATTATGTGTGATAATCAAAGCTGCATCAAGATGACTGAAAATCCTGTGTTTCACGATAAGTCAAAACACATAGAGATCCGATACTTTTATATACGAGATATGGTGCAGAGAGGAGCTATCAAGCTCGAGTATATAAGCACTGAGGATCAAATTGCTGATATCTTGACCAAACCTCTGTCTCGAGTAAATTTTGAACACTTTCGAGACAAGCTTGGTGTAGTTCAAAAGGGACCCTCTTCGAAAGGGGGAGTAGCATAGTATCTAATAACTAGTCTGTCTCATCAATGATGAGGATACCTTTTTACTGCACTTAGTTACTTAGAATTATTTAGACTTAGGACTCTTATATTTTTTTGATGATGATGATGATACATGTTTGATGATGATGATACATGTTTTGATATACATTTTGATGATGATGATGATACATGTTTTGATATACATGTTTGATGATGATGATGATACATGTCTTGATATACATGTTTGATGATGATGATACATGTTTTGGTTATACATGTTTTGATGATGAGAATACATGTTTTGTTATACATGTTGTGAGGGGATTGGATCATCCCTGGACTTCAGTCCTAAAGTTGAGCCGTAGACATGAGGTCTCCGATAACTGAACGATAGAACTAGATCATCCCTGGACCTTGGTTCAAAAGGTACACGATAGGACTGGATCGTCCCTGGACTTCGGTTCAAAAGGTACACGATGGGACTGGATTGTCCCTGGACCTCGGTTCAAAAGGTACACGATAGGACTGGATCGTCCCTGGACTTCGGTTCAAAAGGTACACGATAGGACTGGATCGTCCCTGGACCTCGGTTCAAAAGGTACACGATAGGACTGGATCATCCCTGGACCTTGGTTCAAAAGGTACACGATAGGACTGGATCGTCCCTGAACTTTGGTTCAAAAGGCACATGATAGGACTGGATCGTCCCTGGACCTCGGTTCAAAATGTACATGACAAATCCTAGAATTGCTCTAGGTTACATCCAGCATGAAACAGGGCTGGCTCTGTAGATGTGATACATCCAGCATGAAACAGGGCTGGCTCTGTAGATGTGATACATCCAGCATGAAACAGGGCTGGCTCTGTAGATGTGATACATCCAGCATGAAATAGGGCTGGCTCTGTAGATGTGATACATCCAGCATGAAACAGGGCTGGCTCTGTAGGTATGATACATCCAGCATGAAACAGGGTTGGCTCTGTAGATGTGATACATCCAGCATGAAACAGGGCTGGCTCTGTAGACGTGACACATCCAGTATGAAAGAGGACTGGCTCTGTGACAGTAAATCATAGATCTGATCTAGGTCACATCCAGTATGAAAAAGGACTGGCACTGTGGTTGGGATTAGATCATCCCTAGACATGAGACTTGTCTTAAAGAGATAAGGATTGATCATCCTGGAACTTGATCTGGATTGTATCATCCATGGACCTATGTCCTAAAGAGAGCAGGATTGATCATCCTGTAATATGATCGTGTGATGACGATGCTGATGATCGTGTGATGATGATGATGATGATCAATGTTGATTATCATGTGATGACGATGCTGATCGTGTGATGTTGATGCTGATGATCGTGTGATGACGATGTTGATCATGTGATGGCGATGCTGATGATCGTGTGATGACGATGCTGATGATCGTGTGATGACGATGCTGATCGTGTGATGACGATGCTGATGATCAAGTGATGTCGATGTTCCAGTAACTAGTTGAGTCACTGATTATGATGAACTGAAGAAAGCTTCCGATGATATATAGATGTATCATGTATGATGTATGACTCGTTGCTCTTGCGGATGCTGTTATAATATCCTTCTCGTTAAGGGGGAGTGTTGAATATTGTAACTTCTAAGAATATTATATTTGTATATTATTTATTCCGGAGATGTTCCATACCTCCGATGTGATTATACTATGAATCCAGAGATGTTTATTCCTCCGGATTGGTTGTGGTAACTAGGGTTATTAGACCCACCATGTGGGGGTCGGCCCAGTCAGTTATAATAGGGTATTTAACCTAATGGTTAAATGCGAGCCTACATGTACTTGTGTAAAATACATGTCAGTGTAGTGTATAATTAGAGGAGGTATGTCCCTCATTTGATACACACACTCACTTGTGAAAGATAGCGCACTTGTCTGGGAGATTTGCTAAGGAGACAAAGTAGGAGGGAGCACATCTTGTATTTTGGTTGATCATCTTATTGAGGAAAGCTTTACTGGGTTTTCTACCCCATGAGGGTTTCCCAGGGTATATTCTGTGTCTATCTTGTGATTATGTTTCTTTCAGTGATCTTGATAGTCTATTTGGTTTAAACTTAACAGTCCACTCTCTTGTGAGAATGGGCGGCAAGATCATCCAAGAAAACCTCCAGAATTTTTTTAAGATCGTGAAAGGCGTAGGTCATGGCACGCTGAAACGTAGCTCCAGCGTTTTTAAGGAAAAAGGGAATTTTACGATATGAAAACATTCCCCAAGGACAAATGAAAGCTATCTTATGTTGGTACTTGGGTTTGATCTGGATCTGATTATAACCCGAAAAGTCGTCCATGAACAAAAAAATCTCACTCCCCGCACAAGCATCTAAGATATTATCAATGAATGGAGTGGGGAAATTTTCTTTCAGACATGCACGGTTTAAATCTCTAAAATCATTGCATACGTGGATCGTTCCCTACTTCTTATCCACAGGAGCGGGGTTTGACACCCATTCGGTAAGGGGAACGAGGTAGATAAAACCAGCTTTGAGCAGTTTCTCCACCTCTACCTTGATAGCGGCTTCCTTCCTAGGGTTCACAACACGTAAGCATTGTTGAACCAGTTTAGTGTTGGGATACATTCTAATCTCATGTTCAACAATGTGGGGGTCTATTCCTGGCATCTCCTAATATGACCAGGCGAAAGCTTCCCAGATTTTTGTAAACAATTCAGTGTAAATAGAAATCTCCTCAGGAGTGCAATCGTCACCGATGTATACATTCTTGACCTTTCCAGGAGTACGAGAGATGTTGATCGACGTAGTCGAGGAAATATTAGCCATATTCCCCTCTACAAAAATATCATGCGACCCTAAAAGAGCCACAGGGTGACCAACCATCTTTGCTAGAGTCATCCTAAACTCTTCTTGTTCGGTAAGCTCGAGGTTGGGAAGGAAATAAGAGCGATGGTGCATATCCTCCCAAGGCCTCTCACTACCACACATGGCCTCCATAATAGCTTCATCTTAAGGCGAAGTATCATCAAGGTAGTCATGTGAACAAGACGAGTTGGCTACCCAAATAGGCAGCGTAATGGGATCTTCCTCGACTGTCTGAGAAGAAGAAAGATCCATCTCTACAGTGGCTTGTTGAATATTCTAGTAAGAAAGCTCAGCTACAGACAGTGGCATAGACATCCCGACGTGTGCAATGTCTCCTGACATGGAACTCGTGGACAGTAAAGTCCATGGATCATTAAAATAGGAAGTCCGGAACTGCATATTATGTAGAGGAGACGCATCGTCGGAAATGGTTCCAGTAAAATTCACAGGTGCAGGAAAATCATAAGTTCCCATTAATCAAGGGTACATACCGACACCCATGTTCCCAGTTGCCGGCTGAGAATGAGTAACCTGTGGGACTACGGATCCCATGGATGGTGTGGAAGGGGAATTAATGAAATCCAGCTGATCAATGGTCACAATCTTGCCTTCGTGAGGAAAGCAGATAACTCTGAATACAGTAGACGCGATAGCCTTCATAGCGTACATCCAATTCTGACCCAGTAAAAGGTTGTAGTCAATGGGCGCATCAACCACCTCGACTTCAATAGGTACAGATTTACCTCCCAAGAAGACAACAAGGGAAGCGATAATTCCATGTGGCTTAAATGACTGACTGTCGAATGTAGTGAGAGTGGTTCTAGACGCGAGTAGAGGAGGAGAGCCAGGAGCTTTCCAACAAGCTAGTGACATTACTGATGTAGAAGCACCTTCGTCAACCATCATACATTTGACAAAATTCAGAAGGAACGCCACCTAGATTTGAAAATCCATGTGGTAAGGTAAGCGAGGTTGAACATCAGTAGTGTCGAACTTGATAACACTGGGACTTCCCCCATCCTGAACTCCTAAAGCACTCAAAAGGGCATGCTTTTGAGAAGGACAGGCCTACAAAACTTCAAGAGCCGACATGGCACATGGGGTTTGGCCAATATCTTCCACGATGAAGTAGTTATGGGTGGCTCGAGCATTAGGATTATGTGTAGAGTTCTTAAGAACACCTTTCGGTATCTGTGACATATTAGAGGGCTTCTCAATATGCAAGGAATTGTCAGGAGGAGGGGAAGGCTCACTCCCCATATTAGGTTGTGGTGCCCCATAATTACATTGACGAGTGGCAACACTAACCTCCGATTGAACCATATTCACACATCCATAACCACTAGTATTGGAAGAAGACGTTGCCGTCTCAGTAGGTCCATAACAAGTGGTGGGAGCATGCAAAGACATGTTTTGATGATGAGGAAGGGGATCCTTTAACACAGCTTGTCTCTATTTCAAATCCTTCGATGCTTCTTCGATTCGAGGACATAAGTGAGTAAGATGATCTTCCCCACAAAGCTTGCAAGGAAACTTCACCTTATGCCTAGGTTTATGATCCTCACCAGCATTTATGCCTTCCCGACGAGGGTTGGAATTCTCCTTACGAGGGGTATTGTGATTTCTATTATTGTTATTCCCATTGTTTCCACCCTTACGGTTGTTTCTCCCCTTTTTCTTACCACCAAGTTTCTGGTTACCTAATGGTTTCGTTGATTGCACATTATGTACATCCGACGACGGGGTCAAAGTGGACAAGGTGTGAACCTGTCCGGGAGTAGATTGGTTTAGCGACAAATTTTTCATTTGATTAGCCACCAAATCTACAGGGCAAGTACTTGCGGATCCCACGATGCCATCGGCATGTGGTCCAGGAACTGACTTGGGCTCATTTCATCTTCACAGTGTGTCAGGAATGATGTCGTACAAAATGCCAAACTGAGAATATAATAAATCCAATTGCTGGACTTTTAAGATGGCTTGGTCTTCAGACATAATACCAGACATCGAAACATCCTTAGCAATATATGGGAGTAAATACTCGAGGAACCATTCCAACAGAAACTCTGGAGGAATGTTGGCTTTCACTAATCTCTTCTGCCGATGCCACTCTTGAACATGGTCAGAAATATGTGTGGCCTTGTTCTGACGGATGGTAGACAAAATTTTAGTACCAATATCATAGCGAACCGAAAACTGGAAATGATCCAAGAAAACCAAAGCAATCTCATTAAAACCCCTATAAGTGTTTCCAGGAATCTCAACATACCACTTCGTGGCTACCCCCATGAGGGTGCGTTGAAATAGTTGTAATCTAATGGAATCGTGATTCAACGAGTTGAAGGAGCACCAAAGGTGAAATGTTGTGACATGATCACTTGGGTCCTCACCACATTTCCCCTCAAACTTAGGAATGTCCGAAGGGATATTGGTAGGGACCGGCGACCAATTAGGTTCATGACACACCAGATCATTTGTGAGCTTCGAAAGATAAGGAAGATTCAAATGTGCAAGGAACGGGAGCTACGGCTGGAAAGCTTGATTATAAGCGCCCATAAAAGGTTGGTTAAATGGAACCGAATTATAAGGTGGACCAAAAGCTTGACCATGAGCATTAAACTGCTGAAAATGAGGACCTGACGAACCATAAGGTTGATAACCTCCTCCGACCTGACCCATATGAGAGTAAGCAGGTATAGAAGTGTTTTGGGCACCATATTGAGGTGGGTTGTACTGGTGGCCAACACCGACGGTATTGTAGTAAGGGTTGCCACCATAAGTATGGGGCATATACGTACTATTCATAGTGGGGACCGAGTTGTAATGACCATAATGGTGAGGTATGTTCCCACCCCCAGCATTAGGATTAGCGTGGGAAGTCATGTGGTGACCATAAGCATGAGATGTATTCCCAACCCCAACATTGGTGTTACTAGTAGCAAGAATGGTGGCGTTATGACCATGAGGATAAGATATATTCCCACCTCCTACATTAGTATTACTAGCAATGGGAGTGGAAGCAAAAGTATGTGGTATATTCCCACCCCCATGGTTAGGAGGAGCATTAACATTCGCGAAAGTGGTCCTGGGTTGATGGGTAGTGACATGTGTATTAGGTATTGGATGGTGATTCGTGTTGCGAACAATGTTCCTATTAGGTTGGGTATCCCTAGGAGGCGTTTGTCTTCCAACATTAGCATTGTTAAGAGGAATATGACCGGTCCCCATACTATGTGTGTGAGTGGACAACGTGGTGCCCCCGGCGAGGATATTTCCCCCAGTGGGTGCAGTGTTGCTAACACCATGAATGGCACCAGCATGACTATCAAAATCAGTGGAAGGCTCAACTGTGCTGTAATTTGGCATACCATATGAGAACGCGGTAGGGTTGACCGTAAGGCCTGTGTCATCATGTAACTCTGGCATCCCATATAAATAATTATGTGGAAACGAAGGATTGAATGGGTCATCCTCGGGTGGATTTGGACCAAACAAACTAAGACGAGTCTCGGGTGGATCCGGACCAAACAAGCTAGGTTGGGTCTCAAGTGGATCACCGCCCCACGTCTCATGAGGAGTAGGGGTGTCAGAAGTGTGCTCAACTCTACCCGAAGGACTGGTTGGGACTTCTCCTATGATAGAGTGTGCATTCATGGCGTCGATAACGTATGTCTCATAAGAATCCAAAGATTTGGAGGGAGCCCGGTGGCGTCCCTTCTTGACATGAAATTTAAGCTCGGCGGGTGGTAAACCAGCCAACCAACGAGATCGATGGGGAGCAGGAATTTGCGCCACGATATTTCCGAAGAGACTATAAAATCAAAACGTCACCTAAAGGCCAATTATCGATCAAAAAACAATAAATAAAAAGAACACACCTAGAGAAACTATATCCAAGAGAAGACAAACAAAGTGGATAAATGAGACACTTGAGACTCCCAAACTATAGCCAGAGGTAACAGGATCAGTTATAGAGACACCCAGGCTTCACTATGTGCAAAGATACGTAACCCTCGGCAACAAACAACTGTGTTGTCCAATCCCTATCTGACTCAGGACACAAACATCATAACCACTGCAAGTACCCTATGCGATACCTAGGTAAGGAAACTATGGTCACTGCAATATAACCAATGCTCAGGGGGACAGTCGCAGGTGGGATCTATCATATGGGTAGAGTAGCTGAGCCCAAAACTCAATGAGGGTCAAATCCCCCAAGAGTCCCTAGATATGAACAAATCCTGGAAATATCTCCCACGTTCATCCGGTAGCTTCAAATGTCCCTGTAGCTTCAACCTGTAACTAAAGACTCCATTGTAGATCCAAATGAAAGGTATGAATGGCATCTCCAATTTCCAATTAGGATGGGAATCTTTCACCCTCGAAATTGGTGCTAAGGCAAGTAGACTAGCTCTCTACTAGCTCTTCTCTCCAAATGCAAAATGAAAAATGTAAAATGATCAAAAGCTACCCTCCTTCTTTGTTATTGTCTTTTATAAACTTCTAAGGTCCTCCATGGGTCGAATTCATTCCAATTTCTTCATTCCAACTCAAGTTGGGAAGAGATTCCAATGTGTGCCACTTGTCCCTCCAATTCTAGCCTCCTCCTCCACCAAACTCGAATAGGTGTCTCTTTGGCTTCCCTAAATCCCTTGAGCGCCCTCTTGGAGGCTATTTTTAGCCCTGACATGTCATATATGCCATATGTTAGCCATCGGGTCTGATTTTGTCATAAGTGTCATAGGCATCTTCATCATTGGTGTCATAGAAGCTAGGGAATCTAGCCCAAGTGTTCCACTAGCTCCAAAATTCCTATTCCTCTCCCATGGGAGTTAATCTTCCTCTACAATTCAACCTCATTGATTCAAGCCAAGTGATATGACCTTCCAAATATCCCAATAATAGTGGACTCCACCTTGGATTCGAATGGGTGAGAGTGGAATGCCATGTGGCATGGGGAATATATCTTTTTGGGTGTCCCACACCACCAATCTGTCTCCATGACCAAGTGCCATCTTATTTTCTCGCCATAAATATTTATTTTTCCCCTATTAATATATTTATTCCCAAACCAAAGTCCCTTTGGGTTTATTAGTCTCCTTATTCCAATTTTAATGTCTCCACCCCAACCTAGGAAACTAGTAGGTTGGTGGAATTTTACCTACTTGAGATTTATTTGAATGGGGACATTACAACTCGTCCTATGTAAAATCCACACATATGCTTCATCCTAGATCCATCACATGCATTTTGCATCAAGTAAACTCCCTAGAATTACAAGAACACTTCCGCACTCGTGTACCAAGACCCTGCCGATCTTGTGGCAATACCTCTCACTTCTCGTTCTGATGCCCCATTCTACGTGTTGAATGAGAATCTCACCTCAAAATGATGAGACTCCAATATCAACTTTCCTTCGTCAATATGGTCAAACATGGTTCACAAACTGAGGAAGAAATCCCCACCTTACCAGATACCATCAATGTTGAATCCCCCTTCGTTGAAATCCTCACTTGTATTGATACCTCTTCATCCGACAAATACATGAATCACCCACAAGCATTCCCAAATCCTTAAAAAATGTCTAGGGATCCCTATGTTAAAGGAATAGATGACCTCCCATGAATTTTCAAACCCCCTCCCATCATACCAGCATGGGAGAGAACATGACTCTAAATCCGGACATCTAGCCCCATACTTAGTAAACAAACATTCATATAAAATGAAGATGAACATATGCAAATGCATAAATATTTGAAAACACAGCAGAATTAAATTCTATTACACATCCATCATACACTCAAGATATTCATGTCATTCATTGAATAAATACATTGCAGAATTTAAACACATGAGAGTACTTATCTTCAGCAAAGTAGTCCCGAGGAACCAGCTATGCAACTGCAACGTTCCACCCAACCCTAGGCCAGTTGTGCTTATCAATCTCTTGATACAACTGCCACCCCTAAGCTGGGCATGATTTCTACAAGGAACCAAGTAACAGCAGACTCACACATAGCCAAACATATACCAAATTGAGCCAATCCAATCTACAATTGGGTTTATCAGGATGCTAGGAAATTGAAAGGAATAATTGCTAAGCTAGTGAGCTCCAGCATAGAGCCATGGATACCTCTACAAGATCTATCTAGCTTGGCACCCACAATGCCTACACACCCCACTCAAGGAAGTATTCCCTTCACCAATACACAGTCCCTCAGGCCATACCTTCCAATCTAGAGTGTCCAAGGTGTGCATAGAAGAGTAGCCAACTCTCTTGATCTTCTTGAGAGGTTATTTTCCCCACTAGGTTTATCTAGCCAATTCTGTCCACTACCACTCCAAATTTCTTGCTCACAGGTTCAAACCAAAACAGGGATGCATATAACAGCAAAAGTATAAGTGCTAAGAATGAAGAAACATTTTTTATAGTGAGATTCCCAAAGATGGGGTTTCTACCAATTCAGAAAAAATGTGGGCAACCAAAACGAAATGGAAAAATGGGGAACAACCCTGGGAAGCCAAATCCGTTTTCAGAAAAATGTCCATGGACATTCTGTGGAAAAAACGATCTCCATAACATCCCCAAATTGTGGTCCTCCTCTCCCAGCCACTGTATATCCCAAAAACGAGCTCCCATCCATGGAAAAATGCAGGAAAATGATGAAAAATGTGATGGGGAAATCCTAGCTAGTTCAGACTACGTGAGAGAGCAAAGGCCATGGGTTCAGAATGCTTTTTGGCACCATTTTCTGGGTGTTTTCTTGCCCATGAAGCAAAAATACGATTTTCCATATTGACGGCTTGCCCATACATGAAATTGACTGCCATATCTCCCCATCCCCAAGGCATTAACTGCCTCAACCAACTCTTGGAAGAATTTAATGATTGGGTGCATAAGCCAAAATGGGTAGTTGAGGGTTTATGGGTTTTCTCTTTGACACATTGGTTAACACTATTGGCTCAAGGGTTTGAATAATTTTCCTCCCTATTCCTTATAAAAATCATGCCCCCATCTCTTTGTCGCATTGCATAGCTAGTTGTGGATATTTCATTAAAATACGTATTTACATGATGTATTAATTTACATTGTGCATGCCCAGCACAAGAACCTTATGCATCTATTTTAATTTTCGATACATGAAACACTAAATCGATAGAGGGGCCTTGGCCTTGAGCTCCTCACCATGATTAATAAAAATATTTACATCATTTAAAATTTTAATGCAATAGGGTCAAAATCGGGATATTACATTCCCCTCCCCCTTACATTAGCACTGTCCTCAGTGCTCCTCAAAATTGAACAAAAATGGATATGCCACTCTCATGACATCCTCCAGCTCCCATGTAGCCTCATCAGGACCGTAATGCTTCCATTGCACCTTTACCTATCCGATGGCTCGGTTCCGGAGCAATGTTACCCTCTTGTCTAGGATGCGCAATGGATCAGTTTGGAACTCTCCCTCGAGTTCCACCTGGATCACATCCCAATTAATCACATGGTTAGGATCATGTACATATTTCTTAAGCAAAGAGACATGAAAAACATTATGAGCTCTAGTGCTAGCAGGAAATGCAAGTCTCTATGCAACTGGCCCTATTCTTTCAAGCACTTCAAATGCCCCACAATATCTAGGTGATAGCTTGGAACAACCCCCAAGCTTCAAGGAAATCTTCCTTGGTCTCACTCTAAGATACACATGATCCCCAACACTGAATTCCCTATGCACTCTAAGCTTATCTGCATAGATTTTCTGTCTATCCTGGGATGCTTTTAAATTCTGTATGATCTTCGCAATCTCTTGTTCCATTTCCTCTAGCAATTCCGGCCTAAGTACAATTATGTTCACTGGATTATCCCAAGTCACTGGTGTCCTACACATTCTGCCGTAAAAAGCCTCATATGGACTTATTCCCAATGATGCTTGTTTCCCATTGTTATATGCAAACTCTACCAAGTGTAGATAATCCTCCCACTTTGATGGTTTGTCCATAACATACATGCGAAGCATGTCTTCAAGCACTTGATTTACTCTTTCTATTTTCCCATCTGTTTGAGGATGGTATGCGGTACTAAAGTTCAACTGTGTACCCAAATCTGCAAAGCGACCTTTCCAAAAATTGGAAGTGAACTTGGTATCCCTTTCAGAAATTATTGCCTTAGGAAATCCATGTAATTTGAAAATTTCCTTCGTGAAATTATTTGCAATGGCATTGGCTTTATGTGTGGACTTAACCAGTATAAAATGTGTTGCCTTTGTTAACTTGTCCACCACCACCATGATGGAATCATGTCGTCTCACCATCATTGGAAAACCTATAATAAAATCCATGGAAATTACTTCCATTTTCCATTATGGAATTGGCAATGGATGCAATAAACCTGCTGGGTGTTGGTGTTCAACCTTCACTTGTTGACATTTCATGCACCTAGAAATGTATTCAGCGATGTCCTTCTTCATTCCTTGCCAGAAATAATATTTTCTTGCTGTAGCAATTGTTTTCTAATATCCTGGGTGACCGGAGTATGGAATTTTATGGATTTCATCCATAACAATCCTCCTCAGGTCTGCCACCTTTGGAATATAGGCTCTATTCTTATAAGTAAGAATTCCATCTTCTTCCAAATGGTATCCTTAATAATTCTTTTCAAGGTCTTGCTGCTGCAACTTGCCCTTTATCTACACATACACTTCATCTTCAACCATATGGTTAACAATCTACTGCCTCAAATCTGGTTGGCAAGTGCTAAGCGCTGCCACATGCATTTCCTGTACTTTCCTACTGAGTGCATCAACCACCTTGTTTTCTTGCCCTTTTATGTGTTAGATTTAAAAATCAAATTCACACAAAAATTCCAACCATCTAGCTTTCCTAGCATTTAAAGTTGGTTGATCAAACAAGTACTTCAGACCACAATGGTCTATTCTTAGCTAAAATTTTCTTCCCATTAAGTAATGCCTCCACATCTTTAAAGCATATACTATGGCTGCAAGTTCTAAATCATGAGTAGCATATCTTTTCTCGTGCTCCTTCAACTTTCTCGAATCATAGCATACCATGTGGTTGTCTTGCATAATAACTCCTCCAAGTCCTTGATTGCATGCATCGCTACACACCATAAAGTATTTTTCTAGGTCTGCAATCTTCAAGATTGGTGCACTCGTAAGAAGATTCTTCAACCGTTGGAAACTTTCCTCACATCCTGATGACCATTCAAACTTTATTCCCTTCTTTTGCAAAGAAGTGATCGGGTTTGCGACCTTGGAGAATCCTTCAATAAACCTTCTGTAGTAACCAGCAAGGCCCATAAAAGATATCACATCTGTCACATTCCTTGGAGTTGGCCAATTCATAATAGCTTCAATCTTCTCAAGGTCCACAGATATTCCTTCATCTGAGATAATGTGACCCAAGCAATGAATTTTATCTTTATAAAAGTCACATTTGCTTAACTTTGCATACAGATTATGCTCCCTTATCCATTGCAATGTCATTCTCAAATGTTCTTCATGCTCTTCTTCATTCTTAGAATAGATGAGAATGTCATCCAGAAAAACAAGAACAAACTTGTCCAAATACTTGCTAAAAACACTATTCATGAGACACATGAATGTAGCCAGTGCATTTGTGAGACCGAATGGTACCACCACGAACTCATAGTGTCCATACCTAGTTCTAAATGTTATCTTATGAATATCTTCCTCTTTGATTCTTACTTGATGGTAACCTGACCTTAAGTCAATCTTTGAAAATACTCTTGCTCCTCTCATTTGATCAAAAAGGTCATCAATTAGGGGTAATGGGTATTTGTTCTTCATAGTGACCTTGTTCAACTATCTATAGTTAATATATAACCTGAGTGTTCCATCTTTCTTTTTCACAAATAGAACGGGTGCTCCCCATGGGGACACACTTGGCCTGATATATTTCTTTTCCAACAACTCTTATAACTGCATTTTCAATTCTAGCAATTCTGGTGTACTCATCATGTATGGTGTCTTAGACACTGGTGCTTCTCCTGGCACAAGTTCAATTGTAAAATCAATGTCTCTCTTTGGAGAAAGTCCCGGAATATCATCAGGAAAAACATCCCTAAATTCCTGCAATACATGATAGTCCTCTAACATAGGAGTTTCATTTTCTGTTGCCTCCAAAACATGGGTTGCATACAATTGACAACCCTTTCTATAGAACTTCTTCAGCTGCATGGTTGAAACCTGCCTAACAGAAGTCACCTTTGGAATTCCTTTTACAACCCTTGGGTTTCCTTCTTCGTCCATGCATTCAAAAGATCCATCTCTAAGGGACATTTCTCTACAATTTCACTAACTTTTCTCTTGGTTCCAGTGGCTAGTTGAACTAACCATGATTTACTATGCTTTGATTTCTTAAAAGCACAAGTCTCAACAATTTAAGGAGTGAGATAACTGTGAGTAGATCCAGGATCAATCAAAATAGAAACAGATTGCTTAGCAATCTTACCTTCAACTTCAACAACAGTTGATTGATGATCTTCCTGGCGGTCGTCTAGTGTTGCATAGATTCTAGGGATTGTCCTCGCCACTTGACCCACAATTTCATCTCCTTAAATGTTGTGAACTTGATTTGCATTCCCATTCCGATGTGGAAAGTTCCTAATCATGTGGTCTCCTCCACAACCCCAACATTGAAGTGGTTCTCTTGGATCCTTTGGATCTCTTGGCTTGTCTCCCATCATCCTAGTTGGCTTAGTCACAACTTGTGATGGCTGCCCTTGCTGATTTTTGGTATGAGGAGGTTTGAAACCTTTCTTCCTTTGGTCAAATGCCTCATTTTTCTTGTCCTTCCATGCCTTATGGAAATCAGGTTTGCTTTTGTTTTGATCATAGCAATACTTGGCCTTCCTTATTGCCTCTTCTAGAGTTCGAGGATCATCAAATTCAATTCTATCTTTATATGACTGAGGTAGCCCACTTAGAAAGCGCTGAATTTTCACCTTATCATCTCGAATATACTTGACATACCTCAGCAATTCCAAGAACTTGTTTGCATACTCTTCCCTGTTCAATTGTCCCAATCTCAGCTCATGGAACTCTTTGATCTTGTCATCATAGTACCTATTAGAGAGGTACTTCTGCTTGAAGTATTTCTTGAATTGCTTCCACGCAATCTTTCTTTCATTAATCTTCTTCACTTTCCTGATGTATTCCCACCATATAGATGCTCGTCCATTCAAGTTGAAGATGGTGACCCTTGCCTTCATATTTCCAGAGTATTCTTGGACTTGGAAATACTTTCTCATCCCAAGAAGCCAAGCATTACATAATAATCTTTCACCCTGTGAGCATCGGCATTCTTTGGCCTATATGATCCATTTCAATGACTCAAATCCACTTATATCCTTCAGAGATATTAGTTTGCCCTATTTTTGTTCCTACCCGCATGTTGCATCACTATAGCATGTGTACCCACGAGTTGCATCACTATAGCCCGTGGGTATCAAGTAAAATGGTAAAAACCACTATTAATTACTTTTTACTCCCAAAAAGCGGTCATTGGGTGACCTTTGGCTCTTCATCTGCCCGAGTAACATCTCGATGTGTCCTTTCACCTACCTTTGAGAGGACTATATATTGAGCACATATGGATTATGGATGGGAGAAAGAAGAGAATAGCAAGAGAACTCTAGTGTATTTTTTCCCTATCTTGAGTCTGCACTCATTGATCCTTGTAGTTATGGACCATTTATGTTCACCTTCCAAACTCCTTTCTAGTTTGAGTTTGCCATTCATGGAGGATTGAAGTGGTGGAGGCACAAGTGGATTGATCTAGATCTTGGTTCAGATTGGTTGCCGGCAAGAGGTCGTATCACTCTATACTTCTTCTAGTTCATTAATAGAAATGCTCATATTCTCGTCCATTCATGGTGTGAATGTTTTTTATTATACATTGGGTTACATTTTCTTATGATATTATGGACCATTGTTATTGATAATGTTAATGTCATCTATATATCATATGTACTTGTTGTATATTGACTGTCAAGACTAATTTGTAGATTACAAGTGCCTGGATTGAAAGCTCCAACGGGATCTACATCAAACGTTTGAATCGAGGTTGGTTACATTTCTCCATTATCTTAACATTGATTTATAATAGCATTGTTTTGAGAATTGAGTTGATTTCTGGTAGTCATCTGCCTGTTGTGGTATTCCCAAGCCATAGTGATTTTTCTCCAATACAGAAATGGAGACTCCGCTGGGGAAAACATCCATGTTTGGGAAATTTTTGAGCATTAGTCCATAATTAGAGTTGTTGTTTATCGACGCTCTATGTCACTGATTAGCCATTAAGATACACCATAGAAAACTTGCTTTTTATGAGCCATTAGACTCTTTATTTTCCCATTTATCTTTCCTCACCCATGGGCTAGCTTAGCTCAACTCGCGTATACCCGCCTCTGTTTTCTCTACTGCTCGCGGGTACCTGCAGGTATTCCTTCGACAGTAGCGGACAACTCCAACTTTTGTTGGTTTATGGCTATTGGTTGTTGTTGGGTTGGCTTTGGTGGTTCCTGAGTCTTTGTTGGCCTCTTTCTTGACTGTTTCATGCCTTGGTTGTGACCAGAACTCTTCGTTTCTCTTGGTTGAGCCTTCTTGGTTTTTTACCAATCTTTGGATTTAGCCTCTTGGTTTTTTCCTTTTGAGCTCTTTACTTTGGCTGAGTCTTGCTGCTTAGGATCTGTTGGGTTGTCTTAGTGATCTTTTCGGCACTTCAGTGACTGAATAGTAGGATTTTGCTTTCATTTTTTCATTCCATTTATATTGAAAAAATACAAAAATATACATCTAGTTTTTTGCATTTTCCTTCTTGTTTATAAGCGAAAATACAAAAATATTTTACTTTCATGTACTGCATCTTGCATTGAGTGCTTCTTGCCTTCATTTAGGTTCTGCTTGTGCATTGAAAAGATAAAATATTGCATCTTTATTTCAGAGTTGTTGGTTGATTTCGCACATTAGTGACATTGTTTTATTGGATAGATGAGTCTAGGATTGGACGATTTTGCATACTATTGAGTCTACACATCACGAGTTTCACGATCATATCCCTTGAGTAACCACAACCACTAAAATTAACGCTTAATATTAAAATTGATTAGACTGATTTTATTTATAGGGTACACCAACTAGCATAGGTTTAGAGTCTTGGAATAGATCATTGCGAGTTAACAATCCAAGACTACTAGACGAAACATTAGGTGTCTAACTAGGGAGTGGAAGAATCCATGGTATAGATCGGTGTTCTCAGGAAGCTCTACTTAATCCAGAGTTAAGTACGAGGTCACGGGAGGTTGGTTGAGGAGATATCCCTCTGATACCGGCTGAATGTGGGAGATATATCCAGGATTTGTTCGTATCTAGGGGCACCGAAGGTTCATCCTCTTGTGCTTCAGGATTAGCTACCCTGCCCATACAACGGGTCCCACCTACGACTGTCCCCCTAAGCATTTCTTATATTGCGGTGACCATAGTTGCCTTACCTAGGTATCGCACAGGGTACTTGCAGTGGTTATGTTGTTTGTGTCCTGAGTCAAATAGGGATTGGACAACACAGTTGTGTTTGTGCAGTGGAATTGACCCTGTACACACAGTGAAGCCTGGGTGTCTCTATAACTGATTTTGTTACCTCCGGCTATAGTTTGGGAGTCTCAAGCCTCTCTTAGGTGAGACATACCGGCTCTAGTGTCGGGAGCTCATTTAGCCACTCTATTTGTCTTCTCTTGGCTGTAGTTTCTCTAAGTGTGTGCTTTTAATTTACTGTTTTTGATCGATAGTTATACTTTAGGGGACGTTTTGATTACATATTCTCTCCGGAGATATCGTGGTGCAGAGCCCTACTCTCCGTCTGTCCTGTCGTTTGGCTAGTTTAAAGCCACTCGAACTTTCATGCCGTGTTACTAGAGGATGCCGGAAGGCTCCCTCTGAGTCTTCGGATTCATATGAGACTTACGTCCAAGACGTCATGGCTGCACATCCTGATACTGAAGAAAAACCTTCGACTCCTTTGGGTAGAGTTGACCATACTTCTGATCCCCATACTCCTCGTGAGGAGTGGGGAGGTGATCCACCTGAGACTCAACCTGGTTCTATTTGGCCTAATCCACTTGATCGAGATCCGTTTGATCCTTCGAATCTGGATAATTATCTTTACAGAATGCCTGACTTACCCGAGGACGAAGAACAAGACGAGCCTTTCGTTCCTTCGTTTCCACGCAGTTATAGATACGGGATTCCTAAGTAACATAATGACACTGGCCCTATGATCAACCCCACCGCACTCTCTTTTGGTATGCCTAGTCATAGTACTGTCGAACCTTCCACTACGGTTGGTAGTCACGCTGGCACCAGTCATGGTGTTAGCCATACTATACCCACTGGGGGCACTACCCTCGCTGGGGGAACTATGTTGTCCACCCACACACATAGTATGGGGACTGGTCATGTTCCTCCTAATAATGCTAATATTGGAAGACAACCACCTCCTAGGATTGCCCAACCTAATTGGAATGTTTTTCGGAACACGACTCGCCATCCACCACCTTATACACGTGCCGCTACTCGTCAACCCAGGACTACTCTTACGGATGTTAATGCTCCTCCCAACCACGGGGGTGGACATATACCGCATACTTTTGCATCCACTACCGCCACTAGTAATACTAATGTAGGGGGTGGGAATATTTCCTATCCACATGGACATCATGCCACCATCCCTGCTACTAGTCACACCAATGTTGGAGTTGGGAATACTTCTCATTCTTATGGTCATCACATGACTGCTCAAGTTAATCCTAATGGTCGGGGTGGAAACATACCCTACCATTACGGTCATTGCAACACAGTTCCCGCTATGAATAGTACATACATGCCCCATACTCATGGTGGCAACCCTTACTACAACACAGTCGGTGTTGGCCACCAGTATCACCCACCACCCCAATATGGTTCCCAAAACATGCATATACCTGCTTGCTCTCAAATGGGTCAAGCAGGAGGAGGTTATCAATATTATGTCCATGGGAAAGCTTATGGACCGTCAGGTCCTCATTATTAGCAGTTTAATCCTCATGGTCAAGCTTTTGGTCCATCTTATAACACGGTTCCATTTAACCAACCTTTTATGGGGGCTTATAATCAATCTTTCCAGCCTCAGATCCCATTCCTTGCATGCTTGAATCTCCCAGATATTTAGAAGCTCACGAATGATCCGATGTGTCACGACTGTAATGACCCTTTTTAAAAATTCTATTAAAATGCCAATTTTTTCACTTTTTCCCCAATTTCGACCTTTGACTAGTTTAACTGTTTTGACCTCCAAATCAACCCAAATGCTCCCAAATATTCTGTAGGAGTGTATGAATGGTATTTAGACTTGAATGTCAGGTTAAAGGATGTTTTATGGCCCTCCAAATACTGCTTCAAACTTGATTTGTATTCTGATCAATATAGGTAATTTTGACTAGTAATTTGTGCATCAAATCCCCCCCGGGTAACACTGAAAATGGCCTTCCAAATGCCTCCAAACTCCCACAAATTTATGAACAGAGGTATATAATGTGTTAAGTATGTGATTAAGGTCTCATATGCACCATTAATTGATTTTTACTACTGTTCTAACTCTCTCACATTCAACAGCAAAAACCCCCAATTCGACCCTTGGGGAAATGGCACTATTTCACCTCCCAATACAACTAAACTGAGTAAAAATGATTCAAATGCTCAAGTACAGTACATGAAACTTGTATAAGACATCCATGGTAGTATATTGATCACAAATATATCATATAATCATCCATCCATTCGAAATAATCAACATTATAGTGTCATACATCAATGCATTGGGGAAATGGACATTGTTTGCTCATTAATCAATAGTTTTGCATACAACCAGTGGGTATTTCGACCTGATACTTTTTGAATATTAATAACAGAGGATATGAAGCTATTACAATCATAAATATGTAATGAGAAGCTCTCTCAGGAAGCACAAGTGCTCACCAAAAACACCCTCCCTCAAGGAGCATGAATATGTCTTCAAAACTGGAAACGGTGGAGAGAAAGTGCTGCACTAAACCAAACCATGAAAATTTCTGTAGCTGCTACCTGCAAATAAAAACTCCATTAAAGCACCATGAAATACCTGAGTGGCCTCTCCAAACGCCAACTTGGATGGGAATCGTTCACCCTCGAAATTAGCTAAGGCAAGAAACTAGTCATCCACTAGCTCTCTCTTCACAAATGCAATTTTTCTCAAATCATCAAAAGCCATTCTCATTCTTCATTTATACATTTTATAACCAACATTAGCCTTCTAAGGGTCGAAATCCTCTCAATAGATTCAATAGATTTCCATTTAGTAAATATTCCACATTTGCCACTTGTCTCCTAGTTCCAACCTTCCATCTTCTCCCAAATTCGATTTTGAGTCTCTTTGGCTTCTCCAACTCCCAAATTCGCCTTCCTTGAGCCTATTTTTGGTGCTGACATGTCATAGTGGTCATATGTCAAAGGTCAGGTCTGCAATTTGTCATAGTTGTCATAGATACTCCATCATTGGTGTCATAGGGGCTAGGGAATCTAGCCCAAGTGTCCACAAACTTCTACTTTGACTCTTTATCTTCCATGGAGGTTACCAATCCTTCCCAATTCGACCTAATATGCTCAATGACATGTGTTATGACTTACCAACTCACCCAAGAGTGTTCACATTCCCATTAATTCGAATTTGCAAAAGAGAGATACCATGTATTATGAAAAATCAAGCTAGTGTGGGTCCCACCACCTCCATATGTCTCCAAAACCACTTGCCACTTAGAATTTATCTTGAATTTATTTATTCACCATATTTATTAAATTCTTGAACCCCTCTAATGTCTAAATATCATTTATTAGCTTCCTTATTACCATCCCAAATGTGCCCATCCAACCTAGGAAACTAGTAGGATTGATGGGATTGTCTTACTATGAACTTATTTGAATGGGGACATTACAGTCCTCCCCACCCAAGATTGCTTGTCCTCAAGCAATTTCAGATTTGGATGCTGCAAAATATTCTCCTCTTCCCATGTGGCATCTTCATTTGGTAAGTCCTTCCATTGTACTAAATGTTCTTTGATGATTCTACTCCTCAACCTTCTTTCTCGTGTCTTCAAAATCTTTTTCGGAACAAGTGTGATCTGACCTTCATCATCCAAAGGAGGAAGTATTTCTGAAGTGATGATTTGCTGACCAAGAGCTTTCTTGAGACATGAAACATGAAATACATTGTGGATTTTACTCCCTTCCGGAAGTTCTAGTTCATATGCTACTTCTCCAACCTTCTGCACTACCTTGTATGGCCCATAGTACCTTGGTTTTAATTTTTCTGCTCCATTCTTTTTTAGAGATGTTTGTTTATAAGGCTACAACCTTAAATATACTAAATCATTGACTTGAAAGGTTCTTTCTTCTCTATGCCTATCAGCATATTGTTTTTGCTGATTTTGAGCAACCTGCAAATTGTCTTTCAAGAGCTTTAAAATTTCTTGGCTCTCTTCCACCCAATCTTTAGCCTTTGGGGCTCTACTATCACCAAATATAATGTCAGCAAATGTAAGTGCATCATAACCATATAATGCTTTGAAAGGAGACATTCCTATTGACATATGATAAGTGGTGTTGTAGCAAAAATCACCCAAGTGTAGCCATTTTGCCCATGCTTTTTGCTGCCCTCACACATAGTTTCTTAGGTATCCTTCCAACCATTGGTTTACCCTCTCTGTTTGTCCATCAGTTTGTGGATGATAGCTAGTACTTGGAGTCAATTGAGTGCCTACCAATCTAAAAATTTCTTGCCAAAAAGCACCCATGAATCTACTATCTCTATCACTGACAATGCTCTTGGGGAGCCCATGCAATCTGAATATTTCTTTGAAAAAAATATCAGCCACTTGTGTAGCACTAAAAGATGATGTAACAGCAAAGAAATGAGCAAATTTTTTCAACCTATCAACTACCACATAGATGCAATCCTTACCCAAGGATTTAGGCAATCCGGTGATGAAATCCATGGAAATACTGTCCCATTTTTGCTCCGGAATGGGCAATGGTTGTAATAGGCCAGCTGGACATGTAAGTTCTGATTTGTTTTGTTGACATGCTTTACATTCATTCACATACTTCTGAACATATTCCTTCAGCCCCTTCCAAAAAAATATTTGCCTCAACTGTCTATAAGTTTTGAAGATCCCCGGATGGCCTACTAGTGGGGAATCATGTGCTTCTTGCAAAATTCGGTACTTGAGCTTGGAGTTATGAACTAAATAAATTCTTCCCTTATAATATATCAGCCCATTCAAAATCCTATAATTATCATCCCCTTTTATTCCATCCAACACATCACAAGCAAATTTGTCTTTGGCATATTCAACTAGTAGCATGTTTTTCCAATCCTTGGCAATATCCATGAGACAAAAAGAAGGCCTTCTTGACAAAGCATTTGCTACTATATTATTCTTTCCTTTGACATATTCAATATCAAAATCATAAGCTTGAATCTTGCTTACCCACTTTTGTTGCCTTTCATTTAGATCTTTTTGGGTAAGAAAGTGACTTAGACTATTGTGGTCGGTTTTCACCACAAACTTGCTGCCCACCAAGTATTGTCTGAATTTGGCCAATGCATGCATAATGGCCAGCATTTCTTTATCATAGATGGAGTAAAATTTTTCATGAGGCTGCAACTTTCTGCTCTCAAAGGCTATGGGGTGTTGGCCTTGCTTTAGGATAGCCCCTATTCGTCCACCTGAAGCATCACATTCCACAACAAAAGGCTTAGTAAAATAAGGAAGTGCAAGTATGGGACAACTACTAATTACCTCTTTCATTTTTTGGAAGGCCTTTTCATCCTCTTCATCCCACTTGAAAGCATCCTTCTTAGTCAAATCAGTGAGTGGAGAAGTCAACTTGGAGAACCCTTTCACAAATTTTCTGTAGTAGGTGCATATGCCAATAAAACCTCTCAATTCGGTAATATTTTTTGGTGATGGCCATTCCAAGATAGCCCTAATTTTTTCCATGTGTACCTTCACTCCTTCTTTCCCAATAATGTGCCCAAGATACAGTAGTTCTTTCATCCCAAACTCACATTTTGATCATTTGGCAAATAAGGACTCTTCTTGCAAGATTTTCAACACAGTCTCTAACTGTTGCAAATGCTCTTCCCATGTTTTACTGTAAATGAGAATATCATCAAAGAAAACCAAAACAAACCTTCTTAGTTGCTTGCAAAATATCCTATTCATACATGCTTGAAAGGTGGCTGGAGCATTAGTTAACCCAAAACGCATGACAAGAAATTCAAAGTGGCCAAAATGACATCGAAAAGCGGTCTTTTGCACATCTTCATCTTTCATTCGAATTTGGTGATACCCTGATCTAAGGTCAATTTTTGAAAAGTATTTGGACCCATGTAGTTCATCCATGAGCTCATCAATCCTAGGAATAGGATACCTATTCTTGATAGTCTTTTTGTTCAAGGCTCTAAAATCTATGCACATTCTCAATGTTCCATCTTTTTTCTTCACTAGCACTACTGAAGAAGCATAAGGGCTAGAGCTTGGTCTAATGAGTCCCAACTCTAGGAGTTCTTGGATAGCTTTTTCAATCTCATCTTTGAACATTTTAGGATGTCTATAAGGTGGTATCTGAATGGGTGAAGTGCCCTCCTCCAAAATAATACTATGCTCAACCCCCCTATCCGGTGGCCTACCATGTGGAAGGTCTCTAAAAACCTTTTCATATTTTTGCAAAAGTCTCTCTATCTCCTTTGGGTGTTTGACAATATTTATAGTTGGCTTGGGAGATGTAATATGACATTCAGCAACCCATTCTATATCCCCATTCCTCAATATATATCTCATACTATTGCAAGTTACTACTTGATTTGGATAAGTGTGTTGCCCTCTCACAATTCTTTGTACTCCTTTTGAATCTTTGAATTTCATTTCGGGAATTTGATAATTTACTGTATGCTCTCCTATTGAATACAGCCATTGCAGTCTCCCATAGCCAGGTAGTGCTAGGACTCTTCTCAGTGCCAGAAATAAAGAAGCTCTAGTCAGGGGAGCTATAGTCGGTGCATGAAGCTTTGCTCAGTGCATGAACAAAGCTCTGGTCGGTCCATCATAGAATCTATGTTGTTTCCCTAATAACCGGTATCGTAGGTGGTTTAATCGATTCCCTTCCATTCCCATATAGCTTAGATGATCATACGTCAATCTCAATCCACTACTTGGTCATAGTTCTTGTGGTAGTACTAAGCCCATATGATTATAATGCCCATATTTTTTAATATGACATATGACTAGTATGATCTTTATTACTAGGAGTTGGATTAGTATGACATATCCAAATACCTAAGCTATGATGGGATTTTTAATCCCAAAACCACATTAGTATCAGCAACATCAACCACATAAAAACTATCAACAAAAGTATAGTTACCTACGGTGACTTGCAGCTTTGGAACCCATGTTTTGCAGTGCATTGTGTTGTGACCGGGAATGACAATTGTGAAGCCATCAAATGGTTCAATAGGTATCTTTATTTTCTCCACCATCTCTGCATCAATGAAGTTATGAGTGGCTCCTCCATCTACCAAAACTGAAGTTCTTTGTCCTTGTACCACACCTTTGCATCGGATAGTATGATAGCAAGATACTGCTGAAAGCACTGCCATTCTTGCTTTGTCCGGTGAAGGATGATTTTCTTCTTGTCTTTCCTCTTCTACTGCTGTCTCATATGCCTCTTCTTGATCTGAAATATGTCCATATTCATCCATGCCCCCATCATACCCCTCATTGTCAGAAAATACTTCTATGTATTGAGCCTTTCCTTTGGTACATTTGTGCCCCGGTGTCCATGGTTGGAAGCATGTGAAGCACAATTTCTTTTTTCTAAGTTCATCCCTATTTAGTCCCTCTTTTTTATTCCTCTCAAATGACTCTCTTTGCCAAGGTTTCTTATCATATCTATCCCTTTGCCAAGGTTTCTTTTCAAATTTGTAGCTAGGCTTAGGAGGAAATCTCGTTCTAGGAAGCACATTTTGGAGATCCCTAGTCAAGCTCATTGCATCTTTTAATGTAGTTGGCTTATGGGCTTTGACCAAACCTCTTAAGGGTTCATCCAAACCTTTAGTGAACAACAATACTAATCTTCCCATAGATACATCAGCCACCTTGACTGATAATTTTTGAAAGTCCAACATATATTCGGTAGGGGACCCAGTTTGCTTCAATTGAGCTAGTTCTTTGAAAGGCAATTCTGGATCTTTTTGTTCAAATCTTTCTAGTACCCTGTCAACAAATTCTCCATATGTTTTAACCTGATTATGACCCAAGTTTTTCAGCCCATGAAACCACCATTCATTGGCATCTCCTTCCAAATGCAAAATGGCCATTTTTAATGCATTCTCTTCCAACATAGGATTCAGCTGAAAATATACATCCAATTTTTGCACCCAAGTGTTAGCAAAATTTTGAGAAGAACCATCAAAAGTAGGAAGTGACATTTTTCCAATAGCATTATTCAATTCTTTGTTTTGGAATGGACTCCTATTGTCTCCCTTCATTTTAATCTTTTGCATAGCATCAATGTAGTCACTGAGTGGTACACCTCTTTTACACTCTTCATTCAAATCATTCCAATCATTTACTAGTTTCTTGTAATCCAATTCAAGATTGGGCTCTTCTTTGGGTGTGAGAAATTTAGGTGCAGTATGCCTTTGTGTGCTTTGAAATTTATCAGGTCTATTATGAGGTCCTGTACTTGAGAAAATATGCTCATTCCCTTTCATCTTTTCCCCTGAGTGTGAACCACTATTATCTCATATCATCCCTTTGCCTGAAAGTTGGCTACCCAACAATTTGAAACCTTTCATCATTTGTTTATTCATATCTAGCATAACCATGGTAATTCCTTCAAAACCTGGTTTTAATGCTTCAATAAATTCCTCCTTATGTCTTAATTTTTCCTCCTCCTCTCTACCCATTGTTTTAGAAAAAAACTCTTTTTCTGCTACTATCTCTTCTTCAACCAAAACTTCTTCAACTACTGATTCAAAGGGTGGTGTTTTATTTGTTTGGATTCTTGTTAATACCATCAGGTTCCAATACCATGCTCTGATACCACTTGTAATGACCCTTTTTCAAAATTCTATTAAAATGCCAATTTTTTCACTTTTTCCCCAATTTCGACCTTTGACTAGTTTAACTGTTTTGACCTCCAAATCAACCCAAATGCTCCCAAATATTCTGTAGGAGTGTATGAATGGTATTTAGACTTGAATATCAGGTTTAGGGATGTTTTATGGCCCTCCAAATACTGCTTCAAACTTGATTTGTATTCTGATCAATATAGGTAATTTTGACTAGTAATTTGTGCATCAAATCCCCCCGGGGTAACACTGAAAATGGCCTTCCAAATGCCTCCAAACTCCCACAAATTTATGAACAGAGGTATATAATGTGTTAAGTATGTGATTAATGTCTCATATGCACCATTAATTAATTTATACTACTGTTCTAACTCTCTCACATTCAACAGCAAAAACCCCCAATTCGACCCTTGGGGAAATGGCACTATTTCACCTCCCAATACAACTAAACTGAGTAAAAATGATTCAAATGCTCAAGTACAGTACATGAAACTTGTATAATACATCCATGGCAGTATATTGATCACAAATATATCATATAATCATCCATCCATTCGAAATAATCAACATTATAGTGTCATACATCAATGCATTGGGGAAATGGACATTGTTTGCTCATTAATCAATAGTTTTGCATACAACCAGTGGGTATTTTGACATGAAACTTTCTGAATATTAATAACAGAGGATATGAAGCTATTACAATCAGAAATATGTAATGAGAAGCTCTCTCAAGAAGCATAATTGCTCACCAAAAACGCCCTCCCTCAAGGAGCATGAATATGCCTTCAAAACTGGAAACGGTGGAGAGAAAGTGCTGCACTAAACCAAACCATGAAACTTCCTGTAGCTGCTACCTGCAAATACAAACTCCATTAAAGAACCATGAAAGACCTGAGTGGCCTCTCCAAACACCAACTTGGATGGGAATCTTTCACCCTCGAAATTGGCTAAGGCAAGAAACTAGTCATCCACTAGCTCTCTCTTCACAAATGCAATTTTTCTCAAATCATCAAAAGCCATTCTCATTCTTCATTTCTACATTTTATAACCAAAATTAGCCTTCTAAGGGTCGAAATCCTCTCAATAGATTCAATAGATTTCCATTTAGGAAATATTCCACATTTGCCACTTGTCTCCTAGTTCCAACCTTCCATCTTCTCCCAAATTCGATTTTGAGTCTCTTTGGCTTCTCCAACTCCCAAATTCGCCTTCCTTGAGCCTATTTTTGGTGCTGACATGTCATAGTGGTCAGATGTCAAAGGTCAGGTCTGCAATTTGTCATAGTTGTCATAGATACTCCATCATTGGTGTCATAGGGGCTAGGGAATCTAGCCCAAGTGTCCACAAACTTCTACTTTGACTCTTTATCTTCCATGGAGGTTACCAATCCTTCCCAATTCGACCTAAGATGCTCAATGAAATGTGTTATGACTTACCAACTCACCCAAGAGTGTTCACATTCCCATTAATTCGAATTTGCAAAAGAGAGATACCATGTATTATGAAAAATCAAGCTAGTGTGGGTCCCACCACCTCCATATGTCTCCAAAACCACTTGCCACTTAGAATTTATCTTGAATTTATTTATTCACCATATTTATTAAATGCTTGAACCCCTCTAATGTCTAAATATCATTTATTAGCTTCCTTATTACCATCCCAAATGTGCCCATCCAACCTAGGAAACTAGTAGGATTGATGGGATTGTCTTACTATGCACTTATTTGAATGGGGACATTACAACGACCCTACTTGGCCCCTGGTCCCTACCAAGCTCCCTTCGGACATCCCTAAGTTTGAGGGGAAAGGTGGTGAGGACCCAGGAGATCATGTCACAAAATTTCACCTTTGGTGCTCCTCCAACTCTTTGAATCATGATTCCATTAGATTACGACTATTTCAATGCACCCTCACGGGGGCAGCCACGAAGTGGTATGTGGAGTTTCCTGGAAACACCTATATGGGATTCAATGAGATTTATTTGGTTTTCTTAGACCATTTCTAGTTACCGGTTCGTTATGATACTGGTACTGAGTTGTTGTCCACCTTTCGTCAGAATAAGGCCACACATATTTCTAACCACATTCAAGAGTGGCGTTGGCGAAAGAGATTAGTGAAAGCCAACATTCCTCCAGATTTTTTGTTGGAATGGTTCCTTAAGTCTCTACTTCCATACATTGCTAAGGATGTTTCAATGTCTGGCATTGTGACTGAGGAACAAGCTATCTTGAAAGTCCAACAGTTAGATCTACTTTACTCTCAGTCTGGCATTTTGTATGACATTATTCCTGATGCACCAAGAACAAGACATGAGCCCACGTTAGTTACTGGACCACATGCCGACGGCATCGTGGGGTCCGCATGCAATCGCCCTGTAGACTTGGTAGCTAATAAAATGCAAAATTTGTCACTAAACCAGTCTCCTTCCGGACAGGTTCACACCTTGTCCACTTCCACTCCATCGTCTGATGTACACAATGTGAAATCAACGAAATCGTCGGGTAACCAGCAACCAGGCGGTAAGAAAAAGGGTATAAATAATCATAGGGGCGGAAACAATGGAAGTAATAACAATAGCAATCATAATACTACTCGTAAAGAGAATGCCAACCCTCCTCGGGAAGGCGGTAATGCTGGCGAGGATCATAAACCTAGGCGTAAGGTGAAATTCCCTTGCAAGCTTTGTGGGGAAGATCATCTTACTCACTTATGTCCTTGAATTGAAGAAGCATCGAAGCATTTGGCACAGAGCCCAGCTGTGTTGAAGGATCTCCTACCTCATCACCAAAATATGGCTTCGCATGCTTCCACCATTGGTTATGGTACTAATGAAACGGAAACGTCTTCTTCCAATACTAGTGGTTATGGATGGGTGAATATGGTTCAGTCGGAGGTTTGTGTTGCTACTCATCAGTGCGATTATGGTGCACCACAACCCAATTTGGGGAATGAGCCTCCCCCTCCTCCTGACAATTCCTTGCATATCGAGAAGCCCTCCATTATGCCACAGATACCGAAAGGTGTTCTCAAGCACTCCATGCATAATCCAAATGCTCGAGCCGCCCAAAACTACTCCATCGTAGAAGATTTGGGCCAAACTCCATGTTCCATGTTGGCTCTTGAGGTCTTGCAAGCCTGTCCCTCTCAGAAGCATGCCCTTTTGAGTGCGTTAGGAGTTCAGGATGGGGGAAATCCTAGTGTTATCAAGTTCGATACTACTGATGTCCAACCTCGCTTACCGTACCACGTGTCTTTTCAAATCCAGGTGGTTTTCCTTAAGAGCTTCGTCAAACGTACTATGGTTGATGAAGGTGCCTCCACGTCAGTAATGTCATTAGCTTGTTGGAAATCTCTTGGATCTCCTCCTCTACTTATGTCTATAACTACACTCACTGCATTCGATGGTAGATATTTTACGCCACATGGAATTATCCCTTCCCTTGTTGTCTCCTTGGGAGGTATGTCTGTGCCTATTGAAGTCGAAGTGGTTGCTGCGCCCATCGACTACAACCTTTTACTGGATCAGAAATGGATGTACGCTATGAAGGTTGTCGCGTCTACTGTATTTAGAGTTATCTGCTTTCCCCATGAAGGCAATATTGTGACGATCGATCAACTGGATTATGTTGGAACTCCTTCCACAACATCCACAGGATCCGTAGTCCCGCAAGTTTCTAATTCTCAGTCGGCAACTGGGAACATAGGTGTTGGAATGTACCCCTCATTGATGGGAACTTTTAACCATTCTGCACCTGTGAATTTTATTGGAACCATTACTGACAATGCGTCTCCTCCTTCGAATAATATGTTATTCCGGACCTCCTATTTAGATGATCTGTGGACTTTACCATCCACAGATTCCACGTCTGGAGATATTGCGCATGTCGAGATGTCTATGCCTTTATCTATATTGGAGTTCGCTTATGACCATATCCAACAAACCACTGCAGATTCGGATCTCTCTTCTTCCCAGACAGTTGAAGAAGATCCCGTTATGCTACCAGTTTGGGCAGCCAACTCATCTTGTTCCCACGATTGCCTTGATGATACTTTACCATCTAATGAAGCTATCCTCGAGGCCATGTGTGGTAGTGAGAGACCTTGGGAAGATATGCACTATCTCTCTTATTTCCTTCCCAACCTCAAACTCGTTGAGCAAGAGGAGTTTAGGATGACTCTAGCAGAGATGGTTGGTCACCCTGTGGCTCTTTTGGAGTCGCATGATGTTTTTGTGAAGGGGAATATGGCCAATATTTCCCCAACCACTTCGATCAACATCTCTCGCACTCCCGGAAAGATAGAAAATGTTTACATCGGTGCCGATTGCACTCCTGAGGAGATCGCTATTTACACTGACTTGTTTACAGAACTCCTGGAAGCTTTCACCTGTTCATATGAGGAGATTCCAGAAATAGATCCCCGCATTGTTAAACACGAGATTAGAACGTATCCTGATGCTAAATCGGTTCGACAATGCTTACGTGCTATGAACCCTAGGAAGGCAGCTGCTATTAAGGTAGAGGTGGGGAAACTGCTCAAAGCTAGTTTCATCTACCCCGTTCCCCTCACCAAATGGGTATCAAACCCTATTCCTGTGGATAAGAAGCAAGGAACGATCCGTGTATGCACTGATTTCAGATATTTCAACCGTGCATGTCTGAAAGAAAACTTTCCACGCCATTCATTGATCAAATATTCGATGCTTGTGCGGGGAGTGAAATTTTTTCATTCATGGACAGCTTCTCGGGTTATAATCAAATTCAAATCAAACTCGCAGATCAACATAAGACAGCATTTATTTGTCCATGGGTAACATTTGAATATCGAAAAATGCCCTTCGGCCTTAAAAACATCGGAGCTACTTTTCAGCGAGCCATGACCTATGCCTTTCACAATCTTAAGATGATTATGGAAGTTTTATTGGATGATCTTGCTAGCCATTCTCATAAGAGAATGGACCACCCCAAGCACCTTCGTATGATTCTCGAACGATGTATCCACTACAAAATTCGATTGAATCCAAACAAATGCATCTTCGCTGTTAGGACTGGTCGCCTTCTAGGATTCATAGTTTCGAGGGAGGGTATTAGAGTCGATCCTCTCAAAGTTGAGGCAATACATCAGTTGCCTCCTCCGCGTAATTTGTTACAACTTCAGAGCCTCCAAGGGAGAGCTACTTTTCTACATCGGTTTATATCTAACTATGCTAGTATTACCAAAGGTTTCACACACTTATTGAAGAAAGACACACCTTTTATCTGGGATGAGCGAGCCCAACAGTCTTTCGACGCCCTTAAGAAAGCTTTGGTATCGGCCCCTGTGCTTAGTCTGCTGGACTTTACACGAGATTTTATTCTTTATGTGGACACGTCTCAAGAGACTATTGGCATGGTCTTGGTTCAGGTAAATGATGCACTCTTCGATCATGTTATCTATTATCTCAGTCGAAATTTAGTAGACACTGAGCTAAGGTACACCCACGTAGAAAAGCTGGCACTTGCGACTGTCCACGCAGTCTAGCGGTTACAACATTACATTTTTCTTCGAACAACCACAGTTGTAGCTCACATCAATCCATTTCAGTTCGTGCTATCACGACTCCTTATCGGGGGTAAGTATAATAAATGGATTGTGATCCTTCGAGAATTTGATCTTGATTTTGCTTCAACAAAATTGGTGAAATCACTGGTGTTCGCTGAGCTTATGTTGGACCTTCCACGGCTTGATGAGGATGTCATTCATGAAGATTCATTTGTGGATGAAAACTTATTTCTTATCTCGTCCAAGGACCCTTGGTATGGGGATGTCATTGTATATCTCCAAACTTTGAAGTTTCCTCCGCATTATTCACGAGATGAGCGACGGCGTTTGAAACATCATGCTAAAGATTATACTATCGTCGGTGACACTTTGTATCGCCGAGGAAAGGATTCCATTCTCCGTCGTTGCTTGACTCATGAATAAGCAGAACGGGTACTTAATGATTGCCATGCGGGGGCATGTGGCGGTCACTTATCCAGGCTTGCTACAATCCAGCGTATCATGCCAGTTGGTTATTTTTGGCCTACTATCTTTAAATATTGTATTAACGTTGTGAAGAGATGTCACCCTTGCCAGGTGTTTTCTTAGAACATACACTCACATCTAGCGCCCCTCCATCCGGTCGTCACTGTCGGTCCCTTCACTAAGTGGGGGGTATATTTCATGGATTGCAAACCAGCTTCAGCTGGGGGGCATCACCATATTATCATGGTCGTGGATTATTTTTCCAAGTGGGCTGAGGCCATTCCTACTGTAAAAGCCAACGGTGCTAGAGTAGCCCACTTCGTGTTCAACCAGATTATCACTCGGTTTGGTATCCCAAAGGAGATTGTCACTAACCATGGCAGTCACTTTCAAAACAAGATGATGTAGGATTTGTCTCTCAAGCTTGGGTTTCTTCAGGAACACTCGTCTTCCTACTATCCTCAAGCGAATGGTCAGGTTGAAGCAGTAAATAATTCTTTAAAGACCATTCTCCATCATACCATCCAACAAAGCAAGACCAATTGGCATATCATGTTGTATCCTACTTTGTAGGCATATCGAACCACAGTTAAGACTGCCACCGGGTTCTCACCATTCCAGTTAGTTCATGGTGTGGAGTCACTTTTACCGATTGAATGCGAAATTCCTTCACTCAAGATAGCCATAGAGCTCCTCCCTGATACGACGGATATTGAGCAACGTTTAGTACACCTCGAGCAACTTGACGAGCACCGTCGAGATGCCGCTGTGGCTATTGATGTTAACAAGCGTCGTGTCAAGGTTCAATATGATAGGTCTGTCCGTCCCCAGAAATATGCTAAAGGTGACTTGGTACTTTTGAATGACCACGCTAAAGAACCCCTGGGGACAGGCAAGTTCAATCCCATGTGGCACAGTCCTTACATTGTGAGGCATGTCCTCAAAAAAGGAGCTTATGAGTTAGAAGACTATGAGGGAGTTTCCTTGAAGGAGCCTAGAAATGGGCTCTACCTCAAGCAGTATTACACTTGAACCTTTGGTTCGGGCTGATACTTTTGTACACTATTGTATAGTTTTTCTGTACATAGTTTAGCTTGCCCTTTCTAGTTATCGGCTCTGCTGATTAGCCTCTTTTTGATTGACAGATGTCAACGAAATCTCCTACATTCTTAGGTTTCGCGGATGGTGCTAGCCGACATACACAACAGCATGCTTTTGCTGCATGGGTTATCTTCTCACCTGACCATCTAGTTGTGTCCTCAGGAGGTGCTTGTCTCAGTCCTACATCTAATAATGTGGCTGAGTATAGTGCCATTATTGAGCTTCTTCGAGATGTTATTTCACATGACATCCAGTCTTTAGAAGTCCACCTGGATTCACAACTAGTTTTGTCTCAGCTGAATGGGAAGTACCGTGTACGAGACCCTACATTACTACGGATATTCCTTAAGGTACGACTCTTGGAGAGACATTTTGTTTCAACTACATATATTCATATTCCAAGAAGTCTTAATTATATATCTAATGCATACGCTAACTATGTATTAGATTGGAATTTGTCACATTCATCATGAAGCACATAAATACAAAGACATTCATACATTTGTACATACACACATGTAGTAGAACCGAGAACCAAAGTTGTATATATATATAAATATGTCCAAAAATGGTAGTGTCATACAAAACTGGAGCCCGTAGCCCTCAAAAATATACATATCGATACAAAAAATGAGACCCTAGGATATCTATTCCCTCCGGGGAGGTCTAGCTATCGCCTCAATGGGATGTGTCTCATAGAAGTACTATACTGCATTGGCCACCCGCTACAGTAACCGCACCCACTCACCAGGAACACCCACTACCTAGCGCTGCATAGCCTCAGGTAGTCAGGATACCTCTATCTGTGGTACTCGGGAAACCATCTGTGATATGTTGCATCACAATATCTGAAGCGTGCACCCTACTACAACATCTGCTACCTCATCACCTCTACCCCGATGACCATGTATCGGGAAGCCCTCAGGTCTCACTGGGCCTTTGTCTGCGAGCAAACAGTCAAATTTTAGCACTTGATATTACCACCAAAATATTTTTTGCATTTCAACTATAATAAAAATATCCATAAAAATTTAATAAACAAAAAACCAAAAGAGTACTCACCGATGTCTCCGAAAGCTGTGCCTGGTGGGAGCGGCATGTCACGGTCATGTCTGAAGTCTATCCCTGCATAGGGATAATCCTCTATAGCGATCACCTACAGGTTCCACCAGTGGAAGAACTCCTCAGTATATGGTGACACCAGACGGCCACCACCCTATCGTGTCAGAATCTCAGCCCACCAGGTCAGGGTTGGATCACGGAGACTGTGAGGAGGGACATCCACCCTCGGGCTAAGCCCTAGAACCCTCTCAAAGAAGAAGCTGCATAGAATGATACCATACCCAAATTTTTTGGCCTTCCACTCTTTGCATTCCATCAATTGTGTCTTCATAGACACCAGCAGAGTAGTACACTAGTCGAATATCGTAGGTTGCATGCATTGTGATGCGTAGAACATCGCCGACCTGGATGCCTGGTGCAGTGCTTTGGATCCAATGATCCGCACTAGGGTAGCCACAATGATCTTTGTGCTCAGATCTACTATGGCATTGATGGGAACTTGACCTCCCACCGCTCATGTGTTTGCGAGACAATACCGTGCTATGTAGTCCTGAATAGTGATCCCACCACCCACGATCCGAGACTGAAGACTAGCCACCTCCCCTCGATGGGACAAACCGGTAATGAAATAGATATCCTCTACTTCCAGTGTCAGTGTTTGCCCGTTGAGGATGAAGTTTTGAGCATCCACATCACAGTAGTTTATCAGATGATGGAGTAATAGGTTTTGGGCCCTTAAACCCCCTATACTCCAGTACTTATACAAACCATATTCTTGCAATGCCTATTGCACTTGCAAATTATTGCGCACAGCCTCATCAACCTGGTCATGCTCTCTCTCCCTCCACTCTAGAACCATCCTAGAGTGCAAAACAAGTAAATTTTGGTCAATTTCATGATTAAAATTTTCTTCACGGTTGTACTTGCGGGCTAATTTGAATACAGTGGCGGGTACCCGTAGGCAATTTACTTTTTGACTGCGTGTTTGGTGCCCTACCCGCGACCCGCAGAGTTATACCCCGCGGGTAGCACCGAAGCCATCTAGGGATTGGACAAAGTAAAAAATCCACCGACCAAAACTGAAATAAAAACATTAATATGAAAGGTATGGAAGTAACCATCAACCTTCTCTGGACGGTTCGCTGAACGGTCGCTCGTAGCTCCCAGGATCGGCAATCAAAGTTTCAGGTGAAAACTTACCACTAAACTCCAAATTGGTGAATAGTGCAAATGAATTGTAATTTGGAAAATTTGATTACTATTTATAATTTTCTAGACCCACTTCTCTATAGTTTTTTCCATTTTGAGCCGTTATGAACTAATATCGTGTCATGGAGTGGTGTTTTTTCAACATATTTCTTCGACGAATTTTGTTCTGAACCATCTCACACCTACGGCTGGTACGTTTCACATTTGGTATATTGGTTAGATGCCATTTTCGCATGCATTATGCACTTGACCTATTGACCATTTTCATAAACCCTAGGTGCAACCCCGCTTCGTAACTGACACAGAACCTTCACACTTCTTTAGAAGTGTCTTTATGTGGTGGTAGGGCTTTTCCGAACATGGGTACCTTAGTTAGAACCCCCTTTTTCATTCTGGTGCCCATGATGTTGTTTGTCCTTACGATTGGGAGTCCTTTGTAAGCATGCCATGGCGTTGCGATAAAGACTTATAGTCTACTTTGTATTATGTTTGCCATCTCCCTCAAGGACTCCCCCTTAGTCATATCATGTTGTGATTGCATTGCATCATCCTGCTTGCCGCTTGAGCCTTGTGCTGGCTCCTGCTTACTCAATTGTTAGCCTGGTGCCTGAGCACTTTTCCCCTGTCGAGCCCTGCAGAGCTTATATTTTCCCTTCACAATTTGATGACCTTTTGACCCTAAGGGAACATACCCCTGAGTGTCCACATCCTGCACGCACTTCCTTGCATTGAGCATAGGTATGTTCCACTGCTTGGGACTAGTCTGCTAGCTATTTGACACTCGTTCCCTCACTTGTTGTACTATAAGAAATTTTATTCTTTTACAAGCTTTTCCCAAATATGAAAAAGACCAAAAAAATCAAATATTCCAAAAAGCCAGACGGGATTATGGTCACTATTTCTTGTTGGCAGTTGTTGTGCTGCCTTTGAACATATCATTTATTCCACTCCATACATTATGATTCGGGACTATAGTTGGGCCTTAGGAGTTGTACTTGTTTCTCAGTTTTCTCCACCGATTGGTTAAGCTTTCGGTCATTATGGATCCCTTTGTAATTACTCCTGCATTGCACAGTTTATGTCAATTCTATGTTGCCTTAGTCTATCCATCTATTCATGCTCTTGTTCAAAGGAAGTTATGAACCAGTGTCGGCCACTCCTCATACCTCTTTACTATTGCATGTCATCCATCCTTATTGAGTAAGTCCGTTTCACCTGAGATCTTCCAAATCTTTTAGCATTGCTGGTACCTCGTGCTAGTTGATGGGGGATTCCTTAATGCCCTCCTTCCAGCGAGTCTCGTTCCGTCGACTTGAACCCATTTATTCCGATACTTGAGGCTTAGAGTTCATTTGAGTACCTTGAGTCTTTCAATCATTAGTGTCAGGTTCTCTCGCCATCGACAGTTTTGGGAGAACATCAATGTCCCCTGATCGATGGATTCATCCTAGTGTTCGACTTCAACCCATTTATTCACACTCTGATGATTGTGCTCTGTGCCTTGATGCCCATTTTCATTATTGGTGGGCCATCTCGCATCTGTTAATGGTATACATCATTGACCGGTAATCAGATGATGTCTCATCAGGTTCGGCCCCAACTCCTTTATTAACTTGATGGGACTTGCACCATTGAATACTTGTGTAGAAGACCCCAGGCGATTGTGGCATTCAGTATGCTACATATGACTTTGACTTTACATCTGAGATATCACCTCTCAGATTTCAGCAGTTTGTACCTCTGGTCTGCACCAGTTGTTTCCTTTTCAGTAGGAGTGTTAAATTTTGAGCATTAATTCACAATACTCTAGGATCTTTACTGAGAGAATAACATGTACAGTATATCAATGCACAACAATCACAATAAGCATCACAAGAATCAAAAGCATGAGAGACAAGAGACACAGAGTTTTCGTGGGGAAAACCCTAAGGTGAAAAACCCCACAACTTCCTCAAAGATAGAGAGAGCAATGGCTCAACCAAAGTACAACCAAAATACACTGAGATAGTCTCCTAGTAGCAGATGATCCTCCTCCTCACTAGTGTGCCACTTTCTGAGTGAGAGAAGTGTGAGTTTCTGAGTGATCAAATAGAGATCTCCCGATCTCTATTTATACTTAACCTGTTTTCCCAGTTACACTATGGGGCCGACTTGTCTATCTAGATACATCCACAATATAATATATATTTCAGGGCCGACCCCACACATGGTGGTCTAATAACCCATCAGCAAGTACACACACTTGCGACACTTGTCAATCCACATGACGACACTTCCTTATAGAGGAATAACACCTCTTATAAGGGTAAAATAAATATATATGAAATACATAGATGAAATACATTCTGAAGTTACATATACATCAACAATCCCTATTAACTAGAAAGGTATTTCTCGACACAGATTTGTTAGACAAGTATTCTTCTCGGGATCATCGTCATCGATGCATCGTCACTGCTACTGCTATCTCAACCAATCTCTGACTCTACTCATCATAGGAAGTTCTACAGAGCCAATCCTTTTTCATACTGGATGTAGGCCCACCACCTGCAGGTCTTCGTCATCACTGTCCATACTGTGGAATCCTCGGGACTTATTACGTGCGTCACAAAACCTTGAAAGAGCATCCCAGGCTGCTACAAGCACACAACTCTACCTATAGATCTCCCAGGGCCATATTATATGTGACCTCACCACAAAACCTCGCAAGAGAATCCCAGGCTGGTACGAGCACAAAACTCTACCTATAGGATCTCCTAGGGACAGATTATATGTGGTCATGGAAAAACCTTGCAAGAGCATCCCAGGACTTATTACGAGCACACAGCCCAACTTATCGGATCTCCCAAGGACAGATTATATGCCATAGGACAAAACCTCGAAAGAGCATCTGCCAGATATCCCAGGGCTAGATTATATGCCATAGGAAAAACCTCGAAAGACTATCTGCAGATCTCCCAGGGCCAAATTATATGTCCTCCCAGAGCAAAAACTCAAAAGAGCATTTGCTAGATATCCCAGGGCCAAATTACATGCCATAGGCAAAACCTTGAAAGACTATCTGCAAATCTCACAAGGCCAAATTATATGCTCATCTGCACAACCTGATGATTCCACGGCCATAGAGTATCAACCTGATACTCACCATACATCATCCTGATGTACTCATGATCATCCTGATCATCATCACTGCAACATCCTGCTGCATATCATCTAGAGTAACATCCTGAAGCTCGTCATCCATGATCATCTTGATCATACAATGCATCTAACTGATGCATACCAAGTATCTACCTAATACATATCATCATACATGATCCACCTGATCATACAATGTATCCACCTGATACAAATACTAATAGATGATCCACCCAATCATACAATGTATCCACCTGATACATATACAGATACATGGTCCAAGCATCCAACATGATGCATATACAAAATACATAAAAATGATCCAACCGATCATATCCAGCATCCAACATGATGCGTAGATAAATGATCCAACTGATCATTTCCAGCATCCAACATGATGCATACATACATATACATGTAAATGATCCAACTGATCATATCCAGCATCCAACATGATGCGTACATACATATACATATAAATGATCCAACTGATCATATCCAGCATCCTCCTTATGCATATAAAGAGCAGTAACTGGAGCATCGTCTTGATGCTCATCATCCAGCGCTTACATCCACAACCATGTGAAGGATCCTCCTTCCAACATGCTTGGAATGGCTTCTGCAAATGTGTCCATCACTTCTTCCTTGAAGTGTCATCAATCCAAAGAACACCAAGCCTCTCTCTGAAGTACTCGAACTTCACTCTGGCTAGTGGTATCGTCAGCACATCTGCAATTTGCTCGTCTGTCGCAACGTACAGGAGCTTCACAGCTCCTCTCTGCACCATATCCCTGATATAGTGATATTTGATCTCTATGTATTTCGACCTATCATGAAACACTGGGTTCTCGGATATCTTCACACAACTTTGGTTATCATAAAAGATACCAGTAGCATCCAACGGGATATCAAATAACTCAGACAGTAGCTTCTGTAGCCATACTGCCTCACAAGTAGCTGAATAGGCTGCAACATACTCTGCCTCAGCTGTAGTTAGTGCTACGCAGGATTGCTTCTTGCTAAACCAAAAGATCACACCTTATCCCATATTGAAGCAGCACCCAGATGTGCTCTTCCTATCTGCAGCACTGCCAGCCCAATCTGAGTCAACATAACCCTGCAAGTTAAAATTTTGATTTGCCTCATACTTGAGCCCATAATCCACCATACCCTTCAGGTACCTCAGAACATGCTTTATAGCAACTAGGTGAACACTCCTCGGATCTGTCAGGAACTGACTCAATGTGTTCATAGCAAAGCAAATATCTGGTCTTATGTTCGTTAGGTACATCAAGGACCCAATCATCTAACGATACATAGAGACATCAACCAGCTCAGATGAAGCATCACATAGAAGCTTCAGGTTCGATGCCATGGGTGTGGCCATGGCCTTGCAATCCATCATCCTGAATCTCTTCAAGATATCTACTGTGTACTTCCCTTGACCAAGGAAGATCCCACCTACACTCCGCCACACCTCCATACCTAGGAAGTAATGCATCATTCCCAAATCTTTCATTTTGAACTCGATGGCAAGCTTCCTCTTAGTATCTGCAATCAATCTGTCATCTCCTGTTACAAATAAGTCATCCACATACAAGAGTAGAATCACAGGATTCCCTTCCTCAACCTTGTAGTAAAGGTTGGAATCCGCTTTACTCTTGGTAAATCCCAAACTAGATAGGAAACTGTCCATCCTACCATACCAGGTTCTGGGAGCTTTCTTCAAGCCATACAAGGATTTCTTCAATCTGCACACATATGACTCCCTATCATGTATTTCAAAACTGAGTGGCTGCTCCACATATACTTCCTCTTCAATTACACCATTCAAGAAAGCATTCTTGACATCCATCTGGTGTATTTTCCATTTCATTGTTGCATCCAGGGCAAGTACTGTTCTGATGGAAGTATACCTAGCTATAGGTGCAAAATTTTCTTCATAATCTATTCCCTCTTTATGATAGAATCCACGAGCTACAAATCTTGCCTTGTATTTCTCTACACTGCCATTTGCAGCATGCTTGATTTTGTAGATCCATTTGAAGGTCACAACATACTTCTCTTTAGGTCTTGGGACAACATCCCAAACATCATTCTTCATTATTGATTGGTATTCCTCAACCATGGCATCCTTCCATTCTTTCTTTTCCACTGCTTCTTCATAACTGGAAGGTTCTTTGTTCATGATGTCACAAAGTAAAGCAACATAGCTGGTGTGTGATCTGGTTCTATTCTTTGCTCTGTGTTCTTCTTTTGGAATGCCAAATATTTATGCATCTTGAATGAGCTCTCTAGCCCATGCAGGTTTCCTCTTGTGAGAGTTATCCTCATGGGGTGGATCTATAGGTTCTTGCGGATCTTCAAACTCACGAACAACTTCTGGTATTGCTTCAGTCATGGTAGTGTCTTGAAATCTAGTTTCCTTAGGTTCTTCATAAACTTCAAAAGGTGCCTTCCTTGATTTGATGAATGCTAAGTTTTCATCAAATGTTACATCCCTGCTGACATCAATCTTCTTGAACCCTGGAAAGTATATTCTGTAAGCCTTCGAGCTTTCACTGTAACCCACAAAGATACCCTTCTTTCCCGAAGGATCTAGTTTAGTCCTCTTTTCCTTTGGGACATGAGTGTATACTAGACAACCAAATATTCTGAGATGGTTGACTTCAGGTTTCTTATCAAAAAAGACCTCTTCTGGTGTCTTGTTGTCCAATATCTTGTGGGGTGTTCTGTTCTGCACATATACAGCTGTTCTAGGTTCTTCTGCTCATAGATGCATAGGTAGATCCTGGTCATGCAACATTGCTTTTGCTGCTTCCATGATAGTTCTGTTCTTCCTTTCTGCAAGTCCATTCTGTTGAGGATTATAAGGAGCAGTCAACTCCCTCTTAATCCATGAATCACTACAAAGCTTCTTGAAGTCATCTGAGGTGAATTCTCCACCATTGTCAGATCTGAATGTTTTGATCTTCTTGTCAATTTGATTCTCCATCAAGGTTTTGAATTCCTTGAACTTATCAAACACCTCATCTTTGTTCTTCAAGAAGTATACCCAAGTATTCCTGGAGAAGTCATCAATAAATGAGACATAGTAAACATACCCACTTAAAGAATTGGATGACATAGGACCACATACATCTGAGTGGATGATTTCCAGGATATCTTTTGCCTTGCTTTCACTGCTTGGGAAATCCTTCTTAATGTTCTTACCTTTTGCACATCCTTTGCAAACACCTTCATGTTTGGTCTTGATTTCAGGAAGACCCTCTACAGCCTTGCTTACAATTGGAAGTGCCCTATAGTGCATATGAGCAAGTCTTCTATGCCAAAGTTCACTTGGCTCCATGGATTCATGCACCATGGCATGTTTAGGTTGTCCCTTCAATTTATACAAACCTCCCTCTTGCTCTCCAATCACTGCTGCATCATCTATGGTATTTCCCTTTGGCCACATTAGGACTTGGCCATCCACAAATGCAACCCTCATACCTTTTGCATCCAATGCAAAGATGGAGAGTAAGTTCTTCTTGAGCCTAGGTACATAAAAGACTTCTTTCATCTTCAAAGATTTTTCAGAATCTAGGTTGTAGGAGGATTCACCACTTCCTTTGATTGGGTATTGATAATCATCCCCAAGTTTCACCTTATGGGGTGATTCATGTTCAGATAGATTCACAAAAGATTCCTTAAACCCAGTCATATGTTTGGAAGCCCCACTATCAATAAACCAATCATTACAACCATGGGAGATAGTACCTGTGAGAGAAGATATTAGAACATACTCTTCTTCAATTGATGAGTCATCATCACTATCATCACTTTCTGCCCTAGCCTTCTTCTTTGTAGTTTCATCATCCTCGGCAGCATGAGCATGGAACTTTCTTTTGCTGGCCTTTTTCTTCTTGCTAGAGTTGTTGTTATTATCCCTTTTGTTCTTGGGACAATCTGAAGCAAAGTGACCCTTCTCATTGCATGTGAAGCATCTTAGATCCTTCTTATTTTTTTGATAGGATCTCTTGTAGTGAGAGTGCTCCTTCTTGGGCTTGCTTCTTTTGGTGTGAGCTGCAAGAGCTTGATATTCACCTCCCATATTTTCCTCATGAGCTACAAGTCTAGCTTCCTCTTGAGAGCATTCCTCCCACAGTTTGCTGAAAGAGATCAATTTCTTTCTTGCACAGATTCCTTGAATAAAGGAGTCCCATGACCTAGGTAGGCCATTCAGAGTGGTCATAACAACTTCACCATTTTCCACTCCTTCATCCATAGCTTGAAGTTGCTCCTTGATCTGAGAGACCTTGGAAAAGTAAGATTGAATGGTTTCTCCATTCAACATCTTGACCCCTTTCAATTGATTCTGCAGATTCATCTTCCGATTTATGTTCTTCCCTTCAAATAGCTTGGTTAGAGAGTCAAACATCTCCTCGGGTGTCTTTAGAGAAGACACATGGGGTATGAGATGGTCTTTAATAGAATTAGCAATGATTCTCTTTGCCTTGACCAAGTTCTTCTTATGCAATAAATTGGCCTCTTCATCCTCTGGGATAGGGATGTCTTCTTTTATATATGAGTCCAACTCATTCTCTTCCAGGATTAAATCAATCCTATACTTCCAAGCTCGGAAGTTATAATCCCCTTCAATCTTATCCTCAATCTTGGTGTGGTGAGACATCTTAAAGAGTACTTCAAATGGAAATAGAAAATATTTAGGTGTTACCACTTGAAATGCTGAAAACTGGATCTGGTCCCGGATTAGGGTTTGTTGGAAAAACCCTAAAAATTCAACATGTGAATTTCAACTTTCTGAAAGGATAGAAAGATGTGCCTTGATGAGCTGATCAGCCTGGTGCATTCAGAATTTGAGATCAACAAAGCTTTACCCTTCAGATTTGTCTTTTTGTCCTCCCGGGTTCACCTAGGAGAGCCCTGAATTAGGGTTTGAGTTTCCCGGAGATCTACCTAGCCAAAAATCTCGATCCAAAGCTCTAAACTTCGATTTTTGCAAAGAGATTCCAGCTATGTCTCTAGATTTCAAAAATTTCTATTTTTGTGGAAACCCTATTTTTTAGGGTCAAATCTGAAAATGCTCAGAATTGAATTCTAATTGAACAAATAGATTCTCCTTGATGAGTAGATTCAATCTACTATACTGATTTTCCAAAATATGTGGAGAGAAACCCAATAAACAAGAAACTCAAGTTTCCGTCACTGCAAAATGTCTTCTTCTCGGGTTAGCTCTGATACCATGTTAAATTTTGAGCATTAATTCACAATACTATAGGATCTTTACTAATAGAATAACATGTACAGTATATAAATGCATAACAATCACAATAAGCATGACAAGCATCACAAGAATCAAAAGCATGAGTGACAAGAGACACAGAGTTTCCGTGGGGAAAACCCTAAGGTGAAAAACCCCAAAAATTCCTCAGAGATAGAGAGAGAAATGGCTAAACCAAAGTACAACCAAAATACACTGAGATAGTCTCCCAGTAGCAGATGATCCTCCTCCTCACTAGTGCGCCACTTTCTGAGTGAGAGAAGTGTGAGTTTCTGAGTGATCAAATAGAGATCTCCCGATCTCTATTTATACTTAACCTGTTTTCCCAGTTACACTATGGGGCCGACTTGTCTATCTAGATACATCCACAATATAATATATATTTCAGGGTCGACCCCACACATGGTGGTCTAATAACCCATCGGCAAGTACACACACTTGTGACACTTGTCAATCCACATGACGACACTTCCTTATAGAGGAATAACACATCTTTTATAAGGGTACAATAAATATATATGAAATACATTCCGAAGTTACATATACATCAACAAGGAGACCATATCTTACTATAGAGGGATCATGACTATGATCACTTATGACATGTATTCATTATATACTGCCTATCCATGGCCATTGTATAAGATTGTTGTACTACCGACATGTATTCATAGATACTATTGTATTATGACGAGTGAGTTGCTCTTTCCACTTGTGTCTCCATCACTCCACTTCTGAGTTTTATAACGTATTTCGGCCATCGTAGCATCAGTCTTTGACTTCACACATTAGGGGGAATTTGTTACATCGTAATCTTCCACCCTGTGAGCATCAGCATTCTTTGGCCTGTAGGATCCATTTCAGTGACTCAAATCCACTTATATCCTTCAGAGATATTAGTTTACCCTATTTTTGTTCCTACCCACATGTTGCATCACTATAGCATGCGTACCCGCGAGTTGCATCACTATAGCCCGCGGGTATCAAGTAAAATGGTAAAAACCACTATTTACTACTTTTTACTCCCAAAAAGCGGTCATTGGGTGACCTTTGGCTCTCCATCTACTAGAGTAACATCTCGATGTGTCCTTTCACCTACCTTTGAGAGGACTATATATTGAGCACATATGGCTTATGGACGGGAGAAAGAAGAGAATAGCACGAGAACTCTAGTGGATTTTTTCCCTATCTTGAGTCTGCACTCATTGATCCTTGTAGTTGTGGACCATTTATGTTCACCTTCCAAACTCCTTTCTAGTTTGAGTTTGCCATTCATGGAGAATTGAAGTGGTGGAGGCACAAGTGGATTGATCTAGATCTTGGTTCAAATTGGGTGCCGACAAGAGGTCGTATCACTCTGTACTTCTTCTTGTTCATTAATAGAAATGCTCATATTCTCGTCCATTCATGGTGTGAATGTTGTTTATTATACATTTGGTTACATTTGCTTATGATATTATGGACCATTGTTATTGATAATGATAATGTCATCTATATATTATATGTACTTGTTGGATATTGGCTGTCAAGACTAATTTGGAGATTACAAGTGCCTGGATTGAAAGCTCCAACGGGATCTACATAAAATGTTTGGATCGAGGTTGGTTACATTTCTCCATTATCTTAACATTGTCATTTATAATAGCATTGTTTTGAGAATTGACTTGATTTCTGGTAGTCATCTGTTTGTTGTGGTATTCCCAAGCCATAGTGAGTTTTCTCCAATACACCAAGCTTCAGCTTCTTGACCAGACTTTACCTCTCCATCAAATGTAGGAGGTTTTTCCTTCTTAAATTCCCCATGTGAATTGTTCTTGTAATGCCTCTTCCTTGTATTCTTGCGAGATGAAGAGCTTGAACCTTAAATGGATCCTTCGGAGTCAGATGATCCACTAGAAGAGATTTCTGGAGTATAGGTTTTGTCTCTAGAAACTCTTCTTGAGATATTGGACCTCTTGTGGGAATTTCTCCTTGAACTACTCCCACTCTTTTCTGGATTTGATGTCTGATGCCCAGAGTTTATTTGCCTTTGGATATATGTCAAACTCTGCAACATGGATGCATTTACCTGATTTTGTTCTTCCTGAGCTTTAATCATCCTCTCATTATCTTCTCCACAGCTTTGCAATTCCACCCTTAGGCTCCTCATGGTGGCTGCAATATCTGGGGGAGTCTCTCGATTTCTTTCCCCATTGGATTATGTTTCAGCATTCTCAACATGTATGTTTTCCCCCATGGCATCTGTCTCAGGCTCATAGGGATCCTGTGCATCATCCATGATGTTGATATTCTTGGCCCGACAAAGACCAGAACTTTCCAACTGCACTTATCTGGAATGCTGCTTTGATGTGACTATAATTCTGCAAAATGTGTTTATAAACACAACTGTTAGCTGCATTATAATACTATAAATTATTTGCATGTATGTGGGGAAATCCCATATTGACAACTTTGTCCAATCATAGACTTTTCCAGTTTGGCGCAATTATTAAGGTTAAAATGGCCACCATTGTCACGGAAATTTAGCTTTAAAAAGTGTCGCTTGTGTCACAGAATTTTAAGCTAAAATTTGTCATCGTGCACCGCACACGTCGCAGACTTTATCCTTAAAATTGTCACGGGTGTTAAGGTTATTTCCGCCGCCGCACACCGCGCACGTCGCAGACTTTATCCTTAAAATTGTCACTAGTGTTAAGGTTATTTCCGCCCGAGCACCATGCACGTCGCAAAATTTATCCTTAAAATTGCCGCTGGTGTTAAGGTTATTTACACCCGCCCACCACACACATCGCAAAATTTATCCTTAAAATTGCCACGGGTGTTAAGGTTATTTCCGTCGCCGCACACCGCGCACGTCACAAACTTTGTCCATAAAATTGCCACGGGTGTGAAGGTTATTTCCATCGCCGCGCATGTCGCAGACTTTTAAAATAACTTTTCCACTGGATCGCAAAATTTAACGTTAATTCCGCTGCCACGCGTTGCAAAACTTATCCTTAATTTCGCCGCCGCGCGTCGCAAAAATTAACGCTAAAATTGTCAGCAAAGTTGCAAAAGTTAGCGCTAAACCCGCCAACCGTGTCGTAGAAAAATTAGTCTAACTTTTTCCACCACGCGCGTAGAAAGTTAGCCTAAATTTCGTCGCTGTGCGTGCATAAAGTTAGCTTAACTTTCGTCGCCACGAGCACAAAAAGTTAGCTTGACTTTCGCCACCGCAAGCTTAGCAGAAACTCAGAAAAACAGTTAGAAAAATTCAATTTTTTTCCTTTCTTTCTGTGATGATTATTGCTCAACAGGAGGTGACTTTTCCCTTCGCAAACTCTGCAAACTGTTCAACCTTAACCTATTGAGGCCCAACATGGTAATCTGTTGTGTTTAGAAGGGAATCTTCCCTTGTAACTGTGATCATACTTGGCCCATAGAGGACCAATGCTGTAGCATATGGCTCTGATACCATTCTGTCAAACCCCCTCCCATCATACCAGCATGGGAGAGAACATGACTCTAAATCTGGACATCTAGCCCCATAGTTAGTAAACAAACATTCATATAAAATGAAGATGAACATATGCAAATGCATAAATATTTGAAAACACAGTAGAATTAAATTCTATTACACATCCATCATACACTCAATATATTCATGTCATTCATTGAATAAATACATTGTAGAATTTAAACACATGAGAGTACTTATCTTCAACAAAGTAGCCCCAAGCAACCAGCTATGCAACTGCAACGTCCCACCCAACCATAGGCTAGTTGTGCTTATCAATCTCTTGATACAACTGCCACCCCTGAGTTGGGCATGATTTCTACAAGGAACCAAGGAACAACAGACTCACACATAGCCAAACATACACCAAATTGAGCCAAGCCAATCTACAATTGGGTTTATCAGGCTGCTAGCAAATGGAAAGGAATAATTGCTAAGCTAGTGAGCTCAAGCACAGAGCCATGGATACCTCTACAAGATCTATCTAGCTTGGCACCCACAATTCCTACACACCCCACTCAAGGAAGTATTCCCTTCACCAATACACAGTCCCTCAGGCCATACCTTCCAATCTAGAGTGTCCAAGGTGTGCATAGAAGAGTATCCAGCTCTCTTGATCTTATTGAGAGGTTATTTTCCCCACTAGGTTTATCAAGCCAATTCAGTCCACTACCACTCCAAATTTCTTGCTCACAGGTTCAAACCAAAATAGGGATGCATATAACAGCAAAAGTATAAGTGTTGGGCATGAAGAAACGTTTTTTATAGTGAGATGCCCAAAGATGGGGTTTCTACCAGTTCAGAAAAAATGTGGGCAACCAAAATGAAATGGAAAAATGAGGAACAACCCTGGGAAGACAAATCCGTTTTCAGAAAAACGTCCATGGACATTTTGGGGAAAAAACGACCTCCAGAGCAGCCCCAAATCGTGGTCCTCCCCTCCCAGCCACTGTATATCCCAAAAACGAGCTCCCATCCATGGAAAAATGCAGGAAAATGATGAAAAACGTGATGGGGAAAGCCCAGCTAGTTCAGACTGCGTGAGAGAGCAAAGGCCATGGGTTCAGAATGCTTTTTGGCACCATTTTCTGGGTTTTTTCTTTCCCATGAAGCAAAAATACGATTTTTCAAATTGATGGCTTGCCCATACACTAAATTGATTGCCATATCTCTCCATCCCCAAGGCATTAACTGCCTCAACTAACTCTTGGAAGAATTTAATGATTGGGTGCATAAGCCAAAATGGGTAGTTGAGGGTTTATGGGTTTTCTCATCAACACATGTGTTAACACTATTGGTTCAAGGGGTTGAATAATTTCCCTCCCTATTCCTTATAAAAATCATGCCCCCATCTCTTTGTCGCATTGCATAGCTAGTTGTGGGTATTTCATTAAAATTCTTGTTTACATTATGTATTAATTTACATTGTGCATGCCCACCACAAGAACCTTATGCATCTATTTTAATTAACGATACATGAAATGATAAATCGATGGCGGGGCCTTGGCCTTGAGCTCCTCACCATGATTAATAACAATATTTACATCATTTACAATTTAAATGTAATAGGGTCAAAATCGGGATATTACATTAATAGTACTAACGACTAGTACTGCAAGTGAATCCTCCATTTAGCATCCCTAAAAAGCACAAAGAAGATGCCTAGCATCTCTTGTTGCCATTCTTTTTGTGTCAAAATTTTATATTTTTCCATAGGTTTGAGTTTGAGAGTAAGTCTATCTCCTCTTTATGCAGATGAATTCTCAACTATACATCTACATTGGCTATGTAGATGGTGCAAGTCGATGTTCTAATAACCTCGCATCAACTTCCTGGACTATCTATTCCCCCTCGGACATACTCTACCACATCGACAGAGTATGCCTGGGGGAACTTACAAATAACCAAGCAAAGTATGATTCCATCATAGGTATATTAAGTGATGCCACCCACCTGGGCATTCACCATATATGGGACCACCTAGACTCACATCTAGTTGTCTCACAACTAAACAATGTATTTTGTGTCCCCAACCCACTCCTATTATGAAAGTTCCAGCATGTGCACCTTCTCATCCGAAAATTTGAAACCATCACCTTTACATACATACTGAGAAACGTCAATGCATTCGTTGGATCCATCGTGAACAAGGTCTTGAAAAGGCACCTAATACATAACACGACTACATAGTCCTGCATACCCAACAAGCATATGTGTGTGTGTGTGTGTGGGTGGGTGGATGTGGGTGTGGGTGTGGGTGTGGGTGTGGGTGTGGGTGTGGGTGTGTGTCACCCCTACTGCTACACATACATGTATATCATCATCGTGTTCTATAAGTTGGTAACCATTTACATAAATACATGTCAATATCTACTACAACATATGCATCACGTCAACATAAAGGAAACATGAAATATACATCAACACAACATACACATGAGAAGTACAAACATATGCCGCAAAAAATGGTATATATATATATATATATCATAAAAAATTGTGTCACATACAAAATGGCCCCCTTGGGGCATATACAAAATAGCCTTATGGGAGATACATGATATAAATCGCCTCCCATAGGATCGTCAAATACATATACAAAATGGGGCTCATCGCCCTATATAACATCAAGCTGCCCCACTAGTTGGTGGATCATGGGGTCCCATGATGGCTAAATGTCTCACAACCTCTCTTCGAGCTATCTCTGTATCAGACCCTCGAGCCGGTCCTGGTCCCTACCATGGCCTCTATCATGGAGGATTTGTACCCCCTGCACCTCTCGCGCCACATGGCACGCTATTTCTAACCTCCGCATAATAGGCCTCCAAGTCGGCCCGCACTCCGCAGGAAGATGGAGTGTCAGTTCCAGCTCATCATCCTCAAGGTTGGAGACACCCCTATCGTCAACCCCTGCAAACATAGCGCTAATCCATTGCTCCATTTTAGCAATGAATGCCTCCATCCGATCTCCTACAATAGCCTCTCCAGCAGGAGCTCCTCCCCCACCTAGTGTTGATGTATTTGTAACTTCGGAATTTATTTCATATATGTATATTGTATTCCTATAGAGATGTTATTATTCCTCTATACGGAAGTGTTTGTATTCCTATAGAGATGTTATTATTCCTCTATACGAAAGTGTCATCATTTATATTGTAAGTGTCGTAACTTATACTTGATGGGTTATTAGACCACCTTGTTGGGGTCGGCCCTGTATAATTCATGTGGGTTAAAGGGTTATTAGACCACCCTATTGGGGGTCGGCCCTATCAGCATTATGTTATGTGGTTAAGTTAAGGCCGACCTAGTAAAGGTTATTAGGCAAGTCAAGTCAAGTATAAATAGAGTGCGGGAGGCACTCTATTTGATCATTCACTTCTCACTCACACACTCATTGGAGAGTGGCGCACCATTGGAGGAGGAGAAGATGCTACTAGGAGGACTATCTCTTGTACTTGGGTTGTATCATTGCTCTATCTCTCTCTGAGGAAGTTGCGGGGTTTTTCACCTTCTTGGTTTTCCCCGGTGAAACTCTGTGTCTCTTGTATGCTTGCATTATTGTGTCCATGATTGATATACTGTAGATATATTGTAGATATGATGTACATGTTATTCTCTCAATTAAGATCCTAGATCAGATTGAAATTTCTTAAAAACTAACATGGTATCAGAGCTAGCCTAAAAGAAGGCATGATATGGCATTTATGACACTTGTTGCACTTGCGAAGCTAGGGCTTGATATAGCAAAAAACAGTCATGGTAGAACTTTCTCTATAAATCAATTTCGGCAATGTTTCAGGATCTAAAAATCTTACAGGTCGAAGATAAGATCCCCATGTACCTTGTATCTGAAGGAGAGCCTCTAATTCGTTGTACTTTCAGATTTATGATCTATACAATATAGGGTTTATGCCTCTTCCATATCTCAGTCATAAATAGGTGACCTAGGAAAAAAGGTCACAATTTGGGCTAGGAAGCTCCAAATGAAATTTCATAAAAAATTGTTGGTAGGGAACAGATTGCACTTTCGCAGGTGCAATTTTCAGAGGCCTAAATTGAACCAGTGACACGTGGCACTCTGTACAAGTACACTCTCCTGTTTTAACCCATAAACAGGTCACATTGCGACACTTGGAATAACTCTCTCTCAGAGAATCCATTTTAGGTCATACCTATGGGGTTGGAAAGATAATAGGTCAGGATACCATAGGCAGAATTTTCAGACCCTATAGATCTGAAATTTTGGAGTTACACCAGAAACAATTAGGTGCATATTTCTGTCAAAACAGAATTGGATTTTGAGCACCTTCATTCATGGCTCCGGGAATTTAGGGTTTTGAAGAATGTTGGAATATTTTGTATCGGAGAGCACGGCTGGATGATCCTCATCAAAATCAAAATTTAGAGACCAAGATCAAATTTTTTGGTTGGGTAGAAGGTCGAGCTTGATCAAACCCTAGTTCGGGTCTTTGATCGGAAAAGTGAAAAATTAGGGCTTCTGCAAAAATGAGAATTTTTGAAATCTGTGACCATAGCTAGAAGCTCCTTGGAAAAATCAAATTTTAGAGATTTGGATCAAACTATTTGGTTGGGTGAAGCTTCAGGAAACTCAAACCCTAATTCAGGGTCCTCCCTAGTGAATCCGGAAGATTGAAAAGCAAATTTGAGGGGTGAAACTTTGCAGTTTTCAAATTCTGAGTATACCAGGTTGATCAACGCATCAAGGAACATCTTTCTATCCTTTTAGAAGTTTGAAATTCAAAGTTTAAATTTTTAGGGTTTCCCTAACAAACCCTAATCCAGCTCCAGATCCAGTTTCTGCAAATCAAGTGGATTGGGTTAATCCTATAAGAGAATGGATTGGTCACCTACATAAGTGAAGAAGTTCTTGTTTCAGAGGGAGATGAGGCTAGGACCTTACATAAGAATATTACAAGCAAACTCGACAGGTATGACTTACGGGTATGTTTCAAAATCTATTTATGATTAAGTTTATGTTTGTCTTCATTAAGATTAGTACAATCTTGATTAATTTTAGACTTGTCGTATCACCTTAATAAAAATATGAATGTATGATAGAAGATATTCATTGATTAGGTTTTTGACACTTATGATTGTACTAATGCATTGTGATGTTGTATGAGGTTGATGTTGTCTGCTAACATGAAAGGTACATCAAGAAAGACAAATCATGTTCTAGTTCAAGAACATATGACCATGGTGACATGAAGACAAATATTCATCCATTGTCATGGATTACATAGAAGATCTACTTACGAGGTATGTATAACGTGGTTCTATAATGATTAAGCTATGAGATATGCAAGTTACTAGCACAAGTCATTGAAGAGAACAAGAAGACATTATGCGGTTATGTTAGACATAACTAGCTAGCATGCTAATCCAGGTATGTTTTTTTTATATCAAGTTAGAATCCTACCTTGTGTTAGGATATCTTATATAAGTATACATGGCATGATTGATAATGATTATTCATTGAAGTTAGTAATCATGGGTTTAGGCATATTATGCTTCTGACTTTGATTGATGATATGACTAACCAAAAAAGTCCTATGGTCAAATAGGAATATGCATGAGTAAAATAATTGTGATAAATTATCTGTGTATGAAATGATCTTGACCATACATGTTTAAGATTACTTAGAATCATAATGTTTTTGATAGTATTAAGATTATACTAATGAATGTATGTATGAGACCTTGAGGATAACACAATGATGATACTAGTAAGTATGGATAGTGATCTAGGATGGATATAAGTTCAAATACAGGTAATTCAGGAAGCAAATATCAAGAGGGAGCACACTCCAGTAGTTCCTGCAAGGAAGCAAATATTGAGACGAAGTCCACACTACAACCAAACAAAGATAAGTATTTGAATTGTCATTTCTTGCATAGTTGTTTGTTTAAATAATATTGCTCAATGATGTATATGCTTATGTTCCTAGACTTAGGGTGTGTATTATGCATATTAGAATAATTGCATTAATTAACAGTATACTACTAATATGCATGTGATGGGTAAGTGGACTATGGCACTATACAACATTCCATTGCTACTTATCTAGAATGAAACCTCTTTTCTGACATGTTGGGAGTTGTGCACACTCTTAACAATGTTCTGGTAGAGATTGAAAGGCATCTAGAAAGTTACGGGATATGGATAAATGTTGTTTTGAAGCATTGGCTAAAATAATTGCATGACCGTATGACATATTTCTTTATGTCTAAGAATTTGTTCTAAAAACTATGAGATGTTTCTAATCATGCAATTTAACTTGCTTTGTAGAAAAGATTGTATACCATCACCTACAAAAGAAGGACTACAACATTTGTTCCAGCAACGAAGTTCAAACTATCTATTGAAGATATTGAAGAATCTAAAGATCCCATGATATAGGATAGAGTAAAAGGATTTCATGGTCGATAAGTACCAGTCGATCATGTTTGGGATGTGGTCCCAAGACCTGAAGGGAAGTCTGTTGTGAATTCCAAGTGGATCTACAAGATCAAGCATGTTGCAGATGGCAGCATAGAAAAGTACAAAGCGAGATTTGTAGCTCGTGGCTTCTCCCAGAAAGAGGGAATAGACTATGAAGAAATTTTTTCTCCTGTAGCCAGGTACACTTCCATCAGATCAGTACTTGCTCTGGCTGCAGTGATGAAATGGAAGATACACCAGATGGATGTCAAGACAGCTTTCTTGAATGGTGTAGTCGAGGAGGAAGTGTATGTGGAGCATCCACTTGGTTTTGAGACACATGACAGGGAGTCATATGTGTACAGGTTGAAGAAAGACTTGTATGGCTTGAAGCAAGCTCCGAAGACTTGGTATGGTAGGATAGACAACTTTCTATCTAGTTTGGGCTTTACCAAGAGTAAAACAGATTCCAACCTTTACTACAAGGTTGAGGAAGGCAATCCAGTGATACTAATCTTGTATGTGGATGACCTATTTGTTACAGGTGATGATAGATTGATTGTCGACATGAAGAGGAAGCTTGCTGCCAAGTTCAAGATGAAGGAATTGGGGATGATGCATTATTTCCTAAGCATGGAGGTGTGGTAGAGTGCAGATGGAATATTCCTTGGACAAGGGAAGTATGCAGTAGAAATCCTAAAGAGGTTCGGGATGATGGACTGCAAGGCCATGGCCACACCTATGGAATCAAACCTAAAGCTTTTGTGTGATGCTTCATCTGATTTGGTTGACATCACGGTGTATTGTCAGATGATTGGGTCCTTGATGTACCTGACAAACACGAGACTAGATATTTGCTTTGCGGTGAACACATTGAGCCAGTTCCTGACAGATCCGAGAGGTGTTCACTTGGTTGCTGTAAAGCATATTCTAAGGTACCTGAAGGGTACAATTGATTATGGGCTCAAGTATGATGCGAATCAATAGTTTAACCTACAAGGTTATGTTGATTCAGATTGGGTAGGCAGTGCTGCAGATAGGAAGAGCACTTCTGGATGTTGCTTTAGTATGGGATCAGGTGTGATCTCTTGGTTTAGCAAGAAGTAGTCCTACGTAGCACTGAGTACAGCCGAAGCAGAGTATGTTGCAGCTTGTTCGGCTAGTTGTGAGGCAGTATGGCTGAGGAAGCTATTGTCTGAGTTATTTGATCTCCCGTTGGATGCTACTGGTATCTTTTGTGACAGCTAGAGTTGTGTGAAGTTGTATGATAATCCGGTGTTCCACGACAGGTAGAAGCACATTGAGATCAAATATCACTATATCGGAGATATGGTGCAGAGAGGAGCAGTGAAGCTCCTGTAAGTTGCGTCAGATGAGTAGGTTGCAGATGTGTTGACGAAACCACTAGCCAAAGTGAAGTTTGAATACTTCAGAGGGAGGCTTGGTGTTCTTTAGATTGACGACACTTCGAGGAAGAAGTGATGGACACATTTGCAGGATCCATTCCGAGCATGGAGAGAGGAGGATCCTTCCCATGGTTGTGGATGTAAGCATTGTGTGATGAGCATTAGGACGATTCTCTAGTTACTGCTTTGTATATGCATCAGTTAGATGCTTTGTATGATCAGTTGGATCATGTATATGTATATGCATCATGTTGGATGCTTGGTATGATTAGTTGGATCATGTATATGTATATGCATCATGTTGGATGCTTGATATGATCGGGTGGATCATGTATTTGTATATGTATCAGGTGGATACATTGTATGATCAGGTGGATCATGTATGTGATATGCATTAGGTAGATGCATGATATGTATCAGGTGGATACATTGTATGATCAGGTGGATCATGTATGTGATATGCATCAGGTAGATGCATGATATGTATCAAGTGGATACATTGTATGATCAGGTGGATCATGTATGTGATATGTATTAGGTAGATACTTGGTATGCATAAGGTGCATGCATTTTATGATCAGTATGATCATATATGACGAGCTTCAGGATGTTGCTCCAGATGATATGCATCAAGATGATGCAGTGACGATGATCAGGATGATCACATTTGATGAGCATCAGGACAATGCTCTATATTATATGCATTAGGATGGTGCATTGACGATGATCAGCATGATCACGTATGATGAGTATCGGGACGATGCTCTAGATGATATGCATCAGGACGGTGCAGTGACGATGATCAGGATGATCACGTATGATGAGTATTAGGATGATACTCTGGATGATGTACATCAGGATTATGTACATCAGGATGATGTACTATGCGATGATGATCAGTTGGATCATGAGTATCAAGTTGATACTTGGAGGTCAGAGATGATATGTGGCAGGTTGTGCAAGTAGCATGTAATTAGTCCTCAGAGATCCAATAGGTTGAGCTGTGTGCTCGTAATCAGTTCTAGGATGAGGTATTGCTATGGAGACATGTAATCAGTCCTGGATATCCGAGAGGTTGAGCTATGTGGTCGTAATAAGTTCTGGGATGCTCTTTAGAGATCTTGTCGGTCATGTTGTGGCACATAAATGTTCCTAGATGCTCTTTAGAGATCTTGCCGGTCGTGTTGCGGCACATAAATGTTCCTAGGATGCTCTTTAAAGGTATTGTCTATTCACATGTAATCAGTCCTGGAGATCAGATAGGTCAAGCTGTGTGCTAGTAATAAGTCCTGGGATGCTCTTTAGAGATCTTGTCGGTCGTGCTATGGCACATAAATGTTCCTAGGATGCTCTTTAAATATATTGTGAAGGGGATGCATGTAATCAGTCCTGGGAGATCTTGTCGATCATGCTTAGGGACATAAATGTTCCTGGGATGCTCTTGTCAGGTATTGCATCAGCACATAAATCAGTCCTGAGAGACCACCTCTATCAAACCGTTTACACAGATGATGAAGACCTATAGGTGGTGGGCCTACATCCAGTATGAAAAAGGACTGGCTCTGTAGAACTTCCTATGATGAATAGATTGGAGATTGATTGAGATAGCAGCAGCAGTGATGATGACGATGATTCGATGTCGATGATCCAGTGACGATGATCCAGAGAAGAAGACTTGTGCTAGAAGACCTGTGTTGAGAAATACCTTCCTAGTTAAGAGGGAGTGTTGATGTATTTGTAACTTCGGAATGTATTTGATATATGTATATTGTATTCCTATAGAGATGTTATTATTCCTCTATACGGAAGTGTTTGTATTCCTATATAGATGTTATTATTCCTCTATACGGAAGTGTTGTCATTTATATTGTAAGTGTCATAACTTATACTTGATGGGTTATTAGACCACCTTGTTGGGGTCAGCCTTGTCTAAGTCATGTGGGTTAAAGGGTTATTAGACCACCCTATTGGGGTTCATCCCTGTTAGCATTATGTTATTTGGTTAAGTTAAGGCCGACCTAGTAAAGGTTATTAGGCAAGTCAAGTCAAGTATAAATAGAGTGCAGGAGGCACTCTATTTGATCATTCACTTCTCACTCGCACACTCATTGGAGAGTGGCACACTAGTGGAGGAGGAGAAGCTACTGCTAGGAGGACTATATCTTGTACTTGGGTTGTATCATTGCTCTATCTATATCTGAGGAAGTTGTGGGGTTTTTCACCTTCTTGGTTTTCCCCGGTGAAACTCTGTTTCTCTTGTGTGCTTGCATTATTGTGTCCATGATTGATATGTTGTAGATATGTTGTAGATATGTTGTACATGTTATTCTCTCAGTTAAGATCCTAGATCAAATTGAAATTCTTGAAAAACTAACACCTAGCCCTCCAGCAGGACCCACTCCCTTTGTTTCTCCCCCGGCTGCAGCAACTCCTCCAATAACCAGACCAGCTCCAGCTACCGTTCTATCTCCCCTAGCTCGGGGTCATCGCTGCCCCGCCTGATGAGTCGATCGTACAGGACCAATATTTTCATAACAAAGGAGAAACTATCATCAATACATGATAAACATATATATATCAAATGTGAAGAAGTAAAATATGTACAATAAATATATGTAACTATAAAAATACAACCATAACATCATACTTGTAGCATCGAAGCCCCCATCTTGAAGAGTCATCTCCAAATATCCCCTATAGTCCACACCACTCTAGTATTATCTCTCCATATGCCCTATGCACCCCTCCCACACATCCACAATATGTGGGGTGAAATAGGCCCCCATGGGTCCACCACCAGTTTGGGGCATGATCTGCCTCCAATACATCATCCGGGGATCCTAAGGTCCCCTCGGAGACACCACTACGGATGGCCTCAGGGAAGGGTACCACTAAAAGAAATAGGAGCATAATTAAATCCCAAAACAAAAGGTCCTCCTAGGACCTCTACGTCACAGCTCTACCATATGCCTAGTAATCATCTGGAGAAAAAATGACCCCCACGCCACTAGCTGACCGACAATGACCCGCTCCACGAGTGCTAACTTCCCACCGTTAATACACTTTTTGTATGAAACCCCCAACACCCTCACAATGGCTATCGCTATAGCCCTCATATGGCTCATCAGTATCTAACCAGATTTCAGTGCGCTATGGTCACCATCATAGTACCGATCCACAAGACTATGGATTGCCTGCCCCTCCATCTATGTGGGGACCAGCTCTTGCACTCCCTCATGAGGCAACCCCATCAAAAAGTAAATGTCCTAATTCATGATGCTTAGGTACTCCTCCCCAACCTTGAAGACCCCTCTATCAAGGTCACACATGTCTAGTAGTTTCCACAAGAGATACTCCAACGACCTCAACAAGGGGCATTTAAAGAACTTCAAGAGCCCCCCGCATTGCGTAAGGTCTGTGTCACCAACATATCCCTTAGCACTAGGGGACTCAAGTAATCGTAGTTCCTCTCTCACCACTCTATGGCACCCATAGCAGCCATCAAGAACTCAAAATCCCCTACACATAGAAAATATCCACCCATCAAACATACATCCAACAAAACTACCAAACCAAAAGTACGTGTGGCCTCCCCTTAGGAAGTCTACGCGTAGCGCATCATTAACAAAGAAAAGTCACACTTAGCTCAACTGAATCTCACTTACCCACATGGGACATGCACTAATCGACCACGTTGGTTAGCGCGAATAGCCGATGTATAGTCATTATACACTAGTGTGCAACCGAACAGATGTTACCCTACGTGTATCACAAAACAATATAGTTCTTTCGCGCTACTACCGTGTGTGATTTTAGAGAAAAACCGCACTATTGTAGCACACAATTTTCTCAGTATCTTGCGCTATAGCACAGGATTTCCCCAAAATCCCACCACGGTAGCCACTTAAGGGCTGAATCAAGCCCCTAACAAGCAAAGGGCCCACTTGTCCTAAATCTACCCAGCCCAAATCGAAATAGCTAAGGTTACGGCATACCTGTAAATCACGGCTCATCAAACGAATGCTTGCATCTTCCAGAATCACCAAAAATGCACTCTAGGAGGTTGTCAGCGAATATTACAAATGATTTCATAATGTGGACACCACCCCGTATTTGTATTCACTTTCCATGAAGTTCAAACTGGCCCTACAAACAAATTGTAGCTTTGTTTTACAAACTATCTGCACCACCACGATCAGTGTCTCGAGCTCTTTGATATGGATCCAACCAATCCTTATTCCAAATAGTTTCGCTGAGACCCTATTTTACATAGGTACCCTTTAGGTATAGCTTGTTTTGGTTATATGATTTATGCATTATCAATACCTTGGTCATATTCTTTACTACACTTGGGTATGTGCATCATATGTGCAGGATCTCAACCAAGAGCAGTAGGAGACTCTTTTTTCTCCATTATAAGAACAAAAATCCATGCTATAGCAATGGCATCACACTCTTTTCATAGGTATCATTCTAAAACTGGCATATCGGCATTATTTCCCCTTCGTTTATAATGTATTTACTAGTATTACCATTGATAACCCTAGGGCCCTCATCCCCATTTTTTATGTGCCATCAATGTCATCATTGGGACTAGTATGTTCCCCCATGGATGTTCACACCATTTCCAACCCAGTCATCAATTGACACCCATGATTTTGACCCCCCACAAGTCCAAAGAATTTGATACAACTTGAAAATATTACCCCTAGCTTATCATTTTATAGTTGAGCATTTACTCTCCCGACTCTCGCAGTAGAAGCCATCAGATTCATCAGCCCATATTATGATAAATATTTACAAAGACCACGCATACCTCCATGATCACTTTATCCCTCGTAATATTCCTCATATCATTAACCCCATGAATGTACCTTTGGGGCCCCCACCCTCAGACATAACCAATTCCATTCATCTATCCCGAAGGAACCATCTGCATGGCATTGATTCATGGGGCACCATTCTTCGTGTTTGCAAACTAACCCCCACCTCAATTTGGAAAGTGTCCCCTGACCCACTTAAAACAATGGGGACTCCTCCCATCATCAAATCGGTCCCTCGACACACCCAAAACTATGGGGACCCCACTATTATTCTTTATGTACAAACAGTTCCCCCATCACCTCACATTGCGGAAACACCTTATTCTTTTTTGGAAGCAACCCATGGACGCCTTTGATCGATGTATCTGAGTCTTAGCAGTATTTGTTTTATCGGTCACCATTACTCTTAGTATTGTGTCTCCATCAAAGCCCCTTCGTTTAACTATGTTCCTTTCTAAAAGGAAGGCTATCACTCCCACTCCCCATGTTTACATCGATCAAAGGAAGTTATGAGCCCCACGTTGTTACACCTAAAATCTACTCATCATCCTGATTTAGTGTGTACATCCCTGAAGTCACTTGGATTGATTGATCATTTGGGAGTATTGGTGCTCAGCTTGCACAACCTTTTGAGAGGTCGTCGCAGGTTGCACACTAGCAACATGCGACGTCGCAAGTTTCTCTTTAGCAAGGTGCGACGAGGTCTGTTAATGGGAAAAAATAGCCATTTCGAGATCCTTCTCGAAACTTGCCTATGTGGGGGCGTATCCCTGATCTCTTGGAGAGATGGTACTCGGCCCCTAACCTATTGGGAATATCCCCTATCTCTCTCCTACCATCTCTCATCCTATCCTATCCATAACCTCATCCACTTAGTCCTATATATGTGAGGCTCACTCCCATACCAAAGGGAGGAAGACTATGGTATCTACATGCTGGTGAAATCTCTCTTGGACACTTTCACTCACCTCTTGGAGACTCTCATGCTTCCTTGGAAGGGCTTGGAAATTGGCTTGTGTGGAGAAGGGATGCTACGTTAAGTCATTGGTTGTAGTTCTATATCTCTATCATGTACTCCTCTATTTGTAGTAATACAAATGCTTTCCACCAATATCGTCTCTAATGTATGATGATGTTGTGTTGTTTACCTACTTAACTGTTTACATAGATCTCTTATTGTATAGATGCTCTTTACTCGTTTCTCTTTTCTGTGTCTTGACAGGTCTTGCAGCTTGGATCTAACGACCGTGGGACGTGGAGCAACATAGCGGAAGAAAGGATAGCGAATCAAAGAGGTAAGACATCTAGCACTTGATCCTTAAGTAGATCTAGGAAACACATTTGTAGTTTGTTTTATTTGTTCTAGACTCGCATTGAGCTAGGGAGATCCGGCTCACCTCCGGTCGAGTGGATTGTCCGTCAACAAATCTGGCGACCATACTGTGGAGAATCCTTGTCTAGTAGTCGTTAATCTGAGTCATTTTCAGTTGATTGCTTGACACAAGCCTTGTTATCATTTTTGTCGTTTTTCCTTCTTTGGAGTGATTCCATTGTTAGATCTTCACATTGAAGATCCTGATCTTCTTCCTTTGAGTTTGTATAACCTAGTTTCAAGCCTGTTTGTGCTTCATCCTTGAGAGATCTAATTCATTTTTTAATATAGAACTCACCTGTCGCACCTGGGCAGTGAAAATAGAGCGACACTGTGTTTTCCTGAGCTTCTTCCTGTGACTGTAGCTTTCCCGTCGTGACCCGTGCACTAGTGAACTACGACGATGTTGCACCTTCCGTATAGCTAAACTGTGATGTTGCACTGTCTGCAAAGACAGACTGCGCCGATCAGTCAATTCTTGGCATACAAGCATCCATTCCCTTGTTTGACAGTCTGAGCCTTGGTTTGGTGTATAAACTCTCTTCTATGCTGCATCATTCAGCTAGAGATCCCATTTGTGCTTTGTTTGGTCTGTTTGGATTGATCTTGGGTTTCATTTTGGACAAGTCTGAAACCGGTAGTGTTGGGCGTCTTTGTCCCTTCCACCTTCATCCTTTTCACTCTTCCATTCCCGTCCTTCCATCCCTGATCTGATCAATACATTAGATCAGCTTCCAGAACTCATTCGCTTTTGTTTTGAGCTTTGCTTGATTAGTTTGCTTGTTGCTGTTTGATTTTGAGTCAAGTGTGTCTTTTTGCTTGGTTTGAGTGCTTGTCTTTTCTTGGATTTTCTGAGTGTATGAGTGCCGCAAGTAGCATTTTCTTTTCATTTGTTTAGATCTAAAATAAAAAGTTGTTTTAAAGTTCATTACTTTGATACGTTCATTGAAAGATCAAAAGTGCTTCTTTCCCATTGTTTCTCAAGAAAATTGTTGAAGAAAGATTATTGTGCATTGGAATGTTTTTGGAAAAGTTGAATGGAAATATGATTGGTTGTGTTTTTCCTGAATTATGAATCATTCATTTTCTTGAAAAACTCAAGTACTTTCGATTTTTGCAAATGGTGTTACATGTTAAGGAAAGGTAGATGCATCTTTGTTTCTTGTTGCCTTTAGGTCATTGAAAAGAGAAAGTGAAAAGCTTGCATATTCCATTTCATAATTCTTTCATTTCATTACTTAGCGTTGTTTTGATTTGAAAAGAAAAAGAAAAGAAAAGAGAAAATACTTTGATTTGGATAGTAGTGCTGTGTATTTTTGTGAGTTTAGTTGAAAAAGAAAAGAGTACTTTCTTTGTCAAATTTGTATCAATTGAGATTGTGTTTCATTGAGTTTGTTTTGGCAAAATCATTGGGAAAAAAATTCTCCTTACCATAGGTAGAATTCATCGAAAGAAAATATCATTTCGTGCATGTAGCTAGGGTTTGCATTATGTTTCCAATTATGTACTCACCTCATGCATTCACCTAACCATCCAAGATAAAATAAATGGTAGAACTAGGTAAAATTTTTAGTAACTTGTGTGTAAGTTAGAGACGTGTTCCGGCGTCGTTAAGCGTGGCAGCTGTCGTTACTTGTCAGCATTGTAGTTTGGGGGTATTGTAGTCTTCCACGTACATCGGTATATCGAGCTCCTTCACGTACCCACCAAGTACCATAATCCATACTTGGCATATATCGAAGGGTGTATCACATACTCGACACGTATATCGGAAGGTCTCATGCCAGCGGCTGTGCATTAGACAGCGCCACTACGGATTTGAGCTCCCATGTACCTTGCGTATATCGGGAGACACCATTAGGATTCCTGAAACCAACCAGGTTAACCATTTGGCCGTCTTGGCAAAGAAATACACCGAGAACAGCACTCGGGGAGATTAGCACGCACATCCTGTCCAGGTAGTCGGGTATGCAAGCAAGGGTACAGTCCCAATCCTCCTTGTCGCGTCATACTGTTGGACCCTACAGTATATCGCGGTTTGCAATGCCTTGATAAACCCGTGAGGTTCCATACTTTTGAATCCACTCTATCACATAAGTTTGCTTGTTGCCTTAGTTTGAGTAGGTTTTCTTGGACTGCTTTTCTTTTAGAATACCTTTAGGAGAGAGAGATGCTATTTTGGCCTTTTTTGGCTGATTTTCCTGATACTCTAGCGTATTTTCCCTGGAGAAGGTCCCATAGGATCTTGAACTTGCCACCCAAATTTCCCCTTAATCCGGAGGTTATTTCAAGGGTAAGAATGGATCAGCATAACGCGGTCGTAGTTACTGAAGTAGGGAACCCCACTTTTAATATTGGTGGACATTTGTTTCCACTAGATTCACCTGCCTCTCATCCTACGCAGGATGAAGAAGCACATACCCCCACTTCTCAAAACCTTCCTCCCGTCATACCGGGAGAACCTGGATCATTGGAATGGATAAACCAACCCCAGGGAAACCCTACAGCAGCTGTTGGTCCATCAGCAGCTTACTGGACTTCCTCTACAGAATACCCAGTGGCTCATTTTTCCTTTTCATCCTCACCCAGTGAGACTTCTACGGAAGACACTTTAGCTTACTTTCGTTCCATGGCTGAAGAGTTTCGGCAGTCAAGTCTCCAAACGAGGATTCAAGACCCATCTTTACCTCCTTACCAACCCTTCCCAGTTCGTTCGATATCTTTTGGATCATCGAAACAACTCCACCATGCGACCACTACTGAGACTGGTCAACCCTCTCAAGAGTCCAGTCTTGCATCTCAAGTGAACCAACCGGTGGAAGGACAATGGTCCAACACAGTTGTCACTACCATGGTTACTTTACCAGTTCCTCCCCCACCTCAAAATTCGAGGGGAGGGTATTCCATTCCTACGGATTATCTTATTGGTAATGTTATTACCACGGTAGCTAGTCAACAACCTACGTTGGTTCAACCTTTGAATAGTGGTCAACCTATTGTGGCTGGGGTGCAACCCCCCTTTCCTAACCAGAACGTTGGTGGAATCCCCAACGGGCCCTCCGTTGGACCTACCCAACCCACTAGACCGTCCACCACGGGATTGTCTCATGTTGGAGGGCCGTCAAATGTAACCCAACCCTCATGGAGTCAAGTGTATCCAGGTTCTAATAACCTTGTTCCAGGTCAACCTAATCCCAAGAATGCATCATTTGGGATACCTTATCCCAGGAATTCAAACACTCTATGGGGGTGACAACCTCCTTTACAGCACGGAACCCAACCAATTATCCCTCAAGTACAACTACCCCCAATCGGACCTCCTCCTCCTCCTATTGGAGGCGGCGCGCCCCCACCAAACATTGGTGGAGGGCCACCCCATTTTTCCTACAATCCCCCCACCCTTCTGGTGGCAGCATGAATGGTCCCCCACCCCCTCTAGGCGGGGGAGGCGGCGGACCGCCTTATCATGGCTGGGGAGGACATTTCCCTTTGGGTGGCAAAGGTGGTCCCCCACCCCCTCCAAGCGGGGGTGGCGGAGGACCTAATCCTTATGGTGGTGGTGGTGGTGGTGGATATCCCCATCCTTCCGGCAGTGGCGGCGGTGGCAGCCCCCATCCTTCTGGCGGCAGAAGTGGTCCACCCCCTCCTCTCGGCGGAGGCGACGGTGGGCCACCTTATTACGGATATGGACCCCCACCTCCTCCTAGCAGTGGCAGCAAACCTCCACCCCCTCCCAGTGGTGGAGGTGGACCCCCACCATATTGGAATGGACCACCTTATGGTGGTGGACCTACTTATGGTCCGAGCGGCACAACCCCCTACGGTCAGTTCTATCCAAGCACACCTTATGGTCAGTACAATCCTTACACGCCATATCCATATTTTCAATACGCGCAGTCTAATCCACAGCTGCCCTTTTTGGCTACCTTGGATTTACTTGACCTGTCTCGGTTAACCAACAATCTTATTTATCACAGATCTAACTGGCCACCTATTCTAGTGAAACTTCCATCTGATATACCCAAGTTTGACGGCAAGCCAGGTGAAGACTCGAAAAAACCACGTAATGACATACCATTTATGGTGTTCATCGAATTCCTTAATGGACGATTCAATTCATCTTAGATTTTTTCAAAGGACTCTCACTAGTTCGGCTACCAAGTGGTACATTGAGTTGCCACCACACTCTTTTCCTGATTTTGGCTCTCTTTCTATGAACTTTTTGACGCATTTCCAGCTGCCTATACGGTATGAGACTGGTACGGAACTTTTAACCTCACTCCGTCAGAATACCGCCACTCACATTTTGGATCATATCCACGAGTGGCAAAGGAGACGACGTCTCATTAAAGCTCCCATTCCAGATCATCTCCTAGCACACTGGTTTACGAAGTCACTCCTTCCTATCATAGCAAAAGATGTTTCCATGTGAGGTTCTATCACCGAAGAACAAGCCATTGTGAGTGCCCATTTGCTCGACTTAGTATACACTCAGTCCGGCACTCTGTTCAACATTTTTCCTGACGCACCCCGGGACGTTAACGATCCCACAAAACCACATAAGGGACCACAAGCTGATGGGATCATTGGTTCCCTTAACACCTAGCCCACTGCTATCACTGTTGGATCATCCAATCCAACTCCGGCTGGCCACAACACCACCAAGTCTACTACTCCTACTGTAACTGAAGAGGTGAATTCTGTTCAATCGGCTTCATCTCATAAGTTTAACGGTAAAAAGAAGAAGAAAGGCAAATCCAAGAAATCTTCTACCCAGCAGGACCCAAAGAGAACTCCCAAAGATACTAAGCAGAAATGGAAACTGAAATATCCTTGTCTACTGTGCAGAGATGACCATTTCTCCAAGGAGTGTCCCCATAGAGACGAAGTTCAAAAGTTTCTTAGGGGTAAACCGACTCCCGTAGTCCTCAAAGATCCATTTCCTGCTCAAAACCAACAGCTAGTTTCTCAAACCCCCTCAACCCAGGGGGAATCATCCAATACCGCGCATGTTCTCATGTTGCGTAATGAGACGATCAATTTGAATACTCGCGCGCAATCCTACGAACAGGTCCCTTCAAAGGAACCCGTCGGAAGTAATACTGAAAAAACTTCTGACTCTCTGCCTGATGTCATTGTACCTTCAACTTCTCTTACCATTGAGAATCCATATTTGGATTCAATATTGCGTCTGCCCAAGAGCACGATTCGAAAAGATGTTTTCAATCCTAACGCTCACACGGCATAGAATTACAATATCGTCGAAGACTTGGCCCAAGCTCCTTGTGCCATGTCTACCTTGGAAGTTTTGCAGAATTGTCCCAATCAACTCAAAACCCTCCTCTCCGCCATTGGTGCAGTTGACCCAGATTCCTTGAACACCATCATGTTCCGAATTGACAACCTTAAGTCGAGGGTCTCACACCAGCTCGCATTCCACGTTACTGCAAACATTGCTGGGAAGATGGTCCATCGCACCCTTCTAAATGAAGGTGCCTCTACCTCTGTCATGTCGATCGCCTGCTAGAGAGCCATCGGTTCTCCCGAATTGAATTGATCTCCTACCACATTGAAAGCATTCGACGAGCATGGCTTTCAACCTCATGGGATATTACAATCTCTTGTAGTTTAGTTGGGAGGAAATACTGTAACCATTAACATGGAAGTGGTCTCGGCCCCATTAGATTATAATATCTTGCTTGGTTGCAATTGGTTTTACACCATGAAGGCGGTAGCCTCTTCAGTCTTCCGCATAGTGAAATTCCCCCACCAAGGACGAATTGTTACTATCGAACAACTCAATTTTTGTACACCAAACGCCACTACTCATCCTGGTGACCATATTCCTTCCATCAAACAGGTGGCAAAACAGTATGAGAGTGTAGGGGTTGGCCTATTGAAAGATTCATCTCTCATGGGCATTTATCCATCCATGGACCCCCCTAATCATGTCGCGACAGTGAACATGATCTCTACAGAGATTTTATCTCACTCCAACGATGCTTGGCTTGTACCTGATGAAGCCACAACACATCTGTTTGGAGACATGATGCCCCTTTCACCCGCTGAACTCATTTATGAGGTAATCCAAACAGTGTCGGAGGAACATTCATCCATGGTTTCTCTTTCGTGTTCTCTACGACGAACATCCTCTCTACCTAATCTCTTGCTTCGGACTTTTCATTCAGACGAGTCCATCATGGAAGTAATGAATGTAGACGACAGTCCATGGGATGATATTCATCACAGGTCATCTTTTCTTCCACCATGGGAGTACATAGAGAATAACATACATACCCTCTTTTCACCAGATATCTACCCATCCACTCATTTAGCCATCCTCACATGTTCTACAGAATCGGAGGGAAACTTGGCTAACATTGAGCCAACCACTATGGTAGACATCTCAGTGAAACCAGGTATAGTGGAACACATTCGGTATAGTGGAACACATTCGCATAAGCCAGAAGTGTTCCCCTGAAGAAATCACTATTGGCACGGCCTTATTCAAGCGATTTCGAGATGTTTTTGCTTGGTCCTATGAGGAGATGCCTGGGATAGACCCCGCGATTGTCTCTCATGAGATAAAAACATATCCCGACATCAAGCCTGTGCACCAAAATTTGCGACCAGTACACCCCCGAAAAACTGCGGCAATAAAGGCAGAAATTGAGAAGCTCTTAAAGGCTGGCTTTATCTATCTTGTCCCATTGACGGATTGGGTCTCGAATGTCATCCCTGTGAACAAAAAGAAGGGCACCATTTGCATCTGTGTTGATTATCGGGACCTTAATCGGGCATGTCCAAAAGACAACTACCCAACCCCTTTTATTGACCAAATCATCGACAACTGTGCCGGAAGCGTTATCTTTTCATTCATGGATTGCTTTTCCAGTTACAACCAAATCAAGATCAACCCAGTCGATCAGCATAAGATGGCTTTCATCTTCCCATGGGGTACATTCCCTTATTGCAAGCTCCCATTCGGCCTTAAAAATGCTAGCACCACGTTCTAGCAGGCTATGTCGTACGCTTTCCACGATATTAAGGACTTTGTGGAACCTTACTTGGACGATCTCCCTGCTCATTCAAAACAACGTGAGTTCCACATTGATCATCTGGCGTCCATATTCCTTAGATGCACATGGTACAATATCCATCTGAATCCTCATAAGTGTATCTTTTGCGTCGAGTCCGGACGCCTCTTAGGAGTCATTGTCTTGAAAGATGGGATCCACATTGATCCCTTGAAGGTGGAGGCCATCATCAACATACCACCTCCTACTGATGTTACAAAACTTCAAAGTCTCCAGGGGAAGGAAACTTATCTACGACGTTTTGTCTGTAATTTCACGAAGAAGACTCAGGGTTACATGAACCTGCTTAAGAAGGACGTCCCGTTCATTTGGGATGACCAAGCTCAAAAATATTTTGACGGTATCAAACATGCTATCACGCATGCCCCCATGCTTCAACCACCTAATTATTATCGCAATTACATTTTGTATCTCACTGCTTCTGCTACCACTATCGCCATGGTTTTGGTACAGGAAGATCAAAACACTCAGGAACATGTGATATACTATGCGAGTAAGGGTCTCACTAACACCGAAACTATATACTCACATGTCGAAAAACTAGCTTTCGTGGCAGTCATTTCCATCCATAAGTTTCGTCATTACATCTTGCTCCGCACCACCACTATCATCGCCGATTCAAACCCCATGTACCACGTACTGACACATCAAGTACTTGGGGGCAAGTATTCACGTTGGATTGTGATACTGCAAGAATTTGATCTTCTTTTCGAAAAGGCTAAGTCTAAGAAGTCTTTGGTGTTTGCCGAGCTCATCTGCGACCTCCCCCGTTCTGATGTAGAAGTAGAGCACAATGATTCATTTTCCGATGAAACATTGTTTCTCATCAGTATGTCTGACCCATGGTATGGAGATATCCTGTTATATCTTCAGACCCAACGCTTCGATCCTCAACTGTCTCGCGACGATCGTCGTAAGATACGCCACCACGCAAAGTATTACTTTACCATAACTAATAATTTGTATCGTCGTGGCATCGATTCCATTCTTCGACGTTGTCTAACGCATGAGGAAGCCGAACGCATTCTGAATGACTGTCACATTGGGGCGTGTGGTGGTCACCTCTCTGGGATGGCTACTGCCCATAAAATTGTTCGTGCAGGATACTACTGGCCTACTATCTTCAAAGATTGTATTGAGGCCGTCAAGAAGTGTCCTCCTTGCCAACACTTCCATACAAAGAAGCGCATGCATCCTACCCCGTTACATCCGGTTATTGCCATTGGCCCATTCACAAAATGGGGCATAGATTTTATGCATTGTAATCCTACCTTGGCCGGGGGGCATAGTTACATCATCGTAATTGTGGATTACTTTACGAAGTGGGCCGAGGATATGCCTACATACCAAACAATGGAAAAACTGCCGCACTCTTCATGTTCAACCACATAATAGCACGGTTTGGAGTTCCTCGGGCTATAGTCACCAATCATGGTTCTCACTTTCAGAACCATATGGTTGTTGAATTGAGCGACAGGTTGGGTTTTCGTCATGAAAACTCAACTCCCTACTACCCACAATCCAATGGACAAGTCGAGGCCATTAACAAGGTCTTGAAAACTATGATCCAAAGGATGGTAGGGACACAAAAGTCCAACTGGCACAATATGCTCTTCTCAGCATTATGGGCCTACCGAACTACCGTTAAAACCACCACAAGCTTCACTCCTTTCCAATTGGTTTATGGATTGGAGGTCGTTTTACTGATAGAGTGCGAAATCCCATCTCTTCAACTCGTTGTAGAACTTCTTCTTGACACTACTGCTGAGGAAGAACGACTCTTGTACTTAGCTAAGTTTGACGAGTCCTGCCACGATGCTGCTCTTTCTAACGAAGCACATAAGAAACGCATCAAGGCCCAGTACGATAAGTCAGTCGAACCTCGTATCTTCAACGAGGGTGACCTGGTCTTCACTTATGACCAAAAGCACAATAAGCTAGGAGCTGGGAAGTTCGAGTCCATGTGGCATGGACCTTACATCATTAAACACGTGTTGGAAAAAGGATCCTACAAGCTCGAAGATTATGACAGCATCTCTTTGGGTGAACCCCACAATGGGATTTACCTAAAGAGATATTATGCTTGATTTCTCATGCATAGATCGACTTGTACATACTATACATGGCGTGTTTTTGTGTTTTTGTGTTTTTGTGTGGTGTGACACATTTTATTTTTTGAGTGTCTTAGATCTTGTTTTTCGCTCCTTACACCATGTTCTGTCTGCGTGTGCAGATGTCGACGTGTTATGGATTCGCGTACGGCGCCAACCAGCATACCCGTAACCTTGCTTCGCCAACTTGGGTACTTTATTCCATTATAGGCGAGCTCATTAGCTCAGGAGAAAATTGTCTAGGGTTTGCGACCAACAATGCCGCAGAATATCAGGTTGTAATCGGAACCCTAACCGACACCATTTCCTTGGGTATGGACCACATTGTCATCCATATGGATTCTCAACTAGTGGTTTCTCATCTCAACTGAATTTACGCTATCTGTGATCCTACCCTAATCCGTCTCTTTAGACGAGTACGTCTCTTAGAAAGGTCATTTGAATCCATTCAATACCTGCACATTCCACGAGAATTGAACACAGTTGTTGACTCGATGGCCAATTTCATCATGGATTGGTACATTGCACACACATAATAATCATAATATGTAAAAGCATTCATAACATGTAAATATAATGTACAGAAGAAAACATGTAAACAAGATCACATCACTAATCATTTCAAAGACACATAATGTATAAATCGCCGATAATATATATAAATCGCTCAAAAGTAGTGCTGGTACAAAATCTGAAGCACGCTGGCTTTCAGTGAGTCTCTACAAAAATCTGAAGCATCATAAGCTTTCAGTAAGTACAAAAATCTGAAGCTTCTAAAGCTCTCAAGTACAAGTATAAAAGTGTCTCAGGAACCACGCTTGATCCGCACACCGCTGACTCGCAGAGCTCTCTGTCGCTGTGTAAGGAATTAGTCCACAGTATGAGCCACCTTGCGAAGCAAGGCATTGAAGCGTACAGACGCTCCAACTCCAAATATCTGCAAGGGCCTCGGAAGGTCATCGATAGCAGGCTCTGGAACCACCACAATCAGCTCTGACAAGTTTCGATACACCTCCTATATCTCCTCGATGGTGGCATGTGCACCGACAGGAATCACTGCTTCCCCGCCTCTGTCTCTCCTCGCCAGAAGGGAGAAACCCACCGGTCGTACAGGGCCAACATCTGCACACACAATGTACTTGTCAGCACTACATCAAAAAAATAATATAATCCACAAAACTTAAAAATACAAGGGTTTTTGTTCTTACTGATATCACTCCATGTTGCACCCTCTAGTAGCGCCAAGTCGAGATCCTCCCGAAATTCTACGCCACTGTAAGGAAATTCCTCCACCATGAGCATCTGGCCCTCTAGCCAGCTGAAAAACTTAGGACCAAAAGTGATGATGGGACCCCCACCATGGTCGGTCATCAACTCTACCCACCTGAGCATATGTGGATCTCTCAGATCCCTGTCATCCACTATCACCTGTCGGCGCAGGAGAGAAACCCGTTCCAAGAGGAACGACACTATGATAGAACCATACCCGAACTACTTGAGATCCCCTCACCGACACTTGGTCAGTTGAGCTTGAATGTTTGCGAAGAGACCCTCGCACCAGTTGAAGACCATGGGGGACATACAGTCTTCTGCATATAGCATCTGGGTCCGAGTAGCTATATGTGGAGATTGGCTACCCGCCACCCTAGTAATAGTAAGCAGTACAGTCCTTAGTGGATGACTCACCACATATCGGATGAGTATCTTCCTGCTGGAGGGACGAGCAGTAGCAACACAGTGTTGTGACACCATGTCCTCGACAGTACAGTCATTGGCTCGTGTCCCAGTGAGTTGTACCACATCCCCTCTATGGGACAAACCGTTCAGAAAGTATATGTCCTCAATGTCTATGTTGAGGATGTGCTCACCTATGACAAAGTATTGTTGGGCTACATCCCAACTCTGAAGCATGTGTGTCAAGAACGACACTTGGGCTCTCATCCCCTGTACCTGAAAGAACTTGAGCAACCCACAGTTTCGCAAAGCAGCCACACATTATGGATCATTTACGGCTTTCTCATCTTCCACCTCGTGTTCTCTTTCTCTCCACTCTAAAACCATCTCTGCTTGTTGGGAACCTGCCAAAAGGAGCATTTAAAGCATGTTAGGACTTTCTCCAACTGGCAACAACTTATTTTTTGGGATACATTTGATGTTTGGAATTGGATTTTTCGTGATCGCAAGTCACCATCAAATACAACGCGACGTCGTCACAGGTCCTGTTTTCGAGACTTGCGACGACCTAGACTCGTCGCGAGTCCTGAAAGGGCCACTTGAGACGAGCCGAGGGTGCATTGGCCCCTCCCCAAACCATCAAAAAACTCAGAAAATGCATAAAAATGGAAAAACTAAACCACTACAAAGTTGTTGGCTGAGATTTAGGCCTACCTGGTCCGGACAGCTGGTGAAATGGCGGATCGTAGCTCCCGAAATTGATGATGGAAGCTTTGGCTCCAAATTGGTACTTCTCCACCCAAATTGGCAATTTGAATAATGTTTCTATTTTTGGCCTATTATTCTATTTATAGAATGAAATGGAATATTCCTTTTCGAATATTTTGATGCTTTTTGGCCATTTACTATAGTTTTGACCGTTTGTCATTATATTTGGGCTATTTGACACTTTTTCTAGTGTACAGGAGTCGTAAAAATGTTCTTTCATGACGTTTCTCGCTTTACCAACGGTAATTACAGGTACGAACACCCCTTCATGTGTTTTGTCATTATTATTTTTTATTAGTCGCATTAATTGCATGAGGATGAGTTTACTCTTCGTTTTGTTCTCGTACTCACCAAATCATGAGAACAAGTACCGAGTTATGATTTATCACTTTTCTGGGCTCGTTAAACTTCCACGGAAAAGGACACCCCCCAGAGTCCATAGTTAAGCTCTTTTCAGACTCCCTAAAATTGAAAAGATTGCCAAGCAAACTTGTCGCGTTCATGCTTGTTAAAGTATTTGAATGGTCATCTTCCTGGTGATAGTTTACCCATTTTTCGGACCAGGAGGCGCTAATTACGAAAAAGGAATACTCTAGCCAATCATGACTGGAAGAGTCCTCTCCCACGTTGTTTTACCCTTTTTCGGGCGATGAGGATAACTTTACGAAAAAGGACCGTTGGAGTCTTCTTTAGTTCTTTTCAAACTCTCTAAATATGAAATGATGACCGAGTTTGCCTTCTATGGACTCGTTAAATTTTCACATTGAACGGCCCGCCATGGGATGAACCCCTCCTATTCTAGGTTTGGAAAATATTTGGGATTGGACTCATCTATGAGATGAGCTATACCGAGCATCTAGTTACCCTCATCAAGCTCGTAAAAAACACATGAGGCACTCATCATCCATGATGGGGAAAAAGGAAAGTGTTTGTGTTACATACCTTAGTGGCAGTATATAGTCATTCTTGAACATGGCACTCGTTTGCATTGCATACAATACTTGGGTCATCTGTTTGTCTATGAGTCCCCGCTACTTTCTGAGTCCTGTTACTCCTCTGAGTCATTCGGAGAAAGCTTCCACTATCAGTTGCATTATAAGTTTGCGTCATTCTCATGTCAATACTGCCAAGCCATGCCATGCCCATGTTCAAGAACACATTCACTCATCATTTTGTAGTCAGTACACACGTCATCATGTCGTTGTTACTTTGCGTCAGTCTCACATGTTATTGTACCATCCGATCCACTCTACACATCTTTTGTCGTGTTTCATGTCGATTGATGGAGGATTCATTACTACCCTCCTTTGACGGGTTCATCCTTGTCTACTTCAACACATCATCCGAGGATTGAATCTAGAAACCAACCAAGTACCTTGGCCCTGCATGCCTCAATGGCAGGTTACCTCGCTTTCACCATGAGTTTACATCATTGAATCTTGATTGAAATATTTCATCTTGCGTTCAACTTCAACTCATTTATTCACGCTTGATGATATGTACTGTGATACCTTGGGAATCATTAACATTAATGATGATCTCCCTCGCAATTGTTAACGGTTTACATCAATGACCGGTAATCAAGTGGTTTCTACCATGTTCGATGTCAAGACATTTGTAATCACATGGATAGATTTGTATCATTGCAGGTTCAGCTTGAAGACCCTGGGGAGTCATGTTTTTACCCAGGTTGCAATGGAGTTTGTATTGAGTCATATTACACGGATCCACTTTTGTATTGGTCATGGCTGTGTTACCATCTCATCATGGATCTACGCTTGTGTCTAGTAGCCATGATTGTTTACCTGCTTAACTGTTTACATATATCTCTTATCGTATAGATGTTCTTTACTCATTTCTCTTTTCTGTGTCTTGATAGGTCTTGCAGCTTGGATCTGACGACCGTGGGACATGGAGCAACATAGCGGGAGAAAGGATAGCGAATCAAAGAGGTAAGACATCTAGCACTTGATCCTTAAGTAGATCTAGGAAACACATTTGTAGTCTGTTTTATTTGTTCTAGACTCGCATTGAGCTAGGGAGATCCGACTCGCCTCTGGTCGAGTGGATTATCCATCAACACATACTTATCATCCAGTCTTGTGTCAAGTATGTCTTTCCAACAGTTGGTTACAATATGATCTTGTTTATCACGATAAGACCCTCATCTTATCATGTACTTCAGCTCTTGTCGACATCAAAACTCTTTATTTCGAGAGTTGCAGCAACTGTAGTCATACCTTGGGATCCCTTTCTATCACTATAAGGAATCGCCTCTAACTTGGTAGGGAGAGTCATTAGTGCTCCCTAACCTCATGGTTTCCCCTATGATCGACGTCAAAACATTTATCGCATCAGGGGGGAACGTACTTTTGAAGGTAGCAATGTTCACATTTGCAAACCATGGTAGCAGCCCATCTAGAAAATTATCTCTCAGGTAATTTCACAACCACACCGGTCCCCCCACCCCCATGGGCTTATCATGATCATCAGCAGTACCGCTTCTTCAGAACTCCACAACATTTCCTAGTTCATTTACTCTCACATGGGTCAAATCCGCCTTCATCTATGTAGCAGCACTATCATTGATTTGACCCCTTGTACCCCTCTCATTGTAATCACCTTGACCGCATTTCAAAAGCATGGGTATGCCCGCCTCATTTGTATAAAAAAAAAAATTCTTTACTACAGCTCCAACGGTCATCACAAACACTCTTCCCTCATGGGAAGAACCTATTGTCCACATACGCTGTGTCCTACATAATAGGAGAGAAACGTAAGAAACAATGATGCATTATAGACTCTACAGTACCTTCCGAACCTCTTACATCAGAGCGCACCTGTTAATTCCTAAATCTCACACACATGCGACATTTCGATGAATCTTGCAGTAAGGCGTCATCAACATAAAGAATGCAGTTCACCAAAGGCATCCTCAACAAATCCAAAAGACAACATGAGTCCAAAAGTTCCAAAAACCAGTCAAAAGAAGAGGTCGTGCGGTTGAACCATTGTTAACCTGCATTGTAGCGCATGTTATCAATTCAATACTCGTGCAATACTCGCACGGCTATTCATTCAATAGTCAGCACTACTGTCAAAATAGAAGGACCACCTACTTCCCACATCACATTGAAAGATTCATTACCTCCAAAAATTTGAATTCTGCTCCTCACACACTTGGTGCCATTAACTAGCCCCCTTGGTGTACCTTGGAACTAGTTCATGGAGTGTATGAGTTCACATTTGGATCTAGTTGTTTCTTGGCCACTTCTTGGCATATAAAAAAAATCCATTGGCATTCATTTTGTAGAGAGAAAGAAGAGAAAGTTTATGTTATTGTATTTGTGTTGGAGCTTCCTCATAACCCACCTCTTCCTACCTTTGTAAGCATTCCCAAGCTCCCTTGCCACCTTCCTTCAAGGGGCAAGAGTTTCTCTTCATTGTTCTATCACTCACTTAGCATATAGTTTGGAAAAAAAAGGCCTCTCTAAGGGAGATTGTTGGCTTCCCTTGAAGCCCACACCTCCTAGGTGTTGTACAGCTTGACCATTGGGCAATACAAAGTGGTTTGGCATACCTTTGATCGTTGTTGGAGTTTGTATTCTCCCCCCATTTCTTTTTTATTTTACATTTTGTTCAATTTTCTTTATTTTATGTGAATTCCATTAACAATCTCTTGATGATCACTTGGAGGACAAACCAACAACCCACAGGGGCTCCAAGGATTGAGGCCTTGTTGCAACCTATAAGGCCTAGCCCCTTACCAAGTGGATGAGTGCACACTTGTGCAATGTTTTCCACAACACAAATATCTAATGAAATCATTGTGCCCATTTTAATGTCTAATTACATGAATTTATATAATAAATTAAAGTGTTTTTAGTTTTATTATCTCTCCCGAAAAATAAACTAGTAATTATGTAAATATTTATGAAGGACCTCTCCTTGTTAAAAGGGATGATCATGATGGGGATTGTAACATACTTGGTCGGAAGTGTCACTACCTAAGAGAAAAAAAGGGGTGGCCATCCCTCCCGTATCTAAGATGCTAGCAAAAACCTTAATGATAATAAACTAATAATAAGGATCTTCGGTTGAGGATTTTATCATATTCTTTCAGAAGTGTAGTTATTTAAGATAAAGGAGGGGTAGTCTTACTAAGTAAATGCAAAACTTTTTAACAGTGCAAAATTTGAGGAAAGATTTGTAAATACTTGGTAGATCCAAAATTATAATGGGTCTATGTTAATTTTATTATAAAAATCTTCTCTTTTTTATTTTAAGTTTTTTCTTTTTAATAACATCATTTTTTAATGGTTATAAATACATCTAAATATTATTTAGGACATATGATTGTATATACACCTAACTTTTGTACATGCAATGTTTTTTACTTACAAATTCATTTACTATAAATAACCAAGATTTATTGAATATAAATAACAAATAATATCAATGAAATTATAACATTATTTTTTTTAGCATTATTACTTTATTACGTCGAAGACGTTTCCTTTGTTGAAACATATGACACTGTTGTGAAATTCCTCGCTTCTCGCACCAATGAAAAACTGCCTCATGTTTGTACCTTCGTCGTTGCCAAATATATGCCACTTGCCAGTCACGTTATGGGTTGTCGTTTTTTCCAATGAAAAGTTGCCACATTACTCGCCTCGTCACTCTTCTCTGTCTCATTGCGATCTTCATGCTCTAGACCACGGGCATCAGGCTTCAAATTTGAAGCCTTCAGGGCCCTTCAGAGGCCATTTTACACATCATAGAAGGCCACTTCAAATTTTACAATGCAAAAAAAATTCAATTTTGTGGTAAGCCCTTCAATAATTAAATTAACCACTACTCTTTAAAATTGCAATAGAAGGGTAGCTTCAAATTTCACCCATCGACAGTTTTCAATGGGAAATTGGGAATGTGGCTACTAGCTAGGTGAATTGGGAGTGGGACTCGGTTACTCTCCAATATGTAAGTTTTAAACCTTAACAGTGAAGTACAAACTTATATTGATTCTTAAACATTAACAGAAAATACACAATGGCACACACATTACACAGAGATTTTCACCTGGAAACCCTTAACCGGGAAAAAACCAGCAAAACTTAGAGCCGCACAGCTCCTTTTTCATTATATGTTTATTTTACATGTACAATACAATAAATGGTATTCTGCAGCATCTAAAACCCTAATTCGTTTACCCGAAATTAGGTTACAACCCTAATCCCTTTTACCGGGATTAGATAGAGTACAATGGGTCGAAAAACGCGAAAAAGCAAAAAAAGCAACCCAAAAAATTTTGCGCTCCGCGCGGACTCCAGGGGCCTAACGGCCCCCTCCGTGTCGTTTCGGAACCTAACGGTCCGAAACTAGTGCCGTAGGGATCGTGTTGTACACGCAGCGACCATGTGAAGAGATATAACATACCCAACACAATATCCACGTGTTTGATCATCCATGGATCATGGACAATTGGGCCTCTAATAATATCATTGACCAACTTACGTGGACGGGCTTACACTGAGCAGCCCATGGCTTGAACGCTTCTAAGTTCTCGTGTTTGCAGTGAGCGCTTACATGTTTAACACATTTTATGGAAGCAACAAATTTATTAAACCTAGTTGGTAGATCATACGTGTTGTTGGCAGTGGGCTTACCAAAGTTACCAGTTATCACATACCAATTCGTGAAATTTTGACTCAGTGAGTTAATTGAGTATTCAATGTATAATATATTATGTTAATGTGCCACGAATTTGGCATTTCAGACAAAATTCACAATCCATAAACTTCTTGTAATGTTGCAGGTTGTTGCTCCTGCCCGTGGCCCCTACCCACAGCCCTACCGTTTGATTTGTTGTATCAAGTTAATCCTACCGTCTGCGGCTCCCATCCTCATACTCTGTGTTTTCTTTGTTGTATCAAATCAATCCTGTGGCTCCCGAGTCCCACCTTCTTTTTTCTTTGTTGTATCAAGTCAATGCTCGAATTCCATGCTTCCATGGCTCCGACCATCAATATATAATATTACAGGAATACAAACAAGTTTTTTCTTATACCCCTACTCCACTATGGTCGAGCTACTTCCAAGTTCCACCTACCCCTATCTCCTCTAGTCCTCCAGGATAGTTTGCGGAGCGAAGCTTCCAATGCCAGCCTGCCATAAACATATATAAAGAAATTTGTTTTCTTTGAGGAACTCAACTTCAAGGCTGACTAGATTGCCGACATCCTATGAATTTATAGGTATGTACATCATTTTATCCACTCATGATCCCATCAATTATTTAAAAATTTTGTTATTTGATTAAAATTTTGTAACTTCAAAGTTCAAACACAATATTATTATTTGACTGAAATTTGTTACTTCAAATGGGCCTTGAAGGCTTCAAATTTAAAGCCCGGACTCGAGAGTGGGTTTGTCACAAAAATCCATCAAAGGCTGTTTAGAACGAGATTTATCAATTCCCAACTGTAGCAACAACAACAATTGATTCGTTCTTCTTATGTCCTGTGTATATACATATGATTCCACGTGCTCCTTGCCTTGCCCTATTTTCCATTGTCGCTTGATCAAAGCTCTTGAGAATTTAGCTTCCCTTTAACTTTCCTGAAATGGAAGGGATAAGGAAGACCATTGTTTTCACTCTGGAACCGAGTTCTTCCCCATGCAACTTCCAATGGTCACTGTTGGATCCCTACGGGAAACAAGTGTGTGCAGGGAACCCTCCATCTTTACCAAAAAGCCTGGGGATTTGGGGAAGTTCCCACTCTGTCAACCTCCATGCATCTAGTTAATGAGTTAGATCAAGAATCCAGACTTTGTATCTAAAACTGTATTACATGAGCTATTTTCCCCAATTGCTCATTCGTTGAATCGACACCTTCCTCTAGTAAACGGTTTAATATTATTGGTATTTATTAATATGAAGACCACCGATGCTACTACACTTACAATCCGCATTCGACTATACGAATTGGGACAAAAATGTTTTTGTAATCTTGATTTTTAGAACGACAGTGCTACTTTACCTTTTGATTTTCTTACCCTTATTGGCTGGTCTGGAATAAAACAAGAAGTTCAACCATCTATGCATCTCCTCTCTACTTGGTCTACCTATGTTTTACTTATGCTTCACAAGTTACAACCCATCCTCTACTCCATCATACCATAGATTTAGTATGTATAATGAGATCTAGGGGGATGGCTATAGAGAAGAAGCATCCAGGGTCCTTAATCAGCTATTGAGAACAAAATTTTCCTGGAGTTGGATAGTTCTCTTTGCTCAAACCATAACATAGCATGTAACATGTAAGGAGTGCTTAAACTTATTCTATCCCAAGTACGTGTGGCATTCATAGTGTTGAATGAAAAATTAAAACATATATTGTTGTCATTGGCATTCAATTCTGCCATAGGGTACACAATTAGAGTGACAAAGAAACTTGCTATTAGTTTTCAATCCAATCCAACTTCTTTGTTGAATTGTTCTCTCTAATATACTTGCGTGAAGGAGGATTATAAATGGAAACGAAGTTGTTTGATAGAGGTGCATGAAAGTGAATTATGGTCCTCAATTCAACAAAGTAAAAAAAAGTTACCATTCAGATTCTTTCCCTTCACCTTTTTTACGGCCTTTCTGCATACATATCTATTGTTCACTAATTTAGTAACAGATAGAGACCAAACTCAACGTCCAATGGTTTTGGCTTATAAAACAATTTCTTCCTTTTTTTTTCTTACATTATCATTTTTTCCATTGTTAAGTAGGCTAGATTTTATGTAGGCTAGAATTTATATTAGTTGGAAGAACGTACTGATTCACAAAGATTGAACTTTTCCCAGAATAAGCATCATGTTGCTTTTAGAAGAGTTGAATAACCCAATTCTTCATCAAGTTTGTAGTGTTTGAAGCAGCCTGGGAACCCATTTTAAGAGGTATTAAATATTATTATACTGGTTAAAAGTTGGCTTGGAATTGGGCTAGCAAGCTAACTATAGCTGATGCAGAAAAAAAGATCTATGAATTTAGTTATGGCAATTCACACTGAACATTGGAAAGTGGATTTTCTGTGGTCTCCTAAGTTATGTTTCACTAATATATTCCTCATGTTCAAGCAGATCATGAAAGAGTAAAATAGTATTAATTTTGGATGTAAGGATGAAAGTTGGATTGGAATGGGGTTAACAAATTAACTGTATTATTATACTCGTTAAAAGTTTAAGAGGAAAGATCAACCGCTAAATCGAGGCGAAGTATGAATGTGTTATATGACACATATAATGTTCAATGCTGCTATATCCACTGCAAAATAAAGTCTCTGGACTACGTAAGTAAACATTGAAATTTTGATATACTAGTACATTTTCAAATGAAAATAATGACTTATTTTTACATGGCAACATTGAAGGTTCAATATCTCATAGCCCTTCAAAGTGAAATGGGACCCCACCCTTCAAATTTTATCCCTGGCGGGCGTGGAAGAGGAATTTTGATATGAATGGAAGAGCATTTTTTAAATATTTTTGTAGGAATCATAAAACTTTTATGTGCAAGAGTAATTAAGTATCCAACGCACTCAACATTTGATGAATCAACTCATTGGGTAAGGCAAATAACATATTTATCTTTGAGCATTAATTAAATATATGACATTTGGAGAAGTCGCCCATATAGCTGGAGAGATATTGCACCAAAATTCATATTTAATATAATATTAAAGTATATTGTCAGACTTTGATTCGCCGTACTTGTCACATAATCGTTGCAAGTTGTCATTAGGTTGTCACATAATAGGAATAAAGTATGATTATATATCAAAGCAGGGAGATCTATTCACGGTGCCATGCATTGTAAAAAAATATAATTCTGAATGCATCATCTCAATCAGTTGGAAGATGCCAGATCACAAAAGCTTATAAAGACACAAATCTGCGTGCATAACATTGAGTGGAAGGAGGATATTATTTCAGAGAGCCCACCAAACTGCTAGAATCAAAATTTTCTTGAATAATTATTCAAAATTACTTAATTAGGAAGATCAACTCATATGGCGTGGGATAACTGGCACTCAAATCATCCCTTGTTGGTGACGGAAAATTTTCCGGTGAGGCATAATTCTACCCTTTCTCGTTATTTTTTTGGAATTTCGACAATCTGGGTCATCTTAAAATGGGCCAAAACCCTTAGGGGCACAGTTCCATGGCATAGTTCCGTAGTAAATGGGGTGAAACTACGATTCCGTCAGTTTTTATAACTAGATCTAGGGAGCAAATCATCGGAAAGCAGGGCAATTTCAGTGTCAGTTATCCCACGCCACTCACATCCCATAGAGAATCTTATATTCTTTGACATATGGATCTTATATACAACTCTTTAATAATGATAAAAATTATCAATCACATTTAATTACCAATTCTCAAATCCTTACACTTGGTTGCATATCATCTACACCTTTTACAAAAATTAAGTCAACATACAATCAATCTAAAATGTATTTGTGAGTTGCATCTTCATACTTACAAGTCTTTGTAAAAATATAGTTATTTTCATCATTATAGACACGCTTTTCCTTAGAGTCTTTGCTAAGAACCTTGTTTCCACAATCATAAACACAGTTAGAATTCTTCCAAATTCAATTAGTTGTTATTAAATTTGTTGTTGTCATTGACATACCATCAATTTTCTTCAATAAACTAAAAACTAACATTCACATATCTATGTATTTCTTTTTTGCTAAAAAGGAGATTTGATTTAACATCATATTCAAAATCTTTATTTAAGCACACGAATTTTAGAATTTTTCATGCCAAATCACTTAGAATAGAGAACTACAAGGAAATTCTGAAATGGTTACTTAATCATTCCTTGTAATAATATCCTAGATAAATTTATAGTTATAAAACAAATATCATAATTATTGCGAAAACTTAGATCCATACCTATACATTTATAACTTCCTCTATGACTTGTATTATATTAATTAATAAAAGATATTTTTTTGTAAAATATATATATATATATTTAATTAATTAAAACATTTAAATATTAGTATAAAATAAAATAAAAAATTAATAATTTTAATATTACTAAATAGTATCTACTAAATTTTATATAAAAATTAAAATAATACTATTATTGTAATAAGTTTTATATAAAAATTAAACTAATAATTATAATATAAAAAATTAAAAAATACAATAAATCTATATATTTTATATAAAAATTAAAATATATAATTAAAAATAAAATAAACAATTCTTTATGGCTAATTTTCCTCTTTTCTCCATTTTTTTTTGGCTAAACCAAAATGTCTTAGTTTTGTCCAATCAATGGCATCGCAGGTTTGGTCCATTCAATATCATCGTGGCAATATTTATGAAACATTTTATTGATTAAAAAAATTACAAATAGTTATTAAAAATTAATAACAAATTATAACATTATTTAAATGAAACTATTAAATATATACAAAACTCTAAAATTAATATCATATTATAAAAATTATATAAAATATAAGAATATCTATTCTTTATTATTTTTATTTTAAGTAATGTAATATCTATATATATATATATATATATTATTTTCATTATAATTTAAATATAAATATATTTGAGTTTTATATTTTATTAAATATATAAAAAGTAGTGGTACATCTATAATAAAAAATTTAAAAATTATAATATAAATTTAAAAAAAATATCATTATATCATTTATTTACAAGAATCAAAACTTTTTATTAATATTTTTAACCTTCATCTCTTAACTCTACATTAACCCCAACATACGTGTCAACTACCATTAATGAGACAATATAAGTTGATTTTCAATAGACTTAATGTGACATGCCATCTTTGTAGTGTGACGTGGCTTTTTTTATTATTTTCCTTAGGAGGTCCATTTTAGACCCCAAATTTTCTCTAATATATGTTTAAGCTTCTAACAAGTTCACTCATGGAGCCAAAACAAACTAAAACATTCTAACACAACATCAATGGTGAGATTTGGAATGGAAAACCACTCTCCTTCCATCTCCAGATCAAATATATTCATTACACACTTTAAAGAACTTAGTTTGACTTTATGCAGCTTCTTCAATGATAGCTCATCAAATTTAGAGGGAAGGTCCTTCAACTACTCACAAAATGAAATATCAAGATATTCTAGTTTCCCGCGATTACAAATGGAAGGTGGAAACCTTGACAGGGTTAGACGTGTGGACAATGTTAGCACCCTAAGTGAGATTAACATTTCTAGATCATCAGGTAAGTTATGAAGAAGATGACAATTAGTGGCAAACAACCTTTGGAGGGATGTTAAATTGGAGAACTTGGTTGGTAGTTCGCTCGAATCACAACAACAATCAATATTAATTTCTTTAATGTTTGGAATGTTAAGGGCTTCAAATTCCTTATCTAATAGAGTGATATTTCCAAAGGTCCTCACATAAACATACATCCAATTTTTCCAACCTTTCCTAGGTTTTATAGCTCAAGAAAAGAGGAGGCACACACAACTTATTCAGAAGCATAGGCCTATTTTTAACAGGTGAAGGAAATCTTGGCCTCTCAATAAGTATTGCACACTAAGAGTTGTAATTGTATAATATAAGAACCTTTAGTTTGGCATGAATGCCTATAAAAATGTTGGTAGACAATATTGTTTTGCAACAAAGAGTAAAGCTAAAGCTTCCACATCATCAAAATGAATTTGACACCAAGCTTTCTCTTGCATTGCACCTACAAGTCCTAGAAATCTAAAAGTCCATATAATATCCAGATAAAAATGCTTATAAAACACCTTAATAAACTCAAAATTGAAAAATTAGTGAATAAAACTAATAAATATTAAATTTTTAAGAAAGTAAAGGGAAATAAAGCATGTTTTATGAGGAGCAACCTGACATGTATGAATTTAAAGAATCTGAGTGCCAAACGGTTGATTTGTGAGAGTCCTTCGCCATTACGTGGAATATTATCCTTCTAGAAAGGCATAAAAAGCCTCTTACAATGGTTTATACTATCCTTGATTTCCAAATGAAAGGCTACATCCTGCATTACATCATGTTGAGAAAAAAAATGAGCTCAATGACACAGTTATATTGGACATACCATTCCTCACATCAAATGATCAAAACCAAACCAATGATAGTGAACTCAAAAGCCTACTTTGATCTTTACTTTAAGACAACATATCAATTGATTTGACCATGGGGTTTCTAATTGTTTTATAGAATGAAAGGATCCACAAGCAAGAATTTAGAGTTGAAAAAGCATGTATGAAGAGGACCAAACAACCAACAAAGTGTAGAAGGGAGCATATGCAAACAAGTTTCATACCCGATATTGCTTACGAGATTTAGGAAATTTATTTTCCCACGTTTGAACAAGAAAACAAAATCGTCTTATTCCATCCCGTGGACATGTACCCATATGTCCAATAGCAAACCTAGGTTGAGCTTTTTACCTTTAGGAAATTCCACCAAGTCCAAAAATTACTGCTTTATACATCATCGAGGATATATGTAGTCATTTCCAGGTGATTAACAAGCTCATCTCTATGATACTATCATATTTGTTCTGCTCTTGAAATCTTCTCCTTGGCAATTTTCCAAATGGGATGAGGTTGCCCGCTCAAACAAAATCCAATCACCTTGAGGGAAAGTGGTAAACCCTTGCACTCTGCTGCAACCTACAAATATTTTTCAACTATAAACCCATGGCTTACCACTTTTACGAGAGTTATATTGTACACATATTATTTTGAAGTTGTAGACTTGTTGAATATTGATTGCAAAATTAGTTTTTGGAAACATGATTAGTTACTGGATAGAGAACTAGTTATCGAATAGAGAACGTGATTAGTTAATGAAAACCATAAACATAATGGTTTTCATTTGGAATTAATTAATCTTAGTCATACATTCAAATTATAATGACATCAATGGAAAAATGCTAGAGTTACCCATGGCTAAAATGGCCTCATAACTTGATCATTCTAAATATTACAACAAAACATTTGTGTTTCATGTTTCAACAGTTTGTTTCCCTTTTGGATTGTTTCTATGATGAAAAAAAATCCACACAAAATTCTATCTTATCTCCCAAATTGGTCTATAGACCTTTAATTCACCTACCTTCAACCCCACCATCTATACTCAAGACACCAATCTTCCTTCACAATTTTGTCCTCCCTTTTTTGCAGCAATCTTAGATTCCCTTTTTTTTACATCGTGGTAGAGGAATCATTCCACCTACTCCAATGAGGTCTCCTCCCTTCCTCATAACAAGGATAACAAACACCAACAAGAGGAATACTAACAATTTTTTCCTTTGATTGCTAGTTCAACCATTTTAAGTGTACAAAAGTCTTATTTGAAGTGGATTTCATACCACGTTGGGACTATGGTTGAGGTTAACTAGTGGAATGACCTCCCAATATTACTCTCCATATCATCTTGCTCAAATCTCTCTTACTCCATTTAATACACAATTTTGAAAGTGGTTTAAAATAACATATTAATAATCCAAGAGAAGAGAGAGATGATTCCAAAACACCAAAAGACTTAGTTGTTTTTAGAGTCTTTTTTTAAACTAAGCTTTAGTCATTCTATTAGTATTTTTTTTCCATTTGGGGGAGCATTCTTCTATAGCAATTGGTCCCTTATAACCATATTTTGTAGCATTTTTCTCCATTTATTATCTTGTAAATAAACTTGTGATTTGAACTTGTACTAGAAGCCATCAACAAACCATTTCATTTTCATGATCCTCTTTTGATTCACACCTCCCTATTGGGAGGATTTTGGTCCCCAAAAGATCATCATAGAAGGAGTTGGAATCACAAGGCTTCCACTCATTTCCCCAAGTCCACCATTGCATGTCCTTTTTCTATCACTAAAAGATATATTTTTCCACTCCCTTTTTGTGCTTTGATGAGGTAGGCCTTAAGACCCTTACCCAAGAAATATTTGTTATCTTTCTTATAAAAAGTCATGTACCTATCCCATAACTATGAGCTACTAAACATCACTTAACATGCATTTAGTGGAACAACTTTGTATTCTACTTCATCAACCTAATAAACATTAACAATTGACCTAATGTTACATCTCATGGTGATTCTCATTGCAATTAATCTTGTATCCAACCCAATGAACTTGGTTGTTCTAGACCATAAGTTTGTAGAGGAAGCTCGTAAAGTAAGGTTTTACAAATCAGATTACATTGTGAACCATTTTTAAAAAAAGCATTTACGTTTTGGTTCTTGCTTGTGGATCCTTTCATGCTCTAAAACAATGTGGTGTGTAGTATGACTTACATCTGCATTGAAGGTGCTTTCTACCTCATTTCCTCCCATCTTGGTAGTTATCATTGCTCCACTCCTAGATTTATTCCATTCTGGATGAAACACTAGATATGAGGTTTCTTTCACTTATAATTTGTGTGCCCATCTACATTACAACTTTTGCTATTCCTATTGGGATCATTCACCTTTTGGGTTGTGGTTGCAATCTTTTTGTCATTTCATCTTGCTAGTCTCTTCTTAGTCTGTTTGTTGTCACCCCTTATTGAATTCCAATTTAAAGTGTAGATCTTTCTTGCTTGCCTCACCTACTCATTTCACACTAAGACACTATAGTTGCCTTTGGATATCAATGTATAGTCCTCCAAGGTACTTCACCACTATCCTAAGGTCTTCCAATGAGATACCCAACTTGATGGCTTGTTTCCAGAATATGGACATGTATTCTTGTACACTTTGTCCTTGTTATAGCTGAAGGTGCTTCTTCCATGGATGGAAAGTGATTTCAAGGACTTCTTGAAATCCTCCCATTTTGTAACCATGGATTTTTTTCTTTGCCTCAAGGCATCTACATAGCCCTCCCATCATAACAAAACACGTCCATACATTTTTAAATGGGAAAAAGAAATTTATTGTGATTCTTTTATTTTATAAAGACTAAAATAAACTTCTAACTCTTTTAGAAGCTCATTGGATCCTTACCAATTTATCATTTTGGTAGGAGTTCAATGCCACCTTATAAATTCTAACATTCAAATATTTTAAAGATTAGTCCTTCAAGTATTTCTATTTTATACCCATATATACCCCATTTCTCATCTCCACTTTTTTTATGATACCATGTTTATAGGAGTACCCACAACCCTTGAGGCCAAATCCTTTCAATTGTTTTTGCAACTATTTTGAAAGGTTCTGGTGGGTGAGATCAACAATGATAAGTTGTAAAAAATATGCCAATTCTCTCATGGTTGTACAGTTTCTTGTTACACTTCACTAGAACATCCCTTCCAACCAAGCATTTTGGTATTCCATCCCTTCACTTATTATATTGTGCATTTGGGTCATCCAACAAGAACACAACAAAGTCAATTTTTTCCTTTGCTACATGTCCATCAGAAGACTTTTTATTTGGTCATAACAACAATAACTCCAAGTAACATGTGCACTTCTATAAAATATTTATATACATGATTCTCATATCATTGTGTCACATATATGATTTAATGCAAACATAAGAGGCACATAACGACACTATGTTACGTTTCTTATCAATTTTTATTACTTTTTTTAAGTCATCAAGCCACATCAAAACCCAAGAACTACTAACCATAAGTGTAATTAGCATGGGAATGTGTGGTTTGAGGTAGTCGTTCACAAATATGGAATGAGACACACATGGATTATGCAATCTCTCTCTTGTTACAAGTGTTCAGCCTTTATGGTCACAAGATTTTGTGCATGAAAGAGGTATCTATGATAGGGAAGGTCATGTTATACCGATCTTGTTTCTTTCGTTAATGGCTCATCATAAAATATTGTGTTTCCTTGTGGCTTGTGCCTGACACTTTTATATTGTGGTTTGCTTTCCATATATGAAATTGCACTATGAAGATGATAAATGTATGGCTTACACAATGAAAAAAATTGCAACCTTGTGGTATCTATATTTTGTTTTCGTTTTTTTAACTAAAATAGATAAATAATATATTAAAAAATAAAAATGAATAAGTCGTGGTTGAAGCCAAATCCGGCTAAATACAGTAATCAAAATTTCCTACATCAATTTGTTGTAAGGACTAAGATATTGTCTTTGATTGACTTCAATACTCAAATCCAAACTGATGTTCTTCCTTTGAGTTATTCTGCTGGCTACAATTTGGAAGAGAGTTTGTAATTTCATTTTCAAAAGTGGAGTTGTTCTTTCTTTGAACGATTTCAATTTCTGAGTAATTGCTAAATGTGTTTTCTTGTTGCAGGCTTGGTGTCTTGATAGCAAGCAGTCGATGAGTAACCTTTCGATGAGAGCAATCAAAGTTTAGTGCTTCCTGCATCAAAAATTGTAGTGAACTTCTGAGGAGAAGTACCAAGACAAGTTTTTATATATTGCAGAGTGCCCAAGTAACTCTTCATAGGACATATTCTTTTTTTGCGAATTCAGAGATGCTGAAGCCTCATCTCGTGCCATTTCATCATATTCTCTTCGATAGAAAACCTTCCTACTGTTAAAACAATCCATGTAACCTGCACAGTTGTGTGGATCATTGTTGCGTAGATTGGATAAATCAGTTCCTGCAATCATGACCTGTGTATATTGAGATGTAGGAGTCATATTTTTCATTCATTGGACAGTCGATCTGGGATGTGATGATAATCAATTTCATTGTTGGAGAATTCAATTTTCCCGTAGTTAAAACTGGTTCCAGCCTTTGCTTCCAAATCTACTTCGTAATTTAGATCTTTGATGATGTGAAATGCTCTGAATTGGATGAATGTGTTTTCAATTTGTTGAATTCGTTGAACGATTCTTTCTAATGCCAAATTGTTGAAATCAGTCTTCGAGTTGAGGAATTTGATGATTACAAGAGAATCCCCAAACACCTGTAGTCTTTCGATCCTTTTTTCTTTGGCAATCTGACAACCTTTTAGCAGAGCTAAGGCTTCTTCTATGTTATTTGAGCAAATTCCCAATCCCCATCTATATTTCATTCTCAGCAATCCACCGATAGACCACAGAACTCCCCCTGATCCTACTGCTCCAGGATTTCTTTTGGATGCACCATCGAAGTGCAAACTATCTATAGACTGTTTGTTCCTCCATTTTTTAAAATTAGAATTGGAGAGTCTAATTTTCCATGGTGGCAAGTATCGAGGTCAAGGATTTGTTTTTTGCTGGGGCTTGGGAGGATGTCTCAAATCCAACTCATTTCATTTACGCTAAGGTTTGCATCTGTCTTGGAATTGGAGGAGTTCAGGCACTCGATCAGCAATCCTTTGGCTTGTCCAGCGATTTGCAGGGGGGCGTAATGTGTTTCATGGAAGTTGGATTTGTTCCTGAAGATCCAAATTTTCCGGGAATGGTTATCCATATTTGGAGCCAAAGCTTTTTTTTGGAGAGGGGGAAGGGATAGGTGGGTTTCCACTCCAAGGAAAGGCGGGGTGGCAGTATTGAATGTTGGCATGGTTATGTTTAGTTCTTGGAGCATGTGGTTCCAGACCTGTTTTGTGAAGTGGCGGTCCAAGAATAAATGATCTAAAGTTTCAGCATTCCTACGACATAGAGGGCACCAATTTGGCCCGATGATTCCTCTTTTGATGAGGTTGTCTCCGGTGATCACCTTTCGGTGAACAAGCGTCTAAATGAAGAGATTTACCTTGGGGAGTCCAAATGGATTCCATACAACCTTCCATAATATTTTTCTTGCAACGTCATGGGTTTGGAGAGCATTGAAGCCTAGGACTGTAGTGTAGTTACCTTTTGGATCCCATCCACGTTCATCTTTTCCCTGTAAATGAGTAGGAGCACAGCCTTTCAGACTGTCAATGAGGAGGATTCTGGTGGGTTCAAGATTGGTTGGGATTGCTACTTTTTTCCAACTTTGCCAAGTGCCGAAAATTTCCCAGGAACTGAAATCATTCAAAGTTTTGATTCCTTGTTGAGCAAACCATTGTGCTATATCCTGAAGTTCTTGAATATTCTGTAGTGATCTGTTTCCCATGTTTTTATATGTGAAGATGTTTATTTTTCTTCCATCTCCAGGAACCCAGTATAGTTCTTGAGAGAAGAATTCCCATGCTTCTCTGCAAAAGGACCAGATTTGTTGATGTATATGTAACTTCGGAATGTATTTCACCCATGTATATTGTACTCCTATAGAGATGGTATTATTCCTCTATACGGAAGTGTCGTCATTTATATTGTAAGTGTCGTAACTTATACTTGATGGGTTATTAGACCACCTTGTTGGGGTCGGCCCTATATAAGTCATGTGGGTCAAAGGGTTATTAGACCACCCTATTGGAGGTTGGCCATGTGGTTCAAAGGATTATTAGACCACCCTACTAGGGGTCATCCCAATCAGCATTATGTTATGTGGTTAAGTTAAGGCCGACCTAGTAAAGGTTATTAGGCAAGTCAAGTCAAGTATAAATAGAGTGCAGGAGGCACTCTATTTGATCATTCTATTCTCTCACACTCTTTGGAGAGTGGCGCGCTTGTGGAGGAGGATAAGTTGTTGCTAGGAGATGTCTCTTATGCTTGGGTTGTATCATTGCTCTATCTATCTGTGAGGAAGTTATTGGGGTTTTTCACCTTTATGGTTTTCCCCAAGTAAACTCTGTGTCTCTTGTGTGCTTGCATTATTGTCCATGATTGATATGCTGTAGATATGCTGGACATGTTGTTCTCTCAATTAAGATCCTAGATCAGATTGAAGTAAATTCTGAAAAACTAACATGGTATCAGAGCTAGACTGAAAGAATGCATGGTATGGCATGTATGAGACTTGTTGCACTTACGATGCTAGGGCTTGATATAGAAAAAACCAATCATCCTAGAACTTTCACTATAAATCCATTTTGGAGAAGTTTTCGGATGTGAAAATTTTACAAGTCGACGATCAGATCCCCATGTACCTTGTGTCCAAAGGAAAACTTCTAATTCGTTTTGCTTTGTGTTTTATGATCTATACAATCTAGGGTTTCAGCCTCTTCTAGATCTAAGTCATAAACAGGTGACCTAGGAAAAAAGGTCATAACTTGGGCTAGGAAGCTCCAAATTAAATTTCGTAAAAAGTAACAGGTAGTGCACAGACTTTAATTTCTTAGGTAACTTTTTCAGAGGCCGAAACTGAACCAATGACACGTGGCACGCCGTACAAGTTTGCTTTCATGTTTTATCCCATAAACAGATCACGTTGCGACACTTGGCATAACTCTCTCTTAGAGAATCCAATTGAGGTCATATTTGTGGGGTTGGAAATATGACAGGTTGGGATACCATAGGTAGAAGTTTTAGACCCTGTGGATTGGAAAGTTCGGAGTTACACCAGAAACAATTAGGTAAATATTTCTGTCAAAACATAATTATTTTTTAGCACCTTCATTCATGGCTTCAGGAATTTAGGGTTTCGGAGAAAGTTGGAATTTTTGTAATCGGAGGCCACGGTTGAATGCTAGTCATCAAAATCAAAATTTAGAGACCAAGATCAGAATTTTTGGTTGGGCAGAAGGCCGGGCTTGATCAGACCCTAGTTCGGGACTTTGATCGGAAAAGTGGAAAATTAAGACTTTTGCAAAAATGGGAATTTTTGAAATCTGTGATCACGGCTGGAAGCTCCTCAGAAAAATAGAAGCTTAGAGCTTTGGATCGAACCTTTTGATTGGGCAGAAGGGTGGGTTTTATCAAACACTAGTTTAGGGTCATGTCCAGTGAATCCTGAAGTTTCAAAGGCAAATTTGAGGGGTGAAACTTTGCAGTTTTCAAATTTTGAATATACCGGCTTGATCAGCTCATCAAGGTGCATCTTTCTATCCTTTCAGAATTTTGAAATTCAAAGTTTGAATTTTTAGGGTTTCTCTGACAAACCCTAATCCAGTTCCTATAAATCAAGTGGATTAGGTTAATCCTAGAAGATAATGGATTGGTCACCTGCATAAGTGAAGAAGTCCATGTTTCAGAGGGAGATGAGGCTAAGGCCTTACATAAGAATATTACAAAGCAATCTTGACAGGTTTGACTCATACAAGCATGTTTCGAATTATGTTCATAACTAAGTTTATGATATGTTTGTCTTCATATTATCACGGTTATACAATCTTGGTTATTTTTAGACATGTCGTATCACCTTAATAAAAGTATGAAAGCATGATAGAAGATATTCATTGATTAGGGTTTTTGACACTTATGATTGTACTAATGCATTGTGATGTTGTATGAGGTTGATGTTGTCCACTAACATGAAAGGTACATCAAGAAAGACAAATCATGTTCTAGTTCAAAAACATATGACCATGGTGACATAAAGACAAAGGTTCATCCATTGCCATGGATCACATAGAAGATCTACTTACGAGGTATGTATAACTTGGTTCTATAATGGTTAACCTATGAGATATGCAAGTAACTAGCACAAGTCATTGAAGAAAAAAAGAAGACATTATGCAGGTATGTTAGACATAACTAGCTAGCATGCTAATCCAGGTATGTTTTTCCTATATCAAGTTAGAATCATACCTTGTGTTAGGATCTCTTATATAAGTATACATGGCATGATTGATAATGATTATTTATGAAGTTAAAAATTTAAGTAATCCAAGGTTTATGCATATTATGTCTCTTACCTTGATTGATGATAAGACTAACCAGAAAAGTCTTTTGGTCAAATATGAATATGCATGAGTAAGAGAAGTCTTCCTTAAAACATTGAATGCTAATGCTTGATATCTGTGTTTGAAATGATCATGACTATACATGTTTAAGATTATTGTAGTATTGAGAATGTATGATTATGTATGAGATCTCGAGGATATCACAATAATGATACTTGTAAGCATGCATAGTGATCGAGGATGGATATAAGTTCAAGGACAAGTAATCCAAGAAGCAAAGATCAAGAGGGAGCACACTCCAATAGTTTCTGCAAGGATGCAGATATTCAGAGGGATTCGACCACTTCTCACAATCCACATCAGAATGGAGTTGCAAAGATTCAGAGGGAGTCCACCCAACAACCAAACAAAGATAAGTATTTGAATTGTCATTTCTTACATATTTGTTTGTTTAATTAATGTTGTTCAATGATGTATGTACTGATGTTCCTAGAATTAGGCTGTGTATTTTGGCATATTTGAATAATTGCATTAATGAATAGCATACTACTAATATGCATGTAATGGGTAAGTGGCCTATGGCATTGTACAACATTCCATTGCTACTTATCTAGAATGAAACCTCTTTGCTGACATGTTGGGAGTTGTGCACACTCTTAAACGATGTTCTGGTAGAGATTGGAAGGCATCTAGAAAGTTACGGGATATGGATAAATGTTGTATTAAAGCATTGGCTAAAATAATTGCTTGACTATATGACATATTTCTGTATGTGTAAGAATTTGTTTTGAAAACTATGAGAAGTTTCTAATCATGCAATTTAACTTGTTTTGTAGGAAAGATCGTATACGAGCACCTACAAAAGAAGGACTACAACATTTGTTTCAGCAACAAAGTTATCTATTGAAGATATTGAATATATTGAAGTTCCTAGGATTCGGGAAGAATGCCATGATCAAGGAGTACCAGTCGATCATGAAGAATGATGTTTGGGATGCAGTCCCAAGACATGAAGGGAAGTCTATTGTGATTTCCAAATGGATCTATAAGATCAAGCATGCTGCAGATGGTAGCATGGAGAAATACAAAGCGAGGTTTGTAGCTCGTGGCTTCTCCCAGAAAGAGGGATTGAGTATGAAGAGACTTCTACACCTATAGCCAAATACACTTCCATCAGATCAGTACTTGCTCTGGCTGCAGTGATGAAATGGAAGATACACTAGATGGATGTCAAGACAGCTTTCTTGAATGGTGTAGTCGAAGAGGAAGTGTATGTGGAGCAGCCACTTGGTTTTGAGACACATGACGAGAAGTCATATATGTGCAGAACTTGGTATGGTAGGATAGATAGCTTTCTATCCAGTTTGGGCTTTACCAAGAGTAAAGCGGATTCCAACCTTTACTACAAGGTTGAGGAAGGCAATCCAGTGATACTACTATTGTATGTGGATGACCTGTTTGTAACAGGGGAGGATAGATTGATTTCCAACACGAAGAGGAAGCTTGCTGTCGAGTTTGAGATGAAGGACTTGGGTATGATGCACTATTTTCTTGGTATGAAGGTGTGGAAAAGTGCATATGGAATCTTCCTTGGACAAGGGAAGTATACAATAGAGATCCTGAAGAGGTTCGGGATGATGGACTGCAAGGCTATGGCATCGAACCTGAAGCTTCTATGTGATGCTTCATATGATTCAATTGATGTCACTGTGTATCGTCAGATGATTGGGTCCTTGATGTACTTGATGAACACTAGACCAGATATTTGCTTTGCGGTGAACACATTGAGCCAGTTCTTGACAGATCCCAGATGTGTTCACCTGGTTGTTGTAAAGCATATTCTGAGGTACCTAAAGGGTACAGTTGACTATGGGCTCAAGTATGATGCAAATCAAAAGTTTAACCTGCAGGGTTATGTTGATTCAGATTGGGAAGGCAGTGCTGCAGATAGAAAGAGCACTTCTGGGTGTTGCTTCAGTATGGGATCAGGTGTGATCTCTTGGTTTAGCAGGAAGCAGTCATGCATAGCACTGAGTACAGTTGAAGTAGAGTATGTTGCAACTTGTTCAGCTAGTTGTGAGGCAGTATGGCTTCAGAAGCTACTGTCTGAGTTATTTGATCTCCCGCTGGAGGCTACTGGTATCTTTTGTGACAACCAGAGTTGTGTGAAGCTGTCTAAGAATTCGGTGTTCCATGACAGGTCGAAACATATTGAGATCAAATATCACTATATCAGGGATATGGTGCAGAGAGGAGCAGTAAAGCTCCTGTATGTTGTGACGGATGAGCAGGTTGCTGATGTGATGATGAAACCACTATCCAGAGTGAAGTTTGAGTACTTCAGAGAGAAGCTTGGTGTTCTTCAGATTGATGACACTTCGAGGAAGAAGCGATGGAGACATTTGCTGAAGCCATTCCAAGCATGTTGGAAGGAGGATCCTTCACATGGCTGTGGATGTAAGCATTGGATGATGAGCATCAGGATGATGCTCCAGTTACTGCTTTGTATATGTATATGCATCATGTTGGATGCTTGATATGATCAGTTGGATCATTTATGTATGTATGCATCATGTTGGATGCTGGATATGATCAGTTGGATCATTTAGGTATGTATGCATCATGTTGGATGTTGGATATGATCAGTTAGATCATGTGTATGTATTTGTATATGTATCAAGTGGATACAGTGTATGATCAGGATGATCATGGGTGATGAGCTTTAGTATGTTGCTCCAGATGACATGCGTCAGGACGATGCAGTGATGATGATCAGGATGATCATGTGTACATCAGGATGATGTATGGTGAGTATCAGGTTGATACTCTGTGGCCATGGACAGGTTGTGCAGATAAGCATATAATAGCGCCCTGGGAGGTTTGCAGATTCTCTTGCTAGGTTTTGCCGCTGGCGTATAATAGCTCCCTGGGAGATCTGGAAAATGCTCTTTCAAGGTTTTTCTTTGGGAGGACATATAATAGCGCCCTGGGAGATTTGTAGATTCTCTTGCTAGGTTTTGTCATTGGCATATAATAGTTCCCTGGGAGATCTGGTAAATTCTCTTTCGAGGTTTTTTCCTATGGCATGTAAGTAGACCTGGGAGATCTGGACAGGATGAAAAAGGCCTCAGATTCTCTTTCGAGGCATTTCCATGACCACATGTAATAAGTCCTGGAGATCTGGACAGGATGAAAAAGGCCTCAGATGCTCTTTAGGGTTCTTGCTTGACAAGACACTCTTTTAAGGTTTTGTGGTGGGGGTCACATGTAATAAGTACTGGAGATATGGACAGAATGAAAAAGGCCTCAGATGCTCTTCAGAGTTCTTGCTAGTCAAGAGACTCTTTTAAGGTTTTGTGAAAGTCACATGTAATAGCTCCCTAGGAGATCCGATAGGTTGGGTTGTGTGCCCGTAATCAGTCTTGGGATGCTCTTGCGAGGTTTTGTGACGCACGTAATAAGTCCCAAGGATTCCAAAATATGGCCAGTGATGATGACGACCTGCAGGTGGTGGTCCTACATCTAGTATGAAAAAGGACTGGCTCTATAGAACTTCCTATGACGAGTAGATTCAGAGATTGATTGAGGTAGCAGCAGCAGTGATGATGATGATGATTCGAGGACGATGATTCGCTGATGATGATCCATAGAAGAAGACTTGTGCTAGCAGATCTGTGTCAAGAAATACCTTCATAGTTAAGAGGGAGTGTTGATGTATATGTAACTTCGGAATGTATTTCACCCATGTATATTGTACTCCTATAGAGATGGTATTATTCCTCTATACGGAAGTGTCATCATTTATATTGTAAGTGTCGTAACTTATATTTAATGGGTTATTAGACCACCTTGTTGGGGTCATCCCTGTATAAGTCATGTGGGTCAAAGGGTTATTAGACCACCCTATTGGGGGTCGACCATGTGGGTCAAAGGGTTATTAGACCACCCTACTGGGGGTCGGCCCAGTCAACATTATGTTATGTGGTTAAGTTAAGGCCGACCTAGTAAAGGTTATTAGGCAAGTCAAGTCAAGTATAAATAGAGTGCAGGAAGCACTCTATTTGATCATTCTATTCTCTCACACTCTTTGGAGAGTGGCGCACTTGTGGAGGAGGAGAAGTTGCTGCTAGGAGATGTCTATCTCTTATGCTTGGGTTGTATCATTGCTCTATCTATCTCTGAGGAAGTTATTGGGGTTTTTCACCTTTATGGTTTTCCCCAAGTAAACTCTGTGTCTCTTGTGTGCTTGCATTATTGTCCATGATTGATATGCTGTAGATATGTTGTACATGTTGTTCTCTCAGTTAAGATCCTAGATCAGATTGAAGTAAATTCTGAAAAACTAACAAGATTGAGGATCCTTTGGAGGTAGACTTGCAATCAAGACATCTCAGGTTGTTTCCCAGCAGGTATTTCTTTCTTAGCACTTGACTGATGCGATGATTTCTATTGTGCTAAATTTTCCAAAGTAGTTTGCCACCCATCGCCAAGTTTTCCTGGAGGGGGTCGTGAATTTGGAGGCCACTTGAGAGCTTTGGCTGCTTCATGATACCCCAATTTACTAAGTGGAGTTTGTTTTCATTTTTTTTCCTCCAGACCAAAGGAAGTCTCTCAGAAATTTGTTGATATGGTCTAACACTCTTTTTGGCACTAGAAGGATGGAGAATTGGTAAATTGGTAGTGCATATAAGACGACTTTAATTAGAATCATCTTTCCAGCTTTGTTAAGCCATTGACCTCCCCATCTTCTTATCTTGGTTTTGATTTTATATATTGTTTCGTCCCAAATTCTTGAATTTGAATATCTTTGTGTAATCTGGAGTCCCAAATAAATAAATTTGTCCTAGTGTTTATGGACTTTGATTCCAAGTATTCTTCTAATATTGGCTGCAAAGGCATTGTTCAGATTCCAACTATAGACAGCGCTCTTATGGAGGTTGATCTTGCTTCCTGAGGTGTTGCAATACCAATTCATATTTTGTTTAAATCTTCGAGCAATGATGGAAGAGCCTCCACCCAATAAGAGGGAGCCATCGGTAAAGAGGGTGTGATTGAGAGGCATGGAGTTAGGGGTTAAATAGATACCCGGAAGAGAGCTTTTGATCAAGTCTGAGTTCAACTTTCAGCTAAGGGAGTCTGCCAAGAGGATGTACAAGAAGGAAGACAAGGGACATCCTTGTCATATTCCACGCGTGGCTTGGAATAATTCAGTGGGGTGTCCATTTACTAAAGGAGGATCCAGGGTCCTTTTATGCATGCTGAGATCCAGCTTATAAAGGTCTCCCAAAATCCAAATCTTTTAATGATTATAAACAGGAATGAGTGCTTGACATGGTCGAATGAATTTTCCATATCAAGCTTGACCAACATACCTTTTTCTTTACGAATTTTGCTGGAATGGATTGCTTCCTGTACGAGAATGACGTTGTCGAGGATTTGTCTCTCTTCTAGGAAGCCTCCTTGGTTGTCTGAGATGATTTTGTTGAGCAAAGGATTCATTTTGTTCACCAGCATCTTGGATATTATCTTGTATGAAGAACTGCATAATGAAATTGGTTTGAATCTACCGAAGGAATTGGGATTGGTCTCTTTTGGGATAAGAGCCACGAAAATAGAGTTGGTGCAACCTCTGATCTTTGCTTTTGAATGGAAATTACTTACCATTCTCATATAATATTTTTTGATATACTGCCAGAATTCTTTGTAAAATTGTATTGAGTAGCCATTCGGTACAGTTGCTTTGCCAAGTTTAAAGGAATGCATGGTATTGAAAACTTCCTGCTCGGAGAAGGGCTTGTGAAGGTCTGCATTATCCTCAACCGTGATGCTTTTTGGGATATGCTCAAGGAGAATTAACTCTTCTTCTTCCCCAATGTTATTGACCTATGTGTATAGATTGGAGAAATGGTTATGAGTTGCGGTTTTAAGATTTGCATGTCCCTTGACAGTCGTACCATCCTCCATTTTAATTTCAAAAATGTAGTTGATAGAGTGCATGACTTCGGATTGTTTGTGGAAGTAAGTGGTGTTCCTATCGCCGGCTTTGAGACAAGTGCTGTGAGATTTCAATCTCCAGTATTATTCTTCTTTACAGAAGGCTTGGTAGGCCTTGGTCTGATGCATAGTTACTTTGTACAACGTGGTATTTTCGATAGGATGGTCATCCATTGCATTTTGGATTTGTTCTAAATCATCTACAACTTTCTTTCTTGGATTAGAAGGCGGAGGGAAATTAGATTTGGCCCATTCCTTTAGGGATTTTTTGGTTTTGATAAGCTTCTGATACCATGCATATCTCGGGGATCCTGAAATGGGGGTTTGTTGGCTGCTTTCTGGACAGACCCGTGTTTTCAGGATGCGCAGCAACAAACACCCCTTTGGCGCACTAGCCCTCTCGGCAACGAGCTACGCAGCAGCCCGAAGTCTCACCCGAAGTGGTTATGGGGGGCTAAGGAATCAGGTTTCCTTAACCTAGGTGGCGTGAAGTCTACAACCTTCTCTTTTCCCTTCTTGGAGGTAACCCCGGAACGGAGCATCTCACTCTTCCACAGGTCTCCCAACGCTACAACGCTGGAACTCACTCTCCTCAGCCAAGCTGCGCGTTAGCTCCGCACCTGCGCACGGGTATTTTACCCGCTACCTCCGATACACTATGTATCATCTCTGCCCTTGCGCCACAGTGCAATAACATACTCCTTTAGGGCCGCGACGACAGTGTTCTTACAGACTCCTTCGACAATGCACAAGTACAACTTATAAGGGAGCTTCCAGGATTTACTTTACATAATCATTCATAAAGATAGCGAAACATTCATAGAAACATAGACAGTAAAGCAAAGAAATGCAATCACATAAAGCATCATCACAACAACAAGAATTACGTGGTTCACATCCAGGAGGGAAGCTACGTCCACAGGAACTGTGTTTTATATTATCTTGAGATGGGGATAACATAATTCCGCTGCACACACAGCTGCAGGCTTAGATCTTTCTGGGAAAATCCGCGCACACAGTTGAGAGCCCTTCTCTTAGATCTATTCTCTTCTTCTACAGATATTACTATAACAAAGACATACAATTACATTCCCCTCTTAGTCCTCTTGCGACTGGTCGATACATGCAATGGCCTTTACGCCAAGCAGTCTCCCTGCAAGATCACGGCCTTCTTACATGCACAAAAATTATCATTAACAGCTTAACAGATACAGCAATACAAACGACTCAGACCTCAACTTAGACGATCCTTGTAACTCAGTAGCTATCTAACTCTCTAACCTGTTTCCCTTTTCAATTACACATATATATAGGTGGCCCTGAGGGTCGCACCTTTACAAAACTGTGGGCCTTTCCCAACAGTGATCCCCAAAAACCCTAACCGTGGTCACAGCTAGGTGTACTGTAGGCGCCTCTTACAGTTACGTCACAGCTTCCTGCAGACTCTGCGATTTCCGGCGCAGATCGTGGGTATGGGCGTCGCTTCATCGTTCTTTTCTCCTTGTCCTTCGCATTCAATGCTTAGGCCCGTTGCTCTTCCTTGGTCCGAGCAACCATAACTCATGTACTTTTCCTTAATGAGGGTAGCTGAGCCCTCTATTCCGTCGCTTCATTTACTGTGGTGGTTGAGCTTTTTACTCGGCCACCTTATTTACTCTTTCCTTTGACTTGTGCGCGCGAGCTCCAAGATTTCCGGCCCGTAATCTGCGGTGAGCTCATCCATCTGGCGCCGTACCGCGCACTATTTATTTCTGCCAAAAATGGTGCTTTTCCCCAAAATTAGCACTTTTCCTTCAAAACTTAGTGCTTTTTCCTCAAAATTGGCAGCTTTGCCATAGCTGCGGCCTATGCTCCAACAGGATTCTCCAAGAATTGTCTAGTATATCCCAGAAGCTAGTGTGATCTAGCCATTGGGGACTGAATCTAAAAAGAATTGGACCGAGATCTTCATTATCTTGAATTTGGAGTTAGATTGGCTTGTGGTCCGAGGCCAAGTTTACCATAATATTTGAGATGACTGTCTTCCCATCGATCAAAAGAATACGTTGGACAAGAAATCTATCTAACCTGGCCATTATGTTTCCTTTGCCTAATCGCTTGTTGGACCAAATAAATTTTCCCTTCTTGGGTTTGATGTCAAGGAGGTCCCATCTCTAAATAATGTACTTTACTTGAGGTCTAAATATATCCTTTCTAGTGATCCCTCCCTTTTTTTTCGTTTTGGAGAGGGTGATGTTCATATCGCCAGCTAGAATGATATTTTTTGGAGCATATGCATCAAGGAAATATTCTAGGAGTTTCCAGCAATCTTTTTTTTCAGAGTAGAGGTTAGGAACATACAGGTTGAAGAGAGCGATTTGTTTGTTGCTTTTGATATGAATGATATATGTGTAGATCCAATGTTGCATGGAGAAGGAGCTTTGTAGTTGGAATTTTTCTAAAGAACATAAGGTTGCAAGGCCGTCGGAGGCTCCTTTAGCACTAACAGTTAAACTTTTATTCTTCTTCCATTTTTCCTTTCCAATAGTTAGGACAACCTTTTCATCGAGTTTGGTCTCTTGGAGTAGGAGGATATCTAGCATGACAATTTGTTGGAGATCTTTGACTGCTTCAAGCTTGTTGGGACTGCCCAGACCTCTGTAGTTCCAAGAGAACAAATTCATTACTTGTACTTGGTTGACGGGGGTGGACCACCTTTAGGGGTCCTGTGTCTGGTATTTCTGCCATAGGCCATGTCCATGGTTCCCTGGCTTCCTTGCATCCTGTCTTTCAGCTTCCTCTTCTCTTATTTTTTTGTTAGATTTGTTCCCATCTTTCTTTGAGGATCTCTCTGAGAAGTCTTCCTCTGAGGAGGAAACCACCATAGGTTTTCTTTTCTTCATCTCTGCATATGAAGGTGAAGAGGTTACCTCTTTCTGCGGAGTCGGTTGTTTTTCCTTGCCTTCTTCTTGTAGTTCTCCCTCTTCCTTTTCTTTTGGAACAGCTTGTTCATCCGGAGTGCTTAGGATTTCAAAATGGTTTCTTGTAGTTTCTGCCCTAGGGAGATCATTTTCCATATGAAATTTCTCTATTGAGGGGTTCATGGTCCCAATAGGATTTCCTTTCCTTTTTGTCTTGGAAATAGATTTTATCATTGCCTGTTTCTGAACTTGTTTCCACTGGTCTCCTTGGTGTTTTTATGTTTCTTCCTTAGCTTTTTTTTGCAATGACGAGCAAAATGGCCATATTCACGATAGTGTTTGCACTTAAAGGGAATTTGTTCGTAGTCTAGCTCCTGGATGTGGGCCCAGTCCATCACAGTTAAGTTTATTGCTTCTGGAAGTCCTACTTCGAGATTCACTTCCACACATATTCATGCACAAGTATGTTGGTCTTGTTTTCTGCCTTGTCTATATATCGTCCCAAAGTATTCCCTATAGCCTCTAATGATTTTGGATTCCAACAATGTAAAGGGAGATGGGGTAACATGACCCAGACAAGGACCGCTGAAGGAATATCCTGGGTGGGGTCAAAATCCGAGATCCATTTTGGAATATAAGATCTCGATCCACTGTGCTTTCGAAAACGAACAAAAAGCATCCCTTGCCTACTAGATAACTTTTGATGTCTTCTGCAATGAGGGGTTTCCAATTCCGTTGCACCCATGATTCTATGGTTTTTGGGGATGGCCATAAACCTGTGAACTGGACAATGAGGCCCCTCTCCGAGAGATTCAGAGTTGTTCTATAGGGCCGCTTAGCCGGAAGAGCCACAGTAGGTATTCTTGTGAGTTTTTTAACAAATTTATGTTGTTTCGATGATGCTATTCTCTTACTTTGAGCTTCAATCAATCTCTTGAAAGCAAAGATCTTAGGGGGAGTCGATGTTGGATCCAATTTTCCCCCAAGAGCCATAATCGGGATTGAGCGGAGTCTCAAAGGCAGGTCCTCAGCCTCCAAGGGACGGACACTGCACTTCTCCAACTGCCTCCCCTACCGTAGTCGTTGCCTTGCCTCCAGACTCTCGTTGCACTGCCTTCGATCTCTCGCTGCCCTGCCTCCCGATGTCTATATTTTTTTGTTAAGAATTATTCAAAACTATTTAAAAATATACTTGTACATATAGGACGCAATTACAAATTTAGGTGTTCCTCATTATAAACTAATGCTATTATCCGTGCTACACAACCAAGTGTGCCATCACATATTTTCTTCCACTTTTATTATGTAATCAATCATGTAGTTTATAGTTGTCTCCAAAGTAGATGGATGTACACATCACCTACATTTTGTATTTTTAATATATGAAATTGTTTTGTACATAAACTCTACTTTATTGTAAATAACGTTTTCATTCTCCACTTGCCCTAGGACCTTGTTCCAAGCTTTCAATGTTTTTATTCTTTTATTGGGTTGATGCACATTGATGGTCTCCTTTGTTAGTGTGTCTACCTACGTAAAAGAATGTATATCTTAATCAAGTCATCACTATTACAAATACTTTATATATATGACTTCAAAGAGAAAACAAATACAACTATTTATTAGGTTCAAAGTTGGTTCCATAATATGTCACTTTAAATGTCAACATTGAATACATACATATACATGGCTTTCGGTATCTTTTAAATTAATTGGATCCTAATGATTTTCTACATTTCTAAGAAATTTTCAAACTCCCTTCAATTTTATATAGTTTTTTTTTTTTAATGATGCTTTAGCCAATGAAAAGGGGCATTTTTATGAGGAAGAAGTTATTCATGACATCTATGTTAGTGCTTTTTGTTTTTACTTCATCACATCTAATTTATTTTCCATTTTATTTTATCCTTTCGACGTTCCTTTGCACCATCTGGAGCAATTGCTAGTTTTTAGTTTTTTTAAGATATTATATGTTACTGGAGATAAATGCTACAATATTAATTTTAATATTGGGTTGTAAAATTTAAGATTGATTTATTTAGTAATTATATTTATGTTTATTTAATTTAATGTATCTTTTTATTTTATTTTAATGTAAATCTTTATTATATATTTTTTTATTAATTATTTTTTAAACATAAATGTAGTACAAATGTGATACATCTCATCCATCTAGATTGTAAAATTACCTTTCATAATATGAAAAAACATTTATAACAATAAAAAGAAAAATTATATACCTTCAAAAAAGTTTCAAGTTGAATACATAACCCTTACCCTTGCCCAGTGTTCTTACAAGGTTTTACAAGGTTTTAATGTTTTACAAATAGAAAGAATATAACACAAATATATGAGAAAATATTATCAATGTTCTGATGGTGGAAATACAGCTGAGAATGATGTTTGCATTATAAGAATAATTATATACCTTTGAAGAAAAGTTTCAAGTTGAATACATAACCCTTACCCTTGCCCATACTTTACAGTGCATGCAGCGGCTTGCATTGTAGTCTTCTTACGGGTTTTAATGTTTTGCAGGTAGAAGGAATATGACAGATATATGTAGGAAAATATTATCAATGTTCTATGGTGAGAATACAGCTGAGAATGTTGTTTGCAATATTTTTCATATCAGACATTTCTGGAAATGAAATAATATGGTATGGTTGTATTTTTTTAGGCAATGGAATTCAAGAGTTACTTATTAGGAACCCAGACCTAGGAATGGTATAAATAGGATAGAAAATGAAATTATCAAGGACCAACATATAAGGATATAAATACGTCTCAATTATTAAGGATAACATATTAAGAATTTGTTTCATATATAAAAAAATGACAAAGTATTTTAAAATTCAGTATAATATAAATATTATAATATATATAAATAAATAAAAATCTGAGTTTAAAATAAAATAAATAAATAAAAATCTAAAATAAATATGAAATGAATTTACATATCACAACATAAAAAATAAATAAATAAATATCAAATTGATGTATACATTCATTTGATAAGACCATACCAATAAAGTGATTAAGAACATCAATAACAAAGTACTCCGCAACCATGGCTCATTAGAAAATCCAAGCCATCTAGAGTAAATTTGTTCGAAAATCCCTTGGAACCAATGAAACAATACAAGTGAACGGAAAATTCCATCGCTTTGGTAGTTAATTATATCAAAATAACGACAGCCTTGACAGTGTTATATGTTTACAATGCTTCGATCGAAAGTCCTTGCACAAGAAAGCAGCATGGAAGATTCGCTGGTCAATGGAAATTTGATAATAAACAAGAATTATTTTAGTTTATAGGGCATCGTGCTATAGTTATATGTGAAATATCGATCATGAATCAAAGACTTCGTTGCTTCCATATCCACACAATAAATAATAATAAACAATATCAATTCAGGAATCATGATGGCGACAATCAAGTATAAGAAAAAGATATATAATCTGTGTAAAAGGTACACTTGGACATCCCATGTTAAAGAGAATCCTACTCTACAAGGTTGCATTGATAAGTGTTGGACTTATTCATGCATTGTTTCATTAGAGAATGCATCCTTTGCATAAATGTTACAGAAGAGAACAAAGGATGGGACCCTTAACGAATCTTCATTTACAATTAATCTTCATTTACCTTTATAGAACTTAGTTAAACCCAGCAGGGCAAGAAAATTCAAATTGAAGCAGGAAAAATGTCTGCAAACCATAATGTTCAATTTTAACTGTATATTCACACCTGCTCATAAAAGTGAACATAAAAGACAACATACAAGGGCCGTTTTGTTGGGTCTAATTCTGCTAGTTCCCATTTAACAGGAGATAGAAAAGCCATGGAGGATACCAGCGAGAAAAGTTATTATAATGATCAACTGCCACGTTACAACTCTTAGCCAGTTTCTGCAAAAGTCGCTAGCTCCCCTTAGTATACAGGAGCGTTGAATGAGCTAAATGACAATTTGCAGCGTTGAATGAGCTAAATGACAATTTGCCTGACAGCATAATGTTACAACAAGACCATTTTTTTTAATGTGGTTCACAACTATGGAAAGGAGTTGCTAGGTCCACACAGGAAGAATTCTTAAGGGGCCCATTCGAAGGGGCCTCACCCCGCTGGCTTTGATTAGAGAGCCTAACCAGGTGGAGACAGCCACCTGGGGATTTGACCGGTTATGCTTACAACTCACATCTCTCAACCACTCGAGCTAACCCATCAGACTAAATATTATAAGACCATATATTATCCCCTACAACCTTTACACTACATATATGCACATATCTGAATGCCATCAATCAAGAATGCCCACATGGTTGATGTTCATTAAATCCTGCAAAAAAATCCAGTTTTGTATCTTTGGTGAGATCCCACTGCTGCAAACAAATAGCCTTTCATGTTTGAAATTTAAATGAAGCTGAAAAGTAATTATCTGGTGATCTATATCACATCTACAGATTCTACACTAATCTATGTTGCCATGAAAGGATCAAAATGTCGTGACTCGAAGGAGAAGACAAAATTTCTTCTAAGAATACCTTCCACAACGCTCTATCAATATCCTTAGCAGTTCCTGAACTTGAAGATCAGAAGCTTGCCTTCGCAGAATCACAAATATGTATCAAGCTGCACTAATCTTTGAAGAGAAGAGAATTATCCACTGCCAAATCATGTTGAAGGTCTCCACGTAGCCACAGCAATACTTATTCTTCCCTTCCAGCCAAATAACATCCACTCACCATCTTCGTCCACTCCAAAATCCTTATGAAAGAATGATTTTACCTTATCCCTGGCTTTAGAGAAAATAGTTCGATCCAGAGGAAGCTGTACGAAACCAGCTCGCTGAATCCTGACCTGCCACTGTTTATAAGTTTCTGGTCTTTCCACTCTTTCTAATCCCTCGCATGCAATAATATTCAAGATCGCTCGGCCGAAAAGTTCTTTCTCTAGTACAAACCTCTGAGGATGGTCTCGAGGAACAATGGTTTCCATTGTATCAAATAAAGCAGAATAGTGGAAAAGTGCCTCTCGGAACCTTGTAATAAAGAAAGGAGCATTGTATGCTCCATTCACCACACCATGTATAAAAACTCTAGGATTCATACTACGAATCTTGTTCAGCACAATATTTCTGGGGCTGTCCACAACCACAGTCTCATCCTGCAAATTTTTTAACCTGTACATGCAATTTACCACCAGTACCTCATCACTCCGGAGGGAAAGTTCTTCAATATCTAGATTCTCCCACTTGGTTGCAATAGCATGGTATTCAAAGGGCACACCGAAAGATTTTGCATAGTCTGCCAGTCTGCGCCCAGTCTCTTCAATTCTCTCTGCTGCCCTAAATCCAGGTTGGGGAAAATCAATTCCAGTTATGCGAAGCATGGGAGGCCCACCAGGACGATCCGCCAGACATTCAATCAGAGAAGGCCATTGGAAACCGTACAGAATTCCGAAATCAACAATGTGCAACCTCATTGATTTCTCTGCTACATTAAGAACTGTCTGATAAGATAGGAAATGGGACATTTTCCTGTAAGGATTGGTAACCACCAACAGCTGGTATGCCTTCAAAATCTCTGCTACAGAGGTTAGACCACTTGAAAGCGTAGTGAACAATCTACCACCACTGCCTGACAATCGTGCTGCCAAACCATCTGCAAAATAATTCGCCAGGCGTTGAGTCCCATCTCCATAAGTAGAAGCATGTTGCCTGATCTGCTTTAAAATCTCATTGGCCCCTCGAGTATCATCTGTTGCCACAGCTTGTGCACAATGAATAAGAAGGGCTCTCAAATCCACCACTTCCCTTTTCCCTTGCTTCCTCCCACGACTCTTCGAACCTTGCAATCCTTTCACGGACCCACTTTGAACACTTTTCTGCACTCCATTTTGCAAAACTTCTCGCTGCAGGTCCAAGAAAACTCTACCAGTTTTACTACAGAGCAAGACTTTGTCAAAACTCTCAGTACGAATCACATTGTCTGAATAAACTGCCGAAAGCTTGTTCCTCTGTCTGTCTTCCAGGTCCAGATCCTCACGGTGTGGATCTTTCTGGCGCTCAGGTCCGTTCTCATCATCCCTATGTGCCGCATTCATCTGAAAAGAAACACCAATTGCATCTGCCCTCTTCCCCACCTGCAAGTCAGGGTCACTTCCCTTCTTTGGGGTTCGAAAATGCCACCCATTCTCCACACCGGACTCAAAATTTCGCTTGTGTACACTTTGGATAGCCTCCTCAAACTCTCCAACCCCCCAGCCCTGTTTGCTTTCAGAAAAAATTTCAGAAAGGCTCAGCTCGTAAATGGTAGAATCAGGCACGCCATCAATGACTCTACTGCTACCCGAAGAACTGAACGAATACTGAGAAGAGCAGCCAACAGAAGGATTCGCGGTCAAAGGAGACTCAAAGCCCGCTGGCATCTGAGAATGAAAAAATTCCCCAATCCAGCTACTGTCCTCAATCGTATTCTGACCATCATCCTCATAGTAATTCAACGACAGGTTTTGATTCCCTCCTTCTGTATTGCTATTAAAAAGTCCCAGAGGGGGGTAATTCTCACCTAAAATGTCATAAAAGGGCTTAACTGTAGCCTGCAGAGCACTGCACTCCTGATACATACACTTCTTATCCTCCATATTTTCATTCATAAGCATATCATTTATATATTTCAAAACTACGTCAGAATACACCTCCGTATCCTCAGATTCCCCATCTACTGCGGTGATTGACTTCTCAGACGATAATGAACCTCGAACCTGGGTAGCAGGCATGGCTGCTTCCGGATGCAACCATGGCCTCTGCAACCCACTGTTATTACTAAGCCCATACATATTATTACTATTGAATATACCAGTTTTCCCATCTGCCATTGCGACTGAAATCCTAAGTTAATGAAAACCTAATGATCCACAGATCGAGACCCTCGGGAGACAAGTCTAGGGTTTTAGTTAATCGTCATTCCAGTTACCAGATTGCTTACACCTGCATAATCCGCTAAAACAAACCCTAGGGTTTTTCATCCTCTACAGGGGTTGAACAATGTTGTGGGTGTCTCTGGAGAGATCTTTGGTATCGATGGGTACTTTCAGTTTCGCAAAATATTCTCTCTATATTCCGCCTCCTCGAAATTTTGATTTTTCTATATAACATTTATCTCCCCTTGAACTAACAACGATCCCTATAACTAATTTCATTTATAAAATTCCTTAAGTAAAAGAAAAATGAATAATTAGAATCTTATATTAATTTGGTTATTTTATTTTAAATTATTAATTAAAAAAATAGTATATATATATATATATATATATATGTCAATTGAGTGTAGATCTAAATGGTTGGGAGGAATGTTGTCACCCAACCATTTGGATCTATCTTTAGGAGAATCAAGGTATGGCCAGAATTACAATTATTACATAGAAAGTCGGCTCCCAAGGAGCAAGTGTCACAAAGCTAGATTTGAACCCAAGTGGGGAGGATAACAACATTCTTCCCAACCACCCAATCTACACTCAATTGACAGACGCTTCCCACAAACTATTCAAAATATATATATAAATTTGAAAAACTTAAAACCTTAATAATTAAGATATAAAAGTTAAACACCCAAATTTAAATTGTTAAATCGTTAATGGCAATATTATAATTTATTTTAACATACCCAAATTTAATTACTTAGTGGCAATATTATAATGTATTTGAACATACTAACATGTCCTTTTGTCCTTTTGTGAAATTTCACTTTTAAAGGCAATTTAAGTCAAAATTTTAGAGCTGAAAAGTTAATTTGCCCCCATAAATGTTTATAATGGGGCATTTTTTTCCACATGTAATTTTGTTTTTAAAAACAATAAATATATTCTCTCTTTTCCTCGAAAAAAAAACGTAATTTGATAGTATGAACTAAGAAAAATTGCATGATTGTCATGTATCCGTATACAAAAAAACACTCCAGCTAGAGTATCTGGTATAGTTCAAACATAGGATGTCAGCATATATGGGTATATATACAAAAAAAGATATGGAAAAACATTGAAGGTCCATAAAATCATGGAGGGATAGGTCCCACAATAGATTCATTGACCGAATCTTCTTTTCCTTCTTATAATTCCCATAATCCATCCCCAATCTATAGACCCTATTTAGATAAGGAGTCAGCCTCCATATTTCTTTCTCTATAAATATGATAAAAAGAAATAGTCTGAAAAGGCCAATATATTTGAGGATATCTTCAAATAGCGGCCTCAGATAGATATTCTTTGGTCGCTTTCTCAACTTTAACTAGTCAATCACTAATAAGGAATCACCAAAGACCTGAAGCTTGTCCACTCCCTTAGATATAGCCAAGGACAAAGCTAATTTAATAGCCATCATCTCAGCATGATTATTAGTGGACATTCCAATCTCTTCAGCAGATTTAAACCAGTGATTATCAAATGGATAAACAATGCCACCAGCACCACCCATGCCAGGTCTTCCTTGAGAAGCCCCGTCAAAATAACACCAAGAGCCTTTTTATCTATGACTTCCTCCCTAATAATTCTATGATTTGGTCTATTAGAGGACTGTGGAAAGTGCTCAAGTATGGCCACACTTTTTTAGGCATATACCATAGGTGGAATGATAGTGTCCTGGAAAGTAGCCTTGTTCCTAGCCAACCACAGCCCTAGTAGAATAGGTAAGGCCCAATAATCAGAATAAGATTCATTGTTCATCCAAACCTGAAAAGCCTCAACAAGTCCATCACCTTGCAATACAAAATGGATACCAAAATATTGTGATGTGTAGGTCCACATACTAGACAAATATAGATAGTGAACAAAGAGATGGTTAATAGACTCAGAATCCATAAGACATAAAGGGAACCTACTTTGACCACATCCCATAAATTTGTTCATTCTATCCCAAACAATGATCTTGCCAGCCAAGGCTAACCAAAAGAATAATTTAGATTTTAAAGGACATTGCAGGTTCCAAATAATATGAGTCCACCAATCAGGCTAAAGTATATCTTCCTCTACTCAAGCCACAATATATCCCATCCTAGGAAGATAGGATCCCCCGACAGCATTCCTAGACCAAAGCAATTTATCCTCCTTGTCAGATAAATGAATATGGTTGTCAAGTAGGTCTTTGGTGAGCTATAAGCCATCTTTTCCTGAGAGGAGATGAATTTAGATGATCATGAATCTGATAAAGATAAATAATGTCTCTGTCCCTCAATAGTCCAATCATCTGATCAGGTAGAGTATGTTCCATGGTGCAGCCTGTTAACACCCAAAAAGTGTTCACTACCTCATCTACCACATTATATGACTCATTCGTCCATTTTCCTACCATATTTCCCTTAAAATCCCTTAAAATCCCATTAAAAAGCCTCCAAAAGGCCTAAAATGCCTCCAAAAGGCCACAAAACCATCAAAATAGCCTCAAAAAGGCTAAAAAACCCCCTTTTTCCTCTAAAAATAGCAAACCCCTAAAAAGGGAAGAAAAAATATAAAATAATGAGGAAAAGGAGGAAAAAACCCTATACAGCTGCCCTAAACCATGTGTTTCCCAAAACCATGGGTCAGCACTCCACCACCAAAAAACTATAAATAGGTGATGGAGATCCCTTATTCCATATCCACAATCACAAGCACCCTTACTCTGCCAAAATCTCTCTCGAAACCCTAGTTCACCATTGAACTACTTTCACCTTGAGAGCCACTTTTGGCCCATTCCCACCATTGGAGAAGGAGAAGGAGCATATTGAAGCTTGGAGCATCCTCTCGGACATTGCAAAGGGCTTCATCAAACCTTCACATTGAAGGTAATATCAATACAAAAAAGCCATTCTTTAAATTTGATGTTTATGTTTCATGCATGTTTTAGAATTAATTTAATTTCTGTTTTAGCTTAATTATTTACATTTACTGAACTGCTACTAAGGAGTCCATTCTCCTTAGTAGGTGCTCATTTGCACAAGCTAGGGGTAAAACCCTAGCTACAGTTTTGGCGACTCCCCTAGATTTTGAATTTCTGGTTTCGTTTATGATTTTTTCTTTTCGGCTGTCCCTTTCAGCCGCCGCACACCGCGCTTTTTTTCTCTGCAGTCGCGTCCCGACCGCGTCTTTCAGGCCTTTACCTGCGACCCGACCGCGGCTCTCAGACGGTTTCCGACGCCCTGCCGGCGGATTCAAGTCTGTTACCTGCGATCCGACCGCGGCTAATCCGCCTGTTTGCTGCGATTTGACTGCACATGTCGGCCATTTTCCCGTGTCCCGACTGCGGCTCTTTGCCTCTTTCGGGCGTCCCGACTGCGTCTGCTAGCCCTTTTACCGCGACCCGACTGCGTCTTTTTCCCTATTTTCTGCGTCCCGACTGCGTCTGTTGGCCCGAAAGCCGCGACCTGACTGCCACTGTTGCCCTCAAACCCGCGGTCTGCCTGTTCTGTTTCGCCACAGACCCGCGGTCTGATTTCTGCATTTTTCCTGTTTTGAGCCCAGCCCCTTTTGCTGCAATATTTTCTGCATCTGAACAGCCCCCTGTCTTACCTGCAGCTCACTTCCTTACAGCCTTTCTGCAACATAATTTTTGTTCCCTTTACAGAATCTTTTTAAAATTTCAATATTTTTAATTCAGAAAATTTTGCAAGTTAAAAGTTTCAATTTCAGCATTATTGATAGTTAGAAGTTGCCCCCCTTGTGGCACTTCTATTTTGGGTTCATACCCTCACGAGCACACACTCTGTCACATAAATCAAGTGAGCCTTAAAAAGTACCTAACTGAACCAACATTCTAACCCCACTTGGGGAACACAAAAGAATCATTGTAGTTAGGTAGGATCGGGGGGATAGGCTTCCAATAACACCCCTCGGTTACTTTCACTTGAGACATAGTTGTTGTCCAAATAGGGAACCAAAATCCCCTAGTACTTTTTGGCACGGTCACGACCAGTTTATCAGAGGGCCTCTCCCTTAGGAGGGTTGAAGTCGGGAGACTGGTTCCGGAGGCCTGAGTGGAATACCGCACTCCATTCAGTAACCGAAGGGCTACCTTTCGCGGTTCACGGGATATCCCTGTATAGGGGTATTGCGGTAAACGGACTAAACGGCAGATTCACCTTTCTGGACGTGTCATGAACGGGGTATCTTAGTTGCCATTCTTCTAGGATTGACTACCCGGTGTCCCTCCCGGTAGGGGGATATCATAGCCACTTGGCTTTCCTACTCATATTGTCTGACTTGGATTTCATCACCTTGCAGAGGATATGTTTAGTTGAGTCAGAATACTTTTAGTTAGGTGTTTGCATGCTCCTTTACCTCCCTTTGGTCTAGTGAGTCCACCATTTTTTCTTTTTAGGAAACCTGCTGCTTGTTGGTATTCTGACCATCTTTGTTGTTACTCCACCTATTGTAGCACAGCTGTTGCAGTGGGTGTTTTGAGTTGGTTGTTGGCCTCAGTGCCTTGTTTTTTTAGCTCTCCTTCTGCACACTCGGTTGCATTAGGCCTTTTTGAGCTGTTTTTATACTCACCTCAACCCACAGAGATTTGACACCATCCGTCACCATTGAGTCCCTGAGACATTCTCGGCGCCTCAGGGGCGAGCCCCCACAGCACGGTTCTCTTGACACCACACGTCATAGATTCCGATCATTATCCGTTGATACCACTCATCACAGATCTAGAGCCTTGTCACTTGACTCCACTCGTCAGCGACGTAGGACTCCGTCACCAGATAGTGACGCCCCTTACTTTACCTCCGATTCTGACGAAGAGTCTGAGAACCCTATTTACACTGCCCCTACTAGCCCCATGGCTGGCACGACTTCCACTCCGTTTGTGATAGGGACCATTGGTGGCACATCCACCATTACACCAGTTACTACACCTGTTTTGGGTATGCCCTCCATGGGACCCTCATCTACTGTTCCCCTCACAGTACCTATTCCCGCAGCGGGAATACCTATCCCCACTACATCAGTGGCTTACACTACCTATGGTGGTGCTGGACCATCCTCCACTACCTCAGTTCCCCCACTTGGGGGCACCACCCCAAATCTTGTCCCTCCACTTGGGGGCACTGGCCCCAACTTGGTCCAACCCACTACTGTGTCACATCCTTCTTCCAGTTTGCCATTCATGGCTAGCCTCAACCTACCTGACCTGGCCAGATTGACTAACGATCCTATTCGACACGACCCTACGTGGCCTCATATGCCTACCAAGCTCCCCTCTGATATCCCTAAGTTCGAGGGTAAGGCCGGTGAGGACCCACAAAACCATATCATGTCTTTCCACCTATGGTGTTCCTCTAACTCCATAGTGGATGACTCTGTTCGCCTCCGTCTCTTACAGCGCACCTTCACTGGCTCTGCAGCCAAATGGTATATCGAGCAACCTCATGGGACCCATGCCACCTTTGCTTCCCTTGCCTCGACATTCCTGCAGTTCTTCCAGTTGCCTGTCCGCTATGACGCGGGCGTTGAGATCCTTCTATCTTGTAGACAAAACACGGCTACCCATATCACGGACCACATCCATGAGTGGCGTCGACGCCGTAGCTTATGCAAGATCAAACTAGACGACCGTATCTTCCTAGATTGGTTCCTCAAGTCCCTTCTTCCTGTTATCGCTAAGGATGTAGCTTCAGAAAGACCCCAGTCTGAAGAAGAGGCCATCCTTAAGGCCCAACAGTTCGACCTCATTTACCCCGAGTCGGGTTACCTCTATACCATTATACCTGACGCCCCTCGCGGCGAGTCCTCCCATCATGATGCGCCGGGGGCATCCCACGCCGCAGACGGCATCATCGGTCGTGTTTCTTCGCATCCTCAACCATTTTCTATTGCACGTCCTACCTCTGGCCCCGACCTTTCGCGGGCCACCTCACAGTCTGGGGCCACCAACTCATATGCTCCCATGACACATCCCCATCATTCCCATGGACCCAGCGGTCCACCTCAGTGCTTCGGTTATGCGACTCCTGCTTATGCTCCACCAGTCACACCTCAGCCTTACTACCATCAGCAGGCTGCCCTAGCTCCTGCGCCTTCACAAGCCCAACCCGCTTATTATCCGCCACAGGCAGCCCCTGCGGCACACCCACAACCCGCTCCGCAGCCATATCAGCAACCCCCTCAGGTTGCTGCACCTGCTCAGCCTCAACCTGCATATCATCCACCGCAACCTGCTCCAGCACCTGCGCAACCTCAAAATCCACTTGCTGCCCAAGGGCAAGTTTACGCCCAGCAAAACCCGCAGCAAAACCAGAACAACCAACGTAACCAGGGCCAACAGAACCGCGGCAAGGGTCGTAATCGGGGGAACAACCAACCCGCAGACCAAGCTGGTCAACCGACGAATCCCCCCGACAACAACAATGCAGCCCCCGCTAATCAAAACCCTGATCGCCTGCCCAAGCAGGCTAAAAACCCCAATTTGCGAACGAACCACCCTTGTTCTATTTGCGGGGTCTATGGCCACTACACACATACTTGCCCACATTTAGAGCGAGCTAGGCAGCTCTGGGTTGACGATGCCCATCGCCAAGGGCATGCGGCTCCTCAAGCACCGCCCAACCCCCCACAACCTCAGCAGCAACCTTTGGTGCTGCAAAACCCCTTACCAACCCAAGGCGTGGTGAACACTCAGCCGTTGGCCCCTCAAGCTAACACGCAACCCCAACAACAACAGATCACATATGCCGCTCCTGATCAACCCATCACTTGTTGATGATGTCTTCCAATGATGTCAACCTACAGACCCGTCGGAACCAATATGGCTCCACCTCTGAAGCCCTTCCCACTGATAAAACCGCTAACGCTCATCCCACTGATCAAGCGTTACGTATCCCTCCCCCGCCGGTCGATGGCGCTCCCAAAGCAGCTCGTTTCCCACTTCGCCGTATCAACAACAACCCCAATGCGCGTGCTGCGTCAAACTACAACATTGTAGACGACCTAGCCCAATCTCCCACAGCCATGTCTGCGTTAGAAGTCTTGAAGAACTGCCCTTCCCAGTGCAAGACTTTACTCTCCGCCATTGGGGGGATTGACCCAAATGATTCGAATTTGATGGCATTTGATTTGGACCAGTCCGAACCACGCCTGCCTTCCACCTTAGCATTCCAAGTTTCTGTTTCCGTTCGGAATCTTGTCATCCATCGATGCATCATCGATGAGGGTGCATCCACATGCGTTATGTCTACATTCGTATGGCAGAAGTTGGGATCCCCTACACTCCAGCAGTCAACCACTGCGTTACGCGCCTACGACGGACGTTCGGCTCAGCCCCAAGGTCTCCTAGCCAATGTCCCTGTCCAGTTAGGTGGTAAAACCGTCCTCATCGATATCGAGGTCATCAATGCCCAATTGGATTATAACCTTTTACTTGGCCGCAGCTACATGTATGCCATGCGGACGGTTGCCTCTTCCGTCTTTCGCACCATGATGTTCCCCCATGAGGGACGTGTGGTTAAGGTTGACCAGCTCACCTACTATGATCCCAGCGCTCCCGCGGCACCTGAAAATGTTCTCCCCATGGTTAAACAACCTGTTTCTCGTGCCACCACCTCGTTCATTTCCTCTACGGGGCCTGGAGTCTACTCAGACGCGCCGATGACTTCCACCTTCCAATCTATTCCGCCTCCCTCGGCCCCCACGGACGTGTCTGACTTATGTACCTTGTCCCACGACAACCAACCACCTAACAATCAACCACCCTTGTTGCCTAAACCACCATTGGTACCTAGCCACATTGGTGTTACACCTATCCATACGATCCCCTTCCTAGTTCCTCCATCGGGAGTAGTAAGCGCCCCGGTCATGGCTACCCTTAGCCTCCCTGGGTTGACTTTGGGATTACCCGTATGGTATCTTTCACCTCCCGTTCGCCCCGCCGACACCAGACGTCGTCCTCCAACCGGTGCAACCCATGGCTACTACCACTCAGCCACCTCCCGGTGTCTCTACCCCTTCGTCCTCCACGACTCCTCCTCCTACTCCCAAACCCACTGGGGGCAGAGGTCCACAACCTTACACTGCTGTATCACCTCCCAAGACAGTCAAAAACCCCCCAGTATTTCGTGCTCCTCCCAAATGCTCACTGTGCGACGAGTTGGGCCATGCGACCCACCAATGCCCACAGTTACTAGCATTGCAGAAGCATATGCAGATGCTCGATGATGACCCCAACATCCCAACTGTAGAACTCAACCCCACTCCCAATCCTAAAGACAAGTCCCTACGCACTAACCACTCCTGTGCCATATGCGGTATTTACGGGCATTACTCCCATCATTGTCCCGATCTCCCGGATTACAGAGCGGCTCTCTATGAGATGAACAATCTGGATCTTGAGACGGCCCCAACCACCATTGAGGAGATCTACCCCCCAGACTCTTCACCTTCAGGCGAGGTTAACACCATTTACATGATCTCTTCCACTACCATTCCCTCGTCAACCGATTTGACGACGCAAACTTTCCGTACTGATGAGGAGATTCTTTAGGCCCTTACCGCTCCGGATTATCCCTGGGATGATATGCACCACCGTTCCTATTTCATCCCAGAAGAATCCTCCTCTAGCACAGTTACCCAATTCACAGTTGAGTCCAAAGACTTCCTCCCCACAAAGGTCGACTGGTTCAAGGACCCTATTCCTGCTCCTGACGCCTTCGAGGAAGGTAACATGGCCAACATCTCACCTGTCATCCAAGTTGATATCGCTGCCCCATGACGTGCCCCTGAACTCATCACTTTAGGAGCATTCTGCAGTAAACAGGAGATTGAGGATTATAAACAACTCTTCCAAGAGTTCCGTGATGTCTTTGCTTGGCCCTCTACCAGAATGCCTGGGTTCAACCCTGCCCTTCTCGAACATCACATGGACACATGGCTAGAGGAACTTCCTGTTCGTACTGAAACCGACTCTGAAGGCCTTCCTTTGCGCAACCCCCATGCTGGGTTGTATCCTCAGGAGTCTCTATCCCTAGAATAACTGGCGACCTCATTGGTCCGCATTGTACAGTTTGCTCTCTTTTTGTTTTACACATATTTTCCACCATTGGAATCAACACGCCGAGACCGTCATGATGGTCATCTCGTTGCATTATTTTTACACCGTCATTTTTTACCCATTTTTTCAGACGCCACTAGTCGCCTCGGTTTGCGTGCCACATCGGCCGTTATCCATTTTTCACATGTTTTATATCATCGGATTCATTTTTCCGAGCTGGTGATGATGCTTGAGATCATTTTTCGCTCTCACCTCCAGATTTTTTGGGCATTTTTCCAAAATGCCCCCGTCACCTCGGTTTGCGTGCCACATCGGCCGTTACCCATTTTTGACATCCTTTATATCGTCGGATTCATTTTTCCGAGCTCGTGATGATGCTTGAGATCATTTCTCGCTCTCACTTGGTATAATTTCAACATTGTGTCCCGACACCTTGCTGCCTCGGTTTGCGCGCCACATCGGCCGCTATCGGATTGTTCCACATTTTTACATGAGCCCTTCACTCCTGTCATACTGCAAATGTTTCATTATTTTGCCACCATTTCATCTACCCCGCAAGGAGGCCCACCAGTGTTCCCCCCTACCCTTGCTCTTGGTCATCATTATTGATCCTTAATTGAACACTTCCTCCTTGCCTGGCCATTCCTTTTGTTCGGTATAATTTTATCCCTTTTTCAGGCCGGACAAGTCCTTTACGAAAAAGGCACTTAGGGAGTTTCTGTTAAGCTCTTTTCTGACTCCTAAAAGAATGAAAAGATCGCCGAGCAATCTTGCTTCCTTTCATGCTCGCTAAAGTACCTGAAAGGGCGTCTATCTGGTATAAGTTTAACCCTTTTCTGGACCTGGTAGACTAATTACGAAAAAGGAATACTCTAGTCACACCGGCTAGAAGAGTTCTTCATTGCATCCTTTTATGCTTCTTTGGGCCTTGGAGACTAAATCTACGAAAAAGCAACCCCCTAGAGTCTTCTTACTTGCTTTTAGACTCTCTAAAATTGAAAGCAACCACGAGCATGAACTGTCCTGGGCTCGTAAAATCCACACGACAGTACCATTCCATTACTTCAGAGTCTTCTTATCGCTTTCAGACTCTTTAAAATTGAAAGCAACCACGAACATGAACTGTCCTGGGCTCGTAAAATCCACACGACAGTACCATTTTACACACACTTCTTCTAGTTCATTAACCCATGAAGAAGTCTCCTCCCGTGCCTCCTGGCACTATGATCGATCATCTCGGCAGCACCCCCAATCAGGTCGCCTTTGTTCAGAGTATTTTGCAGCTTCCTGCCATTTTACACCAGCTTGAGTCTCCCTCAGCCCAGTTACCCTCCCAGATCCATTACAGCTATGATCCCTTTCCCCTCAGTCAGTTTCATATGCTGCCAGATCATTTCCATTATCATACTCTGAACAAAGGAAGTTTGAGTCCACCCACTCTACTTGCCCAGTTGTCCCCCCACAGTTTGTCAGTCCTGCCACCAGTACTATCACATTTCGGTTCTTCACCTTGCGCTTCTGTCAAGGAAACATCATTTCCTTGATAGTTGCAGGTCTCCCTCTGTCGACGACAACCCCTCTATTCCAGAGGATAGGCCCAGAGGTCCCTACGCCTTGGACTTATCACCATCTGTGGTAAGTGCCTACGGATCATTCTGAGAGGAGTCCTCATTGCCTCTCCGAGTGGTTGTTCCTCACATGCTCGACTTCAGCACCTTGATCGCATCGTTGAGGATCGCGTAGGATTATATCCCATCAGTTTTTTGTCGAAGACCCCGGATTTCCCCTGACTCTAGCACATTGGTGAGTCACTCCGGAACGACCAGTTATATGTTCCCGTGGATGTCCGGGCTGCGTTGGCGTTTGTATTCGGAAGCCATCCAGTTACATGCTTCCTTGAGTACCCAGTATCAGTTCCAGTTCAGTGTACCATTGCGAGTGTACCCCTTGTCACTCTGATCCAGCAGCTCATTAGTTCCTTTGGTACCACACTCAGTAGTACTGTTGATTATTCCATTGTATCAGTTTTTCAGCTCAGACATGGTCCACCCAGCAGTATGTCCCAGATTTTGTGTCTCCTCTGGACACTTATGATGTACACAGTGGATATCTATGTATCTTACAGGTCCCCCTTTTCGGGCCTCACAGTTATGTTTATGTCTCTTGATACGAGCATGGGTATGCCCGCCTCGTCCATATATTGAGATTATTCCTCAGTCAGTATTTGAGGTCATGTATATTTCAGGTCCCCATTTTTTGGACCCCATTGTTATTGTTATGTTATATCCTGATACGAGCATGGGAATGCCCGCCTCGTCCATATGATCAGATGATTCCTCATCCATTCTTGAGGTTATGTACTTTTAGTTCTTGCAGTTGTTCGGGATCGTTGTTCCGGGCTTCAGTTTGTTTCTTCTCTTCTCTCCACTCCCCACGAAAACCATTCATGACTTATGATGTCCATCGGCCATACGATGAGCTCCTGCCCTCGCACATCAGGGGGCAATCTGTTAACACCCAAAAAGTGTTCACTACCTCATCTACCACATTATATGACTCATTCGTCCATTTTCCTACCATATTTCCCTTAAAATCCCAAAAAATCCCATTAAAAAGCCTCCAGAAGGCCTAAAATGCCTCCAAAAGGCCAAAAAAACCATCAAAATAGCCTCAAAAAGGATAAAAAACCCCCTTTTTCCTCTAAAAATAGCAAACCCCTAAAAAGGGAAGAAAAAATATAAAATAATGAGGAAAAGGAGGAAAAAACCCTATACAGCTGCCCTAAACCATGTGTTTCCCAAAACCATGGGTCAGCACTCCACCACCAAAAAACTATAAATAGGTGATGGAGATCCCTTATTCCATATCCACAATCACAAGCACCCTTACTCTGCCAAAATCTCTCTCGAAACCCTAGTTCACCATTGAACTACTTTCACCTTGAGAGCCACTTTTGGCCCATTCCCACCATTGGAGAAGGAGAAGGAGCATATTGAAGCTTGGAGCATCCTCTCGGACATTGCAAAGGGCTTCATCAAACCTTCACATTGAAGGTAATATCAATACAAAAAAGCCATTCTTTAAATTTGATGTTTATGTTTCATGCATGTTTTAGAATTAATTTAATTTCTGTTTTAGCTTAATTATTTACATTTACTGAACTGCTACTAAGGAGTCAATTCTCCTTAGTAGGTGCTCATTTGCACAAGCTAGGGGTAAAACCCTAGCTACACAGCCAATCCATGGATCTTCACCAACTCTGACTTTCCTTCCATTACCAATGTCCCAAGCTATCAAATCCCCATTGAGTTCAAACACCTTAATCATATGGAAAAGAGAATCCATTTTACAGGTTAGCAGTAATTCAAAGGAGTGGAAGAGACATGTTTATGGCTTTCTAACCCAAACCTTTCGGACTTCAAAGTGAGTCCATCATTAGGGGTGAGCGTGGTACAATTCTGAGACTAGGTATGAGAGAGCAGCTATAAGTATAGGTATAGAAGATGTGTGATAGTTTCTTGAATTGTAAAATGGAGACATAGAAAGGAGAAGCTTGAAGAATTCTTATCCCATCTAAACAACCTCTCTGAGCACATCAAGTTCACCATTGAACTAGAAAAATACAATCAATTACCCTTCTTGGACATACTCCTCACCAAAAAAGACAGAAGACTTGGGCACCAAGTTTTCAGGAAGAAAACTCACACTCACAAATACCTTCACGCAAGCTCCCACCACCACTCGAGCCAAAAGATTGGAGTCATAAAAACCCTAGCAACCAGAGCATCAAGGATATCAGACCCCGACCACATAAAACAAGAACTATACCACCTCCAACAAGTCTTCATATCCAATGGATACCACAAACATGAGATTAAAAAAGCCCTTCACCAAGCCCAAAACTGACAACAACCTAAACACTCAAACATTATCCCAAAAACCTCCTTACCATACATCAAAGGCACAACAGACTGAACCAATGACATCCTTAGGAAACAAAACATTCAAGTAGCTTAGCTTTCACACCACTCACCACCATCAGGAAGATAGTCGACTCTGCAAAAGACTCTCTGGACCCAAATCTACAAAAAGGAGTTTACATGGTGCCATGTTCATGCGAAAAAGAGTATATAGGAGAAACGGGAATATCACTAAAAACGAGACTTAAAGAGCATGCGACTGACATAATCAAAGAAAGAGCCTCGAGATCATCCCTGGCATAACAGGTATGCAACTCCTCTCATCACATATGTATAGAAAATGCACGTATAATCAACAAATATTCGGAGAACTATATAAAAAGGAAGGTAAAAGAAGCCATAGAAATAGAAAAACGCAACGACACCCTAAACCGAGATGATGGGCTAAAACTAAGTAATTCATGGAAACCAGTGATCAAACAAATAAAAAACGCAAACATCTTAAAAAGACAGAACAATTAACATTTTCATATCACATCACAAACAAAACCCTTGAATCATTAACATAAGTAACTTTGATTATTAAAGAAAAAATTAAATTTCATCTCATCCTATTCTACAAGATGAAGTTATTAATCCGCATCATTATTCTAACTAAACAAATTTCATCATTAATTTAGAAAAAAACTTATCCTTAATTAATTAAAATTAAGCTATTAGAATTCATAAATAAGAATTTATTATTAAATTCCACTTTAATTTATAATTCTTTATCCTTAACATAAAATTATATTATTAATTTTTATCTTCACATAAATTTTGTCTTCACATAATTTTACATACATCATTATTCTAACTACCTTGAGTTTAATTAAGATTAAGTTATGAATTTGCTTTATCAATTTGCTTCATTACTCTAACTAAAAAAAAATCATCATTATTTTAAAATTTTTATCTTTAATTAATTAAGACTAAGTTATTAAAAATTCAGCATTTTCTAAAAACAAAACATAATAATTTAAGAGTTCATTATTAATTTCCATTACATTTTTAAAAAACCAAACCTAGCCAACACTATCACACATCTCCTATATGTATACTTATAGCTGGTCTCCCATACCCAGTCTCATAATTGTACTACGCTCACCCCTGATGATGGACTCACTTTGAAGTCTGAAACGTTGGGTTTAAAAAGCCATAAACAGGTATCTTCCACTCCTTTGAATTACCTTAATCATAGCTCTCCACATATTAGAGATGTTCTTGACAAATTTATCCCTAGATCTGAACCACTCTTCTAAAGATAAAGGATGAATATATTTTTTATGTATGACCTTAACCCATAAGCCTTCACCTTTTACTAGTCTCCATATCCCTTTAGTATCCAAGTTACTAGCAAAACAAGGATAGTACACTAATCCACATCCCTCGGATTCTTTAGGTATAGTGAGTTTCTGCCTCGAAATATAGGGGTAAGGCTTCTTATCCTCATTCCCACGCAAAAGAAAACTGAAACAAATCTTCTTGATGTTTTCCATAATCCCATCGTGGGCATAAGAAATAGTGGCCCAATAGACTGAGATAGCTTCGAGCACAGATTTTATCAAGGAAACCAACTCTAGAAAGCCATTTGTTACACCTAATATTAATCATACCTTCTATTCTATTGATCATCGAGGACTAGTCCTTGCTTTGGTAATGATTAGGCTTAGTGATGAAACCTAGGTACTTGAGACCAATATTAATATCAGACAATGCAAAATCAAACTGAGACATAATCCATTCAGTTGTAGCAAGGTCCAAATTCATAAAAGAAACATATGACTTGTGCAAATTACAGACCATACCTGTAGCTTTTGAGAATAACTGCAGTATAGCTTTCATCTTCACTATATCCCTATGGGTACCATCAAAGAAAAGAAGCACATCGTTAACAAATAATAGATGAGTGATAGATAGATTGTCAGCTATTTGAATACCTTTCAGAGTGTCATTTTCTCTAGCATTGATAAGGGCTCTACTTAAAACCTCCATGATCAGGATAAAGAATAAAGGTGCAAGGGGACATCCCTATTGGAAGGTTCTCTAGAGTATGAGTACTCTAGAGCAAGGTTCTCTTCTATCTTCATGCTACATTTCTGAATCAGTTCCTCCCAAACTAACTATGGCTCAAGCTTGCTTGATTTGGCTTACTTGAAGAAGGCCATGGATTCTTGTTGTCATAATGACAAGGATTTGAAACTTAAATCCCAACATCATGTTCCCCATGTCATGTACAAGATAATAAGCAGTACAATATTCTGCTACAAGTTTCACTCTAGCAGGCTTCTTCAACTTCACACACCGATCTGAAGAATGGTTACGCTTCCCACAATGCTGACAAGGATGAAGATCAAAACATTGATCTTTCATATGGCCAACTCTGTCACAATGTCGACATTTGGAACTTTGAATAGGTTGTACATCTTCTGGCATTATTTTATTGTTTTATGGCGGCTGATAGGAATCATCTTCAACTTCAAATAAAGGATTGTTCTGAACAAACACTAGTTCATAATGTTGATTCTTGTGTTGTACATCGTCCTCTTTGGATTTCAAATCCTGCATATGGTTGATGACAATTGGGAGAGTTTCTTTTCTGATTGTGATTGAGTCATCTATAGTTGTAAGTGCTAGAGTGTTCAACAACTCTAATGTTTCTTTAGTTTCAGACATTGTGAGGATTATGTGAGGCCTCCTTATGCAGGAAGGACCAAGTACAAATGACTCAATCAAACTAAGGGATTATTGCAACTCTCCTCTTTACAAATAAGATTCAGTAGACTCAAATTTAAAATATGAGGGGTGATGGTCTCAGCCAAGAATGCACCCAAATACAACATGCAATTCAACTTTTTCTTCAATTTTGGTACTGTACAAAAAGCACATATGCAAGTACCAAAAACATTCATTAGAACTCACCAACAAACAATATTTTGCAAGTTACACTTATGAATGTAAAGTTGATGAATCTGCTATACCTGAGTTTTCGAATGATGATCATCTGCTTCTGCAATCATCTTCTTTTGGAGCAATTGTAGCAACAAGCTACAAACTTGCTTGATTCCAAATCATTATTTTAATGTAGTCTTCAAGGTAGCAATAACAATCTCTGCAATACTCAACACAATATTTATGAATGCAATGTGCAGGTTTACAATCCTTCTAGAGTGCAGTGATATATGTTCCCAATAAAGAACTTTTTCATGACACTCCCTCCTCTTCTACCAAAGTGATTTGCACAGTTGCAAGTTGATATTTCTACAAAAATCTGTAATCAGTTATTGCTCAAGAGTGGTCTCTATGTTGATGTGTTAGACACAAATATGCACCAACAAAAATGCTACAATTTCCTCAAACTTAATAATCTCCAATGTAGAAGTTGAAAGTCCATCTGAACTATAGCATGCTCATAATCTATCTTATAGCAAAAATAACTCATATATATGCAATAAAAGTCATTCAGTATTTTATTTTTAACAAAGGTAACAATGGACGAGGTAGTGGTGATACCAAGCAGCTTCAAACAATGATAATGCATTCAACACAAAGTGAAGGGAGGTCGTACACCAAGGAGAACTGGTAGAGATCGTTCACCCACTGCTCCAATTGAATTCGATCCTTTCAATGTCGAAATCAAGCCAAGGGCTTCGACTGCCACTATTTGGTTCAGAACACCACATGCTTCAGTGTACATTTTAGTAGCTCCTTCCTTTCCTCCAATTCTAAATGACTCTTAAGACTTTCGGCTGCCATCTCCATTTCAGGCTGCAAACTTGTGCTATGCAGTTGGCCCAAATTTTTTCTCAAGAAGAAATAGTGAATATATTGAGATTGCTTTAAAAGGAGCTCACGAGCCTCAACAATTATGCCCTGCATTTTCAAATTCCATGCCTACAAAAATGTGGAACGTGTTCATGGCAGCATTAACCATTATGGCATCACGATTGAATGAATATAGGACATTGACCTTTTGAAATGACATGGTATCATGGCTGAGGTCTTGCATATTCTACGAAGTTGTACAATCTCCTCTTTTGCAAAATCTCTTCCATTCATCGGCTTTAGATTGCACATATTTATATTCATCCGCCGATACAATAGGCACTATATCTGGAGGAGGACACCAGCAATGGATACCAGCACTTCAACGGCTCCATGATGGTCTTCACACACAGCAAAATCCAGTCTTCAAGGCACAGCTCCAGAATCGAATTTGCAGCAAATAAAAGAGAATTGGTTTCATGTATTCCCACACATGAGCAGTCTAAACAAGATAAAAGTCGAGCAGCATCAGAGCATCAGCAGCATCATTCCCTCATATACTTTGACAAACAAAAACCGATCAGATGAAATATTACAGCAAATCGAATCATTTTTCTACTATGTATTTGAAGGACTCTGCTCATAGAAGTCCAATGTCCTTGAATAGGTAGCTGAGAGGAGTCTTTGTAATCATGGGGCACGCAGCAAAAGAGGGCCTCCATAGTGTAGCTCCACAAACAATAGAGAGGGAATTCAACTCTACAAGAACCATGAAGAAGACGGACACCGACGGATAGCTATAAAACACCAAGGGATGTCCAATGAACACATGCCAACGGATAAGTGATGGTATTTGTCAATTTTAGGGTTACAACAACAACATTGACATAAATAGAGCTACATTTGATATTCATTAATTCTGGAATCCAACTGCAGTAGATGCACAGGTGGTATGCAACAGGTCTGCAACAGCCTTCAGCTCGTCTTCAACTAGCAACAGTAGGCAGGTCGCAGCTTAGTTGAGAGAGATAACGTAGTCTACCCTAATCTGCAGTGATCCAATGCCATTACCCGCGATCCAACACTATTTACTAATGCTCTTCACCAAATATATTCACTCAGAGAAAGGGAGTCTCCATATATTCAACAATTGCACCAGTGGGACTCCAACTTAAAACACAGCGCCAGTTAAACACATAGATACAACAGCTCTAGATAGACACTAAGTTTGTATGCTTCAAATGCAGATTCAAAGATATGTGTCATTCACGATAGTATTGTTGTAATAAAAAAATGGGAGCCCCACAGTTTTTAATTTTGAAGTTAATCTCGAATTTTCTTATTTCATCTTTGGGGTGTCATGATTGTTGTATTTATTCCCATGTCTTTCATGCGTTGGATTTAATAGAATTTGCTGAAAAAATCTTGTTTTAATGCGTTTTGTAAGTTGCGGAAAACATAGTTTTTCTTGGAAACATGTTGTTTCCACAACCCACGATCCGCATTGCGGATTGCAGATGTTGAAAATTTCAAGTCTCGAATTTCTCCATTCCGCAACCCGCAAGCCGCAAATGCAGTTGTGGATGTCGGAAAATATTTTGTTTAATAAAATTGAATTTTCAGTTCCGCATTTCCGCAACCCGCAATTGCAGATTGTGGAATGTGGAAAGTATTTGGTTGATAAAAATTGTATCTATGTTTCTGCATTTCCACATTCCGCAATACGGATTGCGGAAGTTGGAAACTAAAATAAACAAATTGAAATTGCAATCCCGCAATGCAGATTGCACATCGCGGAAACAAAAATCAAAATCTTCAAAAAATCGCTCCCGCAATTCTTTTTCCGTTTTGTTTCATTTTAATCTCAACTGTCGATTTCTTTGAGATTTACGGTCCAGATTGATTTCACAATTGGTCAAATGTTTTGAATTTTTATTATTTTTTACCATTCTCGAATTGCAAATTCCACTTCGGTGAAAGAATTTTACCGCGGATTTTTACTTTGTTCACGAATTTACCTCCTTCATCGGTTTACAGGTAGGTTTTTTAGTCTTTTATTCAATCATTTGCGCAAATTTGGAAACTAAAATCCGTTTAATTAATTGTTTTTCGTCACTTTTAACAGAAATTTCCAGTTTCTATCAGCCATGTCAAAAAACACCAGGTCCAAAACTGCCCTAAATGAACTGAAGAACAAGGACCCAAACAGTGGCATTTTTTCAGATACCAATGGGAGGGTGTCTGAAACCTACTACCTCGACTGGTCGTGGATTTACTCCATTTTTTATAACGATGATTTCTTAGAAATTCAACATGACCAGCCTGCCTACATAAACATTATCAAGTCCCAGCTCCATGCCATTGCAGCCAGACCTGCGTTGATGCCCTACACCGATGCCATCAAATGGATTATCGACCACACCAATCCGCAAGACTGTTTCTTTAATGACATAGCTGAAACCCAATTGGCCTCTTTCAGACACAAGGTATTCGCTAGAGCCTATGCAGTTAGACAACCCCAACAACTACACAATAAGCAATTACTGGACTCCACCACGACTTGGTATAATTTTGATGAAATGCTTAAGTCCTGGATGGAAAACCCTACAATCTTTACACCTAAAGTCGACAAATTGTACCCCATCTCTTGGTTCAGGGAACCTTTCTCGTTGTTGGCATCCATGCTCTGTAGGCTATATGGGTTTCCGAACTGTTCAGTTTTTAAAGAAGAATGGGCACCCCTGGCCCATCATGTTCTTACCAAAGGAAAGTCTTTCAATTGGGCTCATATTTTGTCAGTGGAATTGAAGGAAGCAATAGAGAAGTACCAGAAGACTCCTGCCTCAAGGAAGCCTACATTTTACTTCTTCGCTTATGTTATGGATGTTTTCTATTCGGCTTTTCCTTTCCCTGCTATGGGGTGGAACTGGACAATGGATGGACCTCCATTCCATATCTACTGCTCTGCACTGTAGGAGGATAACTTCACACCTCTCGTATATGACATATGTGATCACTTCATTGGCTCAATCTATCAAAAGATATTCAAGGAGGATGCTCCTACCTTTTCAGACCAAGCCAAGACACTAATTTCTACAATGGGATATTGGTATGTGGGAGAATATTTCTCCTACATCTGAATTTGGGGCAGCAACACATCCCACTTATTGCCCAGGATTGTACTAAACAGGATGGTTCTGGAGGAGATATCTTTCTAGACAGTGATTGATGGTGTGTTCCCAAAATTGACTGGAACTAAAAGGAAAGGGTGGCCTAAGTTCCCCCTTAATCTTGGATCTTTGGTGATTCAGAATTCAATTCATGCAGCCTTGCTTGGAAAGAAAACTACTACTCTGAAGATTGGAGAGGCTCCCAAGAGGATGCATGACCTAAAACCCTTCTTGGCCAACCATTTTACACAGGAGCACATGAAAAGTTCCTATACTCATCAAACTACTCCTGATGATTCCATTTATGAAGGTGTTGGTTCTTTCTCTGAAGTATTGAACATGATTGATTCCCTAGAAGAGAAGAACTTCATCTTCCAATATCAACAAGATCTCAAGACCAAAGTGTTGCAGTACAGGAAGCTTGAACTCTCACTTGAAGAAATAACTCAAAAAGAGTTAATGGAAAAGGAGACACAGAAAACACAAGCTAGCACTCCTTTGATGCTAACTTACCAAACATATGACAGAGGGGAAAGTCTTGTCAAGGATATTCCACAACCTAAACCTTTGGCTACTCTCAATGCTCTTATAAAATCAGCTGCTGAGATGAAAAAGAGCTTAGCATTGATGGGTTCAGTGGTTGAAACTCAGAGCATTGCTACAGCTACTCCAGTAAAAAAGTAGAAGGTTGAAGGTTCTGCGCCAAAGGTTACTATGCTTCACATTGAAGATAGTGATGTAGAAGATGAGTGTTATGTCCCCCACAGGCATCCATGGCCACGGAAGACCCTAATATGTTTTTTTTTTTCTTTGAAATTCGACTGAATACACACACACAGTTGAAATGACTCGGATCCACAATCTGCAATCCGCAACAATGAATCTGCAACCCACAATCCACAATCCGAAATCTGCAATTGCGGATGTGGAAGTGCAAAACTTCATAACCGTAAAGCTTACATTTCTGCAATCCACAACCCGCAACGGAGGATCCGCAATCCGCAATGGAGGATCCGCAATCCGCAACGGAGAATCCACAATCTGCAACGGAGCATCCGCAATCCGCAATCTGCAACTAAGGATCCGCAATCCGCAATTCGCAACGGAGGATCCACAATCCACAATGGAGGATCTGCAATTCGCAATGGAGGATCCGCAATCTGCAAATGCGGATCGGGATATGCGGAACATCGAAGTCCAACCTCTGAAACGGTCAATTCCGCAATCCACAATCCGCAATTGCGGATGCGGAAGTGCGGAAGTCCAAAATGCAACTTCAACTTCCATGCTTTCGCAATCCGCATTGCTTATGCAGGCATGCGGAACCATACCCTCTGTCATGGTAACTTTCCACACAATCTTTTGAGGGTCATAAATTCTCCATCCTTGGTCCAAATGAGACAAGGTCAGTACCGTTAGAAAGATCTTGGAGAGCTCTATACAATGATGAAATCCTTGCCCCATCTGAGCACTCATACCATGTTAAATTTCCCATTGAATTTATGTCCATAACTTTTCCAAAAAAGGACTTAAGGCTTCCTCCTATCATGACTTTCCCTTCCACTTGACCGACAGAGGGGTTCTGAAACATTTCCAGGGCATTCACTTCCTCCCCAAGGATCAGATGTAAACATACAACTCATTCACAGGGTTAATCATACATATCATAACATGTAACATGCATCAAATTAGATCTAGCAATTACATCTATCACAAGCAAGACTTATAATGCATTACACTCATGCAATACAATACATATAAGAATGAGCTAATCCCTTTACTCAGGTCTACACATGACTCCTTGTCAATCAAATTCATATAAACATGCATTCCACAATTCCACAGTTGAACATAAGCAACCATTTCATAACAATGAAACACCATCATTTAACATAACAAGAAATACTTATCTTTCAATTTCCGAAGCAACTGGCTAAGTGAGAGCAACGGTCCACCCAACCTTATATCTTTGTCCAGCTTGTACTCTTTCAGCTAAGAGATCACCCTTGAGCTGGGCTGTGTATCCACTAAAGAGGGATAACAGGTTCTCTCACAGTCAAGGTTCCATCCGAATGCTAAGCCAATCTATATTCGGGTTTATCAAGCATTCCAGGGAACCTAATCATGCTAAGCCAACCTACAATGGGTTTATCAAGCACTCAGGGACATACATGTCATGCTAAGCTAACTTCCACTTGGGTTTATCAAGCATACCAACATCAGGGTCATGCCAAGCCATCTTGCGTTGGGTTTATCAAGCATACCAGACTAGATGATCATGCTAAGCCAACCTACAGTGGGTTTATTAGGCATACCAAGCAATACAATCATGCCAAGCCATCATATCGTTGGGTTTATCAAACATATCAGACAAGCTGATCATGTTAATCCAACCAGTATCGGGTTTATCAGGTGAACAGGGATAGCAAGGGAGGCATTTCTAATCCAGTGAGATCAACCATAGAGCTACAGGAATCTCAACACTCAGCTGACCTGGTACCCACATTACCTACCCCATCCAACACAAGGAAGACCCTCTTTTCTGTTGCACAGTCCCTCAAGGCCTCTTCCTTTCCAGTGCTATTCCAGGATGGGCATAGAAAGGTCCAGTCACTAGTTCTATGAGACTTCATCCTTCACTGGGTTTATCAAGCAACCCAACCTTCTTCCACAGTTCAACGAGCTGACTCGTTCCAGGCTTGCGGACGGGATTCTGTTCCACAATCTATCCTTTGCGATCCGAGCTCAGGCTCTCACGGTTTCTGTGCACTGTTCAGGCTTGCAATTTCCTCACGGGTTCTCACCACTTGGTCATGGAGAACTCTATCACTGGTATACTAGGTTTTCACACACAATTCCCATGGATATCAACCCTCAGGTGTTTTCTATTTCCGAGAGAGACACGATTATCTTCAGGTTATACCAGTTTGTTGACTCTGCGTATCTAGAAACGTATGAGCAAGCTCTCTCCCTGTGGGCGATGGATCGTGAATGGAAAGTGGGTGAATGGATCATCGATGTCTGAATGAATGTGGTCATTTTTTCCTTCCACCCACGGGTAGTCAAACAGGCTCTGCCAGTTTTAGGCATTGAGTGTCTTTTCGGACAAGAAACCAGAGTCATGCTCTGCCATACGAAATCGCAGGCATGCTCCATACTCCATCGGCTTCAGAAACAGGGTTCTCAACCACCCTCTGCAACCGCATTAATGTCAGCAGTGAGTTCAAACAGGTTCACAGTCGAACAACCACAGAGCTGCAGGAATCTCAACACTCAGCCGACCTGGCACCCACATTACCTACCGCATCCAACACAAGGAAGATCCTCTTTTCTGTTGCACAGTCCCTCAAGGCCTCTTCCCTTCCAGTGCTATTCCAGGATGGGCATAGAAAGGTCCAGTCGCTGGTTCTATGAGACTTCAGCCTTCATTGGGTTTATCAAGCAACCCAACCTTCTTCCACAGTTCAATGAGCTGACTCGTTCCAGGCTTGTGGACGGGGTTCTGTTCCACAATCTATCCTCTGCAATCCGAGCTCAAGATCTCTCATGGTTTCTCTGCACTGTTCAGGCTTGCAGTTTCCTCATGGATTCTCACCACTCGGTCATGGAGCACTCTATCACTGGTATACTGGGTTTTCACACACAATTCCCATGGCTATCAACCCTCAGGTGTTTTCTATTGCCCAGGGAGACATGATTATCTCTAGGTTATACCAGTCTGTTGACTTTGTGTATCTAGAAACATATGAGCAATCTCTCTCCATGTGGGTGATGGATCGTGAATGGAAAGTGCATGAATGGATCGTCAATGTCTGAATGAATGTGGTCATTGTTTCCTTCCATCCACGAGTAGTCAAACAGGCTTTGCCAGTTTCAGGCATTGAGTGTCTTTTTGGACAAGCAACCAGAGTCATGCTCTGCCATACAAAATCACAGGCATGCTCCATGCTCCATCAGCTTTAGCAATAGGGTTCTCAACCACCCTTTGCAACCGCATTAATTTCAGCAGTGAGTTCAAACAGGTTCACAGTTGAACATGTTCCAACATGGGAAACCAACCCATAACCCCCTCACCTCTCCCTAGAGGATACACGTGGCCCCTTCTCATAAGTTGCCTCCTTAGCCATCTTCTTGGTTATTTTATTCATTAATAAATAATTACATCATTCACATTTCTCTATGGCTTAACAGCCCATGAATAATTAAACTGTCAAATACTTTCCTATGCAATAACTTCAAACATCCACTAGTGGGGCCTTGGCCTTGAGCTCCACACTAGGGTGAATACACACATTGCATATACACAATATTTAAATTGAAGCCAATAAACATCAAGGGAAAAATGGGGTATTAAAACTCCCTCTCCCTTAGAATAACACTGTCCTCGGTGTTCTTAAAACTAAACAAAAATGGGAATGCTTCTTTCATGGCATCCTCCAGCTCCCACGTGGCCTCCTCTAGGCTAAGGTGCCTCCATTGCAACTTTACCTGCCCTATGGCCCGGTTCCGGAGCAAGGTAACCTTCCTGTCGAGGATGCATGTAGGCTCCACTTGGAACTCTTCCTCTGGTTCCACCTGTATCACATGCCAATCAATGATATGATTAGGATCATGTACATATTTCTTAAGCAAAGATACATGGAAAACATTAGGAGCTTTCATGTTAGTAGGCAATGCAATCCTATATGCAACTGGCCCTATCCTATCAAGGAATTCAAATGGCCCACAATATATGGGTGCCAATTTGGTACAACTTCCCAACTTCATGGAACTCTTCCTTGGTTTCACTCTCAAGTAGACATGATCCCCAATTTGAAATTCCTTATGTATTCTTTTCAGATCTGCATAACACTTCTTCCTTTCCTGTGCTGCCTTCAAATTCTACCTGATCTTCACAATCTCTTGCTCCATCTCCTCAATCATTTCAGGTCCAAGCACTACTATGTTCACTGGGATGTCCCATCTTACTGGAGTTTTGCATCCTTTTCCATATAACGCTTCAAAAGGACTCATCTTAAATGACGCTTGATGTCCATTGGTGTAACCAAATTCCACTAAGTGTAAGTAGTCTTCCCACTTAGATGGCGTATCCATCACATACATCCTTAACATATCTTCAACGATCTTATTTACTCTCTTAGTCTGACCATCCGTCTGAGGATGATAGGATGTACTAAAATTCAACTGAGTTCCCAATTCCTGGAACAATCCTTTCCAAAAATTAGATGTGAAATTTGTGTCACGGTCTGAAACTATTGCCTTGGGAAATCCATGCAATCTAAATATCTCCCTCATGAAGATATCTGCAATGTCATTAGCCTTATGGGTGGACTTGACTGGAATGAAATGATCTATGTTTGATAGCTTGTCCACCACCACCATGATTGAATCATGCTTCTTCACTATCATTGGCAATCCTGTTATAAAATCCATAAAAATCACTTCCCACTTCCATTCTGGAATGGGAAATGGATGCAACAATCCTACTGGATGTTGAAGCTCTGCCTTGACATGTTGACACTTTTGACATCTAGCAATGTACTCAGCTATGTATTTCTTCATACCATGCCAAAAGTAATGCTTCCTTGCTGCTGTTATAGTCTTCTGATATCCTATATGTCCTAAGTATGGTCTTTGATGTATCTCATCCATCACCAACTTCTTCAAATTTGCACTGTTTGGAATGTACAGTCTGGTGTTTTGATAAATGAGAACATCACCATCACCCAGTTGATATCTTGCATACTTTTCCTTGATAACATTATGCTGCAATTTCTCCTCGATCTGAAGGTAGAATTCATCTGTATCTTGAGCCTCTAAAATTCTTTCCTTCAAGTCTGACTCATGCCTACTTATTGTTGCAATATGAAATTTCCTGCTGAGTGCATCAACAACCTTATTCTCCTTACCCTTGACATGCTTAATTTCCAAATCAAACTCACAAAGAAACTCCATCCATCTAGTTTTTCTTGCATTCATATTTGCCTGGTCAAACAAGTATTTCAAACTCATATGATCAGTTCTGAGCTCAAATCTTCTTCCCAAAAGATAATGCCTCCATCTCTTGAGAGCGTGAATTATGGTTGCTATCTCTAAGTCATGGGTGGCATAGTTCCTTTCATGCTCCTTCATCTTTCTTGACTCTTAGAAAATTACAGAACCTTCTTGCATCACCACTCCACTGAGTCCCTCAATGCAAGCATCAGTGCATACTACAAAATCCTTACTCGGATCTGCAATCTTCAAAACAAGTGCACTAGTAAGCAACTCCTTTAACTGCTGGAAACTTCTTTCACATTTTTCAGACCATGTGAATTTGATGTCCTTCCTCTACAATGAAGTGATTGGATGGGCTATCTTGGAGAAGCCTCCAATGAACCTCCTGTAGTAACCAGTAAGGCCCATAAAAGATCTAACATCTGCTACATTCCTTGGATTAGACCAATCCATGATTGCCTCAATCTTCTCTGGATCCACTGTAATGCCCTCTGTTGATATAATATGACCCAAATACTGCACCTTCTCTTGATAGAAGTTACATTTACTCAGCTTAGCATACAACTGGTGCTCCCTAAGGACTTGCAATACCATCCTCAAATGCTCATCATGCTCTTCTTCATTCTTGGAATACAGAAGAATGTCATCCAAGAACACAATCACAAACTTATCCAAATATTTGTTGAAGACACTATTCATGAGACACATGAATGTAGCAGGTGCATTGGTAAGACCAAATGGCACTACTATAAATTCATAATGGCCATACCTAGTTCTGAAGGTGTTCCTATGAATGTATTCTTCCTTTATCCTTACTTAATGGTACCCAGACCTTAAGTCAATCTTTGAAAACACTCTAGCTTCCTTCATTCGATCAAACAAGTCATCAATCCTTGGCAAGGGATACTTGTTCTTAATTGTCACCTTATTGAGCTTCATGTAATCAAAACACAAACTCAATGTTCCATCCTTCTTCTTAACAAACAACACTGGTGCACCCCATGGGGATACACTCGGTCTGATATATTCCTTGTCCATTAATTCCTGCAGTTGCATCTTCAATTCTACAAACTCTGGTGTGCTCATTCTATAAGGAGCTTTGGATATGGGTGCTGCCCCTAAAATAAGATTAATGGAAAATTCAATATCTCTCTTGGGTGGCAATCTTGGAACCTCATCTAGAAGTACATCCTGAAACTCTTGCAATCTCTGGAAGTATTCTATCTCGGGTCCTTTATCTTCTGTTGAATTAGATATATGCACAACATATAACTGACAACCCTTTTTATAAAACTTCCTTATTTGCAGAGCTAAAATCTGCCTTACTGAAACATGCTTTGGAATTCCCTTTACCATCCTTGGCCTGCCTTCATCATCAAGGCATTCAAGTGCTTTCCCATAAATTCTAATTTGGCCCTATGCCTTTCTAACCAATCCATGCCAATTAAGGCATCATACAATCCCAATGGTAAGACATTTAATTCCGCTTGAGTGAGGAGTCCATTCAATTCTATGGGACACTTCCCCACTACTTCACTTACCCTTCTCTTGGTATCGGTGGCTAATTGAACTATCCAATCCTTAGCATGCTTTACTTTACCAAGAGAACAAATTTAAACTATCTTAGGAGATATATAACTATGAGTATACCCTGGATCAATCAAAACAGAAATGGGTTGCTCAGTAATCTTACCTGCAACCTCCACCACTGCTAATTGACGGTCTGCTTGATGATCATCCAGTGCTGCATAAATGTTGGGCATTTCTCTTACCATGTCCCCTACTGTAGCTGCTCTTCTAACATTGTGAAATCTCCTGGGGTTCTTCCTTGCATTTGGGAAATCCCTAAGCATGTGGTTTTCCCCACAACCCCAACACTGAAGTGGCCCCTTTGACATTCTATCTGCTGCCACAGCTAGCTTGAATTCTCTTCTTACTTGTTGGCCTTGTGGAAATATCTTAGGCTGATTTCTGAATGGTTGTTTGAATTAATTTTTCTTCTAATCAAATCTTCCCTTGGGTTTACCTTTCCACGTTGGCTGTACCTTTGCCTTACCTTTACCCTGCTCATAGCAATGCTCATCCATCCTAATGGCTTCATCCAAGCTTGGTGGATTCACAAACTCTATTCTATCTCTATAGCTCTATGGTAGACTACCAAGGAAGCATTAGATCTTTACTCTTTCATCCTTGATGTAGTCTACATACCTCAAAAAATCCAGAAACTTGTGGACATGCTCATCCATGGTGTTCTGTCCTAGTCTGAGTTCATTGAATTCTTTTCTTTTGATATCATAATACCTAGCTGATAGGTACTTCTCCTGAAATTATCTTTGAAACTTTTCCTAGCTGGCTCTTCTTTCACTGATTCCTTTCACTTGCATGAGGTGATCCCACCAGATACAAGTTCTTCCACTAAGGTTATAAATAGAAACCTTATCCTTTTCATTCTCTGAATACTCATGCATTCTGAATTACTTCTTCATTCCAAGAAGCCATGCCTTTGCTTCTTGACCTTCTTTACTTTCACCATCAAAAGTGGGAGGCCTTGCCTTCCTAAATTCACCCTATGGAATACCTTTGTGCTTCTTTCTGCCTTTACTCTTGCTGGAAGTGTGCCTTGGGCTCCCCTGAGAACCCTCAAAATCATCTGACCTTCTAGAAGAAAAATTAGGAGAGGGTGTCATGTGCTTTCTACTCATAGAACCCCTTCTAAAGCTTGGAGTTCTTCTCATGGAACGACCCCTAGACTAACTTTCTGCATTTCTTTCCTCTCGGCCTTCGTGGCTCGGGTTGGAACAACCATTAATCCTTTGTTGCAAGTCCACAAGACTCTGCAAAATGTCCACATTGAGTTGATGTCGCTCTTCTTGCACTTTCATCATCCACTCATTAAAGCTTACCATAGTCTCAGCCAAGTTTGGCGGCATCACTTGCTCCCTTCTTCCATCAGACTCGGCCTCTGTATGTGCTTCCAACATGTTCTCACCCAGCACATCATCTTCTGGCCCAAACAGGTCCTGTGCATCATTTAAAGTGACCATTCTTACACCGTTCTGTGCGTTTCCCTGTGATACAATTCATATTATAGTTACTGCTATCTCTGTGCATATCAGAAACATTCTATTAGATATCACAGCATGCAAATAACTCTATCATACCCATTCAAACCAGGAACTATTCATTTCAACAATTAATCAATCAAATAATTTCATCAAAATCACGCCATGGGCGCATTTCTTGACCAAGAATTCATGCACGGTTTGGCCCAAACAGCTCTCAATATCGCAATTGAAGCTTTGATACCACTCTGTCATGTCCCCCACTGGCCTCCATGGCCACGGAAGACCCCGATACATTTTTGTTTTCTTCCAAATTTGACTGAATACACACACATAGTTGAAATGACTTGGATCCGCAATCTGCGACCCGCAAAAATGAATCCGCAACCCGCAATCCGCAATTCACAATTGCGGATGTGGAAGTGAAAAACTTCATAACCGGAAAGCCTACCTTTCCGCAGTCCACAACTCGCAACGAAGGACCCGCAATCCGCAACGGAGGCTCCATAATCTGCAATGGACGATCTGCAATCTGCAACGGAGGATCCGCAATCTGCAACGGAGGATCCATAATCCGCAATGGAGGATCTGCAATCCAGAAATGTTGATGGGGATATGCAGAATGTCAAACTCTAACCTCTGAAACGGTCGCTTCTGCAATCCGCAATTGCGGATGTGGAAGTGCAGAAGTCCAAAACGCAACTTCAACTTCCATGCATCCGCAATCCGCAATCCACATTGCGGATGCGGGCATGCATAACCATACCCTCTGTCATGGTAACTTTCCACACAATATTTTGAGGGTCATAACTTCTCCATCCTCGGTCCAAATGAGACAAGGTTGGTACCATTGGAAATCTCTTGGAGAGCTCTATCCAATAGTGAAATCCCTGCCCCATCTGAGCACTCATACCATGTTAAATTTCCCACTGAAGTTATGTCCATAAATCTGCCAAAAAAGGACTTAAGGCTTCCTCCTATCATGACTTTCCCTTCCACTTGACTGACAGAGGGGTTCTGAAACATTTCCAGGGAATTCCCTTCCTCCCCAAGGATCAAATGTAAACATACAACTCATTCACAGGGTTAATCATACATATCATAACATGTAACATGCATCAAATTATATCTAGCAATTACATCTTATCACAAGCAAGACTTATAATGCATTAAACTCATGCAATACAATGATATACATATAACAATGAGCTAATCCCTATACTTAGGTATGCACATGACTCCTTGTTAATCAAATTCATATAAACATGCATTCCACAATTCCACAATTGAACATAAGCAACCATTTCATAACAACGAAACACCATCATTTAACATAACAAAAAATACTTATCTTTCGATTTCCGAAGCAACTAGCTAAGTGAGAGCAATGTTCCACCCAACCTTAGATCTATGTCCAGCATGTGCTCTTTCAGCTGGGAGATCACCCCTAAGTTGGGATGTGTATCCACTAAGGAGGGCTAACATGGTCTCTCATAGTCAAAGTTCCATCCCAATGCTAATCCAATCTATAGTTGGGTTTATCAAGCATTCCAGGGCACCTACCCATGCTAAGCCAACCTACAGTGGGTTTATCAAGCATTCAAGGACATACATGTCATGCTAAGACAACTTCCAGTTGGTTTTATCAAGCATACCAACAACAGGGTCATTCCAAGCCAGCCTGCAGTTGGGTTTATCAAGTATACCAGACTAGATGATCATGCTAATCCAACCTACAGTGGGCTTATCAGGCATACCAAGCAATACAATCATGCCAAGCCATCATACCGTTGAGTTTATCAAACATATCAGACAAGTTGATCATGCTAAGCCAACCGGTAGTGGGTTTATCAGGCGAACAGAGACAACAAGGGAGGCATTGCTAATCTAGTGAGCTCAACCACAGAGCTACAAGAATCTCAACACTCAGCTGACCTGGCACCCATATTACCTACCGCATCCACACAAGGAAGACCCCCTTCTCTATTGCACAGTCCCTCAAGGCCTCTTCCCTTCCAGTGTTATTCTAGGATGGGAATAGAAAGCTCCAGTCCCTGGTTCTATGAGACTTCAGCCTTCACTCAGTTTATCAAGCAACCCAACCTTCTTCCACATTTCAACGAGATGACTCGTTCTAGGCTTGCGGACGGGGTTATGTTCCGCAATCTATCCTCTATGATCCGAGCTCAGGCTCTCTCACGGTTTCTCTACATTGTTTAGGATTGTAGTTTCCTCACGGGTTCTCACCACTCGGTCATGGAGCACTCTGTCACTGGTAGACTAGGTTCACACACACAATTCCCATGGCTATGAACCCTATGGTGTTTTCTATTTCCTAGGTAGACACGATTATCTTCAGGTTATACCACTCTGTTGACTCTGCGTATCTAGAAACATATGAGCAAGCTCTCTCCCTGTGGGCGATGGATCGTGAATGGAAAGTGCGTGAATGGATCATCGATGTCTGAATGAATGTGGTTGTTGTTTCATTCCACCCACAGGTAGTCAAACAGGATCTTCCAGTTTCAAGCGTTGAGTATCTTTTTCAGACAAGCAACCAGAGTCATGATCTGCCATACAAAATCGCAAGCATGCTCCATACTCCATCGGCTTCAACAACAGGGTTATCAACCACCCTCTGCAACCGCATTAATTTCAGCAGGGAGTTCAAATGGGTTCACAATCGGACATGTGGAAATATGGGAAACCAATCCCATAACCCCCTCACCTCTCCCTAGTGGATACACGTGGCCCCTTCTCATTAATTCCCTCCTTAGCCAGCTTCTTGGTTATTTTATTCATTAATAAATAATTACATCATTTACATTTCTACATGGCTTAACATCCCATGAATAATCAAATTGTCAAATACTTGCCTATGCAATAAATTCAAACATCCACTAGTGGGGCCTTGGCCTTGAGCTACACACTAGGGAAAATACACACACCGCATATACACATGTTAGGAACCTATGTCAACCCTTCTCTTTACTATGTTAGTATATTGTTGTTGGACGCATATGCTTTGTAAGTCGTCCCGTAGTATTTGTTGATCCGTAGTTTATATTAGCCCATAGTATTGACCCATAGTATTGGACGCATATGCTTTGTAAGTCATCCCGTAGTATTATATGTCCCATGGTTTTGACTCATAGTATTGGGCATAGACTTAGTATATAAATGTGTGTTGAGGTCATTGAAGGCACCGTGAAGTTAATTGTATTTAGCTCGCTCAAAGGAGGTTGCCCCCTCGAAGTGGCCCGTGATCAATATAAAAGTGATTCTAAGTTCTGTCATTTCTGCTATTTCGCATATTCTTATTAATTAATTATTGCAGGTGCATCACATCTGGTATCAGAGCACTTTCTTGGGCTCGCTGGGTGAAATTTTTGCCAAATTTTTTTTTCACATTTGTTGCAGGTTCAGATTTGGGAATAATCCCTATCCACTTAACTGTGGGAAGTACTTGGGCATAAGCCCTAAAACTCATTGTGAGGAGTACCACAGGAACCTCGAAGTAGCTGGCCCATTGAGAGGACATGCCAGCGAAAAGGGCAACGACCCCTACCTGATTGACTAGTTCCCACCCGTGAGGTAAACCAAGAGCTGTCGTTTGTGGCAAAGCGGTTATTAGTTTTACCTAAGCCGTGGAGTGAGGGATACTGCCCCAATACGCAAGCCGTCAGACAGCATTGGTGGCCGAGTGAAACCCCTGAACTGTTAGGAAGCCGCACATACCTGGGGTCCATATCTATTTTCAGTTGAACTGTTGCCGATCACTTCCGCTCTAGATTCAGTTGTTTCAGATCTATTCTGAAAGTCGTTTCAGATCCAGTCGCCATTTCAAATCTATCCATTTTCGATCCCTTCTGCGCTGTTGCAGATCCATCTGTTGCGGATCCCTTCTGCACCACTGTTGCCGATCCATTTCTGAAAAGAAAAGAAAAAAGAGTATAAAATCCAGTTTTTTCTCCATATCTCCCTTGTTTTCACTCTGTTTCCCTTGAAATTTTCGGGGAACCCCTGTCATTCCATTCTGCATCTTTCATTCCTGAGGACCCTAAAAAAAAAAGAAGTATAAAATCCAGTTTTTTCTCCATATCTCCCTTTTTTTCACTCTGTTTCTCTTGAAATTTTTTTTTGCATCTTTCATTCCTAAGGACCCTATCCCCAATTCCCCTTCCCAAAGCCCGAAATCCTACATTTGTCTATTTTGAGGGTTTTCCATAACTTCCTCAGATTTCACCCAATCACCTTCAAATTTTACCACAGAGTTCCTTTTCTGAATTCTGCTTCTTTGTCCATCTCTGCCAAATTTTCTCATTCTATCACCCCACTTCTGAAATCCCCCTTTTTGCTTTCTTATCCTTTCGACAGTGTCCAAAATCTAGTCAAACCCCAATTACCCATTCCACCCAAAAAAAAAAAAAAAAAAAAACCTGGTTATGGTTGTCACCCGTGTAGGAGCACACACCATGGAGGAAGCACTTGCAGCCATCCAAACCAAACTCCAAGATCTAGATGAAAAATTTCTCAGCCTCCATCTTCAGCATTCAGCCATGAACAATACCAGACCGCCAGAATCTTTTGCAGCCACCGGGTTCTCTTCTTCCAGCAATTTTCGTGGGCCGAAGCTTGATTTTCCTCGCTTCAATGGTATTGATTCGACTGGATGGATATATCGAGCAGAACAATATTTCAGTCTGCATAATACTTCTGATGCCCAGAAAGTTCCACTTGCATCCTTTCATTTGGAACATGAAGCCCTTCAATGGTACCGTTGGTACATCAAAGCTCATCCCAAGCCAAACTGGACAGATTTTTGCCAACTCATTTTGCCATGATTTGGTCCTAGTGCTTTTGATGATTTCACAGGAGCACTCACTAAACTTCACCAAATTGGCACAGTAAGAGAGTATCAGACAGAATTTGAGAAATTGGCCAATCACACAGAAGGATTGTTTGATGAATTCTACAGGAGTTGTTTTATCAGTGGTCTCAAGGATGAAATCCGCTCAGAGGTCAAAATGTTTTGTCCCAACACAATGATGGAAGTCCTAGGGTTGGCTAAGCTGGCCGATGACAAGATCGCAGCTCAAAAACGCTCCAAACCTACCTTTGTTCCCTTCAGAAATATGGGTTCCCAATGACCTCCCATCACGCCTTCTCCTCAACCAACTCCTATCAAGCATTTGTCTGAAATAGAAATGCAGGCACGCCGAGAAAAATGTCTTTGCTATAATTGTGATGAGAAATTCACTCGGGGACATAGATGTGTTCAACAAAAGCTCTATCTCTTGGATGTGGATTCTCTGCCTGCCTTAGAACTTGGTGAAGAAGCTACAGATACAGTCGATGATCAAGTCGACATTCAACACCCGCCTGTTGACACCCCATCTCAGGACGACCCACCCGAGATCTCTCTCCATGCTGTAACCAGCGTCACCACCCCACAAATAATGCGGGTTAGGGGATACTTCAAGAAGCTCCCTCTTACCATACTCATTGATTTTGGTAGCACTCATAACTTCATTGACCCTCGGATTGCCAAACAGGCTGATTGTTTTGTCCATCCTTTCTCCAACTTTGAAGTCATGGTTGCCAATGGGGGCACCTTACCTTGCAAGGGGAAGTGTCACAATGTGCGTATCTCTATGAAAGATTATAACCTACGCTCTGACATGTTTGCCGTGTCCTTAGGCGGATGTGATATGGTTTTGGGCGTTCAATGGTTACGCACACTTGGCCCCATCTTATGGGATTTTGTTGAACTTTGGATGCAGTTTAAATTCAATGGGGAACAACACAAATTTATGGGTTTACAACCAAGGTCTCTCTGCATCATCAGTTCACATCGCCTAGAAAAAATACTTAAGAAGAATTCACATGGTGTCATCGCTCAGCTCAATTCCATTCAAATGCACCCACCAACAGTCTCCACTAATTCCTTGGATAGATATACAGGTATCTTTGCTGAACCAATGCGCTTGCTGCCTTCAAGAGACCTTTCCGGTAAGAATTTAGCCACATCTACCTCTCAGCAGGAAATGATGGCTATTTTGCATGCGGTACAGAAGTGGCAGCCATACCTATTAGGGAATTATTTCTACATCAAGACTGATCTCCAGAGTCTGGAAAATTTTCTGGAACAATGGAGTGGTACAAACCGTTACACCAAAACCCCGAGGTGTTAGTGAAGGCCATCCATTAGGATATTAACATCCCACCACGCTCCGCAGTCCAGACTCTGGGCTGGATGTGCACCCGTACGGTGGTGTCCCCTTTGCGTCGTACGAGCCTCAGGTGAACACTGCAATGCCGACGTTTCCACCCGCTCTGTGACTTGAACCTGGGTGGAGGCTCTGATACCAAATGGTACAAACCGTTACACCAAAACCCCGAGGTGTTAGTGAAGGCCGTCCATTAGGATCTTAACAACACAGTATTTACATTGAAGCCAATAAACATCAAGGGAAAAATGGAGTATTACAATGAGTCACTCCCTTCCAACTTCTGATGCCCTATTTCCATTCTTGTTAGTTTACCATAATTTCTTTCAGTCACTCAGAACCCTTTCGATCTACTGGAAAATATAGTCATTGATGACGCTCTCCTTGACATTCACTTCCCATAGGTCACCGTTGTTGCAGCTGTGACATTTTATACACCCCTAGCCATTCCTACCAGTGTCCCTTCTATCCCATCATCTGATGTTACAGTCCCTCCATCTATATCACTTGGACCATTTGTTCCCCATGTTGAAACTACACCTTCAGAGCCAACTGTGATTCCAATTTATGTTGCACCTTCTGAACTTATCACCTCAACCACCACTTCCATATCTTCACCATCAGTCTCCAATGGTGCAACACCCTCCATCTCAATTACTCAAATAACCATGCCTATTCCAACTCCTGTTGTATCCCAATATGTGAATTTGGTCACAACTTCAGAAGTGTCAACATCCACTATGGAAGCAATAGCGGACTTTGGAGAAGATGCAGTAGTTTCCTTGGGGGAATATTTCTGGAGTAGATCAGAGAAAGTTGTGGTGAAAAAGGGTTCTAAAAGAGCCATAGAAGGGACTATAGTGTAGGGCACTGTCCCTAATCAAGTCATATGTAAAATAACCTCTACTGATGCAAAGCAGGAAGCTCTTGAGATAGCTGCTGCTATGGGGGATTTTGCAGGGGAAAAATATGATTATGTTGCCTCACTGAATAAAGAAATTGAGGTAAAGGAGCAAGAACTGCAGAAACTCAAGCAGGAGCAGATTTAGATGGATGAGAAACATCAATCCCAATTGCAGGGGTTGAAGGATGATTATGAGAATCAACTTAAATACATGCAGGCACAAAATGCAGTTCTCCAACAACAGCTCCAAGAAGCTCAAGTGCTTAATATTAGCTATATTGAGAAGATAACATTTTTTGAGCAGGAATTAAAAGATTCACAGACTATGGCTGTTACTTCTTCCTTCTCAAAGTTTTCTAAGGAAGAATTCATTGAACTGGCTTTAAAGATTCAGGATGATCACAATAATTTGCTCATTCAGTTGTTTGAAGGGTTAGATGAGATTCAAGATACCTTCAACTCTTTTGAACACTATTCAGATGTCCATGTATGATCATAACCAAAGAAGGAATGATGCAACCAAAGCTTTTGAGGATGTGACAGATTGGCAGAAGTATATAAAAGATAGACCTGAAGATATGCCTATCTTGGACAAGTTCAAGCTCAGGAGAATATAGATTTCTCTTGAATCTTGGGAGAATGCATGTGACACGGTGGAGTCCACAATTCAGGAAGGACAGAAGGTTTGCAGTAAAAGATGGTTTGCATCTGATAGCCTGTTAACTTTGTTGAACTTCCCCATCTTGGATAAGATTGAGAAGTCTCTTCCACCCAAGATTATGATTGAACTGGTTGAAGAGAATTACTTGGAGGCCAAGGAGCGCATTGGGAAACTACATCAGATTCACATAGCGGAGATTAAGGAGTTGATTGAGTCACCTATAGCTTCAGAAATGAAAATCAATATCTTCTTACGTGAATGGTGTTGAATATTGTAACTTCAAAGAATATTATATTTGTACTTTATTATTTCAGAGATGTTTCATTCCTCCGTGAATATCTTATTGTATATCCGGAGATGTTTATTCCTCCGTCGGAATGCGGTAACTTGGGTTATTAGAATTCCCTAGTGGGGGTCGGCCCTGTATGTGTTATGTGGGTCAAAGGGTTTTTAGACCACCCTAGTGGGGTCAGCCCAGTCTGTTGTAATGGGGTGTTTAACCCAGTGGTAAAGTTGGGGCCGACCTAGTTAATATAAAGTGCAAGTAAGAGATGTGTGTATATAGAGGAGGTGTGTTCCTCATTTGACACACTTCCCTCACTTGAAATGTTGAGAGAGAGGTTTTCTATTGAGGAGGAGGAGATCATGTATTTGGTTTGCATCTTTTTATATTTATGGTCATCTATATTGAGGAAGCTTTGCTGGGTTTTCTACCCCATGAGGGTTTCCCAGGATAAATCTGTGTCTCTTATGTTTATGTTGTGCTTGTTGTTTCTTCAGTGATCCTGTATATGCTATTATTGTGAAATGGAATGTAATGCTGATATTTTTTGTCTTATCATATTGAATCTTAACATGGTGTCAGAGCTAACCTGAAGGAAGGAAATGTATGGCACTTACGACACTTGCTTCACTTGCGACAATTTGAAGGTTTGGGTTTTATATAGCAAAAACCAGTCATCGTGGAACTTTTACTATAAATCCATTTCTGCAAAGGTTCAGGATCTGAAAATTTTACAGGTCGTAGATAACATCCCCATGTACCTTGTGTCCAAAGGGAACCCTCCGATTCGTTGTACTTTGTGAGTTATGATCAGTACAAGTTAGGGTTTCTGCCTCTTCCAGATCTCAGTCATAATAAGGTGACCTAGGAAAAAAGGTCATTACTTGGGATAGGAAGATCCAAATGAAATTTCATAAAAATTGACAGGTAGTAAATAGACTGTACTATCTCAAGAAAATTTTTCAGAGGCTGATGTTGAACCAGTGACACGTGGCACTCCGTACAAGTTCTCTCTCTTGTTTTATCCCATAAACAGATCACGTTGCGACACTTGGCATAAATCTCTCTCAGAAAATCCAATTGAGTTCAAACCTATCGGGATGGAAAGAGGATAGGTCAGGCTACCACAGAAAAAGTTTTCAGACCTTGTGGATCAAAAAGTTCAAAGTTACAGCAGAAACAATTAGGTACATATTTCTGTCAAAACAAAATTATTTTTGGAGCACCTTCATTCATGGCTTCCAGAATTTAGGGTTTTGGAGAAAGTTGGAATTTTTGGAATTGGAATCCACGGCTGAATGCTACTTGGGAAAATCGAAATTTAGAGACCAAGATCAAATTTTTTGGTTGGGTAGAAGACCGGGCTTGTTCAAACCCCAGTTCGGGATTTTGATCAGAAAGATGGAAAATTAGGGCTTCAACAAAAGTTGGAATTTTTTAAGTCTATGACCACGGCTGGAAGCTCCTCAGAAAAATAAGAGTTTAGAGCCTTGCATTGAACCTTCTGATTAGGCAAAAGGGTGGGCTCCATCAAACCCTAGTTCGGAATCCTGTCCAGAAGATCCAGAAGTTTCAAAGGCAATTTTTGAGCGGTCAAATCTTTGGAGATGTCAAAATTGAAGTATGCAAGTTTGATCAGCTCAGCAAGGCACATCTATCCATCCATTCAGAAGTGTGAAAGCCAAAGATTGAATTTTTAGGGTTTCTCTAACAAACCCTAATCAAGCTCCAAATCTAGTTTCAGTGGGAGTTGAGGCTAAGGCCTTACATAAGAAGACTACAAGAAATCTCGACATGTATGACTTAAGGAGATGCAGGTATGTCTTGAAATCTGATTCTTGATTAAGTTCATAATATGTTTGTCTTCATATTATTCAGGTTAGTACAATCTCGATTAATGTTAGAATTGTCTTATCACCCTAATAAAATTATGAAGGCATGTGAATGATAGAAGACATTCATTAATTAGGGTTATATGATTGTACTAATGCACTGTGGTGTTGTATGAGGTTGATGTTGACTGCTAACAAGATACAGGTACATCACGAAAGACAAATCAAGTTCCATGACCATGACAACATGAAGACAAAGACTCACCCATAATATTTGATCACATAGAAGTTCTACTTATGAGGTATGTATGACTTTGTTCTACTATGCTTAACCTATGAGATATGTAGGTTCTAGCACAGGATCTCTAAATCATTGAAAAGAACAAAGAAGATATTGTTTAGGTACATTAGACATAACTAAGCAAGTATACTAATCTAGGTATGTTTTCCTATGTCAAGTTAGAATCCTACTTTGTGCTAGGATCTTAGTATATCCATGTATTGAATGATCATGACCATACACATTCAAGATTATTTAGAATTATAATGTTTTGATAATATTGAGATTATACTAATCAATGTATGTTTGTGTATGAGATCATGAGGATGACACTAGTGCACACTTGAGCATGCACAGTGGTACAGAATGAATAGAAGTTCAAAATATAGACAAAAGATCAAGCGGGAGGCAACCACACAAACATAAAAGATATGTATTTGAGTTGTTATTTGAATCTTTGAAATAGTAAATGATATTGCTTGTAATAGTTGTATGCATATTTGCATTCCTAGAATATATCATACTGAGTGTAAACATTCATATAGCATTGAACAGTATACTACTAATATGCATATGATTGGTAAGTTGGACAAACATTCCATTTTTGCTTGTCTAGAATGAAACCTCGTTGCTGACATGCTGAGAGCTGTGCACACTCTCGATAGTATATTCTAGTAGAGATGGAAGGCATATAGATAGCCACTGTATGCATACAGGATATGGAAAAGTGTTGTGCCAAAGTATTGGTCAAGATAGTAGCATAACTATGTAAATCATATCTGTATGCATAATAGGTTATCATGTCAACATGATTTGATGATTATAAAGTATTACTAATCATGTACTTAATTTTGATTTGTAGGAAAGATCATGAAGAATGATGAACACCGAACAAGTGATGGATGTTCAACAAGAAGATTTATAAATCAAACATAATATAGAAGACTCGTGGCTAGAAGATTATCTTAGAAAGAGGAAGAGAATCATGACGAGATGATTGCTCCAAGTGGCTAGATAAGACCATTATCTTGATGATGTAATTGAAGAAGTGCGAATCAAAGATTCAATTGAAGAAGCTCTGTTTGAGCACCCAGGATCGATAATAATTTGATGAGCTTAATGATCACCATGGGTGATGTAGATCTCAACCTTTGCTACAAGGTTGAAGATGGTTTCTATGACATGGATGCAAGAAGGAACTCATTATAGAGTTTGAAAGATATTGAGGCTCATATCAGTAGATCCATATGACGAGAGATGGCATAGATAGATATGCAGAAGATCACTCAATGCAGAGTGTTAATGATGTTTAGTCACAGAGGGAGAATTGATAGTTTCTTGACAAGCTTGGGCTTTACCAGAAGTAAAGTTGTTCCTAACCTTTACCTTAAGGTTATGGATGATACTATTACTATATGAGGATGATCGCTTTCTGACAGGGAATGAGAAATAGATCATGGAAATCAAGAAGAAAATGGCTACAGAATTTGAGATGAAAGATCTCAGATTGATGAATTACTTCCTAAGACTAGAAATATGGCAAGGCTCAAAAGGAATCTTTCTCAACCAAGGAAAGTATGCCGAGAAATATTAAAAGGACTTGATGTGTTGGAATGGCCACTCTCATGGATTCCAACTTGAAGCTGTTAGTGGATGACTCATCAGAGTTAGTGGATATAACTCTGTACAGTCAAATTATTGGGTCATTGATGTATCTAACGAATACTAGGTCAGATATATGCTTTGCTATGAACACCTTGAGTCAGTATCTAGTGGAAACTAGATGTGTTCACCTGATAGTTGCAAAGCATGTGATGAGGTACCTAAAGGATACGATAGGCTTTGATCTATGCTATCTTGGAAATCATGACTTCAGATGGCTACACAGATGTTGATTGAGCAAAAAGTGTATCAGAAAGGAAGAGCACATCAAGAGGATGTTATTGTCTGGGATCAACCATAATCTCATGGTTTAGATGGAAGCAGTCTAGTGTGGCTCTCAACACAAGCAGAATATATGGTTGCTTGCTCTGCTAGTTGTGAAGCGGTATGGCTTCAGGATTGTTTGACTTAGAAGTGAACCCAACTGTGATCCTATGTGACAAACAGAGTTGTATCAAGATGGCAGAGAATCCAGTGTTCCATGATAAGTCAAAACACATAGAGATCTGACATTTCTATATACAAGATATGGTGTAGAAAAAGAACTATAAAGTTCAAATTTGTAACAAGTTTCCGATGTACTTACCAAACCTCTACCTCAAGTAAACAAGTTGCGGATGTACTAACCAAACCTCTACCTCAAGTAAACAAGTTTCCGATGTACTAACCAAACCTCTACCTCAAGTAAAGTTTGAGTATTTTCCGAGACAAGCTTGGTAGGACCCTCCTCGAAAGGGGGAGTGACATGGTCACTTATGATGAGATTGCCTGCATCGACAGTGAGGTCGATGATGTGGATACCTATATTGGTGATGCCGACATAGAGGTTGGTGGATAGTCCTTAGATAGGGTCTAAGTTGACGAGGGGATTGCATCATCCTTGAACACATGTTCTAAAAGGATCCGTAGACATATGTCTCTGAGAAAGAAGAGGGATTGCATCATCCTTGAACATATGTTCTAAATTGATCTGTAGATAGTTGTCTTCAATAATGAAATCCTTAGTGGACAGGTGGGGATTGGATCATCCCTGGACTTCGGTCCTAAAGTGATCCGTAGAAATATGTCTTTGAGAATGAAGTCCTTAGTGTACATGCGGGGATTGGATCATCCCTGGACTTCAGTCCTAAAGTGAGCCGTAGACATGTGTCTCTGAAAATGAAGTCCCTAGTGGACATGATAGGACTGGATCGTCCCTGGACCTCGGTTCAAAAGGTACATGTATGGATTAATCATCCTTAGACCGTAAATCCCATAATTCAGAAAGGAAGGATTGTCTTAAAAGAGATTGAGTATGGATTAATCATCCTTAGACCGTAAATCCCGTAATTCCGAAAGGAAGGATTGTCTTAAAAGAGATTGAGTATGGATTAATCATCCTTAGACCGTAAATCCCGTAATTCTAAAAGGAAGGATTGTCTTAAAAGAGATTGGGTATGGATTAATCATCCTTAGACCGTAAATCCCGTAATTCCAAAAGGAAGGATTGTCTTAAAAGAGATTGAGTATGGATTAATCATCCTTAGACCGTAAATCCCGTAATTCCAAAAGGAAGGATTGTCTTAAAAGAGATTGAGTATGGATTAATCATCCTTAGACCGTAAATCCTGTAATTCTGAAAGGAAGGATTGTCTTAAAAGAGATTGAGTATGGATTAATCATCCTTAGACCGTAAATCCCGTAATTCTGAAAGGAAGGATCATGTGTATTACAGAGTATGCTGCTATTGTCTATACTTGACTAATGAGGATACTTGTATTGATGAGGATACTTGTATTGATGTATTGATACTTGTATTGATGATATGTATTGATGAGGATACTTGTATTGATGATATGTATACTTGTATTGATAAGGATACTTGTATTGATGATGTGTATACTTGTATTGGTGTGGATACTAATACTGATGATCTAGATGACGATGTTGATGATCGTGTGATGACGATGCTGATGATCGTGTGATGATGATGCTGATGATTGTGTGATGACGATGTTGATGATCGTGTGATGACAATGTTGATGATTGTGTGATGACGATGCTCATGATCGTGTGATGATGATGCTGATGATCGTGAGGATCCAGATGTTGATGTTGTTGTAGCTGTTCGATTGCTGCAAAAGATAAAGACTCAGTACAGAAGATGTTGATGTTCTAGTATTGAAGATGTTCCAGTAACTGCTTGAGTTACTGATGATGTTGAGAAAGCTTCCAATGATTTATAGATGTATCATGTATGATGTTGATGACTCCTTGCTCGTGCAAATGTTGTTATAATATCCTTCTCGTTAAGGGGGAGTGTTGAATATTGTAACTTCAAAGAATATTATATTTGTACTTTATTATTTCGGAGATGTTTCATTCCTCCATGAATATCTTATTGTATATCCGAAGATGTTTATTCCTCCGTCAGAATGTGGTAACTTGGGTTATTAGACTTCCCTAGTGGGGGTCGGCCCTGTTTGTGTTATGTGGGTCAAAGGGTTGTTAGACCACCCTAGTGGGGTCGGACCAGTCTGTTGTAATGGGGTGTTTAACCCAGTGTTAAAGTTGGGGCCGACCTAGTTAATATAAAGTGCAAGTCAGAGATGTGTGTATATAGAGGAGGTGTGTTCCTCATTTGACACACTTCCCTCACTTGAAATGTAGCGCACTTGTGAGAGAGAGGTTTGCTATGGAGGAGGAGGAGATCATGTATTTGGTTTGCATCTTTGTATATTGCTGGTCATCTATATTGAGGAAGCTTTGCTGGGTTTTCTACCCCATGAGGGTTTCCCAGGATAAATATGTGTCTCTTGTGTTTATGTTGTGCTTGTTGTTTCTTCAGTGATCCTGTATATGCTATTATTGTGAAATGGAATGTAATGCTGATATTTTATGTCTTAGCATATTGAATCTTAACAAATGGGAAAAGATGAAGAAATGGGAAATTGAGCCTCTTACCTGCAGAGCGCAGTTATCACTAGAGCATGCCCAATATCAAGATATTGAAGATTTGTTGGATGTATTTTCCAAGTGGCAAACTAACCTTGGCAAATATTGAAAAAATATTTTGTAATCCCTACCTTTATGGGAGATTGGCTCCTTTGTGATTTTTTGTAATTATTATTTAAAGGGACTTAGATCTCATAGGGAGGGAGTTGGAACTAAGGGAAAACATCTAGGTAAAGACTTGGATACCTTCTTTACTATGGGAAGTTGTAATGTTTTGCAATCTTTAATACAATCATTTAGTTTCCTCTCCTTTCATTTGTTATGTGTATTAAGTTTTCTTGATGGATTCTGGTTTCTTGTTTCAGTCACATATTCAATAACCTTGTTTTATATTGTTAATTCTTAATACATATAGATCTCTGTGTTGATGTTTCACCAAAAGATTTGTATGCAGGTTATGTATCAGTAAGTGTGCTTGCTCGATCCATATCATTTTATATTGAACAATTGTAGAATGGTTATTCTTTTGTTAATATTTATATGTTAATTTGTCAATTGACATATCACTTGCAGAACAGTTAAATAATTAAAAACTTTAAATTCAAACAAATTGGTTTTCACTTGTTTGTTTTAATTGGAGCTAGGTGATATTAGATCTGATCTCTGTGTCCATTGATCAGTTATAATATTTGCTTTACTTGTAGATTTGATTGATCCTATAATAGATTAAGAAAATAAAAGGATCTAACATTATTTTTGTGTCACCAACTAGGGGACCTCTAAATCTTGAGCAACTAAGGAAGAGTACTCAAGATATTACTACCAGAGTAGAACAGAGGATTGAAACACATCAGAATCTGAGATGTTTATTGTCCCAATACCAACAAACTAACAATTCACAGACTGATATAGATAATCAAAACACAACCATACAGGAACTATTTCCTGAAATTCAAATTAATTCCTTATTTGAGGAAACAGATCAAGTTCAGGATAACCCCCAACCCAACGTAGTGTCTAGTGGACCACCACCAACACCTCCTTCTTCGTATTCATCATCATTCGAGGAATCGTCTGACAATGAATCATCCTCAAGTTCCTCTACTTCAGAAGACAGACCAATGGAAGGACAAGCCAATAGACCTTATTTAGATCACGATGCAGTATTTGTTCCTAGATACCAACACAGATTGCCCAAAAATCCAGAGAAATGGATCCCAAAATTTAATCCTGATGATAAGTCTCCCGCAGAAGATCACATAAAAATTTTTATGTAGGCCCTAAGACTTAGAAATGTGGTGCATGAAGATGTAGTCTGCAGATTATTCCCCTATACTTTTCAATGGAAAGTTTCCACCTGGTATTTTGCATTAGAAGCCATATCTATCACTTCTTGGGAATATTTTGAAACCCTATTTCTTCAAAAGTTTGGGGATTACTGGACTCCCAAAGATCCGTTCATGGATCTATATTCTATGAAAATAAATGGAAAATAAAGAGTGAAGGATTTCAACCAGAGGTTCTCATATTTGAAAAACAAAATTCCCACCAATGTTCTCCCAGCAGAAGAATTATTGGTTGCCTATTACATCATAGGTATTCCTATTCCTATTGCCATGTGGGTTAAAATATCTCATAAGAACAACCTGCAAGAAGCTTTTGTGGAAGCAATCTTGGTTGAAAAGGATATGTTTGGTCTGAAAGACAAACCTGATATACAAGTCGATCAACCTTCTACATCCTGAAAGAAGCAGGAAAACAACCCTAAGCCCACAAAATAAAATAAATACCATTTTGACATGGACAATGTGAAAAACGTTTTGCAAAATATTTACAATTAAATGGCAGACATGAGAAAGACTAATTCCAAGGGTCAGGCCAATAACAGAGGATTTGTAAGGCCACCTTTCAGGAGACCCTACCAACCCGCTCAACATCAAACTCCACCTAACCCTGATGAAGTGTTATCTTCTGAAGAGCTTTATTCTATTTTCATAGCATTAGCTATTGAAACACAAACTGCCCCTAAAATCAATGAGGAGATCCCAAAAGAGAATGAAGAGTCCGAACCTCCTGATGATGAAAAAGATTAGCATATTAACACCATTGGTTATTTTCCTGAACTGCCTTTGGCAGAAGAGGAATGTGAACTTGAAACAGTTTTCAATGTCCAACACCCTTACAACACTAGGAGTAAAGGGAAAACTTCACAAGAATATTTACCATCAACATACAACCCCAATAAAGGGAAAACAACAATATAAAAGGAAACAAATATTCTTGAAATTGAATATAATCTAGTTGATGATTTGAAAAGGGTAAAAGCTAATATCTACTTGTCTGAGCTTCTGAAAATCCCCTCTATGAGGGAAAATCTACCTAAAAGCATGATTTTAAACAAATCAAGAGAAACTCAAAACAACACTTTAGAAATTTCTTCAACACCAACTGGCCAAAAACCAAGTGGGAAGAAGGCTCCTCCTTTTCTACTCACCTTTGAAATATTCAACAGGAATGTACACAATTGCATGATAGATTTTGATACCTCATCTAATGTAATGCCACTGTCTGTCTGCAAAAAAATCAATGCATCTTGGGAGCCTTCACCTACTCAAATTGTTCAACTTGACAGATCTAGAGTTAGGGTAGTAGGGAAATTGAGAAATGTACTTTTGACATTATCTGTTGATCCAAGGATTCATCAAACTATTGATATTGTGGTAGCTAACATTCTTGAAGCATATGGCATGTAGTTGATTAGAGAATGGTCAGAGAAGCTTAAAGTATAATTTTCCACTGATTGGTCCAACTTATGGCTCCCTTACAATGGACAACCCAACAAAATTAAGATTCACAGAGAGCCATTTATGAAATAAACAGTTATTTATCTGAATGATCCCAGTGAACCCACTGTCTATTACAACTCACACATTGAACATTATAATTTTGACACATTCTTTGGGAATTTACCTACTGACTCTTCACTGATTGAGAACATTGAAATTCAGTCTAAAATTGTTAATTATACTGTTGTTCTATTCTCTGGTTCAATCGTACATAATTTCTATAATGTAAATACAAATTTTAGAGTAGATTTGAATTCATGGACTTTATTTTTTGATGGATCAAAATCCAAGTATGGAGCTGGTGCAAGTTTTATTTTGATAGATCGTAAAGGCACCAAGATCATGATTGCTTGTAGATTAGAGTTTGAATGTACTAATAACATTGTTGAGTATTAAGCTCTTTTTCAGGGGCTCGGAAAAGAAATTGATTTGGGTGCACAGGTCATAGAATGTTTTGGGGATTCTGAAATCATTGTCAAATAGATAAGAAAAAAAATTCATTGTATATCCCCTCGCTTAATAACTTATAAAAATCCGGTTAGGGATTTGACCAACTCTTTCACAACATTTAATATTAATTATCTCCCTAGGTCTCAGAAATTTGATGCTGATTTATTGGCTAATACTGCTTCTAGGCTTACTCCCCTTGAAGGTCTTTCTCCTGATACTTTGTCAATTGAATTAATATATATACCATCAATTCCTGATAACATCACCAATTGGAAATTCTTTGACGATGACCAACAGATTCCGGACTTCTTAACCACCCAAGATACCTTCAAGGATTCAGCCATTGATGAAGAAGATCATGATAAAGCCTTATCGGATCCAAATTTTCTTTCAAACTTGACTCCTAAGTCACTCATTAACTTAGAAAGATATTATGACTTGTAAGATAAATTTAAGAATATAACTAACTGCATGACACATAGCTCTTCACTTAACTATCAACCTGTAAACTTAGGGACCGAGCAAAATCCACAGCTGATTAATTTAGGGATTGACTGTACCCCTAATGAAAGGAAATATTATATCAAATTGTGTAGGGAGTTTAAGGATGTGTTTGCATGGACCTATGATGACCTGAATACATTTCATACCAACATCATCCAACACAACATCCCTATGAAGCCAAATATAAAACCATATCAGTAGAAACTTAGGAAAATGCATCCTAGTTTAGAACCATCTATGAAGAAAGAACTGGAAAAAATGTTAACAAAAAAAATAATATTCCCTGTAAGACATACAAAATGGATTTCCAATCTAGTCCATGTTTGCAAAAAGAATGGGGAAATTAGACTCTGTGTGGATTTCAAAAATCTGAACAAAGCATCCGAAAAATATAACTACCATGTTCCTCCTATGGAGCAGATTTTGCAGAAAGTTGCAGGTGTTGAAATGTTTTCTTTGTTAGATGGTTTTTCAGGCTATAATCAGGTATTGGTCACACCATCTGATCAACTTAAAACTGCTTTTAGAACACCTTGGGGTACCTTTGCTTACAGGAGAATGCCTTTTGGGTTAATAAATGTAGGTGCAACATTTCAGAGGGCCATGGACATATCTTTCAGAGGCCTAATGCATAATTTGGTAGTTGTTTATCTTGATGGCATAACTATCTATTCCAACAAAAGATGTGACCATTTGTTTGTTCTGAAACAGGTCTTTGAAAGGTGTCGCAAGTACTATATTTCTTTGAACCCAAAGAAGTATATTTTTGTAGTTACCAAAGGCAAGCTTTTGGGGTTTATAGTGTCCAAACACGGTATGGTCATTAACCTTGAAAGAATAGACGCAATTGCCAAAATTGGACTTCCAGGTTCCAAGAAATCCATGTAGTCTTTTCTAGGAAAGATTAATTTCGTCAGAAGGTTTGTGCCTAACTTTTCCCATATTGTTAAGCCTTTACAAGAATTGATTAAAAAGGATGTGTTGTGACTGAATATTGTTCTAGTCTATGTGTGTTTGTTTCTATTTTTTTTTTTTAAATTGGTTTCTTTGTGATTTTAATTTTTGGTTTATTTCAATTTTATTATTTATTTTATTTCACTTTTAATACATTTTATTTGTTTTTGTAGGATTAGACCAATTTTAATTTATTTTTTATTGATGTTCTTTTGGCCTATTTAGTATTATATATCTTTTGAAGTTTTAAGAACTCATATTTAAAGTTATCCTAAGTTTCAGCCTTATGATCTAACTCTTGTTTTGGAGCCATTTCCTAAAAGAAAAAAAAACATGTATAAAGGAGATTCTTGTAGCACAAAGCTCAGGGTTAATGCTAAAAGGCGCTACAAGAACCTAAAATCATTGAAAGAAGTGTTGATGATTGTGGCTATCCTAGAAAGAATGCGGGAAGCTTCCAGTCACCTATTAAAAACATAATGCCGAAGGTTTATGGCCCTAATACCTAATCATGACAGGTGTATGAGAGTGTATAGAAATCATTGAGATAATCGTGGTTTGAATTGACACGATTCTAATGCTTTCTGGTTTATTTGAAAATCATAACCCCATCTGTCGCAGGTTGTTTTGGGTATTAACTTTGTTGTTGTAGAAATGAACATGAGTCTTTCTTGAAGGTTTCTTGACAAAATACATAACCTAGTTACAGTGCAGATATGAAGAAAAGTGGAAAAACTAATAGATATGAACCTACGGATACCAGTTGGGAAAGTGATTTTCCTCAGTATGTAGAGTTATTTGAAAGGGTAGGATGGTTCAATTTCTTTGAAAACATCACAAGTTTTAATCCAGAAATATCATATCGTTTTGCCCAGAGTTATGATAAGGTTATGGTGACATTTGATTCTCTTAAATTTTAATTGATAGAAGAGTTGATTGCAGAAGCTACAGGCATATCAAGAGATGGAGAGTTGTGGTTTAAGAAGATTCCATTCAGTTTTGACCCAAAGGATTTCTTGTTACCAGAGACCGAAGCCCTAAATTGGAAAAATGGAATTCAGTTGGATAAATTTAAACCTGAATGGAAGGAGGTTCTTAAAATTTTGATGAGCTACGTCACATGTGAAGGGAGATTTTCTCTGGTTTTCAAATATCATATTAGATTTTTGCAAGATCTAAACCAGCAGGAAAAGATGAATTTACCTTTTTTCTTCTTGAAAAGTCTTCAAAAAATGTCTAATAGAATTAAATGGAATACAGATCGTACACGCCAGTCTGTTTTTCATCATGGGTTAATAAAATTAATTATATGCACAACATTGCAGAAGAAGGGTAAAAGTTGGAACCATTTCCTGTACTGGTCAGGTTTTTCCAACAAGCAAGAATAACAAATTAAGAAGAGCTTGATGAATAAGCAGTTCAGTGCTGTCAAAAATGTCTGTAAAGAGTTAGTCGATGAGATGGTACAGGATACTGTTCAAGAGGAATATTTAAATCAAGATTTTGAAAAACCCGTTTATGAGGTTGAAAAGGAATTAGTTGAGGGTAAACAAGAGCCTAATCTGGAGAATGAAGAAAAAAAGCAGAAGACTGTTATAAATCATGAAGGAGAAAAGAGTTCTTTAGATCAAAAACAAAGTCTCACATGTGCACAGGAAAGCAAAATAAAGGTTCTTCATCCAGCTGAACCAAAAGGTCAAAGTTTGCAGTCAAATGAAAAACTTCAAGAAAAATCTCTTACACGGGAGGTAGAGGTCAAATGGAGACTAAAAACCAGAGGAAAGAACAAGTTCAGACTAGGTATGAAAGAAATCTTAAATCCTAAGTTGAAAAAGGAAAAAATTACAGTAATTCAGGATTCCTCGACTGATGACGAGGTGGAAGGTGAAGAAGTGATTGACTCTCAACAAATTTGTATTGAAGAAGAGCATTCAGGTTTATTAGAATAAGTACAAGGAGAAGATAAAGCTTTAGATAAACCACCTTCTACCTGCTTTGAATAGGTTATGACTTCCAAGTGTCCTTTTACACAAGAAACAGACAAAGATAGGGAAAAAGACGAGCTCATCTTTAAGAAATTTGACATTCCGTGGTTGTCAGGAGAAGTTTTTATAGTATAGGGAGACATAAAAATAGACTCAGAAGTCGAGCACCTCAAGAAAACTTTAGAGCAGCATAAGTACCAGATTGGTTTTCTTAATGAGACCAATAATAGATTGATGAGCACCAATAAAATACTTAGAGGATATCTGGATGATATCAATACACATTATCAGGAGTTGATAGTTGTGTCCAATGAGGATGTGAAAAGAAAAAGAAGATGTAGAGTCAGGCTGGAGAGTTAAACCAGAAAGTTCAAAAGTTGAACCAGTAGAATGAGGTATTATTAGAAAGAATCAGAACCCTGGAAGCAGAACAAGAACGAAGTAAGAAGCAATCATTTGCTTTGGAAGGAGTTAGTATGTTAGTTGAAGCTGCCAAGAATTTGTGAATACTTTCTAGTAGCCAGATGTCAATAAGTTTAAGTGATTATAGTTAACAATTTTGTTATGTTGAAAATGTAACTACTCTTGTAACTATTTCGAAACTCAGACCTAAAAATTAGTTTTGATAGTTATGTAACTAATTAAGTTTGAAAGAGGATAAAAGTAGGGAAAGAAATGAAGACAAGGTTCGAATTTTGGCTCAAGGAAAAGCTGTATAGTGATTATATCTCAAACTGAGACTGATGACTCTTATGTAAGTTTTAATACTGATACTGATATATACATACTTATAGGCCATTTTATGTCTCATGCTGGTTTCATTTTGAATTTGTTTGATTACTCAAATGTATAATTTCATTTCTTAATGAATGTATTTTCTCATGCAAATGCTTATATTTTGTGAATGAAATTAACATTCAATTTATAATGTTTCTGGTTTATATTGTATGTGATAACAGCCCAGTTTTAATTATACTTTCATGATTTAGTACTTGTGTTTTGTTTGTAGATGATTTTCTTTCTTGATGATAAATTTTCAAACCAAAATCATAAAAACCCTTTCATATTTAATTTTTGTTGTGAGATTGTTCTAGCTTGTTCCTGTAGTAGTCTGAGAACAAATTCTAGCACAAACAGGATGCACAATTTAAGTGGTCAGACAGTCAAAGGAATTCTTTTGCTGAGATGAGGAGAGCTATCGCAGAAGCTCCTGCCTTGATGTCCCTTGACTTCACAAAGGATTTCATTCTTTACACATTTGCTACTGATTTTTCTTATGCTGTTGTGCTTACACAGAAAAAAGATGAGGATACCGAAATCCCAATTCTTTCATGAGTTCAAATTTCAAGGGAGATGAATTAAACTATTCCCAAATTGATAAACAGGCCTATGCAGTTTATAAGTCTGTTAAACATTTCAGGCCTTATATTTTAAAATCTAAAACTAAATTCATTGTGCCTTATACAACACTAAGGAATGTTTTGATTCAGAAAGAGATTGGAGAGAAACATGCCCACTAAATGATTGCACTAGAGGAGTACAATTTGTAAATAAAACCTGCTTAAATTGTCATAGGGCAAGGTTTGTGTTTATTAGTTGCTCAAACCAATGATCCAGAACAAGCACAACTTGAATGGAATCAAGAGGAAGCTACATCTGAAGATACTGTAATTTTAATTTCTTCCCCAGCATCAGAATGGTATGACGATATTAGGTTTTTTCTTACACATGGATTTTACCCCCAAAATTTGGACTTCAAGAAACTTAGAGCTCTAAGATTAAAAGTTGCACCTTATCATTTTATTGATGATGTGTTGTTCAGAAGGAATTATGATGGAATTTTTCTTAGTTCTTTAGAAAAAATTGAAACTAATAATGTTTTGTTGGAATTGCATGCAGGGCTTGCTGGTGGGAATTTCTTAGGAGATACAACTGCACACAAAATTCTGAGGGCTGGTTACTACTGGCCAAATCTGTTTAAAGACGCATATGCTTTTTCCAGAAAATGCGAATCTTGCCAAAGATGTGCTGGTAAGGTTAAGAAACCTGCTTTTCCTTACAACCAGTCACTATTTAGTTCCCTTTCCAACAATGGGGTCTAGATTTTGTTGGTCCAATCACTCATTCCTCTTCCTTGCAACATCGGTACATCCTCACTGCTACAGATTGCTTCACTAGATGGGTAGAAGCGCTCCCCCTTAGGGTTTCCAATACCATCCAAGTGATATATTTCCTGGAGAGAAATATTGTCACTAGGTTTGGGGTTCCCAAGTCCCTGGTTTTGTATAATTCCTCTTATTTTTCTTCGATCGATCTCACCCAGTATGCCCTAGAGAAAGGGATTAAACTCAAGTATTTCGCCAATTATTATCCACAAGGAAATGGATTGGTCGAGTCTTCTAACAAAAATTTGATTAATGTATTGGAGAAAACTCACCATGGCCTGGGAATACCACAACAGATAGATGACTACCAGAAATCTACTCAATTCTCAAAACAATGCTATTATAAATGACAATGTGAAAATAATGGAGAAATGTAACCAACCTCGATCCAACGTTTGATGTAGATCCCCGTTGGAGCTTTCAATCCGCGCACATCCAAGCACTTGTAATCTGTAAATTAGTCTTGACAACCAATATCTAACAAGTACATGTGATATATAAATGACATTAACATTATCAATAACAATGGTCCATAATATCATAAGCAAATGTAACCCAATGTATAATAAATGACATTCACACCATGAATGGACGAGAATATGAGTATTTCTATTAATGAACAAGAAGAAGTACAAAGTGATACGACCTCTTGCCAAAAACCAATCTGAACCAAGATCTAGATCAATCCACTTATGCCTCCACCACTTCAATCCTCCATGAAAGGCAAACTCAAACTAGCAAGGAGTTTGGAAGGTGAACATAACTAGTTCACAACTACAAGGATCAATGAGTGCAGACTCAAGATAGGGAAAAAATCCACTAGAGTGCCTTTACTATTCTCTTCTTCCTCCTGTCCATAAGCCATATGTGCTCAATACATAGTCCTCTCAAAGGTAGGTGAAAGGACACATCGAGACGTTACTTGGGCAGATGGAGAGCCAAAGGTCACCCAATGACTGCTTTTTGGGAGTAAAAAGTAATAAAATAGTGGTTTTTACCATTTTACTTGATACCCGCGGGCTATAATGATGAAACTCGCGGGTACGCATGCTATAGTGATGCAACATGCGGGTAGGAACAAAAATAGGACAAACTAGTATTACTGAAGGATAAAAATGGATCTGAGTCACTGAAATGGATCCTACAGGCCAAAGAATGTTGATGCTCACAAGGTGGAAGATTTATGTGTAGCAGATGCCCCCTAATGTATGAGGTCAGAGACTAAAATGTGCTACGATGGCCAAAATACATTATAAAACTCAGAACTGGAGTGATGGAGACACAAGTGGAAAGAACGGTTCACTCGTCATAATACAATAATATCTCTGAATACATGTCGGTATAGTACAAAAATCTGATACAATGGCCATGAATAGGCAGTACATAAGTAGATACATGTCATAAGTGATCATAGCCATGATCCCTCTACAGTAAGATATGGTCTTTTGCTTAAAAGAAGACAACTGGTGCAAAACTGGAGGTACAAACTGCTGAAATGTGAGAGGTGATATCTCAGATGTAAAGTCAAAGTCATATGTAGCATACTGAATGCCATAATCACCTGGGGTCTTCTACACAAGTCTTCGACGGTGCAAGTCCCATCAAGTGAATAAAGGAGTTGGGGTCGAACTTGATGAGACATCATCTGATTACCGGTCAATGATGTATACCGTTAACAGACGCGAGATGACCCACCAATAATGAAAATGGGCATCAAGTCACAGAGCACAAACATCAGAGTGTGAATAAATGGGTTGAAGTCGAACAGTAGGATGAATCCATCGATCAGGGGACATTGATGTATTCCCAAAACTATCGATGGCGAGAGAACCTACCACTAATGAATGCAAGCCTCAAGGTACTCAACCGAACTCTAAGCCTCAAGTCTCGGAATAAATGAGTTGAAGTCAATGGAACAAGACTCGCTGGAGGGAGGGCATTAAGGAATCCCCCATTAACCAGCACGAGGTACCAGCAATGCTGAAAGATTTGGAAGATCTCATGTGAAATGGACTGACTCAATAAGGATGGCCGACATGCAATAGTCAAGATATCTAAGGAGTGGCTGACACTGGTTTTAGGACTTCCTTTGAACAAGAGCATGAGCAGATGGATAGACTCAGGAAGCATAGACTTGACATAAATTGTGCAACGCATGAGGCATTACAAAGGGATCCATAATGACTGGAAGCTTAACCAAGGGTGGAGAAAACTAAGAAACAAGTACAACTCCTAAGGCCCAACTATAGTCCGGACTCATAATGTACGGAGTGGAATGAATGCTCTGTTCAAAGGCAACACAACAGCTGCCAACAAGAAATAGTGACCATAATCCCGTCTGGCTTTTTGGAATTTTTGATTTTTTTGGTCTTTTTCATATTTGGGAAAAGATTGAAAAAGAATAAAATTACTTATAGTACAACAAGTGAGGGAACGAGTGTCAAATAGCTAGCAGACTAGTCCCAAGCAGTGGAACATACCTATGCTCAATGCAAGGAGATGCGTGCAGGATGTGGACACTCGAGGGTGTGTTCCCTCAGGGTCAAAGGGTCATCAAATTGTGAAGGGAAAATATATAAGCTCTGCAGGGCTCGACAGGGAAAAGTGCTCAGGCACCAGGCTATCAACTGAGTAAGCGGGAGCTGGCACAAGGCTCAAGCGGCAAGCAGGATGATGCAATGCAATCACAACATGATATAACTGAGAAGTCCTTTTTCGTAAAGTTAGTCTCCTCACCCGAAAAAGTGTAAAACAATGAGAGAAGAACTCTCCTAGTCACGTATGACTAGAGTATACCTTTTTCGTAATTAATCCACAAAGGTCCGGAAAAGGGGTAAACTTATACCTAAGTGAATGTTGCTTCAAATCCTTTAATAAGTCTGAAATGACAAGTATACTCGGCAATCTTGTTTGATTTTGAAAAAGTCTAACAAGGGCTTAAAAAAGACTTTATAAAAATCTTTTCCGTAAAGGTTTAACGAGCCCGAAAAAGTAAACTCGTGACCTCCTTACTGTTTTTAATGAGCTCAAAGGAGATATGGAAGAATGCTCATAATGAGAGTAGACGAGTGTTAGGGATATGCGAGACTAGTTCCAAGCGCATGGGACAAAGCTATGCATAATGCAAGGAACATGGGCAATATAAGGACACTCAGGGGGTGTCTGCGAATTCGGATAGTAATAGGTTCAAATGCATCATAACAATGGGGAGGCCTAAACCTATATGCAAGGTTCCGAATATTCCTACCATGGCCGAAGCAAATGTTGAAAAGGACCAGTAAACAAGTATAAGTCTAGCTAAGAATCCTGTCTCCAAGAAACATAAGTACCAATATCATTTCTAAAACGTACATAAAGAAAAATCCGATACAAGTCACTGCGGTAGAAACATTTTCAACTTCGCTATTGTTAACCTCAGATATAATGCATGTAGAGCTAACCACTGAAGGTTCCATAGTACCAATACCTGAGGGATCAAAATGATCATCTTCAAAATGAAGAGCAAAGCTGAAGGATGTGAAGGAATCTGCAGTGGCAAATTCATCATCACAGGAGTTGGAAATTCTAGAAGTAAAATCGAACTCATCAGGATCACCGATTTGCGGATCTATAGGAGAACTCAAAGACTCATTAGACTCAAATGTCAAATCAGGGATGGACAAGATGGTAAATGGATCCAAATTCAAATGGATGGCAGGTTTTATTATAGGCCAATCTTGTTCAATAAGATCAAGGGGAGGAGGGGAATGAGATCTATGATAAAGATCCCCCCACGGCTTGTCATCACCACCCATGGCCTCAAAAATAACTCCATCTGAAGGTAGGATACCATCGAGGCAATCATGTGAACAAGATAGGTTGGCTGCCAAAACTGGCAGCGTAACGGGATCTTCTTCAACTGTATGGGATAAAGAGAGATCTGGATCAGAAGTAGTTTGTTGCAAGAAGAGAGATCTGGATCAGAATGGTTAAAAGTTCCCATCAATGAGGGGTACATACCAACACCTATGTTCTCAGTTGCCGACTGAGAATCAGAAACTTGCGGGACTACTGATCCCGTGGATGCTGTGGAAGGAGTGCCAACATAATCCAGCTAATCGATCGTCACAATCTTGCCTTCATGGGGAAAGCAAATAAATCGAAATACAATAGATGTGACAGCCTTCATAGTGTACATCCAGTTCCGACCCAGTAAAAGGTTGTAGTCAATGGGCGCATCAACCACTTCGAATTCAATAGACACGGACTTACCTCCCAAGGAGGCAACAAGGGAAGGGATAATTCCATGCGGCGTAAAAGATCTATCATTGAATGCAGTGAGTGTAGTTCTAGACGCGAGTAGAGGAGGATAGCCAAGAGCTTTCCAACAAGTTAACGACATTACTGGCACGCAAGCACCTTCATCAACCATAGTACGTTTGACGAAGCTCTTAAGGAAAACCACCTGGATTTGAGAAGCCATGTGGTAAGCCAAGTGAGGTTGGACATCAGTAGTATCAAACTTGATAACACTAGGAATTCCCCCATCCTGAACTCCTAATGCACTCAAAAGAGCGTGCTTCTGAGAAGGACAAGCTTGCAAAACTTCAAGAGCTGACTTGGCACACAGAGTTTGGCCCAAATCTTCTACGATGGAGTAGTTTTGGGAAGCTCGAGCATTAGGATTATGCGTGGAGCGCTTGAGAACACCTTTCGGTATCCGCGGCATAATAGAAGGCTTCTTGATATGAAAAGAATTATCAAGAGGAGGGGGAGGCTCATTCCCCAAATTCGGTTGTGGTGCACCATAATCACATTGACGAGTAGCAACACAAACCTCCGACTGAACCATATTCACACATCCATAACCACTAGTATTGGAAGAAGACGTTGTCGTTTCATTAGTTCCATAACCAGTGGTGGGAGCATGCAAAGCCATGTTCTGGTGATGAGGTAGGGGATCCTTCAACACAGCTGGGCTTTGTGCCAAATGCTTCGATGCTTCTTCAATATGAGGACATAAGTGAGTAAGATGATCCTCCCCATAAAGCTTGCAAGGGAATTTCACCTTACGACTAGGTTTACGATCCTCGCCAGCATTACTACCTTCCCGAGGAGGGTTGGCATTCTCTTTACGAGGAGTATTACGATTGCTATTGTTGTTACTTCCATTGTTTCCACCCCTACGATTGTTTCTCCCCTTTTTCCTACCACCAGGTTGCTGGTTACCCGACGGTTTCGTTGATTGCACATTGTGTACATCAGACGACGGAGTGGAAGTGGATAAGGTGTGAACCTGTCCAGGTGCAGACTGGTTTAGCGACAAATTTTGCATTTGATTAGCTACCAAGTCTACAGGGCGAGTGCATGTGGACCCCACGATGCCATCGGCATGTGGTCCAGGAATTGACGTGGGCTCATGTTTTGTTCTCGATGCGTCAGGAATAATGTCATACAAAATGCGAGACTGAGAATAAAGTAGATCTAACTGCTGGACTTTCAAGATAGCTTGTTCCTCAATCACAATGTTGGACATCGAAACATCCTTAGAAATGTATGGGAGTAAAGACTTAAGGAACCATTCCAACAGGAACTCTGGAGGAATGTTGGCTTTCACTAATCTCTTCTGCTGACGCCACTCTTGAACGTGGTCAAAAATATGTGTGGCCTTATTCTGACGAAATGTGGACAACAACTCAGTACTAGTATCATAACGAACCAACAACTAGAAATGGTCAAAGAAAACCAAAGCAATCTCGTTGAATCCCCTATAGGTGTTTCCAGGCAACTCCACATACCACTTCGTGGCTGCCCCCGTGAGGGTGCGTTGAAATAGTCGTAATCGAATGGAATCATGATTCAAAGAGTTGGAGGAGCACCAAAGGTGAAACGTCGTGACATGATCTCTCGGGTCCTCACCACCTTTCCCCTCGAACTTCGGAATGTCGGAAGGGAGCTTGGTAGGGACCGGAGGCCAAGTAGGTTCGTGACACACCGGATCATTCATGAGCTTTGAAAGATCCGAGAGATTCAAGCGTGCAAGGAACAAGAGCTGAGGCTAGAAAGCTTGATTATAAGCTCCCATAAAAGGTTGGTTAAATGGAACTATGTTATAAGATGGACCAAAAGATTGACCATGAGGATTAAACTGTTGATACTGAGGACCTGACGGCCCATAAGATTTCCCGTGGCAATAAGATTGATAACCTCCCCCTGGCTGACCCATTTGAGAGTAAGCAGGTATATGCGTGTTTTGAGTACCATATTGCGGTGGTGGGTGATACTGGGGGCCAACACCGACTGTGTTATAGTAAGGGTTGCCACCATAAGTATGGGGCATGTCTGTACTATTCACAGTGGGAACCGTGTTGTATTGACCGTAATGGTATGGTATGTTCCCACCCCCAATATTGGGATTAGCTTGAGCAGTCGTGTGATGACCATAAGCATGAGAAGTATTCCCAAGTCCAATATGGGTGTGACCAGTAGCAGGGTTGGTGGTGTGATGTCCATTTGGATAGGAAATATTCCCACCCCCTACATTACTATTACTAGAGGAGACAGTGGACGCAAAAGTATGCGGTATGTGTCCACCCCCGTGGTTGGGAGGAATGGTATCATGTGCAAAAGCAGTCCTGGGTTGACGAGTAGCGACATGTGTATTAGGTGGTGGATGGCGAGTCGTGTTTCGAACAGCATTCCGACTAGGTTGGGTATTCCTAGGAGGTGGTCGCGTTCCAACATTAGCATGGTTAGGAATCTGACCAGTCCCCATACGATGTGAGTGGGTGGACAACGTAGTTCCCCCAGCTAGGGTAGTGCCCCCAGTGGGTATAGTATGGCTAACACTTTGACTAGTTCCAGCATGAGTACCAACCATAGTGGAAGGTTCGACAGTATTATGACTAGGCATACCAAAGGAGAGTGTGGTGGGGTTGACCATAGGGCCGGAATCATCATGAGTCTCAGGCTTCCTATATCTAAAATCACATGGAAACGAAGGAACGAAAGGCTCGTCTTGTTCTTCCTCCTTGGGTAATTCAGGCATCCCGTAAAGATAATTATCCGGATTCGAAGGATCAAACGGATCCTGGTCAAGTGGATTAGGCCAAATAGAACCAGGTTGAGTCTCAGGTGGATCACCTCCCCAATCCTCATGAGGAGTCTGGGGTCAGAAGTATGTTCCACTCTACCCAAAGGATTAGAAAGGTCTTTCCTGATATCGGGATGTGCAGCCATGTAGTCCTCAACGTAAGTCTCGTAAGAATCCGAAGACTCAGAGGGAGCCCTCCGCCGTCCTCTAGCAATACGACGTGTAACCTCGAGTGGGTTTAAACCAACCAAACGACGGGACCGGCGGAGAGTAGGGCTCCGCACCACGTTCTCTCTGGAGAGAGACACAGCGTCTCCTAAAGGCCAACTATCGATCAAAAACAGTAAATCAAAAGCACACACGTAGAGAAACTACAGCCAAGAGCAGACAAACAGAGTGGCTAAATGAGCTCCCAACACTAGAGCCGGTATGTCTCACCTAGGAGAGGCTTGAGACTCCCAAACTATAGCCGGGGGTAACAGAATCAGTTATAGAGACACCCAGGCTTCATTGTGTCGACAGGGTCAAGTCCACTGCATGAACACAACTTTGCTGTCCAATCCCTATCTGACTCGGGACATAAACAGCATAACCACTGCAAGTACCCTATGAGATACCTAGGTAAGGAAACTATGTTCATCGCAATATAACCAATGCTCAGGGGGATAGTCGTAGGTGGGACCGGTCATATGGGCAGGGTAGCTAAGCTCGAAGCACAAGAGGACGAACCTCTGGTACCCCCAGATACGAAAAAATCCTGGATATATCTCCCACGTTCAGCCAGTATCAGAGGGATATCTCCTCAACCAACCTCTCGTGACCTCGTGCTTAACTCTGGATTTAGTAGAGATTTCCTGAGAACACCGATCTATACCAGGGATTCCTCCACTCCCTAGTCAGACACCTAATGTTCCATTCAGTAGTCTTGGATTGTTAACTCACAATGATCTATTCCAAGACTCTAAACCTATGTTAGTTGGTGTACCCTATAAATAAAATAAGTCTAATCAATTTTATGATTAAGCGTTAATTTTAGTGGTTGTGATTACTCAAGGGATATGGTCGTGAAACTAGTGATGTGTAGACTCAATAGTATGCAACATCGTCCAATCCTAGACTCATCTATCCAATAAAACAATGTCACTAATATGCAAAATCAACCAACAATTCCAAAATAAATATGCAAACTTTTATCTTTTCAATGCATAAGCAGAACCTAAAATGAAGGCAACAAGCACTCAATGCAAAATGCAGTACATGGAAATAAAATATTTTTGTATTTTCTCTTATAAACAGAAAGGAAAATGCAAAAAAGTAAATGAATATTTTTGTATTTTTTCAATATATATGGAATGAAAAAAATGCAAGCAAAATCCTACTATTCAGTCACTGAAGTGCCGAGAAGATCACTAAGACAACCCAGCAGATCCTAAACAGCAAGACTCAGCCAAAAGGAAGAAACCAAGAGGCTAAAACAAAAGATTGGTAAAAAACCAAGAAGGCTCAACCAAGAGAAACGAAGAGATCTGGTCACAACCACGGCATGAAACAATCAAGAAAGAGGCCAAAAAAGACTCAGGAACCAACCAAACTCACTCAGCAACAACCAATAGCCATAAACCAACAAAAGCCAGAGTTACACCCTACTATCGAAGGAATACCTGCGGGTACCCGCGAGCAGTAGTGTAAACAAAGGCGGGTATACACGGGCAGAACTAAGCCAGCCCGCGGGTGAGGAAAAGAAAATGGTCAAATAAAGAGTCTAAAGGCTCAAAAAAAGCACTTTTCTACAGTGTATCTTAATGACCAATTAGTGACACAGAGCTTCGATAAACAACAACTCTAATTATGGACTAATGCTCAAAAATTTTCCCAAACATGGATGTTTTCCCCAGCGGAGTCGCCATTTCTGTATTGGAGAAAACTCACTATGGCTTGGGAATACCACAACAGACAAACGACTACCATAAATCTACTCAATTCTCAAAACAATGCTATTATAAATGACAATGTTAAAATAATGGAGAAATGTAACCAACCTCGATCCAACGTTTGATGTAGATCCCCGTTGGAGCTTTCAATCTGCACACATCCAAGCACTTGTAATCTGCAAATTAGTCTTGACAACCAATATCTAAACAAGTACATGTGATATATAAATGACATTAACATTATCAATAACAATGGTCTATAATATCATAAGCAAATGCAACCCAATGTATAATAAATGACATTCACACCATGAATGGACGAGAATATGAGTATTTCTATTAATGAACAAGAAGAAGTACAAAGTGATACGACCTCTTTCCCGAAACCAATCTAAACCAAGATCTAGATAAATCCACTTGTGCCTCCACCACTTCAATCCTCCATGAAAGGCAAACTCAAACTAGCAAGGAGTTTGGAAGGTGCACATAACTAGTTCACAACTACAAGGATCAATGAGTGCAGACTCAAGATAGGGCAAAAATCCACTAGAGTTCCTTTACTATTCTCTTCTTCCTCCCGTCCATAAGCCATATGTGCTCAATATATAGTCCTCTCAAAGGTAGGTGAAAGGACACATCGAGACTTTACTTGGGCAGATGGAGAGCCAAAGGTCACCCAATGACCTCTTTTTGGGAGTAAAAAGTAATAAAATAGTGGTTTTTACCATTTTACTTGATACCCGCGGGCTATAATGATGCAACTCACGGGTACGCATGCTATAGTGATGCAACATGCAGGTAGGAACAAAAATAGGAAAAACTGGTATCACTAAAGGATAAAAATGGATCTGAGTCACTGAAATGGATCCTACAGGCCAAAGAATGTTGATGCTCACAGGGTGGAAGATTTATGTGTAACAATTAACATATGGAAGAAGACTGTAGCTACCCACCATAAAAACTGGCATACCCAACTTTTCAATGCTCTCTGGGTAGAAAGGGTTACTCCAAAAGTTGTTGTTGTAAATTCCCCTTACTGCTTAGTCTATGAAAAGGAATCCATTTTACCCTCAAACCTCTTTCTCCCATCACTACAATTGGCTCAATCTTTTTTACAGGATGAATCTTCCCCCCTTCAACACAGAATTGATTCATTACTCAAATTAGAGGAGGATAGGGAAAAATCCAAAAATAAATTGTACTAACATCAACAGTTAGTCAAAAGATGGTTTGATGAAAAATATTCAACTGAAAGAGACTTCTAAATAGGGGATTTAGTTTTGAAATGGGACAAACAACACAAGGATAAAAACGACTACAAAAAATTTTAACGCTTGTGGTTGGGGCCATTTATTATTACAGAAAAACTTGGCCCTAGAACCGTCTGATTACAGGAACTGGAGGGTTCCATAGGCCTTTCCCTTCAAAATCCAAATTTTGAAGAAGTATTTCATTTAAGATAAGCCTTTGCTTATCTGTACATAGGTGTGGTTTTTTTTTCTTCTTCTTTTCTTTGGATTGTTTTTTAATTTTGCTTTCTTCCAAAACATGATAATGATAAAGCATCTGGCCAAGGCTGCTGATCAATGCATTTCAGATCAATTCAGTCTAAAATTTGGGGTGGTCATGTCAGACAGATTTTACTCATTCTATATATGAAGGTGTGCTTTCATGAGATACAACAACCAATCTATGCAGATCCTTAATTGATACCTTCCCACCGGAATCACCATTTTTACAAATGCCTCACTTTGATAATTGAAGTCGTAAAGGTGATTTGGTTTTCCTGTCACATGTTCCATTAGTGATTACCTATAAATATTTATAGCCTGGTGAAATTTTCCTCTATTCTGGATCCCACCTTGATCATCTTGAAATCAAATAAAATGTACCTAAATAACTGTGGATTGCAAGTTAGGGGGTCTTATTACAATCCAACATATCATGTTCATGGATACTCAGTGGAATGACATCTCCACATCTGGTCATAAAGCTAGGGAGGTGACTTTCATCTTTGCTAGAAGGTGGAAGATCTTATCACAGGTCGGTCCATTCATGATCTGCAAGTATCCCTGAGTGACACTACTACAATGTGGTCACTAAGCCATGGTAGTGTTTTGCAATTTACATCTTAATTAACTTTGTTTCTTTGTTTTTTCTTTTTTAAGACAACTTGTTGTATTCAAGGACAGGGGGTCTTATTACAAGTCATCCTGACCATGATCATGGGTCCTACTTTGGACTGAAATTACTGCTATATGGTCACCAAGCCATGGTAATTTCTTTTAGTACCAAAGCTAAAAGACAAGGAGTCTCTTTTGCAAAGCTAGCTTGTTCAGTTTACAGGTAGGGTTTGTCAATGGCATTGCCAAAATCGGATCACCAAGTCAGAGCAGTGGTCTTGTGTTAACAATCAAATTAACACCCTTAACTAGGTGAGGGTGGAAGCATACTTTTACCATTCACCCGCAACATAAAGACAAAACAAGTACTAGAGAGAACAATCCTCTCTGATATGATCATTACAGTCTTCTGTAACTGGAAAGATTGAGTAAAGAATGAAGGAGCTTAATAGAGACAAATTTCAGTGATTGAATTGTTCACCAAAAGCTCAAATCAAAGCTCTAACAGTTAGATAGTGAGAACAAATGCACAAAAATGCATTAAAAAGGTACTTAATATGCTAAGTTGTGAAAAAATCCTATTAAACTATGGAAAGTGGGTTTTTTAAGAGAAAATAATAAAAAATGATTATCCCACATTGAAAAGAGTAACTTGAAATCCCATTTCCCAATGCTATAAAATAAAGGCATGTGGGGCATATTAAAGGGAGGCAAAAAGGAGCAAAGGCATGCTGGAGAGATTCTGAAGAAAGGAGAGATCATCTTCATCAAAGGCAAGGGTGATGTCACGTACCCACCTGCGGACCCAATTCGAAGAGGGGAATATGCTACCAATATATGGGGCTTTTCATAAAACTCAACCAATTCATTAGATGCGTACAGTTAAAAACAAATGTGTGCAGATGTAAATCAAACAAATATGCACAGCGGAAATAAACTCATCCACACACATGTTTTCATATGCACTCAATATATCAATAACATTCATTAATTTAAACACTGCAGAGGTAAAAAGAATAGATAGAAAACACTTTTCTTTGTTGTGCAATTGTCCCAAACATCTAGCTATGTCACTACAATGTTCCTCCCAACCATAGGTCTCTGCCCAGCTTGTATTCTTTCAGCACTCAGAGACCACCCCCAAGCTGGGCATGATATCTACAAGGAAAAGGGAACCCTCAAGCACAGCACAGACCAAAGTAATGGATACCCATCTCAACCCCAGCACTCCCTTGTACACAAAACTCAGATATGGGCTTGGGAGCACACTTTCATCAATGGGGCTTAGAAACCAGATGAACATGGATTTTCCCCAAAACGTGGGCACACAAAAAATGAATTGTGGGGAGAGGGAATCAACCCCAGGGAAGAAAACCGATTTCCCCCACAGATGTATGAGCATTCAGTGGGCCAAAACAGCCTCAATAAAACCCCAAATCGTTTCCCCTTCTTCCCCACTGTTAGCCACAACAAAAACGCCCTTCCCAGCTAGGAAAATGAAGGAACACACAGGAAGTCAAGGGAGGAAAACGCCCAGGTAGCTCCAAACTCCTGAGAGAGAAAAACAGATGGATGAATAATGGCTTGGGGGGGCAATTTCATGGCCCTTTACTTGCCCAAGAAGCCAAACATGAATCTCTAGGAAGGGTGGCTTGCCCATACTCGAATTTTGACAACCATACCTCTCCATTCCCCAAGGCATTAACTACCTCAACGAACTCTTGGGAGAAATGAATGGTTGGGTACAAAAGTCAACATGGGTAGTTGAGGGTTCATGGGTTCTCTCATTGACACTTGGCTTGAATTGATTAGCTCAAGGGTTTGAATATTCCCCTCCCAATTTCCTTGTAACATCATGCCCCCATCTCTTGTTGCATTGCATAGCTAGTTGTGAGCATTTATATTAAGATGCATATTTACAATTCCCATGGTTCACTAGCACATGGGTAGCATAATTTCAAATACTTGCCTCTTCTAGGTCGAGTGTTCGCTAGCGGGGCCTTGGCCTTGACCTCCACGCTAGGAATCATATAGAATATGCATACAATATTTACATTATAACCCAAAATATTACAAGGGTCAAAGTGGGGATGTGACAGGTGAAGAAAGGATAGTTCATGGCAATGGAGGAAGGATGCACACCAAGATCCATGGTAAATATGTATCTTCTTCCTTGTTTTTAATATGAAATTATTCATGTTTTTTCCATTCAAGGGTTTGAATTTTGCTTATTATGCTTGAGTTGAATCCTCAAATGGATTTAGATCTTAATGAATGTTTAATTGCTAAATCTAGATCTTATTAAAGAAATTTGTATTAATCATTTCATTTTTGACATAGAAACTCACCATTTCTTAGTAAGATAGCATATTTAGAGTAGACACGTCCCTGCTCCATTTAGAGTAGGCATGTCCCTGCTCCATTTAGAGTAGACACGTCCCTGCTCCATTGGTTAAATATTTTGAATTTTTATTAGTTTTTACCATTCTCGAATTGCGAATTCCACTTCGGCGAAAGAATTTTACTTCGGATTTTTACTCTGTTCACAAATTTACCTCCTTCATCGGTTTACAAGTAGATTTTTCAGTCTTTTATTCAATCATTTGCGCAAATTCAGAAACTAAAATCCGTTTAATTAATTGTTTTTCGTCACTTTTAGCAGAAATTTCCAGTTTCTGTCAACCATGTCGAAAAACACCAAGTCCAAAAATGCCCTAAATGTACTGAAGAACAAGAACCCAAACAGTGGCATTTTTTTGGATACCAATGGGAGGGTTTCTGAAACCGACTACCTCGACTGGTCTCGGAGTTACTCCATTTTTTATAACGATGATTTCTCATAAATTCAATGTGACTAGCCTGCCTACATAAACATTAGCAAGTCCCAGCTCCATGCCATTGCATCCATACCTACACTTGTTAGGAACCCGTGTCAACCCTTCTCTTTACTTTGTTAGTACATTGTTGTTAAACACATATGCTTTGTAAGTCGTCCTATAGTATTTTTTGATCCATAGTTTGTATTAGCCCATGGTATTGACCCATAGTATTGGACGCATATGCTTTGTAATTCGTCCCATAGTATTATATGTCCCATGGTATTGACCCATAGTATTGGGCATAGACTTAGTATATAAGTGTGTGTTGAGGCCAATGAAAGTACTGTGAAGTTATTTGTATTGAGCTTGCTCAAAGGAGGTTGCCCCCTCAAAGTGGCCTGCGATCATTAAAATATTATGTCATCTCATATATTGTGCATTTTATCAATTAATTGTTGTAGGTTATTCACATTTGGTATCAAAGCACTTTCTTGGGCTCGTTGGGTGAAATTTCTGCCAATTTTTTTCCATCTATTGCAGGTTCGGATCTGGGAATAATCCCTATCCGCTTAACTATGGGAAGTACTTTGGCATAAGCCCTAAAACTCATTGTGAGGAGTACCACAGGAACCCTGAAGTAGCTAGACAATTCAGAGGAACTGCCAGCGAAAAGGGCAACGACCCCTACCTGATTGACTAGTTCCCACCCTTGAGGTAAACCAAGAGCTGTCATTTGTGGCAAAACGGTTATCAGTTTTACCTGAGTCGTGTAGTGATGGGTACTTCCCCAATACACAAGTCATCAGACAGCATTGGAGACCGAGTGAATCCCCCGAACCGTTAGGAAGCCGAACATCCCTGGGGTCCATATCTATTTTCAGGTGAAAAATCACAGATTTCCTCTGTCCAGAACTAATGCCGATCACTTTCGCGCCATTGCAGATCCATCTGTTGCCGATCACTTCCGCGTCGTTACAGATCCATCTATTTTCGATCACTTCCGTGTCATTGCCATATCTCCCTTGTTTTCACTCTATTTCCCTTGAAACTTCCCCGACACCCCTGTAATCCCATTCTGCATATTTCATTCATGAGGAACCTATCCCAAATTCCACTTCCCAAAGCCATAAATTCCACATTTGTCTATTTTTAGGTTTTTCCATAACTTCTTCGACTTTCACCCAATCGCCTTCAAATTTTACCACAGAGTTCCTTTCCTATTTCTGCTTCTTTGTCCCTCTCTACCAAATTTTCTCATTCTTTCACCCCGCTTCTGAAATCCTCATTTTCTGCTTCCTTGTCCATTTGACAGTGTCCAAAACCGAGTCAAACCCAAATTACCCATCCGATTTTTTTCCAAATCCATATTTTCCATTACTGAAACAGTTTATGTTTTTGTTTTTCTACCCACTCAAAAAAAAAACTCCTGGTTATGGTTGTCACCCGCACAGGAGCAAAAACCTTGGAGGAAGCACTTGCATCCATCCAAACCAAACTCCAGGATCTGGATGAAAAATTTCTCGGCCTACATCTTGAGCATTCAGCCATGAACAACAAACGACAATACAACTCTTCATCACACAATGAGTTCTCTTCTTCCAGCAATTTCCGTGGTCCGAAGCTTGATTTTCCTCGCTTCAATGGTACTGATCCCACTAGATGGATCTATCGTGCAGAACAGTATTTCAGTCTGCATAATACTTTTGATGTCAACAAAGTTCCACTTGCATCCTTTCATTTGGAACAAGAAGCTCTTCGATGGTACCATTGGTACATCAAGGCTCATGACGAGCCAAAATGGACAAATTTTTGCCAACTCATATTGCAACGATTTGTTCCTAGTGCTTTTGATAACTTCACAGGGGCACTCACTAAACTTTGCCAATTTGGCACTGTGAGAGAGTATCAGATAGAATTTGAGAAACTAGCCAATCACATAGAAGGATTGTCTGATGAATTCTTTAGGAGTTGTTTTATCAGTGGTCTTAAGGATGAAATCTGCCCATAGGTCAAAATGTTCTATCCCAACACAATGATGGAAGCCCTTGGGTTGGATAAGTTGGCAGAAGACAAGATTGCAGCCCAACAGCGCTCCAAACCCACTTTTGTTCCCTTCATAAATATGGGTTCTCACGACCTCCCATCCCGCCAGCTCCTCGACCAACTCCTATCAAGCATTTGTCTGAAACAGAGATGCGTGTTAAGATTTAATATGCTAAGACAGAAAATATCGGCATTGCATTTCATTATCAAACAATAGCATATACAGGATCACTGAAAGAACAACAAACACAGCATAAACATAAGAGACACAGATTTATCCTGGGAAACCCTCATGGGGTAGAAAACCCAGCAAAGCTTCCTCAATATAGATGATCAACAATACAGAGATGTATATCCCAAACATGAGCTCCTTCTCCTCCATAGCATATCTCTCTCTCACCTATGTGCTATTCACAAGTGAGTGAATAATGAGTGAGTGTGATAAATGAGGAACACACCTCCTCTATTTATACACTACTCTGACTTGTCTTTTACATTAACTAGGTCGACCCCAACTTAACCACTTAACATAATGTGACAGGGCTGACCCCACTAGGGTGGTCGAATAACCCTTTAACCCACATGACTCATACAGGGCCGACCCCCACTAGGGAAGTCTAATAACCCATGTTGCCACATTATCCACGGAGGAATAAAACATCTCCGGATATACAATAAGGTCTTAACATAGGAATGAAACATCTCTGAAATAATAAAGTACAAATATAATATTCTTAGAAGTTACAATATTTCAACAATGCGGGCACGCAAAGAAAAGGGGCTTTGTTATAATTGTGATGAGAAATTCACTTGGGGACATAGAAGTGTTGAGCAAAATCTCTATCTCTTGGATGTGGATTCTTCGCCTGCCTCTGAAATTGGTGAAGAAGCTCCAGATACAATCGATTATCAGGTTGAAATTCATGAGCCTCCTATTGACCCTCTGCCTCAGGACGACCAGCCAGAGATATCTCTCCATGCTTTAGCCGTAATCACCACTCCCCAAACAATGCGGGTCAGGGGTTACTTCAAGAAGATCCCTCTTACAATACTCATTGATTCTGGTAGCACTCATAATTTCATTGACCTTTGGATCGCCAAATAGGCTGATTGTTTTGTCCATCCTTGCTCCAAATTTGAAGTCATGATTGCCAATGGAGGCACCTTACCTTGCAAGGAGAAGTGTCACAATGTGCGTATCTCTCTGGAAGATTATAACTTGCGCTCTGACATGTTTTCCTTGTCCTTAGGAGGATGTGATGTGGTTTTGGGCATTCAAAGGTTATGCACTCCTTGCCCCATCTTATGGGATTTTGCTTAACTGTGGATGCATTTTTTCAGTCAATGGGAAACAACACAAATTTACGGGCTTGTAAACAGGGTCTCTTCGCATCATCAGTTCACATCGCATGGAAAAGATCCTTAAGAAGAATTCATATGGTGTCATTGCTCAGCTCCATTCCATTCAGATGCACCCAGCAACGGTCTCCACTACTTCCTTGGATAGATATGTAGGTGTCTTTGCTAAACCAGTGGGCTTTCCGCCTTCAAGAGACCTTTCCGGTAAGAATTTAGCTGCATCTAGATCTCAGAAGGAAATGATGGCTATTTTTCATGTAGTACAGAAGTGGCAGCCATACCTATTAGGGAATTATTTCTGCATCAAGATTGATCCCCAGAGTCTGGAACAATGGGTCTCCTCCCCAACACACCTGAAATGGGTTATCCAACTCATGGGTTATTCCTATGCGATCACTTACAAGAAGGGTAAGGACAATTTGGTGGCAGATTCTCCTTCTCACACATTTGATGACCTAGTTTCTCTTACAGCTATTTCTCTGCTTGTTCCAAATTGGTTGCAATTTGTTCAACAAGGATATCTCTTTTATGAACTCCATGCTTCTCCCTCGGCAGGGCACTCTGGGTTCCTCAAAACGTATGACCGGGAACAATGTAACTTATTTTTGCAAGTACTGAAAATGACAATTGAAAAAATGGTGGCTGATTGTAATACTTTTCAGGTCAACAAGGGTGAAACGACACTCCTTTTGGGACTGCTCAAACCCTTTTCCATCCCTACACAGATTTGGATAACTATTTCTATGGATTTCCTTGAAGCACTCTGGTGGTACAATACCACAACTAAATTGACACCATATGAAGCAGTCTATGGACAGGCACCGCTAATTCTTCTTCCATACAGCTTCAGTAGTTCCCCAGTTCAGGAAATTGACTCGATTCTTTGAAGTTGCAATCAGATTCTTCTCATTATGCAGGACAATCTTCACATGGCAAGAATTCGACTGAAACAACAAGCCGATCAGCACCGTTTTGAGTGCACTTTTCATGCAGTTGATATGGTTCTTCTTCGTCTACATCCTTACAAGCAATCCTCCAAGAAAATAAAAAGGCGTCATATTCTCTCTCAATCTATCACAGAGGTATTAATTCAGTAGCACAGAATGCAACTGTCAAGTCCCCTCCCATCAGACCGAGACAGGGAGAGAACATGGCACTAAAACTGGGCATCTAGCCCCATATCCATTAAGTAAAATTCATTGATAATAAAAGACATATACATATGCATATATTAATTAAACACAACGGAATTAAAATCATCTACATATTTAACATACGTTCAACTTTTTCATGACAGTCATTAAATAAATACATTGCAGAATTTGACACAAGAGAGTACTTATCTTAAAACAAAGTAGTCCCGAGCAACTAGCTATGCCGCTGCAACATTCCACCCAACCATAATTGTGCTCATAAATCTCTCAGCACAATTTCCACCCTCGAGCTGGGCATGATTTCTACAAGGAAAAGGGAACAACAGACTCACACATAGCCAAGATACACCAAAATCAGCCAAGCCAATCCACAGTTGGGTTTATCAGGCTACTAAGGCAATGGAAAGGAAGAATTGCTAAGCTAGTGAGCTCAACCACAGAGATATGGATGCCCTCTACAAGATCTATCTAGCTTGGTCCCCACAATACCTACACACCTGGAACAAGGAAGTATTCCCTTCACTACTGCACAATCCCTCAGGCCATACCTCCCATTCTAGTGTTCTTCCAGGTATGCATAGAAGAGTAACCAACCCTTTTGATCTTCTTGAGAGGTTACCTTCCTCACTAGGTTTATCAAGCCAATCCTGGTCCACTTCCACTCCAAATTTCTTGCTCACAGGTTCAAACCAAAACAGAGATGCACCTAACAGCAAAAGTGCAAGTGTTGGGCATGAAGGGAAACGTTTTTATAGTGGGACGTCCAAAAAGGTGTTTCCATTAGCTTTAGAAAAATGTGGGGCAGCCAAAAATGAATGGCAAATGGAGAATCAACCCTGGGAGAGAAAAATCGTTTCCAGAAAATGTTTATGGGCATTCAAGGGACAAAAACGGCCTCCATAAACCCCAAAATCGTGGCTCCCTTCCTCCCAGCCATTGTGCAATACAAAAACGAGTTCCTAGGCGTGGAAAATACAGGAAAAAGATGAAAACCGTGATGGGGAAAACCCCATCTAGCTCTGACTGCGTGAGAGAGCAAATTCCCTTGGTGAAGAATGGCTTTGGGCACCATTTCATGGGTGTTTTCTTGCCTAAGAAGCAAAAATACGAATTCCTAGGTTGATGGCTTTCCCATGCATGAAATTGGCTGCCATACCTCTTCATTCCCAAGGCATTAACTACCTCAACCAACTCTTGGAAGAATTAAATGATTGGGTGCCTAAGCCAAAATGGGTAGTTGATGGTTTATGGGTTTTTCTCATGAAATTTGGCTTAACACTATTGGCTCAAGGGTTTGAAGAATTTCCCTCCCTATTCCTTATAAAAATCATGCCCCATCTCTTTATTTCATTGCATAGCTAGTTGTGGGTATTTCATTAAAATTTGTATTTACATGATGTATTAATTTACATTGTGCATGTCCAGCACAAGAACCATAGGCATCTATTTTTAATTGTCGATACATACAAAGCTAAATCAATGGTGGGGCCTTGGCCTTGAGCTCCTCACCATGATTAAATATTGATATTTACATCATTTACAATTTTAATGCAATAGGGTCAAAATCGATATATTACAGCAACCCGAGGATTCTACAGGGGAACCACTCCTTTAGATTCCGCATCAATTTTCACATCTCAAGATTTGAGTACAAATATTTTTCTAAGAGAGAGGGGATGTTAGGAACGCATGTCAACCCTTCTCTTTACTTTGTTAGTATATTGTTGTTGGATGCATATGCTTTGTAAGGCATCCTGTAGTATTTGTTGATCCATAGTTTGTATTAGCCCATGGTATTGACCCATGGTATTGGGTGCATATGCTTTGTAAGTCATCCCGTAGTATTATATGTCCCATGGTATTGACCCATAGTATTGTGCATAGACTTAGTATATAAGTATGTTTTGAGGCCAATGAAGGTACCATGAATTTATTTTTATTAAGCTTGCTCAAACGAGGTTGCCCCCTCGAAGTGGCCTGAGAACAATAAAATATTCTGTGATCTCATATATTGTGCATTTTATCAATTAATTGTTGCAGGTTCTTCACAGCGTTGACGCCCTACACCGATGCCATCAAATGGATCATCAACCCCACTAATCCGCAAGACCATTCCATTAATGACATAGTTGAAACCCAATTGGCCTCTTTCAAACCTAAGGTATTCTCCAGAGCCTATGCACTCAGACAACCCCAACAGCTGCTCAATAAGAAATTCCTAGACTCCGCCGTGACCTAGTATAATTTTGATGAAATGCTTAAGTCCTAGATGGAAAACCCTACAATCTTTACACCTAAAGCTGACAAATTGTACCCCATTTCCTGGTTTAGGGAACCTTTCATGTTGTTGGAAACCATGCTTTGCAGTCTATATGGGTTTCCAAACTGTTCAGTTTTTAAAGCAGAATGGGTGCCCCTGGCCCATCATGTTCTTACCACAGTAGAGTCTTTCAATTGGGATCATATTTTTTCAGTGGAATTGAAGGAAACAATAGAGAAGTACCATAAGACTCCTTCCTCAAGGAAGCCTACGTTTTACTTCTCTGCTTATGTTATGGATGTTTTCTGCTCAGCTTTTCCTTTCCATGCTATGGGGTGGAACTGGACTATGGATGGACCTCCAGTCCATATCTACTGCTCTACACTATGGGAGGATAACTTCACACCTATCGTATTTGACATCTATGATCACTTCATTGGCTCAATCTACCAAAATATCTTCAAGGAGGGTGCTCCTACCTTTTCAGACCAAGCCAAGACACTAATTTCTACGATGGGAGATTGGTATGTGGGAGAATATTTCTCCTACATCCGAATTTGGGGTAGGAACATAGCCCACTTACTACCCGGGATTGTACCAAATAGGATGGTGCTAGAGGAGATATCTTTCCAGATAGTGATTGATGGTGTGTTCCCAAAATTGACTGGAGCTAAAAGGAAAGGGTGGCCTAAGTCCCCCCTTAATATTTTATCTTTGGTGATTCATAATTCAACTCATCCATCCTTGCTTGGAAAGAAAACTACTACTCTAAATCTTGGAGAGGCTCCCAAGAGGATGCATGACCCAAAATCCTTCTTAGCCAACCATTTTACACAGGAGCACATGAAATGTGACTATACTCATCAAACTACTCCTGATGATTCCATTTATCAAGGTGTTGGTTCTTTCTCTGAAGTATTGAATAGGACTGCTTCCCTAGAAGAGAATAACTTCATCTTCCAATATCAACAAGAGATCAAGACCAAAGTGTTGCAGTACAGGAAGATTGAACTGTCACTTGAAGAAAGAACTCAGAAAGAGTTAGTGGAAAAGGAGGCACGGAAAGCACAAGCTAGCACTCCTTTGATGCTAAATTAACAAACATATGACAAAGGGAAAACTCATGTTGATGATATTCCACAACCTAAACCTTTGGCTACTCTCAATGCTCTTATAAAATTAGCTGCTGAGATGAAAAAGAGCTTAGAATTGATCAGTTCAGTGGTTGAAACTCAGACCATTGCTACAACTACTCCAGTAAAAAAGTAGAAGGTTGAAGGTTCTGCACCAAAGGTTACTATGCTTCACATTGAAGATAGTGATGTAGAAGATGAGTCACTCCCTTCCAACTTCTCATTCCCTATTTCCATTCCTATTAGTTTACCAAAATTTCTTTCAGTCACTCAGAATCTTTCCGATCTACTAGAAAATATAGTCATTGATGACCCTCTCCCTGACATTCACTTCCCATAGGTCACCGTTGCTGCAGCTGTGACATTTTCTACACCCCTAGCCATTCCTACCATTGTCCCTTCTAACCCATCATATGATGTTATAGTCCCTCCATCTATATCAACTTGACCATTTGTTCCCCATGTTGAAACTACACCTTCATAGCCAGCTGTGATTCCAATTTCTATTGCACCTTTTGAACTTATCACCTCAACCACCACTTCCATCTCTTCACCATCAGTCTCCAATGCTGCAACACCTTCCATCTCCATTCCTCAAATAACCATGCCTATTCCAACTCTTGGTGTGTCCCAATCTGTGAATTTGGTCACAACTTCAGAATTGTCAACATCCACTATGGAAGCAATAGCAAACTTTGGAGAAGATGCAGTAGTTTCCTTGGGGGGATATTTCTGGAGTAGATCAGAGAAAGTTGTGGTAAAAAAGGGTTCTAAAAGATACAGAGAAGGGATTTTAGTGCAGGGAACTGTCCCTAATCAATTCATATAAAAAATAACCTCTACTGATGCAAAGCAAGAAGCTCTTGAGACAAATGTTGCTACGGGGGATTTTGCAGGGGAAAACTATGATTATGTTGCCTCACTGAATAAAGAAATTGAGGTAAATGAGCAAGAACTGTAGAAACTAAAGCAGTAGTAGATTCAGATGGATGAGCAACATCAATCCCAATTGCATGGGTTGAGGGATGATTATGAGAATCAGCTTAAAGACATGCAGGAACACAATGCAGTTCTCCAACAACAGCTCCAAGAAGCTCAAGTGCTAAATATAAGCTATGTTGAGAAGATAGAAGTTTTTGAGCAGCAATTAAAAGATTCACAGACTATGGTTGTTACCTCTTCCTTCTCAAATTTTTCTAAGGAATAATTCATTGAATTGGATTTAAAGATTCAGGATGATCACAAGAATTTTCTCATTCATTTGTTTGAAGGGTTAAATGAGATTCAAGAGACCTTCAACTCTTTTGAACACTATTCAGGTGTCCTGTGTGATCATAACCAAATAAGGAATGATGCAACCAAAGCTTTTGAGGATGTGATAGATTGGTAGAAGTATATAAAAGACAGACTGCAGATATTCCTATCTTGGACAAGTTCAAGCTCAAGCAAATAAAGGTTTCTCTTTAATCTTGGGAGAATGCATGTGATGCGGTGGAGTCCACAATTTAGGAAGGACAAAAGGTTTGCAGTAAAAGATGGTTTGCATCTGACAACCTGTTAACTCTGTTGAACTTCCCCATCTTGGATCAGATTGAGAAGTCTCTTCCACCCAAGATTATGATTGAACAGGTTGAAGAGAAGTACTTGGATGCCAAGGAGCGCATTGGGCAACTGGATCAGATTCACATAACGGAGATTAAGGATTTGATTGAGTCACCTATAGCTTTATAAATGAAAATCAATCTCTTCTTACGTGAATGGGAAAAACTCAAGAAATGAGAAATCGAGTCTCTTACCTGCAGAGCGCGGTTATCACTCGAGCATGTCCAATATCAAGATATTGAAGATTTGTTGGATGTATTTTCCAAGTGGAAAACTACACTTGGCAAATCTTGAAAAATATTTTGTAATCCCTACCTTTATGGGAGATTGGATCCTTTGTGATTTTTTGTAATTATTATTTAAAGGGACTTAGATCTCATAGGGAGGGGGTTAGAACTGAGGGAAACCATCGAGGGAAAGACTTGGATACCTTCTGTACTATGGAAAGTTGTAATGTTTTGCTATATTTAATACAATTCATTTAGTTTCCTCTCCTTTCTTTTGTTATGTGTATTAAGTTTTCTTGATGCATTTCGGTTTCTTGTTTCATTCATATATTCAATAACGTTGTTTTATATTGTTAATTCTTAATACATATAGATCTTTGTGTTGATGTTTCACCATAAGATCTGTATGCAGGTTATGTATCAGTAATTGTGTTTGCTCGATCCATATCATTTTATATTGAACAATTGTAGATCAACTATTCTTTTGTTAATATTTATATGTTAATTTGTCAATTGACATATCAACTGCAGAACAATTAAATATTTAAAAACTTTAAATTCAAACAAATTGGTTTTCATTTCTTTGTTTTAATTGGAGCTAGGTGATATTAGATCTTATCTCTGTGTCCATTGATCACTTATAATATTTGCTTGCACTTGCAGAATTGATTTTTTTGGATCCTAAATCACATTCTTAGATCTAGTTTAGATAGATTAGGTTAGATAATTTTACTTGTTTTCTTTCTTCTTTTATTTTGTTTCTTTGCAACATATTTCACATCTTCCTCATTAGGAAGAAAGGTCCATTATGATCAACCACAAAGAGCCAGCGGAGGCTTGGTATCCGTAAGAGTCAGCTCTACCAAACAACTTAGGGATAGGGTAATCCTTGCGTAGGGTTATTTGAAGCCTTTTAGGCTGGTCTTTCTCTTTATGCGTTGTTTCCTCGAACACTTCCAGCACACCTGAGGCCTCAACAAGTATTTACACAGTGATGAACTGTAGAGAGATTCAACGCAGAGAGAAATATTCACGAGTCACAGGAAGTCTTCGCGGGCTTGTAATGCTCCTCCACATGCTTATGCTGAGAGAGAATGATATTCACCTTAGAGAGAGATGCTTCACCACAAAATTCACCACAGGTTTCATTTTAAAAATGATGAAGGTGGGTAAATGAGCTATTCATAGCATACAGTAAACCAACGTATAATATAGCACTAGTCCGTGGAGATATTCTAGCAGAGAATAACTTCACAATTATTTCACCATGATTTCACGTCACACACGATAGAAGAGTCTAGGGTTCCATTCAAATATTAGGGTTAACTCATACCAAGAGTAAAATCACCACGCGAGGATGACAGTGTGCCAATGAAAGAGAATATGCCAAATAATTGATATGTAGTTGTACTACAAATGCTCATAGACTTGTAAAATCTAAGCACAACAAATCTATGAAACAAAGACAACAGTTACTAGAGATGCATGCGGCAAATAATATGTCAAAACATTGATGCAAAAGGTTTGCAACAGTTCATGCATTATCATAAACTCAGAATATAATTACAATGTGTAACAATGGCTACAATAAGCCAAGCAATTCGAATTCCAGAGAGGTCATTCGAATTGAATGCATCAGAGTGGCTTAGTTGGCAGTTAACACCACTCGGCACATCAATTATCCACTTAACTACTATGAAACTGACTCTAAAACTGTCTAACTGAGTCTAACTAAATCTAGAAGTCAACTGAATGCCCAAAAATAGGGGAGGGAACCTTTCTGTATGCAGCTAACTAAATATTAAGTGAAAATTACACCAGATGAAGTCAACCAGTGTAGTAGGGCGCCTTTTAGTCTCCAATTGGCTGAATAAATCGTAAATGTTGTCATTTGGACTAAGTAGGGTGCTTAGTCATGCAAATAACTCCCTGAATGATGGAGGAGGCCCAGTTTACTGATAATGATGGCCTAGTTGACTCCCTAAATGTAAGAGGAGGCCCAGTTTACTGAAATTGTGATCTATTGATGATGTAAGCACATGATTGAGTCAGAATACTTAGTATAAGTGGCAAATTAAGCTGTGAAGCTCAAATAAATGATGTGTGGTTAGAAAATGCTCCAACACCCCGTTCTTAAGCTAATATCATGTGGAGGAGTAAAAATAATAATAAAAGGCCCTAGCAACAAATGCCATAGGTCACCCAGTATAGAAATAATCCTAAAAATGCTCAAAAAATCGAAGTGAGGAAAGAGGGAAAAACCCAGTGGGAAAGAAAATCCCCCCTCAAACTGAACACTGAAGGATCTAATCTATCCTCGCCATAGTAGAAAGAAGGTAAGAGAACTTCTTCTCAGTGAATATCTTGGTGAAGATGTCTGCAATTTGCTCTTTTGTAGGGCAATATTGAAGTACAATGGTTCTGTCATGCACAAGCTCTCGGATGTAGTGCATGTGGATCTCTATATACTTGGTCCTCTGTCTCTAAACCGGATTTGTCGAGATCTTGATAGCACTCTAATTTTCACAAAATATCACAGTAGAAGTGGTGCTATCAATATCAAACTCTTCTAGAATACCCTGCAACCAAACTTCCTGAATGCAAGCATTGACTGCTCCTCAATACTCTGCCTTTGCTGAAAATAAGGAAATGGCATCCTGATTTTTGCTTGACTAGAAAATAGGCCCTATTCCAATCATGAAAACATATATGTAAGTGGATTTTCGATCAATGCTATCACCTACCCAATCTGAATCAGTGAATCCAACCAAATCAAGATCGGAATCCGCAGCATAGTGTATGCCAAAATGTCTCATACTATGCACATAGTGCAAGATCCTTTTGGATGCCTTCCAGTGAATATCATGGGGCTGTTGCATGTACCTTCACACAACACTCACGGCATAATAAATATCATGCCTAGAGTGTGTCAGATACAAAAGACTACCAACCAACTGTGTGTATAGTGTAGAATCCACCAACGGTGTAGAATCACCATCCTAAAGACTGATTCCTCAGAGGAATGGGAATGGTGCCACTTTACATTCTGCCATATTATTGAACTTATTTAGTAGGTACAAAGAATATTTTGACTGAAATATCATAATCCCATCAAAATTCTGAGTGATCTCAAGACCAAGAAACTTCCTCAACAGGCCTAAATCACTCATATTGAATGCTTGGTGTAAAGCGGTTTTAATAGTGTCGATCTAAGCAAGACTGCTTCCTGTAATCAATAGGTCATCAACATAAAGGAAAATTATCAGAAAATTACCTCCATGCTGCTTTAGATACACATTCGGATCTGATTTGCATCTCAAAGAATTTTGCAACAGAATAAAGGAACCATCTTTGCATACCAAGCTCTTGGGGCCTGTTTTAAACCATACAAGGATTTCCTTAATCTGCAAACAAGTGTCGGATATTATATGTAACCTTCAGGCTGATTCATGTAAATATATTCCTAGATATCTATATGACTCTTCACATCCATTTGGTGCACCTCCCTGTTCTTGGATGCGTAAATTACCAAAACTAGGCGGATTGAATCCATTTTTGCAACCGGTGCAAAATTTTTTGTGTAGTCCACATGATGAACTTGGGAGAAACCTTTTGCCACCAAGCTAGATTTTTATTTGCAGGTTGAACCATCAACAACAAACTTGATTCGGTAGACCCATTTGCATTGAACCAATTTCCTCCCAGGTGGAAGAGAAACTAGCTCCCATGTTGCATTTTTCTGAAGAGAATTGTACTCTTCATCCATGGTGGTTTTCCATCTCAGATATCGATGGGAATGGTAGTATGATTTAGGATATGAACCAATCATCAAAAAGAAAATTTCGGACAGCAATGGATCAGAATATGAAATATACATTCCTGAGCTTTGAAAGTATGCTCGGGTTCTTCTTGGATCGACATGATTTCCAATGTTAGAACCAGCAGATGTGAGAGTCTTTTCTTCCCACTTTGGAAAATGAGGAGGCTCATCTGGATTTGAATACAAACCTGATATTTCATGTTCATTAATGTCTAATAAAATATCATAACACATACTTTCATCATATTCTTCCGAATCTTCTTCTTGGAGAGGAAGCAATTTGGTAGTTTCTTCCTCCACTAATTGTAGATCATGAAGCGGTTCTTCAAATTGAACACTTCACTCGATGAATATATTTTTGGATCTCATATCCATGACTTTGTATCCTTTGGATTCTTCAGCATATCCAATGAGGATTCACTCAGTACTTTGTGTTTCCAAGTATTTTCTCTTCTCAATCGGAATTCTAGCCCATGCAGTGGAGCCAAAAACCCTGAGATGTGACACATTAGGCTTATGACCAATGTAGGCTTCGAAAAGAGTCGTACCTTTGACGGATGAGAGTAGAAATCTGTTCTGAAGGTATGCAGAAACATTCATGGCCTCAACCCAAATATTTGAATCCAAACCTTTCGAATCAAGCATACAAGTAGCCATCTCTTTCAATGCTCGGTTTTTCCTCTCTGCTACACCATTCTGATGAGATGTGTAGGGGACTGTGTGCTGGATTTGGATTCCATTTTCTGCACAAAGTTATAGAAGCTATGATTTGATATATTCTCCACCACTATCATATATGATATATTTTAGCTTGCTCCCAGTAGCAGTCTCAATAGAAGCCTTGAAATTTTTGAATTTTTCAAGCACTTCCAATTTGTTCTTGAGAAAGTAGACCCATGTGAATTTGGAGAAGTCATCAATGAATTTTAGAACATACCTTGAGCCATTCATGGAGGGATTTGGTAAAGGACCAATGATATCACTGTGAATCAGCCCCAAAATACAAGAAGCTCTATTAGCTTTTCCTCGATTGAACTTGTGCTCAGGATGCTTTCCAATGATGCAACCCTTGCATATCCCTTTTGAGGATTTGATGTTCGAAAGGCCTTCAACCATGGAATTATTTTGTAGAAGCTACAAATATATATAATTTAGGTGTCCAAACCTCTCATGCCATAGTTTTCTAACCTCATTTCCATGAGTTAGAAGGGAACTTGGCTTTGAATGTGGAAAAAATGGGAAAACTCATATGTTTTTGCAGCATGATTTGCCTTGCCTACTGCAATGAGCTTTCCAGTGGAAATATCAGAAATTTCAACATCATTAGGGTTGAATACAACCTACTTGGGAAAATTAGTGTGTGTCATCTGATACACAGAAAGGAGGTTCGAAGTTAGAGAAGGAACATAGAGAACATTTTGAAAACTGCCATGTTCTAAATGAATAGTACCTTTTCCTTTCGAAGAAATTTGTGAATCATCTGCCATGTGGATGGAGATGAATATGTCGGAGTCTAATGATGAGAAGGAGTCTTTGCTTGCAACCATTTTATTCGAATCTCCTAAATCTATGAGAAGAGCTATAGAATTTGAAACACTTTCCATGAGTGCATAACCTCTTTCTGCATGATCATTATTGTCCTTCTTCCTTGCACCATCTGGAAGAGTTATGTTATTTTTCTCCAAGATAAGGACCATATGATCAATAGTTTTCTTCATGCATGATATTTATGGATGAAATCCCCTACCAAAGTAATAACGCTTTGTCTTCTCCTTTCCCTTTTGCTTGTCTTTTCTTGAACCGGAGGGCTCATCTGACTGCTTGGTCTTGTCCTTTTGCTTGGGATGATCAAACTTGGTCTTCTCTTTATTTTGTTTTCCTTTACTATTCGTAGCTTTGGGTCCTACAGTAATAGGGCTTGATCTTTGTAGGTTTTTATGGACCCCATCTGAAAAATCTTGTCATGCTCTTTTGTTAAGGACTCAATGAAGGCATTCAAGGTAGGCATCTTCCAATTCATAGTGGTGAGTTTTCCCGAATGGAAAGTAGAGACAAACACTGAATACTATTTTCCTAGATTCGTAAGGATAGAAAGAATCAACTGCTCATATTTCTTCTCAACATCACATTGCGTCAACTGAAGCACCAAATGCTTGAACTTGGTGAAAAACTCATTGATGGTCTCGAAATTCTTGGGATTTAGGGAAATCAGTTCATTCTCCAACTGATAATCCCTCATCTCATCCTACTTGCCAAAGAGTTTGGAAATTTCTTCCCATACTTATTTTTGAGTCTTCAATCCGCTGAGATGGAAAAGAAGATCCTTCGAAATATTGAGACAAAGGAAACCATAAGCTTCATCAAGCCTATTGAAGTATTTGGACTTATCTACTGCATAATTAGGCTCTAGTTCTAGGCCCATAGTGACTCTGTAGAATCCTTTAGAGAGCATCACTATCTCTATATAATCCTTCCACTGATGATAGTTGAAAGGAGTAAGGATATTTTGTGGAGAAGAGGCCATTTTTGTTGTAGCGAATGCAATAGGAGACTGTGAGAAACCTGCAATCACAAACAAACAAGAACTTTTTAGGTCGACAACCTGCACTTTTCAAGTTGCATCACACCCGGCATAGACTATCAAGCAAGCTTGAAGAGTTGGATGCACAATATCCAGGAATTTTGTGGAAAAATTTCAGCTTCTGGTGCAGAGTTGGAATATTTTTGAGCAATCTTGCTCAAGCTTCATATGTGTTCCAGGTGCAGAAAGCACTGGTGCAGAAGTGCAGAAACACTACTACAGAAGTGCAGAAACACTGTAGAAAAGTTTCCTTGTCCTTCCATGGCTCTGATACCATGTAAAATCTAAGCACAACAGATCTATGAAACAAAGACAATAGTTACTAGAGATGCATGCCGAAAATAATATGTCAAAAAACTTATGCAAAAGGTTTGCAGCAGTTCATGCATTATCATAAACTCGGAAGATAATTACAACGTGTAACAATGGCTACAATAAGCCAAGCAATTTGAATTCCAGAGAGGTCATTCGAATTGAATGCATGAGAGTGGCTTACTTGGAAGTTAACACCACTCGGCACATTAGTTAACCACTTAACTACTATGAAACTGACTCTAACAGACTCTGAAACTGTCTAACTAAGTTTAAATGAATCCAGAACTCAACTGAATTCCCAAAAATAGGGGAGGGCGCCTTTCTTTTTGCAGTTAACTTAATATTAGGTGAAAATAGCACCAGATGAAGTCAACCAGTGTAGTAGGGCTTCTTCTAGTCTCCAGTTGGCTGAATAAACTAGTAAATGCTATCAGTTGGACTGAGTGGGGTGCTTTAGTCATCCAAATCACTCCCTGAATGATGGAGGAGGCCCAGTTAACTGATAATGATGGGCCAGTTGACTCCCCAAATGTAGGAGGAGGCCCAGTTTTCTGAAACTGTGATCTACTGATGATGTAAGCACATGATTGAGTCAGAATACTTAGGATAAGTGGAAAATTAAGTTGTGAAGCTCAAATAAATTATGTGTGGTTGGGAAATGCTCCAACAAGACTGAGGTATAAGTAGTGAGATTTCAACGCATGCACAGAGAAACAAATTCTCATCTAGGAATACGCTGGAGAAGAATAATGCACTCCTTAATTAGGATTTGTAGGTGAAAGATCACTAGGGGAGAAGGAAGAATATGGAAGGATTCGGGTTTGAAAATTTAGTAGAGAATAAGTTAGGGAAGAGCACAGGCCGCGGGCTCATAAAAGATATGATACCACTGTAAGGTTCCCTTAATGGGAAAATAAATTATTGGTAGAATACAAGCCAAATAGACAAAAAGAATAACCATAAATACAAATATAGATAGGCGTGAATGCACATTATTTTCCTCAATTGGATGTAAATATATACAAAGAGAATGTCCCTTGGATTCATCTCCCAAGTGTACTCTTGGACTCCTGATAGACTCTTGGTCTTCTCCTAGACTTATGGTATTCCTTGTACATGAATGGTGCACAATAATCATAACACCAAGGTTTATGTTCCCAACACATGTCTCAAGACTTACCTGGGATGGAAAAAAGACGAGGCAGATCCATTAATAAGCACTGCAAAAGAGACAGAGTGGACACAGGAGAGTATCCAGATCACCATAGGTATATCAAAACCCACCTGGAAAAGTACCAATATAAGGTAGTTCCAATGACCCGATCATAATATTTAGATAGGTCCACTTTAAAAACACCAATAGGTAGATGCTTTAATTTCACAGAGTGAACAACTTCTTGTGAAATGCCAATGGAATCATGTATCTAGCGGCCCTCAAGAAAAGCAAATTGTTCAACAGATATTGCCCTTGATAGTAAGACTCTAATAATGTTTTCTATAATCTTAGTTGTCAATTTATAGATGCAGTTATAGAGTGATATCGGTCTAAAGTGCTCCATAGAAATCAATTTGTCCAATTTGGGAATAAATCCAATAAAGGTGGCATTGTATGCAGCTAATATTCTTCTTCTTACCCTAGATCCTTCAATCACAGTGAGAAGGTCCATGAAGCTAGAAAAAAACTCCATAGGAAACCCATCAGGTCCAGGGGTTTTATCACTCTACATATCCTTCTGATCCAGGAGGATATCCCAAGATGCCCAAAAATAAAAGTCCGCAAATGCTAAACAGCTGGAGTGTACTACTGACATGGCGTCTCCAGGAAGTGCCATGTGGTAGGTGACTTAGTAGATGATTTGGCATTACAATTACGTGGACCTATTGTAGTGTGACACATGGCAGGGTATTTACACAGTTGACAAGAATGTGGACCGATTGGAGGGAGCCACATGGCATTCCAATTGGCCACCATGTGGGTGTGTTCACCAAAAACTATGGCAAGCAGGGGGATCAAACCCCTGACCTCCCATGGACCTATTATATTATGACACATGCCAAGGGATTTACACAGTTGGCAAGAATGTGGACCAATTGGAGGGAGCCACATGGCATTCCAATTGGCCACCATGTGGGTGTGTTCACCAAAAAATATGGCAAGCAGGGGGATCAAACCCATGAACTCCCTACAACTCCAACGACCTATAATCCCACGCCCTACCAATGTGTCACTATTGTTGCTTATTATGTATAGTGGGAAAAAAATTATTTAAAGTTAAAGGGGCGATAGTTTTGGAAAAAGGGTGGGACAAGGGCTTAGCCCTCGGTCCTGACCCCGTTATATATATTATATATGTATTCACATAATCTACAGTGGATCATAACCAAAGTTCGACAGGAGTTGTAGGGTTTGACCTCGGGACCTCTGGTCTATTATCCCAAAAATTTGCCAATAGGCCAATGCCCTGCGAGTTGAGCTTTATCCATAAAATATATTTAAATTTTGAATTCAATAACCCCCAAAAGGGTGCACCCACGTGACCCTTCTAACTGTCGTTGCCAAACTATTTAAAACGTAGTTCAGAGCTTGGCCCAGACACAAAGCGAGCACAAATACCGAGACAACAAGGTATAGGCACAGATCCCGAGGTAGGATTACATACAGTTCATACATCGCAAGGAGGCTTTGCCTTGAATTGCATGCCAAGAGAGGTCCCAAGCAAAGTATAAGGTGTGTATGCTCAAATTTCATGATTTTACAAGACGGACGCAATGGCACAGTTTGTTTTTGCAGCAGACCATCAGAATTTTAGAGTGTCCTCGCCATTAATGTGATTTGCAGCACTTGAATAAATTAATAGAAATGTTTTCACTGGAAGGGGCCCAGAAACGTATTCCTTTATAGAAAAACTCTGTTATCAGCTGTTGTCTCAGATTATGGTTTGCATCTTTATTATTTGAATTCTTAATACTTATGTGTTTTATTGAAGATTACCATGTTAAAGCCCTTTTTCAAGATTTAACTGATGAAGCATTCACACATAATTCATGGTTAATTAAAGATCCTGCAAATTCAGATCATGTTTGATATCGGAGCCTACTAATAAAAGAATTGGGAGTGTGAATGATTACTAGGGCAAAGCTTAAAGCAGGTGAAGGAGAGATTGTGCCTTTCGATCAAGAGATTGGACGTGCAACTCGAAGGAAGAAAATGGCAGATGAAGATGCTCGTTCAGAGCATGATAAGGTTTTCCATAAATCTTTTTACCGGATGTCATAAATGGTAGAGAATCTGTTTGCAGATTATCAAGAGAGATTAAAAACGAAGGGAAAGAAGAATGCAAACACAGAGGATAATGCTTCAGTGAATCAAGGGTGTGGAGGAGGCCCTTATGAACCTTCATCTCCGTCTTCAAGTTCAAGCTCAAGTTCAAGCTCAAGTTCTAGTTCTTCTTATTCTTCTCATTCTCATCATTCTAAAGATCATCATAACAATGGTGTTGATATGTCATTTTTAAATATTGATGTAAAATTTTATTTACCCATGTTTGACGAAGAACTTAACGCTGAAAAATGGGATAAATGGATTAGACAAATCAAAGTGTATTGCAGGAACCAGAAACTTGTAGGTGATGAAGAAACAATCTAGTTGGCCACACTCCATCTTGGTGGCACTGCTCTCATTTGGTGGGAGATCAAAACTCACTAGGATATTCTTACCAAAGTTAAAGTTATTTCCTCATGGTATGAGCTTACTGCAGCGTTGAAAAAACAATTTTATCTGTTGGGTTATATGGAACGGGCTATGATGAATTGGCATAATTTTAGATAAGGTAAGGGTCGGAATGTGCAAGAATACACACAAGAGTTTATAAAGAGGGACTTAGTGTTGGGTATACCTCTTAATAATCAAGAGACACTTCTTAAATTCATAGGAGGAATGCATAGTTACTTAAGACATACAATTCTTATGTTCAATCCAACTAAACTAGATGAAGTGTGTGTTCAAGCCACCCATATCAAATCTAAAGGGAAGAACACTTCTGATAACTTTTCCAAGAAGCCTTTCAAACCAGGTGGAAACAAGTTCAAAGGTAAATGGAAAGGTAATCACATAGCTGCCATGAAGAAAGGAGGAGATAATCCCTCATGCATGCATTGTCAGAAAAAGGGTCATGATGTATACAAATGTTGGAAGCTTCATCCGGAGCTTAAGGCATAAAAGTTTCGGAACAAAAAAGAAGATAAAAATACTATCACCACTCTTCAGCATGATTTGGAATGATAGTCTAGAGATGAGACCAAAATTACATCCATAGGCTTACAAGGTAAATCTACTTCTAATTATGTTTCAAAAGTTGAACATGTTCATGATGAAAAGAAGAGGAGTAAGTTATTTCACATAAGGGTGATTTCTAAGCATACTAAAATTGATACTCTATTTTATAGTAGATCACAAGCTAACTTAATTTTAGAAGATATAGTTAAAAAGCTCAGTTTGGAAACCAAGTCACACCCCAAACCATATCCACTTGGATGGGTTTGTGAAAATGCACAGCTATAAGTTACAAGGCAATGTCGACTCAGGTTTGCAATAAATTTTGGATTTCTGGATGAAGTTGATTTGGATGCAGTCCTATTGGATATGTTTGGTATTGTATTAGGTATCCCTTATCTTTATGGTAGGAAAGCAATATTTTACAGAGAAGAGAACAAGTACCAGCTTATCAAGGATGGTGTTCAGTACATTGTTCGAGCTCACTGTTTGAAAACTAATCTATATTTGGTTTTTGCAAGCCAAATGAAGATATTAATGAATGTTAGTAAAAGTTGTGTTCTCGTGATTATTAAAGCTAAAGAAGTTGATAAGACTAATGTGACAAATAAAATAATATATAAACATATCAATAAACAAATAATTAAATAATAAAAGAAAAGTAATAACAAATATTAAATAAATTTGATATGTAATTAATCGAATAGATAGAGATGTACCTTTCCATTGAAAAGGCACATAAGACCATATTTAAATGGTCCATCAAATTTTAACGTAATAATATCTCATCAATATATATTCAATATTAGTTTATTCTTTCCAAATGGAGTTATTTTCTATTGGTTGACTATTCACCTGAATAGTATTATTGTGACTCGGACACGACCACAACATGAGAATATCCGGATACGGATATTACATTGGTATCAGAGCCCCTTCTTGGGCTTGATTCTGGCCCTTGGCCACAAACCATTCTCAGAGCTTCTCTGATTAGGAATCTTTGATCCACATTATCTTTTGGCCATCATTTTTGGGTTTCCCAAAAATCTAGGACCTTGTCCAAAAGTAGGCTTTTGGCACAAAGAAGATTCAATCACAACGTTGAAGCAAATCAAGTTAATAAAAAAAAAAATATTTCGATGCAAAATTCAAAGACAACCGTAAATCAAGGAATCCAAGAATACGAGAAGGGAAATGAAAAAAGAAGAGAAAATAAGTAATTATTTCCATTGCAAACAAAAAGAAGAGAACAAGAAGTAAGAAAAACAAATTACAAAGAAGAAGTGGGAAAAAAGAATTATCCGCAAGATAAAGAAAAGAAATAGAGTAAAAAAAAGGGTTAAAGAATAGCATTCATAAAACCACACATGGTTTTACTTAGTATATTAAAATTATAAACAAAATTTATAAGGTATATACAAAGAAAGATGCAATCTTCATCACTAATGCTTTGAGGACAAAGCATTCTGAAGAGGAAGGCCATGTAACAAATAAAATAATATATAAACATATCAATAAACAAATAATAAAATAAAAGTAATTAAACAAATATTAAATAAAATTGATATGTAATTAATCGAATAGATAGAGACATACATATCCATTGAAAAGGCGCATAAGACCATATTTAAATGGTCAATCAAACTGTAATGTAATAATCTCTCATCAATATATATTTAATATTATTTATTCTTTCCAAATGAAGTTATTTTGTATTGGTTGACTATTCACTTGAATAGTCTTATTGTGATTCAGACACAATCACAACATGAGAATATCTGGATACAGATATTACAACTGATGCTTTTAAAGGTTGTGATCCTAAACTTAAAAATGAATTCGTTAAAGTTGTTGGTAAGTATGATGCAGTATTCCAGGAACCTAAAGGATTGCCTCCTAAAAGGGAAATGCAACGTGAGATCCATTTGCAACAAGATGCTCATATTTTGAACATTGGTATGTATCAATATCCGGTGATCAAAAATGACGAAATCAAGAAGCATGTTCAAGAGTTTCTCGAAAGAGGGGACATTCGACCAATTTCCTCTCCATGTGGTTCAACAATTGTTTTGGTACCAAAGAAACATGGTACATGGCGGATGCGCGTGGACTACAAAACTTTGAACAAAATCATGGTAAAGAATCGATATCCTCTTCCACATATTGATGGCCTTTTGGATAAGTTAAAGAATGCAATTTATTTCACCAAGTTAGACTTAAGAAGTGGTTATCATCATATCAGAATCCATGAAAATGATATTTGGAAAAATTCCTTCAAAACTAAACAGGGTTTGTATGAATAGTTGGTTATGCCTTTTGGGATTTGTAATGCTCCCGCAACCTTCATGCGGGTTATGAATGATGTATTTAGGCCATTTATTTATGAATTTGTAATAGTCTACTTAGATGACATCCTCATATCCAGTTGAACTTGGGAGGATCATGTCAAGCATGTTAAGCAAGTCCTAGATGTTTTAGCAAAGGAGAAATTGTATTTGAAGATGTCCAAATGTGAGTTTGGAAAGACATCTTTGGTTTATTTAGGCCATATTGTAGGGGGTGGTGAATTGAGGATTGATCCCTCTAAAGTTGAGTTCATTCAAAATTGGCCCAAGCCTACTAATTTAACAGAAGTTAGAAGCTCCAGGGGCAGCCTAATAATGGCAGAAGTTTATTGCTAACTTCTCATATATTGCTTCTCATTTACATGCTTTAAAAAGTGTGAAACAAGTCTTTTAGTGGGGAGGATTGAAGAGTAGAAAGCCTTTGACACTTTGAAGGAAAAGATCAGCACAACTCCAGTACTTGCATTGACATATTTACAACATCCTTTCGAGATTGGAACCGATGCTAGTAGTTATGCCATGGGGGAAATCTTAATGCAACATAAGAAACCAATATGCTATCAATCCGAAATATTCTCTAAAGCAGTATCTAACTATCCCAAATATGATAAAGAGTTGTATGCATTAGTACAAAGTGTGAAGAAGTGGAAAAATTATCTAATGGGTAAAGAAACAATCATACATACTGATCATCAACCATTACAATATCTTCAATCACAAACTAAGCTACAACAATCAAGAAATTTTGGATGGATTTGATTCCTACGGCAATTTCACTTAGTCATTAAATATAAAAAGGGAATTCATAATAAATTAGCATACATGTTATCAATACCTCCAATCAATGCATCTGTTATCATGCAAAATAGACCATTGGCTCATGAAAGTTACATTGAACAACATTCTCAGGATGAATATTTCAAAGATGTTTAAGAATCTTTAATGCATGGAACACAAAATGAAGAATTGGACTATCATGTTCATGACAAGTTATTGTATCATCTTGGAAAATTTTGAATTCCATGGAGTGAAAGATTTCATGTAATTAGAGAAGCTCATACTTGTCTTATATCTTGTCACTTTGGTGTCGGAAAGGCAGTAGCACAGCTTCAAAGATATTTTTATTGGCCTCAGATGAATGAAACTATGTCCAAATATGTAAAGAGATGTGTTATGTGTACTACAAGTAAGCCAAGTAACAGAAAATTGGGCTTGAACACTCCACTCCATGTACCTTCTTGTCCATGGGAAAGTGTGTCTATGGATTTTGTGGGAGGGTTGCCTATGTCTAGGAAAGGTCATGATTACTTGTATGTGTTTGTGGATAGGTTCAGTAAAATGTGCATCTTAATGCCTTGTAAAAATCAAGTCACGGAATAGTTGACTGCCTAGTTATTCTTCAAAAGTGTGTGGGTTCATTTTGGGTTACCCACTTCTATTGTATAAGATCAGGACTCCTGCTTCCTTAGGAATTTTTGGTCAACTTTGTGGGGAGTACTTATGGACACTAAGTTGAAGAAGAGCATTGTTTTTAATCCACAAACTGGTGGTCGGACTGAAGTAATCAACCGCACAATGGTACATCTACTTCGAGGTTATTGTTCTAAGCATATTAAGATTTGGGATGAGCAGTTGCATTATGTATAGCATGTCTACAACCATGCCATTCACTCTTCTACACAGAGGTCTCCATTTGAGACATGTTTTGGATACTGTCCAAAGTATCCTTTAGACTTTGTTTATGGTAAATATTATGCATAATATGGACAAGTTTATGCGCAAGGCCTTGAAGTTCATCTAGCAGATCCAGTTGGTAAACCATGCAGTACATGAACAATTGGAAAAGAGACAAGCCAAGTACAAGACACGACATGACAAGCACCAAGTGGATCATCATTTCCAAGTTAGTGATCAAGTTTGGCTTCACATCAGCAAATATCAACTTAAAGGTGAGGGAAAAAATCTTAAACCACTCAGATATGGACCCTTCACAATTTTGGACAAAGTTGGTAACAATGATTTTCGGTTAGATTTGCCTCCATACATGTAGATGTATTCTATTGTGAATGTGGAAAAAATGAAATTGTATGAACCTCCAATTATCAATGATCAAGAGGAGATTGTTTACGTTCCTTCTGTAAATGATTTTTCACCTGAGTATCTTGATGAGTTGCAGGAAGACATCATTCTTGATAAAAGAATAAGGACTTCACGAAGAGGAGATGTGGAATATCTTCTTGTGGGTTCGAAAGGAATGCATCCAAGAAAATCATGATGGATAGATACCGGAAAGGTGAGGGAGTTGTACCCTCACCTATTTGTTGAATAATTTTAGGCTTTTGGTGGTCCAAAAGCTTCCAGTGGGGAGGTTTGATCCAGGAGGATCTCCTAAGATAACCAAAAATTAAAGTTTGCAATCTCTAAACAGAAGCACATCGTTGCGTGGGGATCGCTAAGATATTTTCGGCGATGCTTATTTCATCCAAAATGGAATCTAGATGTGGAAGATATCGCATTCTGAAATTTCAGTAAGATGGGTAAAATGGAAAAAAGGGGGTGCCACATGGCACCACTGAAAGGGTGACACATGGCTTGTATAGGTGGATTGTACTGTTGAATTGGTAGCTCCAAGATGCGCCACATGATAGATGACTTGGAAGATGAGTTGGAATTACAGCGACGTGGACCTATCTTATTGTGACACATGGCAATGGATTTACACAGTTGAAAGGAACGTGGACCAATCAGATGCCACCATGCGGCGTTCTGATTGGACACAATGTGGGTGTGTTCACCAAAAAATATGGCGGGCAAGGGGATTGAACCCCTGACCTCCCGCCAACTCCAACATCCTACAATCTCATGCCCTACCAAAATGCCATTATTGTTGCTTACTATGTATAGTGGGAAAACTTTCATTTAAAGTTAAAGGGGTAGCAGTTTTGGAAAAAAGACAGATCGAGGGATTAGCCCTTGGTCCCAACCTCTTTATATATATTATATATGTATTCACATAACCTACGACGGATCATAACCAAATTCTAATGGGGGATCCACTATATATTATATATAGTATATAATCCCAACAAAACTGGAGTCGTGGGGTTTGACCCCGAGACCTCGGGTCCATTATCCCAACAACTTACCAATAGGAAAACGCCTTGCGCGTTGAGCCTTATCCATAAAATATATTTAAATTTTGAATGAGGGGTTTGACCCCCCAAAAGGGTGTTCCCACGTAGCCCTTCTAACTATTGTTAACAAACTATTTAAAACGTGGTTCATAGATCTTCCTAGACACTGAGCAGGCATGAATACCGAGATAGTAAGGTACATGCACAAATACCGAGGTATGATTCAGTACAATGCAAGGAGGCTTTGTGTTGAACTGTGTGCCAGGGGAGGTCCTTGGCAAAGTATAAGGTGTTTATACTCAAGTTTCACGATTTTTTGAGATGCGAGCAATGGTGTGGTTTGTTTTTGCAGTAGACCTTCAAAATTTCAGAGTGTCCTCAGCATTGATGTAATTTGCAACATTTGAGTAAATTAATAGAAATGGTATCACTGGAAGGGTCCTGAAGACGTATTCCTTTATGGATGAACTCCGTCATCAGCTGTTGTCTCATATTATGGTTTGCATCTTTATTATTTGCATTATTTATACTATGTGTTGTATTTAAAATTTCCATTTTAAAGCCCTTTTTCAAGATTTAAGTAATGAAGCATTCACACATAATTCATGGTTAAATAAATATCCTACAAAATCATATGCACCGGCCTTTTAAGAACATATTTCTTGGAGGGATTCCTTGGCCCTCTATAATTGAGGGCCATAATAAGCATTAAGTAACATATGGCTTGGGAATGATTTCTCTAAGGTTCCCATTCAACATCCTTTGCCTTCCAGTCCTAACTTCCTATGTTGAAATATCCCTAGCAGATACCATGATGGATCTGTGCCCCCTCAACCTAGAAGAGGCCTTCTTAGGGGTCTAAAACAGTCCCTTCCTAAATCCAATACTCAAAACATATTTATGTTGATATTTTATGTAGCTTCGGAAGATATTATTATTGAAAGTAATTTGGAAACCTATGTATGAGATATTCTTATGTCGGCCCAAAATATTCTAGAAAGTTCTAGAAAGGAAACCCTTGGAAAGTTCTAGAAAGGAAACACCCCCAAAAAGTTCTAGAAAGGAAATCCCCCAGAAAGTTCTAGAAAGGAAATCCCCCAGAAAGTTCTAGAAAGCCCCGGAAAGCATGGAAATAGAAAATGAAGGTATAAATAAGGACACCCTCCTCATTTGCACATCAAGCAAGTTCGCATCAATTCAGTGAGACAAGTGCGCAAGAGAGAGAAGCAACAGTTGGGGGAAGACTAATATCTTGGGTTTTATCTTATCTTTGTATCTGGGGTATATTTCTATGAGAGAGATTTAGCTCTTCATTGTATTGACATTGTACTTTGTTGATGAATCTATACTGAAGAATTTTTGCTTGGTTTTCTTATGCAAGAAGGTCAAGATAAATATTTGTGTATGATGTGAATGTCTTTCTTTCAGTGATCCTTATGCATGCAGTTATTATGATATGAATGAACTCCTTTATGATGATGTAGTCCTTTATGGATGAACTCCGTCATCAGCTGTTGTCTTGGATTATGGTTTGCATATTTATTATTTGCATTCTTTATGCTTATGTTTTTTATTGAAAATTTCCATTTTAAATCCTTTTTTCAAGAGTTAATTGATGAATCATTCACACATAATTCATGGTTAATTAAATATCCTACAAATTCATATCACCTACATTGCCTCAATAATCTCTTCTAAAGAGACGGGCACATTAATAGAAAGCTTATGTTCTTCATTGACCATAGATGGATAATGAATAATCAAATTCATCATAGATTCAATAGAGGCTCGCTCATCTTCTTTATATAGATTATTGAAATGAGACACTCATGCATTGGCCAGTCCTTGAAACTAGTAATCGATCTGCCTCTCTAATATTCCAAATTCCACAGAGAGTTTGTGTTAATCCGGTGTCTATAGTGGTTATGGAAATATTTGGAGTTGTCATCCCCACTTTTTAGCTAGATAAATCTACTTTTCAACCAAATAGCTTCCTCCTCTTCAAGTAACGAATTTCTTTTTCTAGCTTCGAGTGCCCCTATGTCTCTTTTTTGCTCAATGGATATAAATCCTTTAGGAAAACCCCCATGAAAAAATTTTGGTCGGTCTTCAACAGTACACATCTCTAAATCCCAACACCTCCTTCTCTTTAATGCATAGGTGACAATCATAGATTTGATCAAAGATTGTTTAAGAATTGAACAACAGCAGATAGAGTGTTATGTGCATCATATAGTCCCCATGCTGACTTAACCCTCTGTAGATAATCTTCATCTTCAAGCCAGGAGGCATTAAATTTGAAGGGACAAGGCGGTTTATTTTTTTCCCCTTTCAACTCCATAAAGATGGGGAAGTGATCTGAATCAACCCCTTCGCCCATCCATTTTTTGATAACTGGAATCGAATGAAGAACACCCACACTAATCAAAAAATGGTCTAACCTCTTAGCAATCTTATTTGCACCCAGTCTCATATTTCTCCATGTGGGTCATAGAGAAACAGGAGGGAGGTAAAAAATATTATCCTCCTCAATCTTCTTCACCAAAAAATATGCTAGAGGATCTTTGTGATCATTAGTTCCCTAGGTCTCGAATTCACCCAGAGAAAAATTCAGGCCCCCACCCATAATAAACTTGTCCACATTTTGAGTACCTAAAGTAAATAATCTCTCCCAATAATCATGTCTATGATAATTCGGACCATATATGTTAAGCAAGGTAAAAGGCCATCCAAACTCTCGAGAGAAGAAGAAATTACCTCGACCTGAACACACGGTCCAAATGTTAGTATACAATAAAGAGTTGGTCTACCATCTAGTGGTTAGTCCACCAGATCTACCAACAACATCCAAACATGAAAAATCGCATCCCGAAAGCAGGGACTTCAAGTCTTGTAAAATATAATCACCATTAACCAGAGTTTCCTGTAACATAATCACATCAGGATGATGTAAATGCACCATCCTTTTAAGAGAATATTTCTTGGAGGGATGCCATGGCCCTCTACAATTGAGGGCCATAATAAACACTAAGTAAAATGTGGCATGGGAATGCTTTCTCTAAGGTTCCCATTCAACATCCTTTTCCTTCCAGTACTAACTTCTTGTTATGAAATATCCGGGCTAGCAGATGCCATGATGGAGTTGTGCCCCCTCAACCTATAAGAGGTCTTCTTAGCGGTCTAAAACAGTCCCTTCCTAAATCCAAAACCCAAAATAGATTTATGTTTATATTTTATGTAGATTCATAACATATTCTTATGTTGGCCTAGATGATTCCAGAAAGTTCTAGAAAGGAAACCCCCCAAAAAGTTCTAGAAAGGAAACCCCGGGAAATTTCTAAAAAGGAAACACCCCCATAAAGTTCTAGAAAGGAAACCCCCCATAAAGATCTAGAAAGCCCTGGAAAGCATGGAAATAGAAAATAAAGGTATAAATAAGGACACCCTCCTCATTTGCACATGAAGCAAGTTCGTATCAAGTCAGTGAAACAAGTGCGCAAGAGATAGAAGCAATAGTTGGAGGAAGACTAATATCTTGGGTTTTATCTTATCTATGTATCTAGGGCATCTTTCTATGAGAGAGATTTAGCTCGTCATTGTATTGAAATTGTACTTTGTTGATGAATCTATACTGAAGAAGTTATGTTGGGTTTTCTTCCCCAAGAGGTTTTCCCAGGATAAATATGTGTATGTTGTGAATGTCTTTCTTTCAGTGATCCTTATGCATGAAGTTATTATGATATGATATAAATTGAATTAAAATCTAAATAATTCTTAATAACATAACTTCTTAAGTAAAATCTCATCATGGTATTAAATCAGTGTTGAAATAAGTCATTGCAACAACTGCAATTGCAGAAAGTTGGAAACTAGGGATTCCATTTTTTGCTTGTTCTATCCATGGATCTGACTGAAAAGAAGGTTTACTCAACTTGCCTTGATCAAATTCTCCATATTCAAAGTTTGAAAAAAATTAGTGTTTCCTCATAAAACCTGGCTGGATATTAAGCAGTTTTTAGGTTGACATTGGAGATGATTTTGGCTTGTCGAGATCACCTTGGCATAGCGCATTGACTGTTAAGTCCAAATTCCATTTCTGAAAACTTTCATCTTTGTCATATTTTTAAGCTTGGACAAAATGACGAACAACACCAAGCTTGATGAGAAGCTTGAATAGGTTGATAACTTCCGAGCATGGAAGTATAGGGTGCTTCTCATTCTATAAGAGAATGATTTGGAAAAATATGTTGAAGAAGAGATTCATGAGCCAGAGGGATATGAAGCTAAGGCAAGGCACAAGAATAACATGATTAGGGAAAAGCGAATCATGGAAGATTCTATCAAGGATCACTTGATCCCTCATGTCTCATCATTGAAGACTCCAAATAAAATGTTTGATGCCTTGTCCTGGTTGTTTGAAGGCAAGAATATCAACCGAAAGATGACATTGAGGACATAGCTCAAGAATGTGAAAATGCAGAATGTAGAAACCATTCCATCCTACTTCACAAGGGCATCTCAAATCAAAGAACAGCTTGAAGCCATTGGAGAAACAGTTGATGAAGCTGATGTTAGACACAATGGCTCACTGAGAGGGGTGGTGATCCAGTGAGCATACACTTATACAAATTTTCAACTTCTTCAAACTTTAAATCTTAAAAGATTATTTCTCATTCACATCAATATCATATTCATCATGGAACTATCAAATTGAACATATCAACATCAACACATTGCACAAGATGTAGTTTTGTAAACTTTATATAAATGGAGACTTCAATCTCCAATATGGGATACAACCCATAAGGCGGCACCACCCCCCAAATGGTTCAGTTAGCTATAACTAACTAGGATGCTACAACACCCCAAACAAGCTAGTATATCATACTTTTTGTAAGTTACATACATTTACAAACAAGAAACCCTTGTTTGTTCTCCAATCACTGAGATACATCAATACATCATCATAGTGTAGTTCACAATTGATTCATCTTCGTATCAACATTAAGCATGTAAGCACATCTTCATTATGTACCCAGCAAATGTATCAACGTATTATCCGCATGTCATAATGTTGTCCTATCTCGACTCTGTCCATACTGTCCAAAGGCACACCTTATCGATTCATAGCCAGCATCTTCTAAATCATTATTCTATCCAAGCATATTTCCATGTAAGCACATCTTCATTTCGTTTTCTAGCTTATCTTTCACAGTTCTCTCTACATCACCAGCATGTTCACAAACTCAGCATATCATGATACTATCCATGTCATTACATTCTTCACATTAGGATGTCTCTAATGTTACCCAAAACATATCCACTGTCTATGTCAGACTGCTACCCAGAAAATCATATCTTCATCATGTTGTTGACAAGTATGACCCAGAAAAATCAAAGATATAAAAATGACTTCAACATTCTGTCCATGCTGCTCCACTGCAATCCACCGAGATGTCCTGAACCTTTGAATTGTCTCCACTGCTCCACCGAAATTCGCTACTCACCTACTTTTCAAAACAACAAAATGGTCTTTGTTTATAGACTTGATTTGTCCACAATAGAAGGAGGCCGAGTTGTCTCTTATAATTTGTAAATGATATTTTATTATATCAATTAAATCTTTCAATTGAGACGACTTGTTCATTTTTATTTCCACATCAATACATATAAATATGTTTGCCATCTCATTGTGGGTTCATATTCTATGACATGGTTTTCATGCCCATATGGCTTCCAAATTAACCATCAAGCATGCCCATAGTTGGCTTCAATGTTATGCTCACATAGACTTTCTCTCATGCCCGCGGGGGCCATTTTAACCCTCCAAAAAGTGCCCGCGGGCCCTCACAAAGGTGCCTGCAATGTTCCATAAGGGATGTCCGCAGGTCCTCATTAGTGGCAACAACAAGCCCTTCCTCATGCCCGCAACTCACACCAGGATGCCCGCATCTGCCAATAAAACCTTAAAGAGATGCCTGCATATTCCTCATGAGACATGACCGCAAGCTCATGCTTGCTTGGAATATGTCTTCTCCATTCATGTTTTCCATGTCCTCGTCATTTCACCATCTCCTTGTCATATTTGCGCCATCATCTTTGTCTAGGGTATTTGGACCAACTCCAAATGACCACAGAATGGGTCATTTGGCTCATTAGGTGTGCTAATGGATACAATGCCCATTACCTTGTCCACCAAATCAAACTTTGCTGCCATGTTCTTATACCATGTGTTCTTCAAGTCATCCACAATGCCAACTCACCATCACACACTTGCTTTGGCTTCATGTCCTTCTTGGCCACACTTTGACCTTTGTCATTAATGGTGTGTCATCAATGACAATCCTATTCAACAAACTCCCCCTTTGTCATTGATGGCAACCAACCAAACTTTCTCTCCCCCTTTGACATTAATGACAAAGGGTCAATCAGCCATTAAAGGATTCATAATACCCAAAAACAATGTATTTATGAATCATCCATCACTTGCCATCTACAAATGTTTCACAAGTATATGTATATACTCTCCTTGAAGAATTCTCCAATTTGTCTATTTCAGTAATAACAGGCCGAGATGAACTTTTCTCTTCAAATCTGGTACAATATTTGTTGTTGTATTTCATACCAAGTTGCTCCCCCTGAGCTTATGTCCTTGAACTTCATATAAATCTTTCAACTATACTCCCCCTTGCAAGGTGACTACTTTGTTTACTGATTTGTCTGCTCTTCCTAATACTGTCCTTCAAACCTGTCTTTCAGTCTTCAAGCTGCTATGTCACTAAAGTTCTTATCTTAAGCTTCATTGTATTTTCTGTAGACATGCTTCTATGTCTTCAGACAAAAAAATTGAATGCTATCATCAACTGTCATCTAGCCAATTCATAAAATATAAGCATGCATCAATGACAACTTGTCACATCACTTGATTTCTTCAATAGGTTTCTCGCTCCTCCTATAGTTATGCCACTTCTTTGGATCACCTCACATGGTTCAGAATTCATCCCATTTCTCAATTTGTTATCAAAAAAAATTTCTTTCAATAGTATTCAAAAAGGTATTTCAACAATGTTTTTCATAACATTCCCAAGATATTGCTTCTTCAAATGATCTGCTATGTTCTTCATGGTGCACATCAAAATGATGTCTTCACTTCATTGCTAAGTGTCTCTTCTTTGTCATGGTCAATTCTTGCTGTAGGATTTTACTTCTGAGGTCTTCTTCTTTCAGTGTCCTTGGCTTCCAATAACATAGATTGTCATTATCATCAAACTCCTTTTTCTTTTAATTCTTACTTCTTCTCACCAAGCTTTAACTAATCACTTCAAGATTCGAATCTTGAGTTTGGACCACTGAGATAAGCCTTCGAGATGCTCCAGCATACATACTTCTGATTTACCAAACTTCATACCAATTGTTAATGTCTACAATTCGATCCAAATTCCATGGACTCAAGGAGTGCTTAAAATATTTAAAAGACGTGAAGCATGGCTTGCCATAAGGAAGCCATCCTATGAGCTTTGATCACCTTCATTTAGTAAAGCATTTCTCTTAATCCAGACTTGAGAATCACTTTCACCTTCAGAATTTGTCCTTTTGTCTTCCACTCTTTTTGTGTTATTCTTTTTCCAATATTCATTTGCTTTCTTTGATGATGGGTATGAGAAACTTCTCATGGATTGTCTACCAACACCAACTTTATCCCCTTTTGATGTGAGGAACTTGTCTCTTTCTCCTGTCATATGCTTAGTGCAGTGGTTATCAATATACCATTTATTCTCCTTTTTATGAGCATAGAGGGCTAACCCACAAATATCATTTGTCATACTTTCTTCATTAACAATTTCAAGTCTACAATTGTCAGATGTGTGACCAAAATTTTTGCACTTGGTGCATTCTAACTCTTCAGACAGTACGGAGAAGGAATTGTTGTTTTGTGAGTAAGTCTTCTCGAAATGATGTCTTCTGGGGGGGTTTGTAAAACTCCTCTTGGGTGCCCTACAATCAATGGCCTTTTTTCCGAACTTATAACAATTATAGCAATGCCCAAAAAAGAAATTTTGATACTTGGAAAACATTGGTCTTCTTAAACCCTGAAGGGAGAAATTAGTTGCAGCTAACTTTGGCTTATCTTCCTAGCTCATGTTGATTTGATGGTCATCTGGTTTGTTTAGGTAGATTAATTCCTTTTGTAACTTTCCACATTCCTTTTCCCTTAGAGATAACTGTCTCTGTGCCTCAGTCAGAGGTTCTCGAATCTTCTAAATACTAACCTTAAGTTGAGTGACAACCTTATTTATTGCCAGGAATTCCTGATTCAGTGAGCATTCTGCTACATGATCCTTCTCTATTGATGTGTATTCAATTTCACTTTCGTCATCAACATCTTTCTGTTGAAATAGTAAGTTTGATTTCTTAAGTTTCTCCTTGAGAGATTTGATTCCCTCTTCTTTTCTTTGCAATACCAAACTTAGTCTTTTTTTCAATTGATTTTTTGCAATCTGATGATCTTGTTCTTGCTTCTCATTCACATTCTTAATATTCTAAATTTCTTCCAAGGTTGCAACCACTTCTGCTTCAAGGTCTACAACTCCTTCTTCTAATTCAGGTTGATCCTTGTTGTTTTCTTGAGCTAAAAACAGAATCTCATTCCTGTCATGCTCGGAAAATTCTTCCTCTTCCTCTTCAAAATCTGAGACATCTTCCTCTTCTGTTTTGGTAAACATAGTCTGCATGTCTGCTCCTTTTTTAATATTGCAGTTCCATTTTGAATTTTTTCATCTTTGAAGTTTGTTGAGGGGACACTTGACAGCAAAATGTCCAATATTACCACTGTTAAAACATTTCAATGGAAGCTTCCCTATGTATCTTCCAGTTCCTCTTTGAAGCTTATTAACAACATTTGCCATCTCTTCATCATATAATTTAGAATCTGGTAGACCAGTTTCATGAAATTGATCTTTGTTTTTGGATTCCTTGAATACTGCTTCATTCTACTTAGGTTCTTGAATTCTCATTTCAAATGCTATTAGAATTCCCTAAAGCTCTTCAAATTTCAATTCATCCAATTTTTCCCTGGCTTCAATGGAAGATACTTTGGGATTGTGTTTGGATGTCAAGGTTCTGAGGACCTTTTGAACTACTAACTTTGGTTCCATTATTTCACCAAGGCCTCTCATGGTGTTCACAGCTTCTTCTATCCTCTGAAAGTAGGTTGCTACATCTTCTTCTTCTGTCATTTTTAGGCTTTCAAATTTACTTATGTAAGTCTGGAGCTTAGCTTGTTGAACTTTAGAGTGTCCTTGATAGATGGTGGCTAATTTTTCCCACATTTCCTTAGCCGTGGTACAGTTCATAACCTTGAAAAATTATGTCTTACTTAGCCCATCCAGAATGGAATTCATAGATTTATAATTGTTCTCACAGTCTTCTATTTCATCTTCAGAAGTAGGACCATTTGTTGGTTCCTTATATCCATCCTTTACAATTTTCCACACATTATACCCTAGAGAGATTAGATAAGAAGTCATCCTTTTGCTCCAGTAAATAGTTGCTTCCATCAAATATAGGAGCATCCCTGAACTTAACTCCACCCATTGTGTGTCCTTAAGGATGTTCTTCAAGTGGTCAAGATTTTGTGAAGAAACCTGCTCCGATACCAATTGTTAGACACAATGGCTCACTGAGAGGGGGGGTGAATCAGTGAGCATACACTTGTACAAAATTTCAACTTCTTCAAACTTTAAATCTTAAAACATTATTTCTCATTCACATTAATATCATATTCATCATGGAACTATCAACTTGAACATATCAACATCAACACATTGCACAAGATGTAGTTTTGTAAACTTTATATAAATGGAGACTTCAATCTCCAATATGGGCTACAACCATAAGGTGGCACCACCCACCAGAATGGTTCAGTCAGCTACAACTGACTGGGATGCTACAACACCCCCAACAAACTAGTATATCATACATTTTGTAAGTTACATACATTTACAAATAAGAAACCCTTGTTTGTTTTCCAATCACTGAGATACATCAGCACATCATCATAGTGCAGTTCACAATTACTTCATCTTCATATCAACATTAAGCATGTAAGCAAATCTTCATTCTGTACCCAGCAAATGTATCAACGTACTATCCACATGTCATATTGTTGTCTTATCTCGACTTTGTCCATACTGTCCAAAGGCACACCTTATCAATTCACATCCAACATCTTCTAAATTATTATTCTGTCCAAGCATCTTTCAATGTAATCACATCTTCATTTCATTTTCTAGCTTATCTTTCACAGTTCTATCTACGTCACCAGTATGTTCACAAACTCAGCATATCATGATATTATCCATGTCATTACATTCTTCACATGAGGCTGTCTCTAATGTTACCCAAAACATATCCACTATCCATCTCATACTGCTGCCCAGAAAATCATATCTTCATCATGTTGTTGACCAGTATGACCGAGAAAATTCAAAGATATAAAAATGACTTCAACATTCTGTCCATATTTCTCCACTGCATCCACCGAGCTGTCCTGATCTCTGAATTGTCTCCACTACTCCACCGAAATTCGCTATTCACCTACTTTTCAAAAAAATGAAATGGTCTTTGTTTATATACTTGATTTGTCCACAATAGAAGGAGGCCGACTTGTCTCTTATCATTTGTAAATGATATTTTATTATATCAATTAAATCTTTCAATTGAACCGACTTGTTCATTTTTATTTCCACATCAATACATATAAATATTTTTTCCATCTCATTGTGGGTTCATCTTCTATGACATGGTTTTCATGCCCATATGGCTTCCACATTAGCAATCAAGCATGCTCGTAGTTGGCTTCAATGTTATGTTCACATAGAATTTCTCTCATGCCCGCGGAGGCCATTTTAACCCTCCAAAAAGTGCCCGTAGGCCCTCACAAAGGTGCCCGCAATGTGCCATAAGGGATGCCCATAGGTATCCTCCTTAGTGGCAAAAACAAGTCCTTCGTGATGCCCACAGTTCACACCAGGATGCTCGCAGCTCACACCAGTATGCTCGCAACTACCAATAAAACCTTAAAGAGATGCCCGCATATGCCTCATGAGACATGCCCGCAAGCTCATGCTTGCTTGGAATATGTCTTCTCCATCCATGATGTCCATGTCCTCGCCATTTCACCATCTCCTTGTCATCTTTGCACCATCATATTTGTCTAGGGTATTTGGACCAACTCCAAATGACCACAGAATGGGTCATTTGGCTCATTAGGTGTGCCAATGGCTCCAATGCCCATTACCTTGTCCACCAAATCAACCTTTGCTACCATGTTCTTATGCCATGTGTTCTTCAAGTCATCCACAATGCCAACTCACCATCACACACTTGCTTTGGCTTCATATCCTTCTTGGCCACACTTTGACCTTTGTCATTAATGGTGTGTCATCAATGACAATCCTATTCAACAGTTGAGATAGTGATGACTACATTGAATGGTCTCCCAAGGTCTTGGGAATCATTTATTCAGGGGATTTGTTCCAGAAGGAAGCTAACAAAGTTCAACAGGCTATGGGAAGAGTGCACACAAGAAGAAGCTAGATTGGCAGTAAGAGAAGAAAAGTTGGGTGATGATGAAGATCAAGCACTAGAAACACATGCAAGAAAAGGGAAAAGCAAGAAAGAATCCCATTCCCGCAAAAAAGTTTTAGAAGACACAAAACGATTACTCAAAATACAAATGTTATAGCTCCTAGAAGATGGGACAAATTGCAAGAAATGTCCTCACATAAAATATCATATTAGAAAAGGAAATACTAAAATACATCATGTTCATGCCGCAGAAGATGATGAACCTGTTCATAAGAAAGCAAGAGAAGATGATTCAAGTGAAGAATATGTGTAAATATCAACTCTTACAGGGACAATAACTCATGGAATTGACACATGCCTTGTTGATAGTGGTGATTCTAAGCACATGAGTGATTACAAGAGTTCTCTCACAAATTTGGTCCAAAAGGATTCACCTCATAAGGTGAAACTCGGTGATGATTACCAGTATCCCATAAAAGGGGTAGGAGAAGCCTCCTACAAGTTGGATTCTGAAAATCCTATGAAGATGAAAGATGTATTGTATGTACCTAGTTTGAAGAAGAAACTCCTCTCCATATCGGCATTATAGGAACATGGATATAGAGTTGCTTTCGTTGATGTCCAAGTTCTCATGTGGCCAAAGGGAAAGACTATTGATGATGCTATCGTGATTGGTATTCAAGAGGGAGGCCTGTACAAGCTGAAGGGACATTGAGATCAAGCATTGGTACATAGCACTTGGAATCTGAGTGAGCTATGGCATAGAAGACTTGCTCACATACATTACAAAGCATTGTCGATCATAAGAAAGATGGTTATAGGTCTACCAGAGATTCAGGTGAATCATGATGGTATATGCAAAGGATGTGCACAAGGAAAGAACGTGAAGAGTTTGTTTCCAAGCAGTGATAGCAAAGCAAGAGGAATCTTGGACATAGTACATTCATAAGTGTATGGACCGATGTCATCAACATAACTTAGCGGGTATGTATATTATGTTTCATTTATTGATTATTACTCATGTAAAACTTGGATCTATTTCTTGAAAGCAAAAAGTGAAGTGTTCATCAAGTTCAAGGAATTCAAGGCCCTTGTAGAGAATCTCTTTGAAAAGAGGATAAAGAAATTAAGGTCATATAACGGAGGAGAGTTCACATCAGATGCATTCCAGACATTCTACATAGAAGTTGGGATTAAGAGGGAGATGTGCACTCTCTACAATCCTCAACAGAAAGGCGTGGCAGAAAGAAATAATCGAACGAATAATGAAAGCAGTGAAGACTATGATTCATGATCAAGATTTACCATTGCACCTATGGGAAGAGGTAACCAGAACCATTGTATATGTGCAGAATAGAACTGTTGGCAGGCGGTTTGATAAGGAAGAATCGCAACATCGTCGATGCTGCGACACGTCAAACGAATTCGCAGAAGGAAGAAGGCTTGAGTATTTTATATATTTTTTGAGTCGTCTGTACTGCAATAGGTGGGTTTTTGGGTCGTTGGACGATATGAGATGTAATTTTGAGCTAATTGTATTGCAGTAGGCGGGTTTTTGGGTCATTTGGACCGGGTTAGTTAGATTTTGGGTCTTTTGTCCAAGAGTCAGTTAGGAAGCTGTTAGTAAGTGGAAAAGCATTGTACAGGCAGAAAACTATATATAGAAAAGAAGTTGTAGGTCATGATATAGAGACATGAGAGAGCTTTGATATGCATTTGTGTGCGTATGTTGGGAGATCAAGAGATATTGCTGGAATCTGTGATCTGCAGAGGCATTGTATCGGGTTTTTGTAGTAATAATATGATGTGATGAAACTAATCTGTGCAATCCTGGTGTGTCTTTTGTCTTTTGATGGTAATGCAATGTCTCTTTGATAGTCGCTTACTATTATAATCTACTACAACAATGAAATGTTTCCATTAAATGATGATATGAGTACAATAATGTTGAAGTGAATGCATAGATTTATTGAATGCTGCAATAAGATTAAGTAGCAAATGCCACACACATCCTCCTTCATTCGGCGGAAACATGGTTCCGTCCACTCTCCCTTGATCGCCTCGGGTGAGACCTCATCTGCTCTGCAGGTGTTACTAGGAAGGGTAAAACCTGCCTGGGCCGGTGCTCAAGGAGATCGTGGTGGGTTGGTGTCGACAGTGATGGGAACCCCTGTCGACTGGGTTTGAGTCAACAAATGGTTCCATTTTCGAGACCATGTGTGAAGTGAAAGGCGGATATGTTGTGGCACCCGACGAAACCTGAGATCCAGGAATAGTTTGATCAAAAGCTACAAGAATTCGCTGAAGAAGAAAGTCGGAACACTCGACTGACAGTAGATCGGTGGGTGGATAGATATATTCATGATGGACCGCATGAATGGTTCTTCTGTGAATTCCTAGTCATTTTGTATGAGTGGTTGGTGAAGTTGACCTTCCAGAAGAGGAACTTCCAGGGTGGTGAACCAACGACATGGACCCCCGAGTTGATTCTGGAACTGCAGGAGGTTGATAATAAAGCATCGCAGGCCGTTGAAGTCTGGTTTGATAGCATCCTAGAGAGCTATATCACAGAATTCACGGCTGATGCTCAGAAATCCTATAGTGAAGCCAAAATATATTTTTTCTGCTAACCTCGGGGAAGGTTTCTACTGTTGCTTCAACTGTCGATTAAGATGCTTATTTGCGAAAAGGGTATATTGAAGATGCATCTTGATCAGTATACAGCCTGGTGGGTGGAGGCCGTGGGTACCGCGACAGTTGGGGGGCGGTACATGGAATGATAAAGGGTAGATGGGTGTAGGTCATGATGAGACTGTGAGTGAAGCCGAGGAAGAAAGTGGTCTTACGAGGGGAGGAGCGAGGTTTCGACGGGAAAAGAGGTAGAGGACAGGAGAAGGTCCTGCTGCGGTCGAATCGCAAGGCCGTGAAGGAAGACCACATGGGATGAAGCGACCTCACAGTCCTAACAAGGACAACCAGGATATGCCCAGGATAGAGGCAGGACCAAACCCCAGCACCAATGTACCCACACCTCCGCTCACTATCTCTCAGATAGCAAGAAATACCACAGAAGTTAATCGGTAGTAGTACAGTGAAAGGAGGAAGGAAGCCCAGAATGGCGGGTGATGATGCTATGTTACCGTTGTTCCACGGGAGTGGGACAAACAACCCAGAACAGTATTGATTTTTGTGTGAAGTAGTCTGGACCATAAAACAGATCACTAACGATGCCGCTAAGAAAGGACAGTTAGCAACAACTCTGCGAGGTCATGCATTAGATTGGTTTATGAAGTTTGTTCTAGTCCCTGCAGGAGCCCCCCAGAAGTCACTAGATGAGATCCAGGATGGAATGATTGCAGAATTTAGAAAGCCACACTCGGAGGCTCAGCATATTACGGAATTGAAAGAAATTAAGTAGTATCCCAATGAGACGGTGTGGGATTTCGACCAGCGATTCAAGACACTGATGGCAAGGGTTAGTTTCGATATGAGTGCCGTCCAACATAAAGAGTGGTTCATCGCAGCACTGCTACCACACATTCGGCTACCATTGACGCAACAAAACATCTCGACACCCCGTGAAGCTCTGGAGATTGCAATGCGATTAGAGGCGTCGCCGATTGGAGAAAATGTAGCCGAGATTTCGCAGATACAAACACAGCTCTCTAACTTGACTATACAGCTGCAAGATTTAAAGAAGGGCAAGGAATAGTGCGATGAAGTATGGTGTACACGATGTCGAGGAGAGGGAATACGAAGGACAATTGCCTGGATTTCCGCAATTATTTGTTTTCAGGAGCGCCAAATCTGTTGAATGGTGGTAGCATGCTGTGGTGTCACGTCTGCCAGGTATACGGGCACAACCATGACAATTGCCCATATATGCATAAAATGGTCACAACCCCAAGGAATCTTTATTGTACATTTTGCAAATCGGTGGGTCACGACGGCAAGGATTGTCATGCATACGGGTTGCTACAAGAAAAAATGTATGATGCATTCTATGTAAAGGACGACCAGCGTGTTGTACAACAGTGGAAACCGCAGCCACAGGTAGCCCAGCCGCTACCTCAACCGCAGATGCAGTTTGTACCGCAGCAGCAGCAACTGCCGCAGTTCATGCCACAATATGCTCCAATGCAGATGGCTCCACAGCAGCCACAACATGTACAAAAACCGCAGTATGCACAGCAAGGGAAAGGAATGCAACTAGCACCAATGCAACAACAGTTTAACCAACCACAATACCAGCAGTAGGGAGGACTCCGGGGAGGATACCGGGGAGGACGTGGCAGAGGATTTGGTCAAGGAGGAGGCCAAGGTGGCCGTGGACCTACTTAATGCTATCACTGTGCGGTATGGGGACACTACCAGCAGGACTGTCCACTGCTGCAGAACTAGTGTACGTTCTATTGTGTTAACAATCACACAGTTGAGAATTGTCCATAGTTGATTGCGCGATGGAAAGCAGGGAATACTCCCCAGTTGCAAAGCCATCCCCAGGCATAGCAGCCTATCCAAAACCAAGTGCAGCAACTAGTGCAGAACAAGAATATGTGGCCAAATTAGAATCAGAATGTGAACCCACCCGGGAATCAGCCGCTGAACCAGACCCAGGGTACAAACATCGCGACAATTTCTGCAGAGCCAAGACCACAAGATGCTTCCGTTGCTGTGGTCACTCATGGAGGAAAGACAACTGGAGAGGACAGATCAATGATCCCATTATCCAGACATAAGAAGGTATCATTTGACATTGATGCGGAGTGGGAGGCATTTCTTCAAGCATGTCGTGCATTAGAAAAAGACCGAGGTAAAGCTGTTATGTATGACATGCCTTCGACTTTTGATACTACTTCAAAGGCTGGCCCATCGCGGCAGTCCAACACACTTCAAGCATTTTTGGAACATTTCTTATCCCTGGCAAGAGATCTTGACGCTCTTGCTGTGATTGAAGCTCTATTGCGACGACCGGCCCGGGATTGACAAGAGTTTGCGGTTAATTCCTTACAATGACGGAAGACGGGTAAGGAAATGCGGATGAATATTCAAATCAGCGACTATGATGTTGATTCAATTATTCTGGATCTTGGTTCGGATGTCAACATCTTGACCAAGCAAGCTTGGCAGAAGATGGGGAGTCCCCCATTGAGCTGGTCTCTTGTACAGCTCCGGTTAGCTAATCATGCTAAAGTGACATCGATTGGGAGAGTTCCACGAATGGTGGTGGACATTGAGGGAATGAAAAAATATGCCGAATTTAATGTAATAGAAGTGGTTGAAGGAGGAAGCTCTTATCCCGCATTATTGGGGATTGGATGGGCTAATGATAGTGGAGCTATAATCAACTTCAAGCGACGGATGATGACTTTTGAAAATCGCGATCTCAGAGTTATCGCCCTGTTGGATCCGGCTAAAGGACGCCACTACATAGAACCAGTGAAGGATGACGATCCCAGTGGATGGGACCATGCATTCAATATCTCTGAAGATTATATCCATCCAACTACCAACGGTGAGCTCGGATGGCTCAGTGACAACTCTGCGTCCTCCAACTCTGATGATGCGCTAGAATATTGGCAGAACCACATGAGGTGTCGCTCCGTAAGTGTGGGTTGATCACATAGTCATTATGCCGTGTTGCAACTGAAACGGTCACACTACCAGTATATGAAGGACTGCCTGGCTTATCTAACTTTCTGACAGAGTTCTAGGAAATAGTTTCTGAACCACGGCGATTGCTGGCATTGAACGAAGCACTGAAGGCTGCCCCAGCACGCTGGTGGGAGACACACAAGGCATCAATTGATGGATGGTCGAAATGCAGAAGATTGATGATAGTATGCTTTGGCGATACTGAGGTTTACCACACTGGAAAGTATGATGGTTGGAACGATCCTGGTGGTCACTTGATGGAGTGTCAACGGTTATGGGTATCGCGACCACGAGATGAGTGGTTCCATGCTTTCATCCATACTTTGGATGAGATTCCACGATCATGGTATACTCCAGCTGAGTTGCGAGGAGAAATTTCTACTTGGATGGAGCTCGCAGTGTGTTTTACCCATACATTCAGTTTTACGGATGCCGATCCAGAGGTTAATAATGCATTACAGCGCATCCGTGATGTAATTCTGAAGGTTGTCCCAGTAGCATATCCTGTGGATCCACACACGCACTTCCAGATGCAGTCTCTCATGGAATGCTTCAATATCAGTGGTGGGCCAGAAGATGGTGATGATCCACGAAATGTGAATATCTCGGAATCAGAAGGAATTCATGTTGTGGTACCACCTGATGCGCCAAGCGATCCGATCAATCAGCCGCTGAAGATCCGCAAGATTAACATTGGGACAGAGGACACTCTGAAGTTCACAAATGTCGGGGATTACTGGGATGATGAGTTGATAAGCAAGGTCACTGATTTACTCCATGAGTTTCAGGACATATTTCCTACAAATTTTTCTAACATGAAGGGGATTCTGAGCAACTTAGGATAAATGAAGATTCCATTAAAACCAGATGCTAAGTCTATACGGTAGCAACCCTATCGATTGAATCCACGACTTAAGGAGAGGGTCAAGGCTGAACTGGATCGCATGTTGGACGTCGGTATCATTGAACCAGTTGAGGAGTCGGAATGGATTAGTCCTATGGTGGTACAAGATAAGAAGATTGGCAAAGTGCGCATTTGCGTTGACCTCAGGAAGCTAAATGATGCATGTTTGCATGATCCGTTCCCAACCCCGTTTACTGACAAAGTGCTCAAAGGTGTGGGTGGCCAGGAGATTTACTCTTTCACAGACAGGTTCTCTGGCTACTATCAGATCCACATTGCAAAAGAAGATCACCATAAGACAACTTTCGTTACCGAATGGGGCTGCTTTCAATACACCATAATTTCGTTCGGTTTGAAGAATGCACCTGCAATATTTTCCTAGGTTGTCATTGCTGCATTCAAATATTTCATTCAGAATTTTTTACATGTATACATGGACGATTGGACGGTCTATGGTTTAGTCCATGATCATCTGGCAAATCTGCGGTTGATGTTGGAGCGATGTCGGCAGCACCAGATCTCGTTGAACCTAAAGAAATGTTTCTGTGCACTGTTTGGCATACTGTTGGGTCATATTGTGTGTAAGCAAGTATTGTTGGTCGACCCAGTAAATATTGCGCTCATTCTGATTTTGACACCACCGACTACTGTTAAGCAGCTACGGGCGACGCTGGGACACACGGGTATTATCGCAAGTTCATCAGGGGGTATGCTGCGATTACCGCCCCTATGGAGAAGTTTTTGAAGAAGGATGCGGTATTCCAGTGGAGCCCTGAATGTCAAGATAGCTTTGAGAAACTAAAGACAAAGATGGCTTCGACACCGATATTGGTATTTCCTGACTGGAGTAAGGAATTCCATGTTCATGTTGATGCCTCATCGATCGCACTGGGAGTGGTATTGGCCCAGCTCGGAGAGGGGGATCTTGATCACCCCATTGCATTTTCCAGCCAGAAGTTGTCATCTGCAGAAAGAAACTACACTACTACATAGAGGGAAGGTTTGGCAATGGTTTATGTGTTACAGAAGTTTCGCCACTACTTATTGGGAGGCCATTTCAAGATGTTCACAGATCATTTTGCATTGAAGTACCTGGTCAATAAGCCTGTGTTGGGGAGGAAGATCTATCGTTGGCTACTTCTTTTTTAGGAATTTGATTTTGAAGTAATTGTGAAGCCAAGGCGGTTAAATGCTGGCCCGGATCATCTCTCCCAGATTGAAACAGGAGAGGAACCAACTAATATTGAAGATGGGTTGCCTGATGCGCAATTATTTAAAGTTGAATTCGTTGATGGATATTTTGAAGAAATAATTCAGTATTTGGTGACAAGTACCGCACCAGAGGAATTCACCACTACTTAGAAGAAGCATTTGGTAGTCAAGGCTGCAGACTTCCAACTAATCGCAGGAGTGCTATACAAAATGGGTGCCGATGAGATATTGCGGCAGTGTGTCTTGCCACATGAGAAAGAGCAGATCCTTTTCGAAGCACATGCAGGTGTTGCTGGAGGGAACTATGGTGGTCGTACAATGACAAGGAAGGTGCTTCCAGGGGGGCTCTGGTGGCCTAAGCTGCACAGTGATGCAACAGAGTATGCACGATCCTGCGACGTTTGTCAGAGAACCGGGAAGCCATCCAGACGGGATAAGATGTCGTTGATGCCCCAATTGACATTGCAGCCATTCAAAAAATGGGCAGTAGATTTTGTGGGACCCATCAACCCACCGGGTAAGCGCACTAGTGCTAGATATATTATCACATCAACAGATTACTTGACACGATGGGCGGAAGCTGCACCAGTCATTGATTGCTTCGTAGCCACAACCGCGCGGTTTCTCTTTGATCACATTGTCACTCGCTTCGGCTACCCCAAGATATTTTTGAGTGATCAAGGTAGCCACTTTCTTAATCGCACCATCAACACATTAACGGAGGAGTTGCAGATACAACATAAGAAGAGTACACCCTATCATCCGCAGCTGAATGGCACAGTGGAGGCTTTCAATAAGATATTGGAGCATGCGCTGACAAAGGTGTGCAATGTGAACCATGATGACTAGGATCTAAAAATCCCAGCAGTATTGTGGGCCTATCGCACCACATTTAAACGGTTGACGGGGAAGACACCATTTAAGTTGGTGTATGGACAAGAAGTGGTTATGCTTATGGAGTATACCATTCTGATTCTGTGCATCGCAGCAGCAACTGGAGTGGATGCTGCAGTAGCCTTAGAGGAACGTCTCGTGTAGTTCATACATCTCGAGGAAGATCGCTTTATCGCCGATGTTCATCAGCATGTGGAGAAGGATCACCAGAAGGCTTGGCATGATCGCCACATCAAGAACAAACAGTTTCAACAAGGTTATTTGGTGTTGTTGTACGACAACAAGTTTATGAAACATCCAGGAAAATTGCAGATGCATTGGCTTGGTCTGTATCGCATTAGTACCATTACTTCAGGAGGAGCGGTACAGTTGCAGCATTTGGATGGGGTGATGCTCCCCAAATTGATTAATGGTAGCAGGTTGACGCCCTATCGGTCAGGCTTGGAACAACGCGATGCTTGAGTCACATCGGGGAAAAAAAATGTGTAGTTTGATTGGCAGAGGGATGGCGCACCAACAGGGATGGAATGTGGAAGCAGGGAGGATTTTTCTGCAAGTACGGAGTGGTCTGCGACAAGTAGCAGCGTTACGATTGGGTCACATCAGAAATCATTATGCATATGGGACTTCTTCCTTTTTTACAGAAATGATCGTTAGTCTATTTAGATTGTGCCAAAAGAACGCACATTTGGAATCAGGGATACACCGAAGTGTTATACCTCTATATTTCACGGTGTCGCATCCCCATCACAACACATTTCGACGACACTTTCCCTACTGCTTTGAACCATCCAGAAGAGACAGATGATGAGTCAACCTTGAAGGTAAATTCACCCTGCCAAGTTTTGACCCACCTTGGACTTTATTTCCATACACTACCGCGCTCTGACAGCTTGACAAAACGCGGCACAGTGCCGCGCTCTGTATCATTTGCAAAGCGCGGCACCCTTTTAATAGTTTTTGCCCTTGACTTATGGGATCTTGGATTTTCGAAGATGATGGAAGATTAGGTTCCTTGATTCGATCCCAACTCACCTCCTTCGATTAGAAACCCTGATCCACTTATCCCTCCTTAGATCCACCTATCTCTCTTGTTGGTTAACCTCACCATTCACTATAAAAGAGAGGCATGCCATTGGGAAGGGGGAGGACTCTTGAGAGCACCAAACTTATGGTCTTGCAGCATTGTGGAGATAGCTAAGAGGAGAAGACACTTGGAGTTGGAGGATTGGCTTGGGCATCAAGCACCCTTTGTAAGTAATCTTCAAGTTGTAATGGAATAACTTGTCTTGTTTTCCCAAATCATTTGTGTTAATCTTGTTTTAATCATGTGATTTGTATCTTTCATAGATTTAGATCCTAACTCATGTTTTCAGATTGTTAGAGAATAGTACATGCTTGTGTTTTGGTTCTATTGTTAACAGGTTTACTTGGAGCTTGGAGCAAATATCAAAGACAAGCGTTTGGATACAAGGTCAGTTAAATTCCTTTCTATTCTCTTCAGCATTTTAATTCTGAGATGTTTGTTAGATCTAGGGATTCAAGGTTGCATTTGTTTTGTCTGTTCTTAGCCTAGAGTTAGTTAGATCCTACTTTAGCCTAAGGGAGTTTTGGCTTATCCGTAGGGCAGAATTCCACATAACAAGAATGGCGACTCCGCTGGGTTTGATTACTGCTTGATTGGTTCAAATTCACAGTCAATTATCTTTGAATTATCAGTCTTTTGTTGCACTTCAAACCACCTTGAATTTTGGTCTTTTTTGACCCTTATTCACCCCTCCTCGCAGGATTTATCTCCCTGTTTAATTACTGAGTCCCCTGGGTTAGCAACAACCCTGAAAACTTGATTTTTTCTTTTCCAGTTGCGTTTTTTTCCCTCTTGCCATAGTGCCGCGCCCTCTTAACCACTTCCAGCGCGACATTTACACAGTGCCGCGTCCTAGGCATTCATACCAGCGCGACAGTTACACAGTGCCGCGCTTCAGGCAGTCTATAGCCCGCGGTATTGTCTGCAAGTAGATAAAAATTTTTTTTTATTTTTTTTTTTTAATTTTTGCTTGGTTTCCTGAGTTTCTCCCTGCCTCAGATAGTCTTTACTGTTGCCTGTTAGCATCCTGGTTAATTTCCAGTCTGTTTGGTCTGCTTATTACATGGTTTGTGAGCTTGATTGATTGATTGAATTAAGTGGCACTTTTGACATATTGGTCATTTTTCAATTTGATTGCATTTGACTTGGCTTTTCCCCACAACCAACTCAACACCACTGTCTTCTGTTACTGAACACTGTAGTTTCACAGTCATATTGTCATTATCATTTTCAGTAAATTAAAAAGATCATTGGTTGAGAGCAAATTTGTTGTTTAATTTGAAAAAGTCTAGTGGCATTTTGCATAGAGAAATGAACCATTAATTTTGCCATAAAAATTCTCAGCATAGAAGCATTGTAGATTGTAAAATCAGTACATTGAAAAGCGTGTTTACTTCAGCTTGGCTTGGTTTATAAATCGAAAAGAAAAGAAAAATCTTTTACTTTGATTGCTTGTGAAAGTTGTTATGCATATTGGATCGAAGAACCTCTATCTTTACCTTAGCTAGATTTCATCGAAGACAAAGGCTTGTTTATGATTCATTCTCATTTGCATGGTTTGAGTCGTCATAACACCATCAAGTCTCACGTCCACTACCCGATTGAGTAAAGACAGCCACTAAAATTAATCACCCTAATTAAACCAACTTTAACCTCACTTGAGGAAATCAAAAGAATTTGGTAGTTAGGTAGGACACCGGGGATAGGCATCAAAATAATTCCCCCTTGTCATTTTCATCTGAGACATAGTCGTTGTCTTTAGGGAACTAAAATCCTCTAGTACTTATTGACACGGTCACAGCTAGTTTGTGGAGGGGCCTCCTGACTGTTTCTAACTGTTCAGGGGTTAAACGGCCGCGAGATTGAGAACCGGACGGACTCTGTGGAATACCGCACTCCACTTAGCCCTAAGGCAACATCGATCGCTGTCTTCTTCGGAAGGCTGAAGTGCCCAAAACCTTTTCCGACGTGTCATGAACGAGGTGGCTTAGTATCTATTCTACTAGGGCTCTTTTACCCAGGATCCCTTTCGGTAGAGGGATATCCTTCTTATATCGGTCTCTCATGTTGTATTGTTCGACTTGGATTTCATCACCTTGCGAAGGATACAGCCTGTTGAGGTCTCCAGCTCTTAGTTAGGAGTTTGCTTGGCGTCTCATCTTTGTAGAGGGTCATTTTTTCTTTGTAGGGACTGCTTGTTGGCATTCTGGCCATTTTTGTTGATCAGCTCGCTTATTGAGACACCGGTCTCAGTATAGATTTTAGAGCTTGCTTTTTTGGCCTGTGAGCCTTGCTTTTTCTAGCTCCTCTTTTGCACACTCGGCTGCATTAGAGTTTTTGAGTTCTTTGTTTACAGTACTGCCCCCGATTTTCATTTTCCTGTCATCATGTCAGATCAACAAAGAAGATCACGAAGACAACAGGGCCTAATCCCTCCACCACCACCACCGCCACGGACTTCTGGTCCGCCTGCATCACGCATTCCTGCTCCTCCTGGCCGCGGTGCTGGTCGAGGCAACATCCCACCGCCGATACGTACAACATCTTCAGTTACGCCTGTAACTGCCACACACAGCACAGTCTCAGAATCCATTGCAGCTTCTATGACCACTAGCATGTCTGAGGCTTCCACTGTCACCTCACCCACTGTCATCCCAGATTTATCTATAACAGTGGGCACAGTTACAGCAGCCGAACCTAGCACGACCCAGAGTACTAGACCAGAGGTCATCCTTCTACCGAAGGCCAACACTTCCCGTCCATCAGACACTTTCCACGATGATATAGACGGATCTATTGGCACCACGGAAGGATCCGACCAGGACATAGCTGGCCTAATTTCAGTCCCAGGCGGCTACGTTGAGATCGTTGAAGATACTCGTCTACCTGACACACCTTTTGAACCTGATTATGGCTTCATTACTTCCCAGACGGAACTTCCGCCTGTTATTACTACGTCACCCAGTGTTCATCCTCAGGAGACAAGTTCTTCTAGCAACGTACCTCGCACTTTTCATCTACCCAACATCCCACCGGGACACGAAATTATGGCTTCCATCCAGTCTAGTATGGTTAGCCTAGCGAACTCTCCGTTAGCATCGGCACAATTTAGACGCAACACAGAGCAAATGCTTTCGACAGCGTCTAGATACCCCCCTGTTTCTCGTCCTTCTGACTATAGGGATCCCAACGTTCCGTCTAGCATAGAATTTCATCATTCCTTTGCAGACGGCTCAGGACCTTCGGACTTTACTACACCTAGGTTCCTGCCGGATCCCCAAAATCTTTTTCAGGATATGAACTCGGACCCAGTTCTCGATGGTCCTCCTATCATTGAACACGTGATGGACGACGCTGATACTCCTGGGCTAAATTCCCCACATTTGCTGTCATCACCAATGTTTGGTGCACACTTTATGAGGGATAACCCAGTTTTTTCTCCGTCCTCACCTGTCCAATACGGACGACCGCCTCCGCTAATCGGTACTTTTGGCGCCGTTGGCCAATCCATGCTATCATATTTAGCTAGCGGCGGAAGAACACCTAGTCATACTGCTGGATCTTCCGTTTCGACCGGAGGATCACCTTCAGCCACCATTTATACTATTTCAGGAGGTGGACAACCGACTGCAATGGTCCCTAACTCCAACTTACAAACCCTCCCTGGTGGGCCATCAACCCAACCAGCTGGGGGGCAACCTTTTGTTGGGAACCCCATTGTTAGTCAACAACCTCCAACTGGTGGGCCATCAACCCAACCAGTCGGAGGACAACCTTTTGCTGGGAACCTAGTTCCCAGTCTACAGCCTCCTCACATAGGGCCATCCAACCTAACTGCTGGCGGACAACCTATTGGCTCGCTCCAACAAGTTTCCCAACCAGCAGTTTCTACTCAGTTTGGTATGTACAATCCACCTGGCAGTGGGCAACCTTATTCCGGTGTTCCCACCGGGCCTTACTCTCAACCACCCCTGTCAGGTATGCTTCCTTCTTGGGATCATCAAATCCCACAGAGTGGGGGGTACTCACTTTTCGGAAACTGGAACCAAGCTGGGGGGCAATCTCAGATTTCCCCCAACTTGAATTCTGGCTTCCCTTACCCTTCAGCTGCCACAACTCCTTGGAACCCGTCACTTCAATTTCCACTCGTTCCTCAAGCAGGAACGAGCATTCCATGGACACCACCGTCGCAGCCACTCCCCAACCCTGCTATGGGAAATCCTCCACTTACACAGTATGGTGGCAACATCCCTGGAACACAACAATTCCAAGGAACTTTTCCCCAACAAGGAATAGCAACCAATCCTGGGCATCAACAGCCTCAGGGTACTATACCCACTCAGCAGAACACTTACCAACCAGTTGCTTACAATCAACCGGTTAACCAGACGGCTTATTATTCGCAGAACTTCCAGCAGTATCCCGCGGGAAACACATATGGGTATAACACACAGCAGCATGCTATGCAAGGCCCTCCAGGGTTCCCTGCACCACATGGTTATTACTCATACCTGCAGACCAACCGTCAGCTTCCCTTCTTGGCCACACTTGATCTACCTGATTTGTCGAGGCTTATTAACGATCCTATATGGCATGAACCTCACTGGCCACCTATCCCAGCCAAACTACCATCGGACATTCCCAAGTTCGATGCTAAGCCCGGGGAAGACCCCAAGAACCACGTGATGACCTTCCATCTTTGGTGTTCATCAAACTCCTTGATGGATGATTCCATCCGACTTCGGCTCTTCCAACGTACGCTTACCGGAACGGCAGCAAAATGGTACATCGAGCTGCCACAACACTCTTTTCGTGATTTCAACACTTTGGCTATGCAGTTTCTGACACATTTCCAGCTTCCCATCCGATATGAGACTGGAACAGAACTGCTAACTTCACTGCGTCAAACCACTTCTACACACATCTCGGATCACATCCATGAGTGGCGAAGACGCCGTAGGCTAATAAAGGCACCTATTCCAGATCAGCTACTTGCTGATTGGTTTACAAAATCCTTTTTGCCTCCCATAGCCAGAGATATTGCTATGCGCAGACCTGTTACGGAAGAACAAGCCATCTCGGCAGCACAATACATGGATTTAGTATATACTCAATCCGGTACTTTACACGAACTTCTTCCACATGCTTCCCGCATTCACACTGATCCTACAAAGCCTACTACTGAACCACCCATTGATGGTATCGTTGGTTCAGTTAAGGCTCAGCCTGCTACCAACTCGACGGGGCAACAAGCTTCTGCTTCCCCCGCTTTTACCCAGGTCGCTTCAAAAACTTCCACTTCTCCTGCTGTCTCCTCCGAAGTGAATGCAGTCCAATCTACATCACAACCCTCCGGGGGAAAGAAGAAAAACAATCGTGGTAAACCTAAAAAGAACCAGCAGGAGAACTCCAAACCACAACCTACCCAGAATGATCAAAAACCACGTCGGAAAGCTAAGTTTCCCTGCTTGATTTGTCAAGATGATCATTATACGCGTGACTGTCCCTACAAGGACGAGGTCCATACGTTCGTTAAAGGATCCTCTAGACCGGCAGTGCTAACTGACCCTTTCCCCCAACAGCAACAGCAAATGGTTGCCCAAGAATCCCCACAAGGGGGCAACCCGACCAATCCTTCCCGTGGAGAGACGTCCACAAACCGCGAGATCCTAATGACAAGTAATGAGGAGATTAATATCACCACTCGTTCAAAGACATATGACAATCCTCCAAGTTCAACCAAACAATCGGAGACAGCCAAAGGCAAGTCTCCTGTTGAAGATCCGATTCCTATTCCCCCCCCTAATGGTCACCTCCATATCGAGAGACCACTTATGGACACAGTGCTACGCCCACCTAAGGGCACCATACGAAAGGCGACATTCAATCCGAATGCGCGAGCTGCCCAAAACTACAACATTGTTGAAGATTTGGCTCAAGCACCTTGCGCTATGTCAACTCTCGAGGTTCTCCAACACTGCCCCACGCAGCGTAGAACCCTACTTTCAGCACTGGGGGCATTGGACTCAGATACTTCAAACTCCATCATGTTTAACTTGGAGCACGCTAAACCTAGGCTTTCTCACCAGTTAGCCTTCCAGGTGCATACGAAAATCCGTGGAAATGTTATCCACCGCACAGTGTTAGATGAGGGTGCTTCCACGTCAATTATGTCTTTGAACTGCTGGAGAGCTCTCGGCTCGCCTGAGGTCACAACTTCTCCCACTACTCTTAGAGCGTTTGATGGACATGGTTTTCAACCATACGGACTCATCCCCTCAATCGGTGTTGAACTGGGGGGCAAAACAGTATCCGTACACATCGAAGTCGTAGATGCACCTTTGGGTTACAACCTCCTACTCGGTCGGAACTGGTTCTATGCCATGACTGCCATTGCATCTACAGTCTTCCGGATTGTACAATTTCCTCATGAAGGGAAAATTGTCACTATTGATCAATTGGATTACTGTATCCCAGACTCCCATCCGAACTCCGCCAATACCGTTCCGTTATTGGATCAACCACGGTACCGGTTCCAAGACATAGGTGTTGGTCTCATGAAGGATTCATCCCTCATTGGAGTTTTTCCAGAGCTGGGAACCCATCTTCAACCAGTCAACATGATTTCGTCACATGTCACCCCGTCTGATGATTCATGGGTGATCCCGAGTCCTACTCAGATCCAAGGCCATGGCAATTCCATGCCTTTGAACAGAAACCTTGCATCTTATGACGCGATCCAATCAGCCACAGATTGGGTCGACTGTTCTACTGATCACACAGTGGCACAGCTCTCGACTGAAACTCATACACGCCCACCATTGTTTGATCCTCTCAACTTGATTTTTCCTACTGACGAATCAATCATAGAGGTTATGTGCGGTAATGAGCCACCATGGGGAGATTTTCATCATCGATCTTCATTCCCCACCATCCAGTCACTCGAGCCTGACACCAAATCCAGTGCTTCACTTGGGATGGTTCAAACCAAGTTCCCCACTTCCCTCGACGAAGTATTTTCTGAAGGCAACTTGGCCAATCTTATGGTAACCACTCCCATTGATATTTCAGTAAAGCCTGGTATCGTGGAAAACGTACACATTGGCAAAACATGTACTCCTCTTGAGACGGAGTTCTATAATGCCTACTTTAAAACTTTCCGCAATGTTTTCGCTTGGAGTTATGAAGAGATGCCAGGAATCGACCCATCGATTGTAGTCCACGAAATTCCAACTTTCCCTGGCGCCCAACCTGTTCGGCAAAAGCTTCGACCCGTTCATCCTCGTAAGGCAGCCGCCATTAAAGCAGAAGTTGAAAAACTTTTGCGTGCTGGTTTTATCTATCCTGTCCCATTGACAGAATGGGTATCCAACATCGTCCCTGTAGCCAAGAAACAGGGAACGATTAGAGTCTGTGTTGATTACCGTGATTTGAACAAAGCTTGTCCCAAAGACAACTACCCAACTCCGTTTATCGACCAGATCATCGATAACTGTGCCGGAAGTGTTATCTTTTCATTTATGGATGGCTTTTCTGGCTATAATCAGATCGATATCCTCCCAGCCGACCAGCACAAAACGGCCTTTATCTTCCCTTGGGGGATCTTTGCATATCGGAAGTTACCTTTTGGCCTCAAAAATGCCGGGGCAACTTTCCAACGGGCGATGTCCTACGCATTCCATGACATCAAACATATCGTAGAGCCATATCTCGATGACCTTCCCGCTCATTCTTGAACTCGGGAAGAACATCCAGATCACTTGAGTGCCATTTTCGAAAGATGCCGGCGCTACAATATACGTTTGAACCCGCATAAGTGCGTCTTCTGTGTAGAAGCCGGAAAACTGTTGGGCTTCATAGTCTCCAAAGACGGGATACGTCTAGATCCCGCAAAGGTAGCAGCTATCATAGCCCTGCCTTCACCTACTAATATTCCAGAACTTCAATGTTTGCAAGGGCATGCAAACTTTCTACGCCGTTTTATCTGTAATCTGTCTGAGATAACAAAAGGCTACATGCGGCTTCTCAAGAAGAATGTTCCCTTCATATGGGATGATGAAGCCCAACGCTCCTTTGACAATTTAAAGGCAGCCTTAACTAAAGATCCTGTGATTCAACCCCCCAATTACACACAGGACTATATCCTTTATCTCGCAGCCTCGATTTCCACCATTGGTATGGTGTTAGTCCAGGAAGATCACAACGGCATAGAACATGTGGTGTACTACCTCAGCAAGAGTCTTCTTGACTCTGAAACTCGCTACTCACATGTTGAAAAACTGGCTCTGGCAACAGTGTTTGCTGTCCAAAGATTCCGTCACTACATCTTACTCCGCCGGACCACCGTTATCGCCGATTTCAATCCAATGTACTACATCCTCACACGACAAGTGCTTGGGGGCAAGTACTCCCGTTGGATTGTCATCCTTCAAGAGTTTGACTTGGAATTCGTCAAAGCCAAGTCTAAGAAATCTCTGGTCTTCGCTGAGTTAATTTGTCACTTGCCCCGTGCTACTGAGCAATCCGAGCCCATTGATTCTCTTCCCGACGAATCATTGTTCCTCATTAGCACGTCTGATCCGTGGTATGGGGATATTCTCTTATATCTCCAAACCCAACGCTTCCGTCCCGACCTCAACCGCGATGAACGACGACATATCAGACATCACGCAAAATACTACCTTATAGTGAACGATACTTTGTATCGGCGTGGTGTCGACACTGTCCTTCGACGCTGTTTGACCTTAGATGAGGCGGAACGCGTTCTCAATGACTGCCATGCTGGAGCATGTGGTGGTCATCTCTCTGGGATGGCTACGGCCCAGAAAATATTGCGAGCGGGATACTTCTGGCCTTCGATTTTCAAAGACTGCATTGAAACAGTCAAGAAGTGTCCGCCATGTCAATTCTTTCATCACAAAACACGCTCGCATCCTGCTCCACTCCATCCTGTTATTGCCGTCGGCCCCTTCTCCAAATGGGGCATTGATTTTATGCACTGTAAGCCCACTTCAGCCGGGGGGCATAGCTATGTCATAGTAGCTGTGGACTATTTTACAAAATGGGCTGAAGCGATGCCTACGTATGCTGAAGACGGCAAAACAGCAGCGCAGTTCATATTCAATCATATCATAGCTAGATTCGGTGTCCCACAGTCTATTGTGACTGACCATGGTTCCCATTTTAGGAATCATATGATCGAAGAACTAAGTGCCAAACTGGGTTTTCGCCACGAAAACTCAACTCCGTATTACCCACAAGCCAATGGCCAAGTTGAAGCCATCAATAAGGTCCTGAAACGAATGATTCAGCGCATTGTGGGTACCCAAAAATCCAATTGGCACTCAGCTCTGTTCTCAGCACTGTGGGCATACCGAACCTCAGTGAAAAGTGCTACTGGGTTTACACCATTTCAATTGGTGTACGGCCTGGAAGCCATTCTCCCGATTGAATGTGAAATTCCATCACTCAAGATAGCCATAGAGCTACTTCCACACACTACTTCCGAAGAAGAACGGTTTCTATACCTAGCCAAGCTAGATGAAACCCGCCGCGACGCCGCTTTGGCTAATGAAGCTCACAAAAAACGCGTCAAAGCTCAATATGACAAATCCGTTCAACCTCGGATCTTTAATGAAGGTGACCTTGTACTTACATATGATCAGATGCATGACAAACTTGGAAAAGGCAAGCTTGAATCTATGTGGTACGGCCCCTTCATCATAAAACGTGTCTTAGAAAAAGGAGCCTATGAACTAGTCGACTGTGATGGTACGCCATTGGCACGGCCCCGCAACGGGCTATACCTCAAGCGTTTCTACGCATGAGGTTACCCCACGCGGGTTACTTCTTGTACATAATGTATTTAGTTTGCTTTTTGCTTTATTTTTAGTGTGCGCGTGGATCTTATGTATCTACTCTTACTTTGACTCGTGCTTTTATGCGCAGATGTCTACCTACTTTGGATTCGCTGACGGTGCAAGCCGACATACCCGGAATCTCGCTTCCGCAGCATGGGTGATCTATTCCCCCACTGGCGAGTTAATTTCTTCAGGAGCCATTTGTTTAGGTCCCGCAACCAATAATATCGCAGAGTACCATGCAGTCATTGGTCTCTTAACTGAGGTTGCCTCACTCGGGATTGACTCCTTATCGGTCTTTTTAGATTCCCAACTCGTGGTTTCTCATCTAAACCGTGTTTACACAGTTCGCGATCCTACATTACTTCGTTTATTTCGAAGAGTACGCCTCTTGGAACGGTCATTTGATTTTATTACATATCAACACATACCGAGAGAATTCAATTGTATTGCCGATTCATTGGCTAATTACATTTTGGATTGGCATCTTGCCCATACATAAACACATCATAAAAAATTAAAATGCACAAGTCATTGTAAATATTTAGATCATAAATAGGTCCATATCACTGTATATAAAAGTGTTTTTTCCAAAATACATAAAGTTTGTGTCAAAGACAAAATTGGGGATTAAATCCCATATACAAAAATTGGCCCTCAAAGCCTACATATCGTGTACATGCCGCAAAAAGATCTAAAGACCATCTATGGAGACCTAGGAGACCTATCACGTCCCTCATCGGACTCCTCCCGCCGCTGGTGGTAACACATCACAGCTCGAACCACCTTGCGAAGAAGTCGACTGATACGACCAGGTACACCTACAGTATGACGCTGGAGGGGGTAAGGGACATCATCCATCCGCATAGCAGGGATACCATGAGTCAATCCCTGCAGGTTCCTCTCAATGTCCCGGACACCTCCTGCCTCATCCTCATCTTCTTCTTCGACAGGATCAGCTTGACGATCTACACCGCCACGACGTAGTGGTGAATATCCAGCTGGTCGTTGTGGTCCATGATCTGCAACATGCATACGAATATACATTAGAAGTCTTTTACACATTCTAAAAAAGCATTAAAAATTAAATATTCAAAAAGAAAAAATACATATCCATGAAGGTCATACCAGAGTTGTCCCAGTCATCATCTTCTGGCAAAGCCAAGTCAATATCCTCGCGGAAATCTACCCCTGAATAGGGATAGTCGTCGATCATGATTATCTGCTCCTCTAGCCAAGAGAAGAAATCCTCTCCAAAAGCTAGCCGCTGAGGCCCTCCAAGGCGCCCGGCATAGTCGCTCCATCGAGCCATCCATGGCTCAGTAGGTGGGCGAGGATGCATAGATATCTGCGGACGCAGTAATGGCACCCTTGCCAGGAAGAAAGTGACCAAGATACTCCCATAGCCAAACTGGGTATTTTTCCCAGTTCTACATTTGTGCACCTGTTCCTTCATATGGGACAGCACTGCATCACACCAGTTGAAGACCGTTCCTCCCATGCACTCTGCTGCGAGATTTACCTGTGTGCGGGTTGCCTGATGTGGGCTCACGCTTCCTGCTGCACGTGTAATAGTGAATAGCAAAGTTTTGAAAGGAAGATTTGTGACCTCTTTTATGGCCACTTTCCCACTCTTCTTACTCGAACCCACCTGACAATATCGAGCAATTAAATCATCCGTGCTTGAGTCTGAAGCACTGTACCCGGTAAGATTCGGCCGGGCCCCTCTTTTCGAGAGGCCCGTGAGGAAGTAGATGTCTTCAAGTTGAATTTCAAGCACGTGCTCTCCTACTCGGAAAGCTTCGATATCAGGATCCCACAATTGAATGAGGTGAGTAAGTAGTTTGGGTTGTTGGCGGATCCCTTTAGTCTTGAAAAACTTTAGCAAACCACATTCTCTCAATGCGGTCACGGTGGGTAAGTGATTTTCGGCCCTAAAATCATCCGTTTCATGTTCCCTCTCTTTCCAACTCACCATTTTGCCTCAAACAAGTTGCAAATCCCTGAAAAAAGGCAAACAAAGTAATTAGTGGCTATTTAACAACTTGCTTCCAGCAAAAATTTGAGGAAAATTTGATTTTTTGAACTCAATTTTTGCACGTGCCGCGCCTGGAGGACACCATGCCGCGCGGCAGTCCACAGTGCCGCGCCTCCTTTTGGAGTTACAGCGCGGCACTGTTGAACAATGCCGCGTTTCACGATAGGGGCCCCACGCGGCAGTACGGCAGGCGATTCTTGCCAAAAGGGCTTGCCAAAAAATTAATTTTTCCCTGGTAAAAGTGAAAATTTCTTGCATGAAATGAAAGAGGAGTTCAAGCACTCTTACCTGGCACAGACGGCGGTCGAAATGGTCTCCCAGAACTCTCGGTATCGATCCTTGAAATTTTGCTCCAAAATGGGTAAAAATGTCTTCTTTGGGTAAAAATCACAAATGAATAGTAATTTCTATTTTTACCATGCTTTATATAGCATTTTTTCACATTTTCTAATTAATTGATTACTATTTCAAAATTAATAAACCCTTATTCATATTACTAATGCCCGATTTTTGAGCATTTATTGACAGGATCTGCGGTAAAAATGGGATGCATTCATACTGGTATTTGTTCGTAGTTTGACCTTCATATTGAGCCCACTTTATCTTTTTCGTGCTCTGGATTTAAAACTTGAAAAAGATTCCAAGCGCTTTCACACCTGTGTCGTGCTTGTCAAACGCAAGTAAACGGTGTCGAGTACGGTCAGCTTTACTCATGCTCGTTAAACGATGAGGAAAGTATTATCCTGGTTGTATTTTATTCTTTTTTCGGGCCAGAATAATTAATTTTTACGAAAAAGACCATAGGAGTCCATAGTTAAGCTCTTTTCAGACTCCTTAAAATTGAAAAGATTGCCAAGTGATCTTGACTCTTTCACACTTGTAAAAGTATTTGAAAGGTCGTCTATTCGGTGATAGGTTACCCCTTTTTCGGCCCGTCTAGACTATTTACGAGAAAGGTATACCTCAGTCAATCTCGGCTGGGAGAGTTCTCTCGGGAATCGTTTTACACTTTTTCGGGATCGAGAGACTAAATTTTACGAAAAAGTACATTATGGAGCTTCCTTTAAGTTTTTCAGGCTCTCTAAATATGAAAAACTACCGAGTTTTCCTTCCTTGGACTCGTTAAAATATTAACATCGAAGGACCCACTTTGGGACGAACCCCTCCTTTCTCAGGTTCGTAAAATATGTGAGATTGGACTCATCCACAAGATGAGCTACACCGAGCATCTGTTATCCTCTTCAAGCTCGTAAAACAAGAAAGAGGTACTCGTCCATCATGTCGGGGAAATATGGGGGAACAAGTCAAGTTTATCTATGGCAGCTTGTCAGTCGTTACCTTTGAACATGGCATGTGTCCATCTCTTGTCTATACTTGGGGTATCCGTCTTTCATTGAGTCATAGTCATCATTATGGGTCGTCTCCCTGGCCACGAGTCCACTCATCCGGTGTCTATCCTCTATTTATCAATAATCCCTGCTGCTAAGTCTTGTTACATGCCGTTATATGTTCAAAGGGTTGCATTGTATCGAGTCATTCACTGTGTCAGGCCTCCGCTGTGTCAGTACATATTCCATTACTTCCTCATCCTATCCTATGTGCCGATTTCGTGTCGATGATGTGGGAATTATCATTGCCCACCTTCGACGAGTCTATTCCTGTCGACACCAAATCACTATCCAGGAATTGGACTTAGAAATCAACCATTAGTACCTTGGTACCTACATGCCTCAATGGCAGGTTTCCTCGTGTTTGACAGCAGGTTCACATCATTGACCTCTGATCAAGCAATCTCTCGAATGCTCGACATCAACTCATTTATTCGCATTTCGTTGAGATGTACTATTGATACCTTGGGAATCATTGTCATTATTGGTGATCTCCCTCGCATTTGTTAACGGTCCACATCATTGACCGGTAATCAAATGGTTTCTTCCATGTTCGACTTCAACATCTTGTAATCACATGGTTAGATTCGTATCTTTATGCGATCGGGTAGAAGACCCTGGGTGCATCACTGTATCTTGACTGCGTCCAGGCTGCGATGGAGATGTCTCTTGTATTGTCACACAGATCCACTTATTGTATTGGTCGTGGCTGTGTCATTACTGTCTCATGGATCTACGATTGTTCATAGTAGCCATGATCTGTCCACAGTTTACATTATCTCAGTACTCATGGATCTGCAATGTATTGGTCGGCAGCCATGTTTTGAGTCATTTGTTTCCGAGCATGGGAATGCCCGCCTCGGTGGTATATCTAACACTTTGTTTCCATTTCAGCTCCGTGTCGCTCTCCTCGATGCTATCTCTGCACATTTTATTCGTAAAGTCTTTCGGCCATCAGTCCCTTCTGACCTCACACTTTAGGGGGCATCTGTTATACCTCTATATTTCACGGTGTCGCATCCCCATCACAACACATTTCGACGACACTTTCCCTACTGCTTTGAACCATCCAGAAGAGACAGATGATGAGTCAACCTTGAAGGTAAATCCACCCTGCCAAGTTTTGACCCACCTTGGACTTTATTTCCATACACTACCGCGCTCTGACAGCTTGACAAAACGCGGCACAGTGCCGCGCTCTGTATCATTTGTAAAGCGCGGCACCCTTTTAATAGTTTTTGCCCTTGACTTATGGGATCTTGGATTTTCGAAGATGATGGAAGATTAGGTTCCTTGATTTGATCCCAACTCACCTCCTTCGATTAGAAACCCTGATCCACTTATCCCTCCTTAGATCCACCTATCTCTCTTGTTGGTTAACCTCACCATTCACTATAAAAGAGAGGCATGCCATTGGGAAGGGGGAGGACTCTTGAGAGCACCAAACTTATGGTCTTGCAGCATTGTGGAGATAGCTAAGAGGAGAAGACACTTGGAGTTGGAGGATTGGCTTGGGCATCAAGCACCCTTTGTAAGTAATCTTCAAGTTGTAATGGAATAACTTGTCTTGTTTTCCCAAATCATTTGTGTTAATCTTGTTTTAATCATGTGATTTGTATCTTTCATAGATTTAGATCCTAACTCATGTTTTCAGATTGTTAGAGAATAGTACATGCTTGTGTTTTGGTTCTATTGTTAACAGGTTTACTTGGAGCTTGGAGCAAATATCAAAGACAAGCGTTTGGATACAAGGTCAGTTAAATTCCTTTCTATTCTCTTCAGCATTTTAATTCTGAGATGTTTGTTAGATCTAGGGATTCAAGGTTGCATTTGTTTTGTCTGTTCTTAGCCTAGAGTTAGTTAGATCCTACTTTAGCCTAAGGGAGTTTTGGCTTATCCGTAGGGCAGAATTCCACATAACACGAAGCAGCATGGCCGATGGCACCTAGAGGGATGGTTTGCATGGTTGGAACAAGGCATCCACCACGGTAGCATGGCCAAAGGGATGCTTCGCACATTTTTGCATGTAGGGAAACAGGCGGAAGTACGATTGCTCTGAAGTCATGCCAATACTCACATGGAAAAGCGGAATATTATGATTACCCTAGAGCGTGAGCAGATGGTGCAAAGGAGTGTCAAGGCATATGAACGGTTGAATGCGATGTATAAATATAGGACCTGAGGATAGTAAGAGCACAGAGATTGTTTCAGTTTAGAGGGTTTATGTTATGAAAGGCTCAGGCATCTATCTAAGTTAGGAATTCCAAGGAGGTTGTGGAAATGATCCATTTTATTTCATGTGGTAGCACACCCGGTGCGCTGAGGGCCCAAAGTGTACATGAGCAGTTGGAGAAAGCTATGCGTCAAACACTTCAGGGTTACAAGCATGAAGTTTCGTCCGAGATGTCTAGGCAGCTGGTGATGGTTCGAAGTCTCATGGTCCCTGCGACCACACAAAAGGGGGGGTCATCGCCCCTGGGTCCGTGTAACTTGTGCTTACTGGTGCGAAACAGATGTGCTAGAACCACTGGCCTGTTTTACACCCTGGTGTTCCTTGCAAAATTCCTTTCTTTCTACAATCAGTCTCTCGAGACTAGAGGATGAGTTTGCAAGGACTACGACGGTAACCTAGGAAGAGTCCACTTTTGGGCAAGAAGTACACGATAGCGAGCAGATGATCAGTGTAGCAGAAGGATCAGGCCAACACCGCATGATCCAGACAGCAAGAACAGTTGCAGAACTATAGTTCCACCCTAGCAAAGTGAAGACCATGGAATACACCATGTCTAGTTGACGTGGCTCAAGGGCAAGCCACAATATTGTGTTGGGGGCCTGTTGGAAGGTGGTTTGATAAGGAAGAATCGCAGCATCGTCAATGCTGCGACACATCAGACGAAGTCACGGAAGGAAGAAGGCTCAAGTATTTTATGTATTTTTTGATTCGTTTGTACCGCAATAGGCGGGTTTTTGGGTTGTTGGACGATATGACATGTAATTTTGAGCTAATTGTACCGCAATAGGCGGGTTTTTGGGTCATTTGGACCGGGTCAGTTAGATTTTGGGTCTTTTGTCCAAGCGTCAGTTAGGAAGTTGTTAGTAAGTGGACAAGCATTGTAAAGGCGGAAGCCTATATATAGACAAGAAGTTGTAGGTCGTGATATAGAGACAGGAGAGAGCTTTGATATGCAATTTTGTGCGTATATTGGGAGATCAAGAGATATTGCTGGAATCTGTGATCTGCAGAGGCATTGTATTTGGGTTTTGCAGTAATAATATGATGTGATGAAACTATTTTGTGCAATCCTGGTGTATATTTTGTCTTTTGATGGTAATGCAATGTCTCTTTGATAGTCACTTACTGTTATAATCTGCTGCAACAATGAAATGTTTCCATTAAATGATGATATGAGTACAATAATGTCGAAGTGAATGCATAGATTCATTGAATGTTGCAATAAGATTAAGTAGCTAATGCCACACACATCCTCCTTCATTCGGCGGAAACATGGTTCTGTCCACTCTCCCTTGATCACCTCGGGTGAGACCTCATCTTCTCTGCAGGTGTTGCTAGGCAGGGTAAAACCTGCCTGGGACGATGCTCATGGAGATCGCGGTGGGTTGGTGTCGATAGTGATGGGAACCCCTGTCGATTGGGTTTGATTCAACAAGAACTCCTCACTGTGTACTTGGGAACAAGACGCCAGAAGATATGTTTACAGGAGAGAAGCCAGAGGTCATCCACCTAAGGATATTTGTTTGTCCTGTAAATGTACATGTTCCCAAGGATAAGAGAACAAAGTTGGATCCTTTAGGAAAGAAGAGTATATTTGTTGGATACAATGAGTCATGAAAGGCATACAGAGTCTACATTTCTAGTTACAGGTAGATTGAGACTAGCAGATATGTCACCTTCGATGAGGATGCATCTTTTAGTAGATTGAGGCAGACTCATACATATGAGGTCCATGATGAGGATCCTGAAGCTCCTGGAGTCACATATACTAGTACAAAAGATGATGTTGTACCAGAAGAGCATGTTCCAGAGGATCATGATATGGCAGGGCCACAAAGACCTATAGATCCACCCCGATAAATTATTACATATAAGAGAATACCAGCTCGGTATCGGGATATTATTCGGGATGCATAGAAATATGGTGCTCCATATGGGTCTTTCAGAGAGAGCAAGATACCTTGACCATATTCCTTTTAACTTTAATTAGGTCGGCCCCAACTTAACCACTTAACATAATGTTGATTGGGCCGACCCCCACTAGGGTGGTCTAATAACCCTTTAACCCACATGACTCATACAGGGCCGACCCCATCAAGGTGGTCTAATAACCCATCAAGTATAAGTTACGACACTTACAATATAACTTGCGACACTTGCAAGTACAACTGATGACACTTCCAATCAGAGGAATAATACATCTCCGTTGGGGATACAATAAAGTACAAATACAATATACAAGTGAATATCTTCTGAAGTTACAAATACATCAACACTCCCTCTTAACTAGGAAGGTATTCTCTTGACACAAGTCATCAATACATATAGGCACAAGTATTCAATTTTGGAGTTGGATCATCATCGTTGGATCACGAAGCATCATCATCATCACCGTTGTTGTACTCGATACCTCGATCACTGGGCTATCTCTGAAATATTCTCGTCATAGGAAGTTCTACAGAGCCATCCCTTTTTCATGTTGGATGTAGGCCTAGCCTCCTGTAGGTCTTCATCATCTCTGGCCATACTGTGGATCCCAGGACTAATTATGTGCATCAACAAAATCTTGAAAGAGCATCCCAGGATGTTACGAGCACACAGCTCTGCCTGTCTAGATCTCCTAGGATCTTTTACATGTGTCCTTCACAAAACCTTTAAAGAGCATCTTGCAACCTACAAGATCTCTATAGAGCATCGCAGGCTGTTACGAGCACACAGCTCTACCTGTCCGGATCTCCAGGATCTTTTCTATGTGAACTTTTGCAAAACCTTTAAAGAGCATCTTGCAACCTGCAAGATCTTGTTAAATTTTCTGAATTTACTTCAATATGATCTAGGATCTTAACTGAGAGAACAACATGTACAGCATATCTACAGCGTATCAATCATGGAGACAATAATGCAAGCACACAAGAGACACAAAGATTTACTTGGGGAAAACCATAAAGGTGAAAAACCCCAATAACTTCCTCAGAGATAGATAGAGCAATGATACAACCAACCAAGAGAGAGAGACATAACCTAGCAGCAGATCCTCCTCCTCCATAAGTGCGCCACTCCTCCTTGAGTGCATGTGTGAGAAGTGAGTGAGTAAATAGAGTGCCTCCCGCACTCTATTTATACTTGACTTGACTTGCCTTTTTACCTAACTCATGTCGGCTCGAACTTAACCACATAACATAATGCTGAGTGGGCCGACCCCCAATAGGGTGGTCTAATAACCCTTTGACCCACATGGCCGACCCCCAATAGGGTGGTCTAATAACCCTTTGACCCACATGACTTATACAGGGCCGAACCCAAACAAGGTGGTCTAATAACCCATCAAGTATAAGTTACGACACTTACAATATAAATGACGACACTTCCTTATAGAGGAATAATACCATCTCTATAGGAATACAATATACATATATGTGAAATACATTCCGAAGTTACATATACATCAACACTCCCTCTTAACTAGGAAGGTATTTCTCAGCACAGTTCTTCTAGCACAAGTCATCTTCTCTGGATCATCGTCACTAGATAATCGTCATCGAGTTATCATCATCGTCACTGCTGCTGCTATCTCAATCAATCTCTGAATCTACTCGTCATAGGAAGTTCTACAGAGCCAGTCCTTTTTCATACTGGATGTAGGCCTACCACCTGCAGGTCTTCATCATCACTGGCCATACTGTGGAATCCTCAGGACTTATTACGTGCGTCACAAAACCTCGAAAGAGCATCCCAGGATGTTACGGGTACACAACTCCGACCTGTAGGATCTCCCAGGGCGCTATTACATGTGACCCCACCACAAAACCTCGAAAGAGCATCTCAGGATGTTACGGGTACACAACTCCGACCTGAAATCTCCCAGGGCACAAATTACATGTGGTCCACCACAAAACCTCGCAAGAGCATCTCAGGATGTTACGGGTACACAACTCCGACCTGAAATCTCCCAGGGCACAAATTACATGTGGTCATGGCAAAACCTCGAAAGAGCATCTCAGGATGTTATGGGTACACAACTCCGACCTGAAATCTCCCAGGGCCCAAATTACATGCCATAGGACAAAACCTCGCAAGAGCATCTCAGGATGTTACGGGTACACAACTCCGACCTGAGATCTCCCAGGGCACAAATTACATGTCCTCCCAGAGCAATGTCTCGAAAGAGCATCCCAGGCTGTTACGGGTACACAAATCCGACCTATAGGATCTCCCAGACATGCTCATCTGCACAACCTGATCCACGGCCACAGAGTATCAGCCTGATACTCACCATACATCATCCTGATGTACTCATGATCGTCCTGATCATCATCACTGCAACGTTCTGCTGCATGTCATCTGGAGCAACATCCTGAAGCTCACCATCCATGATCATCCTGATCATCATCACTGCAACGTCCTGCTGCATGTCATCTGGAGCAACATCCTGAAGCTCATCATCCATGATCATCCTGATCATCATCACTGCAACGTCCTACTTCATGTCATCTGGAGCAACATCCTGAAGCTCATCATCCATGATCATCCTGATCATCACTGCAGCATCCTGCTGCATGATCCACCTGATCATCAATGCATCTACCTGATGCATACCAAGTATCTACCTGATACATATCATCATACATGATCCTCCTGATCATCAATGTATCCACCTGATACAAATACATGATACATATCATCATACATGATCCTCCTGATCATCAATGCATCTACCTGATGCATACCAAGTATCTACCTGATACATATCATCATACATGATCCTCCTGATCATCAATGTATCCACCTGATACAAATACATGATACATATCATCATACATGATCCTCCTGATCATCAATGCATCTACCTGATGCATACCAAGTATCTACCTGATACATATCATCATACATGATCCTCCTGATCATCAATGTATCCACCTGATACAAATACAAATACATGATACATATCACCATACATGATCCACCTGATCATACAATGTATCCACCTGATACATATACAGATACATGGTCCAAGCATCCAACATGATGCATATACAAAATACGTACACATGATCCAACTGATCATATCCAGCATCCAACATGATGCATACATACATACATAAAAATGATCCAACTGATCATATCAAGCAGAAACCAGAACATCATCTTGATGCTCATCATCCAGCGCTTACATCCACAGCCATGTGAAGGATCCTCCTTCCAACATGCTTGGAATGGCTTCAGCAAATGTGTCCATCACTTCTTCCTTGAAGTGTCCTCGATCTGAAGAACACCAAGCCTCTCTCTGAAGTACTCGAACTTCACTCTGGCTAGTGGCTTCGTCAGCACATCTGCAATCTGCTCGTCCGTCGCAATATACAGAAGCTTCACAGCTCCTCTCTGCACCATATCCCTGATATAGTGATATTTGATCTCTATGTGTTTCGACTTGTCATGAAACACTGGGTTCTCGGACAGCTTCAAACAACTCTGGTTATCACAGAAGATACCAGTAGCCTCCAACGGGAGATCAAATAACTCAGACAGTAGCTTCCGTAGCCATACTGCCTCACAACTAGCTGAACAGGCTGCAACATACTCTGCCTCAGCTGTACTTAGTGCTACGCAGGACTGCTTCCTGCTAAACCAAGAGATCACACCTGATCCCATACTGAAGCAGCACCTAGATGTGCTCTTCCTGTTTGCAGCACTGTCAGCCCAATCTGAATCAACATAACCCTACAGGTTAAACTTTTGATTCGCCTCATACCTGAGCCCATAATCCACTGTACCCTTCAGGTACCTCAGAACATGCTTTATAGCAACCGGGTGAACACTCCTCAGATTCGTCAGGAACTGGCTCAATGTGTTCACAGCAAAGCAAATGTCTGGTCTCATGTTCGTCAGGTACATCAAGGACCCAATCATCTGACGATACATAGAGACATCAACTAGCTCAGATGAAGCATCACATAGAAGCTTCAGATTCGATGCCATAGGTGTGGCCATGGCCTTGCAATCCATCATCCCGAACCTCTTTGGGATCTCTACTGCATACTTCCCTTGTTCAAGGAAGATTCTATCTGCACTCTGCCACACCTTCATGCCAAAAACAAATAGTGCATCATCCCCAAGTTCTTCATCTCGAACTCGGTAGTAAGCTTCCGCTGCGTGTCGGCAATCAATCTATCTTCACCATACCAAGTTCTGCACATATATGATTTCCTATCATGTGTCTCAGAACCAAGTGGCTGCTCTACATACACTTCTTCTTCAACTACACCATTCAAGGAAGCTGTCTTGAATCCATCTGGTGTATCTTCTATTTCATCACTTTTATATTTCTCAATGCTGCCATCTGCAACATGCTTGATCTGATAGTTCCATTTGGAAGTCATAGCAAACTTCCCTTCATGTATTTGGGATTACATCCCAAACATCATTCTTCATGATCGACGGATCATGGCATTTCATTTCTTCATCCCAAATCCTGGGAACTTCAATATCTTCAATATCTTCAATAGATATCTTTGTTGCTGGAACAAATGTTGTAGTTCTTCTTTTGTAGGAGATGGCATATGATCTTTCCTACACAACAAGTTAAATTGCATGATTAGAAAACATCTCATAGTTTTCAGAACAAATTCTTACACATAAAGAAATATGCCATACAGTCATGCAATTATCTTAGCCAATGCTTCAATACAACATTTATCCATATTCCGTAACTTTCTAGATGCCTTCCAATCTCTACCAGAACATTGTTAAGAGTGTGCACAACTCTCAACATGTCAGCAAAGAGGTTTCATTCTAGATAAGTAGCAATGGAATGTTGTACAGTGCCATAGGCTACTTACCCATGCATATTAGTAGTATATTGTTCATTATTGTAATTATTCTAATATGCACAATACATATCCTAAGTCTAAGACCATGAGCATATACATCATTTGAACAATTTTATTTAAACAAACAAATATGTAAGAAATGATAATTAAAATACTTATCTTTGTTTGTTCGTTGGGTGGACTCCCTCTGAGTCTTCGCTTCCTTGCAGGAGCTGCTGGAGTACTAATCTAAAGTAGCTTCTTCTACACCTTTCTGTTGTGGGATGTAGAGAGATGGACAACTCCCTCTGGATATCTGCATCCTTGCATAAACCACTGGAGTGTACTCCCTCTTGATCTTTGCTTCCTGGATTACCTGTTCTTGAATCTCATATTCATCCTTGGTCCCTATGCATGCTTATTAGTATCATGAATGTGTTATCCTTGTGATCTCATATAAAAACATACATTCATTAGTATACTATTAAAACACAATAATCTCAAGCATGTATAGTCATGATCATCTCAAACATAAATAATAAGCATTAGCATTCAAGGTTTATGTAGGATTCTTATGGTTAGTCAAATCATAAGAAACATAACATGTCTAAACCTGTAATTACTCAAAGCTATGACTCTTCGGGTTAGTCATATCATCAATCAAGAGAAGAGATATAATATGCATAAAATCATGTGATTATTTCAACCTATACCTTCATGATTCTTCTGGTTAGTCATATCATCAATTAAGGTAAGAAACATAATATGCATACAACCATGATTATTCAAACCTATGACTTCATGAATAATCATTATCAACAATAGTATAAGATTCTATCCCAAGGTAGGATTCTATCTTGATATAGGAAAAACATACTTGGATTAGCATGCTAGCTATTTATGTCTAACATACCCGCATAATGTCTTCTGGTTCTCTTTAGTGACTTGTGCTAGTAACCTGCATGTCTCATAAGTTAACCATTATAAAACCAAGTTATACATACCTCGAGAATGGATTTCTTATGAGATCCATGGCAATGGATGAATCTTTGTCCTCATGTCATCATGATCATATGTTCTTGAACCAGAACATGATTTGTCTTCTTGGTGTACCTTTCATGTTAGTAGACAACATAAAACTCATACAACATCACAATGTGTTAGTACAAACATAAGTTTCATACTCCTAATAAATGAATGACTTCTATCATGCATTCATAATTTTATTAAGGTGATATGATAAGTCTAAAATCAAGATTGTACTAACCGTGATAACATGAAGACAAACATACCATAAACTTAATTATGAACAAATCTCAAAACATACCTTGATGAGTCATACCTGTCGAGATTACTTGTAAACTCTTTATGTAAGGCCTTAGCCTCATCTCCCTCTGAAACAGGAACTTCTTCACTTATGCAAGTGACCAATCCATCTTCTTCTAGGATCAACCCAATCCACTTGATTTGCAAGAACTGGACCTGGAGCTGGATATGGGTTTGTCAGAGAGACCCCAAAAATTCAAACTTTGAATTTCAAACTTCTGAAAGGATAGGAATATGCGCCTTGATGAACTGATCAAACTGGTATATTCAGAATTTGAAGACTGCAAAGTTTTACTCCTCAATTTTGCCTTTGAAACTTCCAGATTCACTGAACGTGACCCTGAACTGGGGTTTGATGAAGCCCACTCTTCTACCCAATCAAAATGTTTGATCCAAAGCTCTAAGCTTCTATTTTTCTGAGGAGCTTCCAGCCGTGGTCACAGATTTCAAAAATTCCCATTTTTACAGAAGCCCTAATTTTCCACTTTTCTGATCAAAGTCCCGAACTAGGGTCTGATCAAACCCGGCCTTCTACCCAGCCAAAAATTCTGATCTTGGTCTCTAAATTTCTATTTTGATGAGTAGCATCCAGTCGTGGTCTCCGATTACAAAAATTCCAACTTTCTCCAAATCCCTAAATTCCGGAAGCCATGAATGAAGGTACCAAAAAATAATTCTGTTTTGACAGAAATATGTACCTGATTGTTTCTGGTGTAACTCCAAAATTTTTGATCCAAAGGGTCTGAAAAAGTTTCCTGAGATAGCCTGACCTGTTATCTTTCCATCCTGACAGGTCTGACCTCAATTGGATTCTCTTAGAGAGAGTTATGCCAAATGTCGCAACGTGACCTGTTTATGGGATAAAACAGGAGAGCGAACTTGTACGGAGTGCCACGTGTCACTGGTTCAACTTCGGCCTCTGAAAACGTTTTCTGAGATATTACAGACTGTGTAATACCTGTCACTTTTTACGAAATTTCATTTGGAGCTTCCTAGCCTAAGATATGACCTTTTTCCCAAGGTCACCTGATTTTGACTCAGATCTGGAAGAGGCAGAAACCCTATATTGTACAGATCATAAATCACAAAGTACAACGAATTAGAGGTTGTCCTTTGGACACAAGATACCTGGAGATCTTAGCTTCGGCCTGTAACAATTTTAGATCCTAAAACTTCGCCAAAATGGATTTATAGCGAAAGTGCTACGATGACTGGTTTTTCCTATATCAAGCCCTAGCATCGTAAGTGCAACAAGTGTCATACATGCCATATCATGCCTTCTTTCAGGCTAGCTCTGATACCATGTTAAATTTTCTGAATTTACTTCAATATGATCTAGGATCTTAACTGAGAGAACAACATGTACAGCATATCTACAGCATATCAATCATGGAGACAATAATGCAAGCACACAAGAGACACAAAGATTTACTTGGGGAAAACCATAAAGGTGAAAAACCCCAATAACTTCCTCAGAGATAGATAGAGCAATGATACAACCAACCAAGAGAGATAGACATAACCTAGCAGCAGATCCTCCTCCTCCATAAGTGCGCCACTCCTCCTTGAGTGCATGTGTGAGAAGTGAGTGAGTAAATAGAGTGCCTCCCGCACTCTATTTATACTTGACTTGACTTGCCTTTTTACCTAACTCATGTCGGCTCGAACTTAACCACATAACATAATGTTGAGTGGGCCGACCCCCAATAGGGTGATATAATAACCCTTTGACCCACATGGCCGACCCCCAATAGGGTGGTCTAATAACCCTTTGACCCACATGACTTATACAGGGCCGACCCCAAACAAGGTGGTCTAATAACCCATCAAGTATAAGTTACGACACTTACAATATAAATGACGACACTTCCTTATAGAGGAATAATACCATCTCTATAGGAATACAATATACATATATGTGAAATACATTCCGAAGTTACATATACATCAACAGATCTCTATAGAGCATCCCAGGATGTTACAAGCACACAGCTCTACCTGTCTGGATCTCCAGGATCTTTTCTATGCGAGAATTTCGCAAAACCTTTAAAGAGCATCTTGCAACCTACAAGATCTCTATAGAGCATCCTAGGTTATTACGAGAACACAACTCTACCTGTCTGGATCTCCAGGATCTTTTCTATGCGAAACTATAGAAAAACCTCGAAAGAGCATCCTAGGATGTTACGAGCACAAAGCTCTACCTGTCCGGATCTCCCAGGATCTTTTATATGCTACCTGCACAAACTGTCCACGGCCACGGAGTATCAACCTGATACTCACCATACATCATCCTAATGTACATGATCATCCTGATCATCATCATAGCATCGTCCTGATGCATGTCATCCAGAGCATCATCCTGATACTCATCACACATGATCATCCAAATCATTGTCACTGCATCGTCCTGATGCATATCAATATACATGATCCAACTGATCATTCAAAGCATCCACCTGATGCATATCATCACATATGATCCAACTGATCATACAAAGCATCCACCTAATGCATATCATCACATATGATCCAATTGATCATACAAAGCATCCAATTGATGTATATCATCACATCTGATCCAACTGATCATACAAAGCATCCAACTAATGCATATTGTCATACATGATCCAACTGATCATCGTCATATAGAACATCATCCGGAGCATCGTCCTGATGTTCATCACACAGCGCTTACATCCACATCCATGGGAAGGATCCTCCTACCACCATGCTTGGAATGGCTCTTGCATATGTGTCCCATCACTTCTTCCTTGAAGTATCTTCTATCTGAAGAACACCAAGCCTCTCTCTGAAGTACTCAAACTTCACTCTAGATCGTGGTTTCGTCAACACATCTGCAACCTGCCCATCCGTCGCAACATACAGGAGCTTCACTGCTCCTCTCTGCACCATATACCTGATATAGTGATATTTGATCTCAATGTGCTTCGACCTGTCATGAAGCACCAGGTTCTCTGACAACTTCACACAACTCTGGTTGTCACAATAGATATAGGTAGCATCCAATGGGAGATCAAATAACTCAGACAGTAGCTTCCTAAGCCATATTGCCTCACAACTAGCCGAACAAGTTGTGACATACTCTGCTTCGGTTGTACTCAGTGCTACCCAGGACAGCTTCCTGCTAAACTAAAAGATCACACCTGATCCCATACTAAAGTAGCACCCCGAAGTGCTTTTCCTATATGCAGCACTAAATTCCCAATCTGAATCAACATAACCCTCCAGGTTAAACTTTTGATTCGCATCATACTTGATCCCATAATCAATTGTACCCTTCAGTTACCTCAGAATATGCTTTACAGCAACCAGGTGAACACCTTTGGGATTCGTCAAGAACTGGCTCAATGTGTTCACCGCAAAGCAAATATCTGGTCTCGTGTTCGTCAGGTACATCAAGGACCCAATCATTTGATGATACACCATGACATCAACCAGATCATATGAAGCATCACACAGAAGCTTCAGGTTCGATGCCATAAGTGTGGCCATGGCCTTGCAGTCCATCATCCTGAACTGCTTCAGGATCTCTACTGCATACTTCTTTTCTCCAAAGAAGATTCCATCTGCACTCTGCCACACCTCCATGCCTAGAAAGTAATGCATCATCCCCAAGTCCTTCATCTCGAACTCGGTAGCAAACTTCCTCTTCGTATCGGCAATCAACCCATACTCACCTGTAACAAACAGGTCATCCACATACAATAGTAGGATCACTAGATTTCCTTCCTCAACCTTGTAGTAAAGGTTGGAATCTGCTTTACTCTTAGTAAATCCCAAGCTAGATAGAAAGTTATCTATCCTATCATACCAAGTCCTAGGAACTTGCTTCAAGCCATACAAGGCTTTATTCAATCTGCACACATATGACTCCCTGTCATGTGTCTCAAAACCAAGTGGCTGCTCCACATACACTTCCTCTTCGACTACACCATTCAAGAAAGTTGTCTTGACATCCATCTGGTGTATCTTCCACTTCAGCACTGCAGCCAGATAAAGTATTGTTCTGATGGAAGTGTATCTGGCTACAGGTGAAAAAGTCTCTTCATAATCTATTCCCTCTTTCTGGGAGAAGCCATGAGCTACAAACCTCGCCTTGTATTTCTCTATGCTACCATCTCCAACATGCTTGATCTTATAGATCCACTTAGAAGTCACAATAGACTTCCCTTCTATTCTTGAGACCACATCCCAAACATCATTCTTCATGATCAACGATCATGGCATTCTTCCATTATTGTATCCCAGATCCTAGGAACTTCAGATTCTTCAATATCTTCAATAGATAGTTTTCTTTGAACATCATTGCTGGAACAAATGTTGTAGTCCTTCTGTTGTAGGTGATGGTACATGGTATTTCCTATAAGACAAGTTTAATTACATGATTAGAAACATCTTATATATTTCAAAACAAATTCTTACTCATAAAGACATATGTCATACAGTCATGTAATTATCTTAGCCAATGCTTCAATACAACATTTATGCATATCCCGTAACTTTCTAGATGCCTTCCATCTCTACCAGAACATTGTTAAGAGTGTGCACAACTCCCAACATGTCAGCAAAGACGTTTCATTCTAGATAAGTAGCAATAGAATGTTGTATAGTACCATAGGCCACTTACCCATTACTATATTAGTAGTATCTTGTTCATTAATGCAACTTTTTTAATATGCATAATGTACATCGTAAACCTAAGAATATAAGTATGTACATGAATGAACAACATCATTTAAGTAATAAGAAATGAAAATTCAAATACTTATCTTTGTTTGTTTTTTGGGTGGACTCCCTCTCAATCTTTGCTTCCTTGCAGGAACTACTGGAGTGTGATCCCTCTTGATCTTTGCTTCCTGGATTACCTGTCCTTGAACTTATGTTCATCTTGGACCACTATGCATGCTTAAGTGTGCACTAGTGTCATGATTGTGCCATCCTCAAGATCTCTTACATAATCATACATTCATTAGTATAATCTCAACAAAATAATCTTAAACATGTATAGTCATGATCATTTCAAACACAGATATTAGGGAAGACTTATTTTACTCATGCATATTCTTATTTGACCATAGGACTCTTCTGGTTAGTCATATCATCAATCAAGGTAAGAGACATAATATGCATAAACCCTTGATTACTTAAATTTCTAACTTCATGAATAATCATTATCAATCATACAAAAGTATAAGATCCTAACACAAGGTAGGATTCTAACTTGATGTAGGAAAACATACCTGGTTATCACATTTGCTAGTTATGTCTAGCAATGTTTTCTTGTTCTCTTCAATGACCTGCATAACTCATAAGTTGACCATTGTAGAACCAAAATATACATACCTCGTAAGTATAGCTTCAATGTGATCCATCTATGGATGAGTATTTGTATGCATGTCACCATGGTCTTGATCTAGAACTTGATTTGTACCTTTCATGTTAGCGGATAACATTATCCTCATGCAACACCAAGGTGCATTAGTACAATTATAAGTGTCATAACCCTAATCAATGAATGTCTTCTATCATGCATTCATAATTTTGCTAGGGCGATAAGACAAGTCTAAAATTAATCAAGATTGTTACTAAACTCAATAACATGAAGACAAACATGTCATCAACTTAATCATGAACAGATTTCAAAACATACATGTAAGTCATACCTTTCAGATTGCTTGTAGTAGTTGTTGTTTTTGTTCTTAGGACATTCTGAGGAAAAGTGTCCCTTCTTATTGTTAACACCCAAAAAGTGCTCACTACCTCATCTACCCCATTACATGACTCATTTGTCCATTTTCCTACCATATTTGCCTTAAAAACCCTAAAAAGCCCACTAAAAAACCTCCAAAAGGCCACAAAACCATCAAAAGAGCCTCGAAAAGGCTAAAAAAACCCCTTTTTCCCCCAAAATTATCCAAAATTCCTCCAAAAATAGCAAAAACCCTCTAAAAAGGGAATAAAAAATATAAAAAATGAGGAAAAAGAGGAAAAAGGAAGAAAAAACCATATACAGCTGACCTAAACCATATGGTTCCCAAAACCATGGGCCAGCACTCCACCACCAAAAAACTATAAATAGGTAATGGAGACCCCTCATTTCAGATCCACAATCAAGTATACCCTTACTCTTCCAAAATCACTCTTGAGACCCTAGCTCACCCTGGAGCTACTTTCACCATTGAGTGCCCCTTTTGGCCCATTTCCACCATTGGAGAAAGAGAAGGAGCAAAGTTGGAGTTTGGAGCAACCCTCTTGGATCATTGCAAGAACTTCACCAACCTCTACACTTGAGGTAACATTTCAATACAAAAGAAAAACCATTTATATTCCATGTTTTGTTATGTTTCTTAATGCTCATGCTAGTTTAGAATTTATATTGTTTTAGCATTTTAATTTACTGTTTATTGAACTGCTACTAAGGAGTCCCTTCTCTTTAGTAGGTGCTCATTTGCACAAACTAGGGTGAAAACCCTAGATACTATTTTGGCAACTCCCCTTGGTTTGAATTTTTGCTTATAGTTTTTAAATATTTTCCTTTCAGCTGTCCCTTTCGGCCGCGTCTTTTATCCCTGCAGTTGCGTTCCGACCGCGGCTCTCAGACTGTTTCCGGCGTTCTGCCGGCGGATTCAAGTCTGTTACCTGCGATCCGACCGTGGCTAATCATCCTGTTTGTTGTGATCCGACTGCGGCTATTACAAATTTTTCGGCGTCCCGACCGCGGCTTTCAGCCCTTTTTCTGCAACCCGCCTGCGTCTATTGGCCCTTTTTCCACATCCCGACTGCGGCTTTTATCCCTTTTCCTGCAACCAGACTGCGTTTGTCAGCCCTTTTCCCGCGTCCCGACAGCGGCTTTCAGCCCTTTTGCTGCAACCCGACTGCGTTTGTTGGCCTTTTTCCTGCGTCCTGCCTATGGCTTTCAGCCATTTTCCTATGACCCGCCTGTAGCTTTCGACCTTTTTCCCGCGGTCCGACTGCATCTTTCGGCCATAAACCCGCAACCTGTCCGCGACTATTGAGATATTTCCCGCGGTCCGACCGCCCATAACTGCCACAAACCCGCGGTCTGTTCTCTGCTATTTTGAACCGAGCACTTTGCTGCACTATTTTCTGCACCTGCAGCCATACTTCCCTACAGCCTTTTCTGCAGTTTTATTTCTGTTCCATTTACAGAATCATTTTTTTTTTAAAATTGAAAAAGAGAAAATTTTGCATGCTAAAGTTTACATTCTGTCTTGTTATTGTTAGTTAGAAAGTTGCCCCCCTTGTGGCACTTTTATTTGGGTTCATCACCTCACACGCACACACTCTGTCACCTAATTCAAGTGAGCCTTAAAAAACTACTTAACTCAACCAACATTCTAACCCCACTTGGGGAACACATAAGAATTTTTGTAGTTAGGTAGGATCGGGGGGATAGGCATCCAAATAACACCCCTCGGTTGCTTACACTTGAGACATAGATGTTTTCCATTAGGGAACCAAAATCCCCTAGTATTTTTTGGCACGGTCACGACCAATTTATCAGAGGGCCTCTCCCCTAGGAGGGTTGAAGTCGCCAGACTAGTTCCGGAGGCTTGAGTGGAATACCACACTCCATTCAGTAACCGAAGGGATACCTTTCGCAGTTCTCGGAGTATCCCTGTATAGGGGTACTATGATAAAAGGACCAAACGGCAGATTCACCTTTCTGGACGTGTCATGAACGGGGTATCTTAGTTTCCTTTCTTCTAGGATTGACTACCCGGTGTCCCTCCCCGTAGGGGGATATCTTTAGCCACTTGGCTCTCCTATCCATATTGTCTGACTTGGATTTCATCACCTTGCAGAGGATATGTCTAGTTGAGTCAGAATACTATTTAGTTAGGTGTTTGCATGCTCCCTTACCTCCTTTTGGTCTAGTGAGTCCACCATTTTTATTTTTTAGGAAACCTGCTGCTTGTTGGTATTCTAACCATTTATGTTGATACTCCACTTATTGTAGCACAGCTGTTACAGTAGGTGTTTTGAGTTGGTTGTTGGCCTGAGTGCCATATTTTTTGAGCTCTCCTTCTGCACACTCGGTTGCATTAGGGTTTTTGAGCTATTTTTCACTCAACACAACCCCCAGATATTTGACACCATTTGTCACCATTGAGTCCCCGAGACATTCTCGGCACCTCCGGGGCGAGCCCCCGCAGCACGGTTCACTTGACACCACCCTTCATAGACATAGATATTCATCACTTGATACCACTCATCATAGATCTCGAGCCTTGTCACTTGACTCCACTCGTCAACGGCATAGGACTCCATCGCCTGATCTAGACACCCCCTATTTTACCTCCGATTCTGAGGCAGAGTCCGAGAACCCCATTTACACTGCACCCACTAGCCCCATGGCTGGCATGACTTCCACCCCTTTCTTGGTAGGGACCATGGGTGGAGCATCCACCACCACACCAGCTACCACACCTGCTTTGGGTATGCCCTCGATGGGGCCCATGTCTACCGTTCCACTCACTGCACCCATTCCAGTAGCTAGAATACCTGTCCCACCTCCCTCAGTGACTCACACTACCCTTGGCGGTGCAGGACTGTCCCATACCACGTTCATCCCTCCACTTGGGGGAAACATCCCAAACCCATCCCCTCCACTTGGGGGCATTGGCCCCAATTTGGTCACACCCACTAATATGTCACATCCTTCTACTAGTTTGCCATTAATGGCTAGCCTCAACCTTCCTGACCTAGCCAGACTGACTAACGATCCCATTAGACACGACCCTGCATGGCCTCACATGCCCACCAAGCTCCCCTCTGACATCCCTAAGTTTGAGGGAAAGGTAGGTGAGGACCCCCAAAACCATATTATGTCCTTCCATCTATGGTGTTCCTCCAACTCCATAGTGGACGACTCTGCCCGCCTCCGTCTATTACAGCGCACCTTCACTGGCTCTGCAGCTAAGTGGTACATCGAGCAGCCCCATGGGACCCATGCCACCTTTGCTTCCCTTGCCTCAACCTTCCTGCAGTTCTTTCAGTTACCTGTCCGCTATGATGCAAGAGTTGAAATTCTACTGTCTTGCAGACAGAACACGGCTACCCACATCACTGACCACATTCATGAGTGGCTTCGACGCCGCAGTCTCTGCGAAATCAAGTTAGACGACTGTATCTTCTTAGATTGGTTTCTCAAATCCCTCCTTCTTGTCATTGCCAAGGATGTGGCATCCGAACGACCCCAGTCTGAAGAAGAGGCCATCCTCAAATCCCAGCAATTTGACCTCATATACGCCCAGTCGGGTTACCTCTATACCATTATCCCTGACGCCCCTCGCGATGACACCTCCCAGCACGATGCGCCGAGGGCATCCCATGCCGCAGACGGCATCATTGGCCATGTTGCCTCGCATCCCCAACCCTTTTCCATAGCACGTCCTAGCCCTAACCCCGACCTTTCACGGGCTACGTCTCAATCCGGAGCAACCAATTCGTATGCTCCTATGACACATCACCACCATTCTCACGGCCCCTCATGTCCACCTCAATGATTTGGGCATGCATCCCCCGCTTATGCTCCCCCGGTCGCACCTCAGCCATATTACCATCCATAGGTTGCCCCAGTTCCTGTGTCCTCCCAAGCCCAACCGGCTTATTACCCGCCATAGGCAGCCCCTGCGGCAAACCCCCAGCCCGCTCCACAGACGTATCAGCAACCCCCACAAGGTTCAGCACCTGCGCAGCCTCCACCTACTTATTATACACCGCAGCCTGCTCCCGCACCTGCACAACCCCAGAACCCACCTGCTGCCCAAGGGAAAGTTTACGCCCAACAGAATCCACAGCAAAACCAAAACAACCAGCACCAACAGGGCCAGCAAAACCGTGGCAAGGGCCGTAACCATGGAAACAACCCTCCTCCAGACCAAGGTGGTCAACCTCCCAATCCCCCAGACAATAATAATGCAGCCCTTGCCAACAAAAACCCCGATCGGCCACCCAAGCAGGCTAAAAACCCTAATTTACGAACAAACCATCCTTGTTCTATTTGCGGGGTCTATGGCCACTACATGCATGCTTGCCCACATTTAGAGTGAGCCAGGAAACTCTGGGTTGATGATGCCCATTGCCAAGGGCACGCAGCTCCTCAAGCGCCACCCAACCCCCCACAACCTCAGCAGCCACCTTTGGTGCTTCAAAACCCCTTACCAAACCAAGGCGTAGTGAACACTCAGCCGTTGGCTCCCCCTCAAGCCAATGTGCCACCACAACAACAGATCACTTATGCCGCTCCTGATCAACCCATGTTCGACTCAGGTACCCACCACTTGTTAATGATGTCATCCGCTGATGTCAACCTCCAAACCGGTCCCGTCGAAACCAATATGGCTCCACCCCTGAAGCCCCTCCCACTGACAAAAACAATAACGCTTATCCCACTAATCAGACGTTACAAATACCTCCGGCTCAACTCGATGGCGCCCCCAAAGCACCGTGTTTCCCACTTCGTCGTATCAACAATAATCCCAATGCTTGCACTGCGTCAAATTACAACATTGTAGATGACTTAGCCCAGTCTCCTGCAGCCATGTCTACATTGGAATTCTTGAAAAACTGTCCTTCTCAGCGCAAGACTTTGCTATCCACCATTGGTGCTATTGACCCAAATGATTCACAATTGATGGCCTTCGATTTGGACCAATCCGAACCACGCCTGCCTTCCACTTTAGCGTTCCAAGTTTCTGTTTCCGTTCAGAATCTTGTCATCCATCGGTGCATTATCGATGAAGGTGCCTCTACATGCGTTATGTCCACATTCCTTTGGCAGAAGTTGGGATCCCCTACTCTCCAGCAGTCCACCACTGCGCTGCGAGCCTACGACGGCCGTTCGGCTCAACCCCAAGGCCTATTAGCTAACGTCCCCGTCCAACTAGCTGGTAAAACCATTCTCATTGACATAGAGGTCATCAATGCCCAACTTGATTACAACCTCTTACTTGGCCGTAGCTACATGTATGCCATGTAGGTGGTTGCCTCATCCATTTTTCATACCATGATGTTCCCCCATGATGGATGCGTGGTCAAGGTCGACCAACTCACCTACTACGATCCAAGTGGCCCCGCTGCACCCGAAAATGTTCTCCCTATGGTTGAACAACCTGTTAGTGGTGCCTCTACCTCGCTGGTTTCCTCCATGGGACCTGGAGTTTACTCAGATCCGCCGATGACGTCCACATTGCAATCCATTCCTCCCCCGTCACCCGCGACCGAATTATCTGACCTATGTACCTTGTCCCACAATACGCAAACACCCACCAATCAGCCGCCCTTGTTACCTAAACCACCACTGGTACCTAGTCACATTGGTGTCACACCCATCCACACAATCCCCTTCCTAATCCCTCCCTCGGGAGTAGTCAGCGCCCCGGTTATGGCTACCCTTAGCCTCCCTGGGTTAACCTTAGGATTACCCTTGTGGTATCTTTCGCCTCCCGTTCCCCCGCCGACACCAGATGTCGTCCTGCAACCGGTGCAACCCATTGTCACTACTACTCAGCCACCCCTCGGTGTTGCTACCCCTTCGTCCTCCACAAATCCCCCTCCTCTTATCAAGCCCACTGGGGGCCGAGGCCCACAACCATACACTGCTGTACCTACTCCCAAAACAGTCAAAAACCCCCCGTGTTTCGTGCTCCTCCCAAATGCTCGTTGTGTGATGAGTTAGGCTATCTAACTCATCAATGTCCACAGTTACTGGCATTACAGGAACACATGCAAATGCTTGACGATGACCCCAACATTCCCATTGTCGAAATCGACCCAACCCCCAAGCCTTGTGATAAATCACTGTGTACCAATCACCCCTGTGCGATATGCGGTATTTACGGCCACTACTCACATCACTGTCCTGATCTGCCAAATTACAGAGCAGCTCTCTACGAGATGAATAATTTGGACCTTGAGATGGCGCCCCCCACAATTGAGGAGATCCACCCACCGGTCTCCTTCCCATCCGGTGAGATTAATACCATTTATATGATCTCTTCCACTACCACTCCCTCGTCAACCGATTTGACAACTCAAACTTTCCGCAATGATCAGGAGATTCTAGAGGCTCTCACTGCCCCGGATTATCCCTGGGATGACATGCACCATCATTCCTATTTCCTCCCAGAAGAATCCTCCTCTACCACAGCTACCCAATTCGCGGTTGAGTCCAAATATTTCCTTCCCACCAAAGTCGACTGGTTTAAGGATCCTATTCCAACTCCTGATGCCTTCAAGGAGGGTAACATGGCCAACATTTCACCCGTCATCCACATTGATATCGCTGCCCTAGGAGGTGCCCCTGAAATCCTAACTTTAGGAGCCTCCTACAGTGAGTATGAGATTGGAGAGTACACAAAACTCTTGCAAGAGTTCCGTGATGTCTTTGCCTGGTCCTATACCGAAATGCCTGGTCTCGACCCTGCTATTATAGAGCACCGCATTGACACCTATGAGCTCGGGGACATAATAGATTACCTCGACCCTAGGATAGGGGGCATGATCAACCATTTTGAACCTTCCCCATCACATCTATCTCAGCACGTCAATGAACCCATCGTTCAAACCAACACATATGTGATCCATAATCACAAACCCCATGCACATAGCATGGGGGCAAGTCATTAACCCTGCTCACTTCTTCACACTTGTGATCTCAACCATTTTTGAGGTCACATATCACTTGTAGATTTGATTTGATTTGATACACCTAGTATTCTTCCCCCACGGGTCATCATTTCTCCCCACCACTGCATCCTTGGCTTGGTGGGCTCACCTTTATTTGCAACCATTTTTTTAACCTAGTTATTTCCTTTGACCATTTCGGAGTCCTTATGACCTCCGTGTTTCGCACCATTTGCACCGCCGGATTCATATTTCCGTGCCCGTGATGATGCTTGAGATCATTTCTCGCTCTCACTAGGCCCAATATCAACATTGTGTCCCGACACCTCGTCGCCTTGGTTTGCGTGCCACTTCGACTGCTCTCCGTTTTTGGTATATTTTATATTATCGGATTCATTTTTCCAAGCTCGTGATGATGCTTGAGATCATTTCTCGCTCTCACCCCCAGCTTTTTTGGGTATTTCCCAAAATGCCCCCCGTCACCTCGGTTTGCGTGCCACATCGGCCGTTATCCATTTTTGACACTTTTTATATTGTTGGATTCCTTTTTCCGAGCTCGTGATGATGCTTGAGATCATTTCTCGCTCTCACTTGGTACAATTTCAACATTGTGTCCTGACACCTTGCTGCCTCGGTTTGCGCACCACATCGGCCGCCATCGGATTGTTCCACATTTTTCCATGAGCCATTCACTCCTGTCATACTGCAATTATTTCGTTATTTTTCCACCATTCATTATCCCGCAAGGAGGCCCATCAGTGTTCCCCCCCACCCTCGTTCTTGGTCATCGTCAATGTTCCTTGATTGAGCACTTCCTCCTTGCCTGGCCATTCCTTTTGTTTGGTATAATTTTATCCCTTTTTCGGGTTGGACAAGTCCTTTACGAAAAAGGCACTTAGGGAGTTTCTGTTAAGCTCTTTTCTGACTCCTAAAACAATGAAAATATCGCCGAGCAATCTTGCTTCCTTTCATGCTCGTTAAAGTACCTGAAAGGGCGTCTATCTGGTATAAGTTTAACCCTTTTCCGGACCTGGTAGACTAATTACAAAAAAGGAATACTCTAGTCACACCGGCTAGAAGAGTTATTCATTGCATCCTTTTATGCTTCTTCGGGCCTTGGAGACTAACACACGAAAAAGAAACCCCCTGGAGTCTTCTTATCGCTTTCAGACTCTCTAAAATTGAAAGCAACCACGAGCATGAACTGTCCTGGGCTCGTACAAATCCACACGACAGTACCATTCCATTATTCCAGAGTCTTCTTATCGCTTTCAGACTCCTTAAAATTGAAAGCAATCACGAGCATGAACTGTCCTGGGCTCGTATCAATCCACACGACAATACCATTTTACACACACTTCTTCTAGTTCCTTAACCCATGAAGAAGTCCCCCCGTGCCTCCTGGCACTATGATCGATCATCTCGGCAGCACCCCCAATCAGGTCGCCTTTGTTCAGAGTAATCTGCAGTCTCCTGCCATTTTACACCAGCTTGAGTATCCCTCATCCCAGTCACTATCCTTGATCCATTACAGCTATGATCCCTTTCCCATCAGTCAGTTTCATATGCTGCCCGATCATCCCCGCCATCATACTCTGAACAAAGGAAGCTTGAGTCCACCCACTTTACTTTCCCAGTTATCCCCCCCAGTTTGTCAGTCCTACCATTAGTACTCTCCCACTTTGGTTCTCCACCTCGCGCTCCTGTCAAGGAAACATCATTGCCTTGATAGTTGCAGGTCTCCCTCTGTCGACGACGGTACCTCTATTCCAGAGGATAGACCCATAGGTCCCTGCGCCTTGGACCCATCACCATCTGTGGTGAGTGCCTACGGACCATTTTGAGAGGATTCATCATTGCCTCTCCGAGTGGTTGTTTCTCACATGCTCGACTTCAACACCTTGATCGCATCATTGAGAATCGCGCAGGGTTTATATCCCTTCCATTATTTGTCGAAGACCCCGGATTTCCCCTGACTCTAGCACATTGGTGAGTTACTTCAGAACACCCATTTATATGTTCCTGTGGATGTCTGGGTTGCGTTGGCGATTGTATTCGAAAGCCATCCAATTATATGCTTCCTTGCGTACCCAGTTCAGTCCCAGTTCAGTGTACCATTGAGATTATGACCCCTTGTCACTATGATCCAGCAGCTCCACGGTTCCTCTGGTACCACACTCAGTAGCACTGTTGTCATTCCAGTGTATCAGTTCTTCAGCTCCGACATGGTCAGCCCAGCAGCATGTCCCAGATTTGTGTCCCCTCTGGACCCTTATGATGTACACAGTGGTTCTCTATGTATCTTACAGGTCCCCATTTTTGGGCCTCCCAGTTATTTTTTATGTATCTTGATACGAGCATGGGTATGCCCGCCTCGTCCATATATTGAGCTTCTTCCTTATTCATTTGAGGCCATGTATATGTCAGGTCCCCATATTTCGGACCCCATTGTTATTATTGTTATATATCTTCATACGAGCATGGGAATGCCCGCCTCGTCTATATGATCAGATTATCCCTCATCCATGATTGAGGTTATGTACTTTTAGTTTTTGCAGTTGTTCGAGATCGTTGTTCCGGGCTCCAGTTTGTCTCTTCTCTTCTCCACACCCCAGGAAAACCATACACGACTTATGATGTCTATCGGCCATACGATGAGCTCCTGTCCTCACACATCAAGGGGCAATCTGTTAACACCCAAAAAGTGCTCACTACCTCATCTACCCCATTACATGACTCATTTGTCCATTTTCCTACCATATTTGCCTTAAAAACCCTAAAAATCCCACTAAAAAGCCTCCAAAAGGCCACAAAACCATCAAAAGAGCCTCCAAAAGGCTAAAAAACCCCTTTTTCCCCCAAAATTATCCAAAATTCCTCCAAAAATAGCAAAAACCCTCTAAAAAGGGAATAAAAAATATAAAAAATGAGGAAAAAGAGGAAAAAGGAAGAAGAAACCATATACAGCTGACCTAAACCATATGGTTCCCAAAACCATGGGCCAACACTCCACCACCAAAAAACTATAAATAGGTGATGGAGACCCCTCATTTCAGATCCACAATCAAGTATACCCTTACTCTGCCAAAATCACTCTTGAGACCCTAGCTCACCCTTGAGCTACTTTCACCATTGAGTGCCCCTTTTGGCCCATTTCCACCATTGGAGAAAGAGAAGGAGCAAAGTTGAAGTTTGGAGCAACCCTCTTGGATCATTGCAAGAACTTCACCAACCTCTACACTTGAGGTAACATTTTAATACAAAAGAAAAAACCATTTATATTCCATGTTTTGTTATGTTTCTTAATGCTCATGCTAGTTTAGAATTTATATTGTTTTAGCATTTTAATTTACTGTTTATTGAATTGCTACTAAGGAGTCCCTTCTCCTTAGTAGGTGCTCATTTGCACAAGCTAGGGTGAAAACCCTAGCTACACTTATTACATGTAAAACGTCTTAGATCTTTCTTATCTCTATGATGATGGTGTGGAGTTTTCTTGTGATAAGATTGCTCCCTCTTGGACTTTCCTTTCTTGGTGTGTACTGTGAGAGCTTGATCTTCAATTCCCATCTTTTCTTCTCGGGCCACAAGCCTAGCTTCTTCTTGTGAACATTCCTCTCACAGTCTACTGAAAGAGATCAGTTTCCTTCTTGCACAGATTCCTTGGATGAAGGAATCCCATGACCTAGGTAGGCCATTCAATGTGGTCATTGCAATTTATCCATTCTCTACTACTTCATCCACAACTTCAAGTTGTTCCTTGATTTGAGAGACCTTAGAAAAGTAGGATTGAATGGTCTCTCCATTCTGAAGCTTTACCCCTTTCAATTGGTTCCACAAAGTCATCTTCCGATTTATGTTCTTTCCTTCAAACAACTTGTGTACGGCTTTAGCCTCTTCTCCCTCTGGGACAGGAACCTCTTCACTTAGGTAAGTGTCCAACTCATTCTCTTCTAGGATTAACCCAATCCTATACTTCCAGGCTCGGAAGCTATCAGCTCCTTCAAGCTTATCCTCAAGCTTGGCGTGGTGAGACATCTTAAAGAGTGCTTCAAATGGAAATAGAAAAGTTATTAGGTCTTACCACTTGATTTGCTAAAAATTGGATCTGGAGCTGGATTAGGGTTTGTCAGAGAAACCCTAAAAATTCAAAATTTGAATTTCAAACTTCTGAAAGGATAGAAAGATGTGCCTTGCTGAGCTGGTCAAGCTGGTATACTCCAAATTTGAAAACTGCAAAATTTGACCCCTCAAAATTGCCTTTAAAACTTTCGGATTCACTAGACAGGACCCCGAACTAGGGTTTGATTTTCCCAGAGCTTCACCCAACCAAAAAATTCAATCTTGGTCTCTAAACTTCGATTTTTCAGAGCAGCTTCCAGCCGTGGCCTCAGATTTCAGAAATTTCAACTTTTGCAGAAACCCTAATTTTCTATCTTTCCGATCAAAATCCCAATCTAGGGTTTGATCAAGCCCGGCCTTCTGTCCAACCAAAAAGTTCGATCTTGGTCTCTAAATTTCAATTTTTCAGAGGAGCATCCAGCCATGGATTCAGATTCCAAAAATTCCAACTTTCTCCGAAACCCTAATTTCCCGCAGTAGTGATGGGCCAAAAACTGAAAATACTCAGAATTGAATTCTGTCTCAACAGAAAGATGCTCCCTTGCTAGGAGAGTCAATCTAGACTCCTGCATTTGATTATCTGTGGAGAAAACCCCAAAAATTAAGAATCCCTAGCTTCCGCAGCTGCACAGTGCCTTCTTCTTAGGTCATCTCTGATACCATGTTAATTTTTTGATAATTTCATTCCATTATCATTCAGGATCACTAAGAGAATAACATGTACAGCATATCAATCATAGACACAAAAGCAATCACACAAGAGACACAGAGTTTCACCAGGGAAAACCAAGAACGTGAAAAACCCCGCAACTTCCTCAAAGATAAGATAAGCCACAAACCAAGATCACAATGATCAAACCCAATAAGATGTCTCTAGCAGATGCTCCTCCTCCTCCACTAGTGTGCCACTTTCTCTCTTAGCTATGCAAGCTTGAGAAGTGAGTGAATGAATAGAATGAGAGAGGCACACCCTCTATTTATACACTAACTTGACCTTCCTTTTAACTTTAATTAGGTCGGCCCCAACTTAACCACTTAACATAATGTTGATTGGGCCGACCCCCACTAGGGTGGTCTAATAACCCTTTAACCCACATGACTCATACAGGGCCGACCCCATCAAGGTGGTCTAATAACCCATCAAGTATAAGTTACGACACTTATAACATAACTTGCAACACTTGCAAGTACAACTGACGACACTTCCAATCAGAGGAATAATACATCTCCGTTGGGGATACAATAAAGTACAAATACAATATACAAGTGAATATCTTTCGAAGTTACAAATACATCAACAAAGGGAAGACAGTGGTGACTTCCAAATGGATCTACAAGACAAATCATGGAGCAGATGGCAGTGTCAAGAAGTACAATGCAAGGTTCGTGGCTCGTGGTTTCTCCCTAAAAGAAGGAATAGATTATGAAGAGGCATCTGCTCATGTGATGAGATACACTTTGATTAGATCTATACTTGCAATAGTTGCAGTGATGAAATGGAAGCTACAACATATGGACATGAAGAGGAAGTGCACGTGGAACAACTATAAGGATTCGAGACACATGGTAGGAAGACACAAGTGTGCAGATTGAAGAACAAAGGCACCCAGGACGTGGTATGGCAGAATTGACAGTTTTCTGATGAGCTTGGGATTTACTAAGGGTAAAGTAGATTCCAACCTTTACTACAAGGTTGTGAATGGTGGACCAGTAATATTGTTATTATATGTGGATGAGTTGTTTCTAACGCTCATCGTAGGGTGCAAGAGGGAGCTCACTGCAAAGTTCAATATGAAAGACCTTGGTATGATGCATTATTTCTTGCGTCTAGAGGTATGGAGAAAACATAACGATATTTTCCTTAACCAAGGAAAATATGTTGTAGAAACCCTAAAGAGATTCGAGATGATGGATTGTAAACCCATGCCTACACCGATGGTAATGAACTTGAATTTATTGAGTGATGATTCTTCAGAGACAGACGATGCCACCATGTATAGACAGATTATTGGTTCATTGATGTATGTGATGAACACGATGCCAGATATATGCTTTGCGGTGAACACATTGCGTTAGTAAATAGTTGATCCAAGATGTGTTCACTTGATTGCAGCAAAGCATGTGATGAGGTACTTGAAAGTGCCACAGATTAGAAGATTGAAGCATGATGTTGCTTCAATTTGGGATCAACTATGATATCGTGGTTCAACAAGAACCAAACTAGTGTGGCACTCAGTACGGCCAAGGCAGAGTATATAGCAGCATGTTCAGCTAGTAGCGAAGTTGGGTGGCGTTGGAAGTTGCTTGCAAGACTATTTGATCTCGACTTGCAGGTAACTTGTATTTTCTATGACAACCAGATTTGTGTAAAGTTGTATGAGAACCATGTGTTTCATGACAAATCCAATCCTATCGAGATCAAGTACCATTATATCTTATACATGGTGCACAGGGGATCTGTGAAGCTCCAGTATATTGCAACAGATGATCAGATAGTGGATGTGTTGACCAAGCCTCTATAAAAGATAAATTTTGAGTATTCCAGGGACAAGCTTGGCATAGTGCAGAAGGACTTTCCTCCCTGAGAGGAAGTGTTGAGTTACAGGATTCCAGCGGCAGTAACATATAGAGTGTGGCAACAATTGGTAGTCATTCACGGGAACATTACTGGATGAGGCACAGGTCGTACTGACCTCGCACAAGGTGAGGCTACCCATACTTCGAGGATGGAAGACCAAGTCATGTGGACTAGTGGATGCACAGCTTTCAAACTAGAGGACCAACCTGTGTGGGTTGGAGGATTCCTATAATTGGGCTAGATAGCTAGTGTTTGCACAAATTGTATCACCTAACCCTTGTGGTTAGATTCCCAGTCACTGTGGACTGGATTCCTGGTGGTGCCAACCAGAAGGGCTAGATTTCAGGCTAGTTTCCCAGTTCTGTGCGAGTTGGATAGTTACCCAAATTCTGTGTGAGTTGGATGGTTTCCTAGTTCTGTGTGAGATAGATGTCTAGTTTTGTGTGAACTAGATGAAGCCCCGTAATGACATAAGGTCCGAAAGGACATCGAGACCCATAAGGTCCAAAAGGATGATGAGGTTGTGCCCACTAGAGAGATTCTACATATGATGATGAGGCCCCCAGATGCATGACATGGTTGATATCTCGCTCGTACAAAACTTCTAGTGATGGATAGATTTGTCAAAGATCAAAAAGTAAATGTTCAAGTACAGGTCAACAGAAGCAGTATTGAAGATCGCATCAGAAGAATACATTCCTTACTAAGAGGTAGTTTTGATATTTTATGTAGCTTCATAAGATATTCTTATGTCGGCCTAAAATATTCCAGAAAGTTCTGATAGGCCTTGGATTTAGCATATTTTTACCACCATTTCACCCTATTTATAATTCCTTTTGCCTATCCATATTCATGCATTAATCCTTTCTTACGCTCATATCCGGGTTTTTATGCTCAAGTAATTTTTTCATTACATGTCTTAGTATTTCATTTGATTTTTTACTAACATTGAGGGAATTAGTGTACTATGTATTTGCTTTGAATATTGAATCAATTGTTGGAAAGCAACTACAACATATTTGAGGGAATTATGTAGCAGTGTAGAACATTTGTTGCGGCATTACGAAAACTCTATCTGCAGCATTACAGAAACTCCATCTGTAATGCTTACGGAAACTCTATCTGCAGCATTACGGAAACTCTACAGGCATCTGCAGCATTACAGAAACTCTATCTGCAGCATTACAGAAAGTCAATAATTCAAATTTTACCTTCAACCACCAACTTTGGAGAAAGATATTCATTAGGAGTAATGGATTTTTATAAATCCATTATTTCTATTATTTTTAAATGTCCCAAATCATGATGTTAAATTAAAGTTGGTAAATGGAGGTGGATATGAGTGCATATTTGGCTTATTCAAAAAGATTGAAGATCTCTATCAAATATATGGACGTAAGAAGTCAAAAGTTGTTAAGAGACATTTGGGATGAGTTTTGACTATTTTATTATAGCCTCTATCCCTAAATTCGAATTTGACTTCAAAGGTATTCTAAATAGCATGTAGTTAGTAAGGATCTTGGATTAGTTTTAAATTAGTTTTGAGATCCAAACATTTAGGAATTTGTTGAGGATATTTTGGATCCTCATTTATTATTTGTTATGGAGAAATCATGTATAAATAAGATTTCTTTCTCCATTCTAGGGGGAGAACTCTTAGAGCAATAGTCCAATTGATGATGGAATAAAGCTATACTCTCATTTTGATTCAATTAGATCTTAGTTTTATCATTTCTTTTGCAATGTGATTTTATTTATTTTATGTTGATGTAGTTGTACTTCATTGCTTAGTTATGATTTCTTATGAAGTGTGAATTTTATTTCTGCAATTCGATTTCAATGCATAGATAGAGATTTAATGTTTTATTTTACAATCATTGAGATTCATGCAATAATGTTATTTACTCCATTGGATCATAAACAGTAACTTGTATTTGGCAATGATAGCTTTTAGATTTTATTTCTGCAATTTACCTTTCTGTCAAGTGTGTTGTGAACTTAGATTTAGAATTTACTTTCTTGCATAGTGTGAACATAGTATTAGAATTGACCTTTCCTGCAAAGTGTGACATAGTTTTAGAATTTACCTTTCTTGCATAATGTGAATTAGCTTTAATATTTACTTTCCAGCAGCATTTGATTTAGTTTAGCATTTACTTTCAAGTGTGAATTTAATTTTAGCATTTACTTTCATGTCGTGTGTTTTACTTTCATGTTGTGCGATTTACTTTCATTGCAATTTAGCTTCAATAGTTGTTTAGATGGCTAGTTCCTTGCCAAGACATTGTAATTGCTTATACCATTGTTTGTAAATAAGGTTATTGAACTACAACTTCAAGTAGATAAACTAATGTAAGAGGAGATTATGGTTTGCACATACAGTGCACGGTAACTCGCAAGTTCCCAACGAACCCCGGGTTGACAATTAATGTACACTTCTTAGTTGTTTTCTAAGTAATTAGAAGGCAATTAAAAAGCCTATCATTTTGGCATCGTTGCCGGGGAGTTACCACAACCATTGTCTTTTTTGCTTGAGTAATTTTCTTTTGGTAGTGCGCTATTTTTTTTTCATTATACATGCATATGTTTTTGTTTGAAGGATGGAGGCGCAGAGACAAGTAAGACACAAAGACGACCTCACTATAGCATTGCTATAGTGTAATAGCCAGCCACAAGTCTCTGCAAATCTGAACCATGTTAATAATTTATGCAATAGCAGTAGATTTGTTTATGACTTCTATTTTCATGAATAAAATCAAAGATTCAAGATGATGATTATGTGGTGCAGTAAGAGCCACACATATTACTAATTTGTCTTTTGCAAAAAGCTTGGAAAGAGAATTGAGGCTTGGCGAATGAATATTTTATTGAAGGATTCAAGGGGAAGCCATTGAAGAAAAAGTACACAAGACTCAAAAATTTCAAAAGGGGTATGTAATATGTTATTCAAATCATAAAAATACATCATTTAGCACTAAAATACAATTCTTGAAGTTTCACTATAATCATTTATTCGTATCTTGAAATATTTTCAATTTTTGAGGATTCATAGCTCAACTGCTGAACCTTCAAAAAAAACATATGTGTAGTTCAAATCAGGGTTTGGATTGTTGATTGTATTTGTTATTTAATGTATTACATTGAAATTATATCCATAAAAAGATTCACTTCCATCTAAATCGTCATTTTAGTGAAAACATGGCTATTTGGGCATTTTGGCATGTTCGGTTTACTGAAAACGCAGTCAGGACAGTCGTGTTTTGAGAGACCATATGGACACATTTTTCAAACATGTTTCTATCCAAAGTAGCACTTAGAATCTAGTTTCTAAATCAATTTAAATTTTTCAATTTGGATATCAAACGAAACAGTTCTGGTCAAAATACTGACTGGGTGTAGGGTAGACAGCTCAAGAACACAGTTGGGACAGTCAATTTTTGGGTACCAAAATGGATGAATTTTTTAAATCTGTTTATATGGAATATTATCCTATGAATCTACTTTACAACTCAATTTGAATCACTCAAATCCGATATCATACGAGGAATGTATGCCCAAAATACTAACTGTCTGTCATAAATCAGCACTCCCGGAACTCTGTCTCATCGGCTATACTTTGGCATATTCTACCCATCAATTCTTATTGAATTAAAAACCTATTTCTATTGGAGGTACATATGGTAATATAATTTAACCTCCAATTTGAATCAAGTCAATCCGTCAACAAACGAAAAAGTTATGCTCAAATCACTGACTGTTGGTCTAGGCTGAAAATTGCAACCTGTCTGTCTTACATGATGTTCTTTAGCAGATTTGGAGTACCATATTTATCCATTTTCAAAAATTGTTTCTACTGGAGTTATCCCTCTTAATCGACTTTCATTTATCTTTGGAATCACTCAAATCGGTTGTGAACCGAAGAAGTTGTTAACAAAATACCGTTGGGTTGTCTAAGGTGGCCACCGCTCTCCAACAAGTAAAAAGTGAATTTTTGTTTGTTTTATCTTCCTTGGATTTGTTTTATAAGAATTTGTTGTATTTATCTTGCATATGTTTGGGATTAATAGGTATTGATCACCTCTCTTCTTCCATGAGCTCACATTTTATTGCAGGTAATTGCCAATTTATTTTGCAGGCCCTTGGAAGATTAAAGAAGGCTAATCTATGTATGAAGTGATCTGTGAAGACCAAATTTAATGCTGATGGGAATTCTCTCCAGATATCAAAAAATGAAGATTCATTAGCATGATTGTGCTACTTTTGAAGCTCAATTTCCTAGAAGCCTAATCCAACAGTGTCTCAGTAAAAGACACCAATAAGAAGACTTTTTATCAAAGATGGAAGATGGATCCAAAATGAGACATATAAAGAATTGATATGAAGATTCTGAATACCAATGCTCTAGAGGTCAAGTGTCATTCCCACATTCCCATTGCCACATCCCTGATATCAGTAAAGAATACTTTCAGAAGACCTAAGATTCATCATGCTCATTCACTAGCACCATGGTATGCTTATGTATTTCATTTTCCCATTTTGATATGCATGCCTGCTAAAGTTAATAAATATTTCATTTTCTTATGTGGTTGATAATATTTTATCATGAACATCATCTATATCAACACTATCATTAGATTGACTTCATCCTCCACCATTCCATTACTCCCATGACTTTCTGCTTCATCCATCCCTAACCCACACAATAAAGCAGCTTGGCTCACTTACAATGTCAAGCTCCTTCACCTCCCTACCCCCTTTCCAAATAAAATTTGATGGTGAAAACCTGTTTTCAGGCACCATCAAACCTTGGAATGCTTGAAAACCAGCTTGCTAGCGGGCATCCCTCGGGAATAAAACGTTTCTGATTGTGAAAACCTTTTGGGCGCAGTCAGACAGATCTTGTCTGAAAACCAGCTTGCTGGCGGACAAGGTTTGCAAATAAGTGAGAAATAAAGTATTCCATCATGCTCTTTAAATAAAGTTCCAAGATTTTCTACTACATCAGAAGATCATTTTTCATCTCCAAATCCAAGCTCTGGATTCCATATTGCTCTTTCTTGTCAGTTTCTACACCATTGTGGACCACATCAGATCTCATGCTTCTCAGGATGTTGCTGCACATTTCACGATATTCATAGGTAGGTACAGGTATGCTTATTTTCTTTATTGTTAGTCAATTTCATTGAATGCTATAGATTTGTATTTGGAAAATCACTCGAGACTTTATCATTACTTCCTCCTACTTCTAAGGGTAGTAGAAGCTTTCAGTTTGGGGGAAGGGCGCACCATTACCTACCATGACCACACCATTACCCTTACATTACTCGTCATCATTCTTTTCCATCCTCTACCATCCTTTCTCAACCCAAACCTTCACCCTTCCATTTAAAAATTACCTCATCTTTACTTCCCTAGCTAAGTCCACTCCGACATCTCCTAACACCCAAACATAAAAGGATGTTGCTACATACGCCCTATTGTTGTCACACAAGAACCAACAATAGGAAGCCTTGATGCTGCCACACAAGAACCAATAGTGAGAAAAAAATAACATCTGATGCACAAGCCAAAGAAACTATTGGAAGAAGAAGTCTTACTGTTGTCACACAAGAACCAATAGTAAGAGAAAGGGAAGCAACCCATATACAAGCCAAGGCCATTGTCACATACCCCAATTTTATTAAAATAATGTAATTATTTTTAATATTCCTGAGAACATTATGTTAAATTAAATGCTAAGTAGGAAGGGATGACTCAGCAGAGTCTCCAGAAATGGAATGTAAAATCTGAATAATTATTATTAATAAATAAATTATGGAGACAACAGCATGGGAGAGCTGTTAAAAGAGGTTACTGGTCTAACTGGTGGATGGAATTAGGTGGAAGGGCAAAAGACAAGTGGCAGCATCCTCAAACACTTCCTGAGTTGCAGGTGGCAACTTCCCTATATTTTGGGGTCATGATTCCCCAAGAAAGTGGAATCTGAGCAGGTGGCTCATTAATGACAGTTAGCCCAACTAAGACCTAGGCAATCTTTTAAATACTACTCAATGAACTGAGCTGGGGGTCAGCAATTGTTCTAGAGGGAGAATACATTCAGGTGAATGCTATTCAGGAGTCCCATTGAGGAAGTGGGAAAACAGTAAGGAAGTGTTTTTGAAGCAGGAAGTTGCAGTAACTTGGTTCCAGTATAGCTAATTTGGGCTGAGGGAATTATTGGCCGTACCTAGATTCCAGCCAGTTAGACCAGAGCAAGCTCGGGGGTCCTGAGAAGTGCTGTCTGGGCACTCTCCAGGAATTGGTAGGGAGGAACAGCCTCCCATTGCTGTTATTGTCTACCATAGCTACAGGTTCTGCCACTCTTCCTGTTGTTGATTTAATTTATTTTCATATGAGATAGACTAGTACAACTATGTTTTTGACTGTATTCAACTTCAGTAAATCAGTCTCTGTACTCCCTTTTGTTATAAATTTCAGAAACGCAGATGTTATAGAGATTTCCTATTTTTATTTAAATAGAGTATTTATCTTATACAGAACCTAATTGTTACTGTTATAGTTAATAATTACCATGTTTAGGCATATTCTAGAATTCCTGTTAATGGTTCAATAATAGACAGAAATATTAAACAATAGATATTCCAGTAATATACCTGCATATATATATGTATAGCATATTTCAGTCAACTTTAGTTTTAGGTCATTCTTATATTGAGTTAACAGATAAACAAAACTCATTTTAAATATATTGTTTATACTCAGAACATGTTTGACAGCTATCGATTATCTAAAGAGGTGACTGTAACAATATTTCATTGTTACAAGCTTCCACATAATCTTAATCATCTACACAGTAGTCAAACACAAACACTTAGCAACTGTATAGTATTATTCTCCTTCAACCTAGTAATTATAATACATTAGCCATGCTTATTATAATAGAATTAACAAAGTTGTTTTAAACAAAAACAAACATATTACACAACAGAGAAACTGTCGATGAACGCAACCATCTTTGGCTGTTACAAACCATCTTAAGTTTACACAGTAATCATATTTATTCTGTACAAATGTTCTTCCTTAGGTAGTCCACAAACCCTACACGGCCGTAGCCTTATATTATTCCTTCGACAGACTGAAAAACAATTGAAAAGAATGCTTTTTATGACAGACAGAACCTACAGCATCTTAACACATAGTTCTATGTATATATTATTCTATTCATAGTTTTATTTAATAATTATATAGATTCAAAATAAATTGTTACAACTCGTACCCAGTCACCACCGAGTTAACAATATCATACTTATGCATTGAACACAAAACAAAACCCCCAATTCGCCAGAATAACCCTATGCTATTAACTATTACAGACATAGTGGATAAACTTCCACAATCTTTTATTTAATACTCCAAAACGAAGAAAAACGCAGAGAGACAATCATAGGGTTTCATTTATAACAGAGTTAACATCCATTGCAGGTACCGAAGAATTCATCTATCCTTACAGTTCAAATACTTTTGAATAATTTAACGAAACCCAAAAATGAACACGGCCATGATAGGCCCAGTAATATATTAAGTATAAATTTTATGCAGCGAGGATGGAACCCTACGCTTAGCAATTACAAAGTACAATAACAGAAACCCTGGCCTCATACAGTCTGAGCCGTGAAGGGCTCTCCAATAAACATAACAAGGTTTCAACCCTTTCATTCAAACAAAATAACTTATACAGATGATTGCAACCATGAACATCAAGTCGTCAAACGACCTCACTACACAGGAGTTTTCCTCCATGACACAACCCTAACCACAAAACCAGCAAAGGAAGAGACAGCCGTGGATAACCAGGCTTACCCGGTTGAGCCAGCGTTGGAGAAAGAACCCTGTACACCTTCAGAGCCGCGTGACCTGCACATTCAATGCTGAAAGATGTTAATACACTGTTTATGCCGAGAGTTTTAAATAATTGTATATCTACACTGCTTGCAAAACAGAAATTGCGAAAATAAGGTTATTTATTACCTGAGCAATGTAGCCGTGGATATTCTGGAAGCCACTGGTGGGAGCAGACACTGAAACCCCCATCACCCTCGTCGGTTGAAAGAGCAAGGAACACCCTCAAACTCTTCCAATGACGGCCACGACAGACAAACCTTGCAGACGGAGACCTCAAACTGGAACTGAATCAGTCGAGAAGCAAACCCAAAGCCCAATGGCATCAACTCTCTCATAACCTAAAGACATTACCGAGAACCCTATCTCTTACCCACACCAGCACAGTGACGAACTGTAAATAGCTGGGACTTAAACTTATAAAGAACAACGAGACCACGAAGCAATAAAACTATAGCAGACGCTATCCCCAGAGCCGAGGACATACCCTATTGCCGAATGGAACCTCAAGGCCATAACCACCACACTCTGCACATTGTTACAGTGCCTTCATTACAAAACTCAGACAGGGAGGGTTTCATCCTTAGGACCCGAGCCCGAAGGCAACTACAATAACCTGTAGGGTTTCAATAGCAGCTTATATATCGCCCATCGCATGGAGGAGATGCAACCACGTAGCACTCAAATAAATCAACGTAGCATGGGTCGAGAACCTATAGTTTCATTGCCAACCAAATAATTATACACCGATTCTTTTCCAAATCATGTCATATATAAGTCAAACGTATGAGATAACAAATGATATATAATCATTTGGCATATAGCCTTGCAATTGAATCGTCGAGAATCCCAAGCAATGGGAATGTATAATCACTACAATGATAGAAATAAGAGTTAGTCAGCATCATATATGGATTATTCCATAACTTAATAGGGTGGATAATACTTTAACATAACTTAGTTATAAATCTTATCCATGGTAAGGGAAGAACATTAGGACTATGACAAAATCAAGTTAATGCACATTTACAATGAAACCAGGGCATAGGTTAATGTCTTTCGCATATCACTTTACACAAGATGTTGGTCAACTTCAACCCTAGAGTTTTCTCTATGGCCTAGTATGATAAATACAACCATAACACTATATAGAATATAAAGTTTGCCAATGTATGGAATATTATGATTATTGTACAATCATTATATATATAAATTAATACCAAGTCATAGATTAATGCCAGGTGCATATTACATTTCTATGTTCATATAAGTACCAAGGTAGTCAACCTTCAAATTAAAATGCCTCGTTATTTAATACTTGAATGTTACCAAGTCTTTAAGACAATAAATATATTGCCATTATATACTAGCATCAGAATTGCTATCAATACTATTGTTAACAGTAACAATATGAAAAATAAACCTCTATTATTAAGATGTTGAAATAGAGCTTCATCTACAGGTGTACATCGTAAAGATAGTTAAAATCAAGGCACCGTCAAGTAACATAAGTTAAACTCTAAGTGGACATTGGACTTCAACGCATAGGATCATATTGAAACAACGCTAGAGGCGTCACCTTCTCAACTCGCATTATCAACGCATGAACAAAACAGTAGTCACCGGTATTAAGTTGACAACAGGTCACATGATGCAAAGACACTGTTACAGCCAAAAATTCTGATATCACAAATGTTTCATTTTAGTTACAACAGTAACATAGCATAATAATCATAAAAACATAATTATAACTGAGACAATGTAAATCTTCGTAACACTTGACGATACTAGCTGAATAAGAAATATCATGACGATCATTAAGTTTTGAAGTATAGGGAGTATTGATGCTCACCAAGTTTAACATACAGTGATCCTTACTTCACTGACGCACCTGAGAAACAAAAGACGACGTATGCATTAGCTCGTAAGCTAAGTAAGCCAGTCAACTACGACTAGCTCTTCCCTTGCGGTTCAAAACAAAACAATCATTAATTACAATCACCGAAATCAAAGTTTTAATAAAACAGAGTCTTTAAACAGTTTATGTTAGTTGTTTAAATTAAAACAATATCAGAAATACTACCTAATTAACATTTATTGTTACGAATAAAAATTTTTAAATTTTTCAGAATTAACGGGTTCTGACATGTGGTATCAGAGCGAGGTTCAGACACTAGGCCTGGATGTGACTCCACTAAACTTCCGTAAACAGCGATCATAAAAGAAGATTTTGTTTTATTTATAAAATACTAACATATATTTCGGTTTAATGTACAGTACAGAAAAATTCTCTTTTCTGAATTTTTCAGACAGATATGGAAAAACTGGGAGAATATGCTGAGGAGGAATCTCCCAATGCTGGGACAAGACGGATGTCAAAAGAACTAGAGGCAGAAGAAGAAATTGCTCACACCACTGAGCTGATGCAGACTATAAGAGGATTAAAGACAGAAATGGAAACGGTTAAGAAGGATAATGAAAGAATTCTAAAGACTCAGGAACAGCTAAATCAGCTATTGATAGAAAAATTTCAAACTGACGGAAGGAGCAAACCAGCTGACTCAGAAGAAGTTAATCATCCAAGAGGGTCAAAAAGGACAAAACCAACTAAATCTGACAGCAGTTCCTCATCTGAAGAAAGAAAGGGACAACCCAGTTATCACACTAGCAGTGACAGCAGTGAAGCTGAGATGCACAACCGAAGGAAAAAGTACAGGCCTTATGAAGAGATTTCCGGGGAGTTTAAGAAGATAAAGCCCCCAACTTTCAATGGAGAAACTGAAACTGGAGAAGAGGCAGAATCTTGGTTATCCGGGATGAGAAAATATTTTCAGATCTATAACTACTCAAATCAGCTAAAGGCAAGAATGGCCATATACAACCTCTCGGGAAAGGCGGACATATGGTGGCAAGACCTGAAAAGGGTCAAAGGGATCAAAGAAAGAGAAGTTAATTGGAGTACCTTTAAAAGGTATTTCAAGAAAAAATTCCTGTCCGAGCAGTATTATGAAGAAAGGGCTAAAGAATTTTATGAACTAAAACTCGGATCTATGACGATGAAGGACTTAAACAGTAAATTTTTAAGTCTGTTGCGTTATGTACCATATTTTGTCGAAGAGAAACCAAAAATACAGCGGTTTCTTAGTTGCCTGCCTTATCATATCAAGGACAGAATTGAATATGACAACCCCAAAACACTGGAAGAAGCTATGCGCAAGGCAAACTTCTGTTACGAACAGAATAAAAAGAAAGAAGGGATAGCCAGTTGGAAAGCCAAAAAGAACAGCAATCTGATCGAGTACAAGAAAAAGGAATTTGTTCCCCATAAAAATTTCAAGAATGGCAAAAACGGGAACCACTTTAATAGTAAAAGTTTCCAAGGAAACAAAAATGGAGCTGTCAGCCATTCAAACAATTACAAAAACAGCAAAGAGACTCCTAATAACCATGGAAACTACATCAAAAATTTTGAGCGAAAAGAACCTGTCAAGTGCTGGGAATGTAATGGGCCACATTATGCTTCAGTCTGCCCAAACAGAAAGAAACAAGTCAGCAATATTCATACTGTTCAAGACGAAATGACAGTTGGAGATTTTGCAGGAACTATGCCCCGAATCAATGCAGCGTTGGAAAACCGCCAGGCTGACTACCAAACTTCCATGGTGGAAGTAGGAGGTATGATTAACAAAACCCCAGTTACTATATTAATAGATCCCGGTGCTAGTCTTAGTTATATTTCACCTCAGCTGGTAGAAAAATGTAATTTGACTGTTGAAAGGTTTGATAATTCTTGGTCTGTACAATTAGCTACTGGGGCTAAGAAGAAAGTAAACTGCTATGTAAAAGAATGCATCTTAAACATGACTGATTTTAGAACTACAGTTAAACTGAACGTTTTACCACTTGGCTCATATGACATACTTATCGGAATGGACTGGTTGGAACAACATAGGGTCGTTTTAAACTGTTTTGACAAAACTTTTAGGTGTATAAACAGTAGTGGACAGCCTGTAACTGTTAGGGGTATTCCTAGGAAAACAGTAGTGAGGCAAATTTCTGCATTACAACTTAAAAGAGCAGTCAGGAAAGGATGCAAGACCTATGCTGTAACTATTACAAACGAGATAGATAAATTTGAAAACAACCAGAAAACAGTAGAGAACATTCCTGTCGTCAATGAATTTATTGACGTTTTTCCTGAGGAAATTCCAGAATTGCCTCCCAAGAGAGAGCTTGACTTTACCATTGAGCTGGTACCAGGTGCTGTTCCCAGTTCAAAAGCCCCGTATCGTATGAATATCTTGGAGCTTAACGAGTTGAAAACTCAGTTGAAGGAGTTAATAGATAAGAACTATATCCGACCCAGTGTATCCCCTTGGGGAGCACCAGTGATTTTCGTTAAAAAGAAGGACGGAACTATGCGACTTTGCATAGATTATCGTCAACTAAACAAGATGACGATCAAAAACAGGTATCCGTTACCTCGTATTGATGATCTGTTTGATCAACTACGTGGCGCTACGGTATTCTCTAAGATCGATCTAAGATCGGGTTATCATCAGGTAAGAATTAAAGAAGAAGACATTTTCAAAACAGCCTTTAGAACCAGGTATGGACATTACGAATTTGTCGTAATGCCATTTGGACTTACTAATGCCCCAGCGGTTTTCATGTGCTTAATGAACAACATAATGCACAAGTACTTAGATAAATTTGTGGTTGTATTTATCGACGACATTTTAGTCTATTCTAAGAGCGAGGAGGAGCACAAGGAACACTTACGTATCGTTTTACAAGAACTAAGAGAACAACAACTTTTTGCGAAATTTAGCAAATGTGACTTCTTCAAAGATGAAATCCAGTACTTAGGACATGTAGTTACTAAGGAAGGGATTTCAGTGGATCCCGAAAAGATTCGGGCGATTGAAGAATGGCCAGTACCTAAAGATGTGACGGACGTTAGATCTTTCATGGGAATTACCGGTTACTACCGGAGGTTTATTGAAGGCTTTTCAAAAATAGCCAACCCAATCACTTCTTTGCAGAAGAAAGGCAAGAAGTTTGATTGGAATGCGAAATGTGAAGAAAGTTTCAAGAAACTTAAGACTTTATTGACAACTGCACCTATTCTTAGAATAGCGGACCCAAATAAAGATTTCATAGTTTGTACCGACGCTTGTAATGATGGCTTAGGCGGAGTGCTGACTCAAGAAGGACATGTCATTGCTTACGAATCTAGGAAGCTGAAAATCCATGAAAAGAATTATGCCACTTATGACCTAGAATTAGCTGCTGTAATTCATGCTTTAAAGATGTGGCGACACCACCTAATAGGAAGAAAATTTACCTTACTAACAGATAATAAAGGTCTGAAATACCTTTTAGACCAGCCAAATCTAAATGCAAGACAAGCCAGGTGGCTGGCATTCCTAAGTGAATACGATTTTGAAATCCAACACATAAAAGGGAAGGAGAATAAGGTGGCTGATGCCTTGAGTAGGAATGCAAAACTGAATTTTATATCAGCTAGCAGCACTTACACCTCTGATTTAAATGAACAGCTGGCTGAAGGGATAAATTTAGACGAAAATTATCAACATTTACAAATTACAGCCCAAGAACAGCCCACAGAAAGTTTGCTAAAAGGGTATAGTTTAAATGAAAACGGATTTTTGCTGTTTAAAGACAGGCTGTATATCCCTAATGCACCTACAGTTAAGCTGTTAATTTTAGACGAAATACATAAAACCCCTTACTCCGGGCACCCTGGCTATCAAAAGACTATCACTATGTTGAGAAAAGAATATTTTTGGCCTAACATGAAATCTGAAACTGCTGAATATTTAGCGAAGTGTTTGGACTGCCAACAAGTAAAAACAGAACATCAACATCCAGCTGGATTGCTGCAACCTTTACCTATTCCTAGCTGGAAATGGGAAATAATTAGCCTGGATTTCATTACGGGTTTACCCAAAAAACCAACATCAGAATGATTCAATTATGGTAGTGGTAGACAAATTAAGTAAATCAGCACATTTTATTCCTGTTAAAACCACATACAAGGCTGCAAACATAGCAGATATCTTTCTAAAACAGATTTTTCGGTTACACGGTATTCCAAAGGTTATTATATCAGACAGGGATCCTAAATTTACAGGAAATTTTTGGAGATCCTTGTTCAAAGGATTAAACACCACTTTAAATTTCAGCACCTCTTTCCATCCTCAGACTGACGGACAAACGGAAAGAGTTAATCAAATATTAGAAGATCTGTTAAGGATGTATGTTAAAGATCAACCAGGTAAGTGGGAGGATTATTTACACTTAGCTGAATTTGCATACAATAACAGCTATCAATCATCAGCTAAGTTTAGTCCTTTTGAGGTTTTGTATGGACGAAAATGCAACACTCCTATCTCTTGGAGTAATCCAGTAGATAGATTAGTGTTAGGACCTGATTTATTGAAAGAAATGGAACAGATTGTGAAACAAGTGCAGGAAAACTTCAAGATTGCCCAGGATCGGCAAAAGAGTCAAGCAGATTTGAAAAGAACTCCTAAAGAGTTCCAGGTAGGTGAACATGTGTTCATCAAGGTAAGACCAAAGAAAAGCTCCCTAAGATTAGGAAGTTGTGCAAAATTAGCACCACGTTACTGTGGTCCATTTGAAATTTTAGCCAGAATTGGTCAAGTTGCTTATCAGTTAGCATTACCGCCAAATTTAAAAGTACACAATGTTTTTCATATCTCTGTTTTGAAAAAGTATATTCATGATGCTACTCATGTTATTGATTGGAACATTGTACAGGTAGAACCAGAAGGGGAAGTTCTGGTAGAACCGGATTGTATCCTCGGGAGGAGGGAAATTACTCTACGGAACCGGATAATTGGACAAGTGAAGGTGCAATGGAAGCACCTTAGTCCTGAAGAATCTACCTGGGAGCTGGAAAGTAAGATGCGGGAAGCATATCCCCATCTATTCCAGCAGGTAGCTGAAGAAGAAGGATAAGTAACATCGAGGACGATGTTACATTTTAAGGGGGTGTGTATGTCACATACCCCAATTTTATTAAAATAATGTAATTATTTTTAATATTCCTGAGAACATTATGTTAAATTAAATGCTAAGTAGGAAGGGATGACTCAGCAGAGTCTCCAGAAATGGAATGTAAAATCTGAATAATTATTATTAATAAATAAATTATGGAGACAACAGCATGGGAGAGCTGTTAAAAGAGGTTACTGGTCTAACTGGTGGATGGAATTAGGTGGAAGGGCAAAAGACAAGTGGCAGCATCCTCAAACACTTCCTGAGTTGCAGGTGGCAACTTCCCTATATTTTGGGGTCATGATTCCCCAAGAAAGTGGAATCTGAGCAGGTGGCTCATTAATGACAGTTAGCCCAACTAAGACCTAGGCAATCTTTTAAATACTACTCAATGAACTGAGCTGGGGGTCAGCAATTGTTCTAGAGGGAGAATACATTCAGGTGAATGCTATTCAGGAGTCCCATTGAGGAAGTGGGAAAACAGTAAGGAAGTGTTTTTGAAGCAGGAAGTTGCAGTAACTTGGTTCCAGTATAGCTAATTTGGGCTGAGGGAATTATTGGCCGTACCTAGATTCCAGCCAGTTAGACCAGAGCAAGCTCGGGGGTCCTGAGAAGTGCTGTCTGGGCACTCTCCAGGAATTGGTAGGGAGGAACAGCCTCCCATTGCTGTTATTGTCTACCATAGCTACAGGTTCTGCCACTCTTCCTGTTGTTGATTTAATTTATTTTCATATGAGATAGACTAGTACAACTATGTTTTTGACTGTATTCAACTTCAGTAAATCAGTCTCTGTACTCCCTTTTGTTATAAATTTCAGAAACGCAGATGTTATAGAGATTTCCTATTTTTATTTAAATAGAGTATTTATCTTATACAGAACCTAATTGTTACTGTTATAGTTAATAATTACCATGTTTAGGCATATTCTAGAATTCCTGTTAATGGTTCAATAATAGACAGAAATATTAAACAATAGATATTCCAGTAATATACCTGCATATATATATGTATAGCATATTTCAGTCAACTTTAGTTTTAGGTCATTCTTATATTGAGTTAACAGATAAACAAAACTCATTTTAAATATATTGTTTATACTCAGAACATGTTTGACAGCTATCGATTATCTAAAGAGGTGACTGTAACAATATTTCATTGTTACAAGCTTCCACATAATCTTAATCATCTACACAGTAGTCAAACACAAACACTTAGCAACTGTATAGTATTATTCTCCTTCAACCTAGTAATTATAATACATTAGCCATGCTTATTATAATAGAATTAACAAAGTTGTTTTAAACAAAAACAAACATATTACACAACAGAGAAACTGTCGATGAACGCAACCATCTTTGGCTGTTACAAACCATCTTAAGTTTACACAGTAATCATATTTATTCTGTACAAATGTTCTTCCTTAGGTAGTCCACAAACCCTACACGGCCGTAGCCTTATATTATTCCTTCGACAGACTGAAAAACAATTGAAAAGAATGCTTTTTATGACAGACAGAACCTACAGCATCTTAACACATAGTTCTATGTATATATTATTCTATTCATAGTTTTATTTAATAATTATATAGATTCAAAATAAATTGTTACAACTCGTACCCAGTCACCACCGAGTTAACAATATCATACTTATGCATTGAACACAAAACAAAACCCCCAATTCGCCAGAATAACCCTATGCTATTAACTATTACAGACATAGTGGATAAACTTCCACAATCTTTTATTTAATACTCCAAAACGAAGAAAAACGCAGAGAGACAATCATAGGGTTTCATTTATAACAGAGTTAACATCCATTGCAGGTACCGAAGAATTCATCTATCCTTACAGTTCAAATACTTTTGAATAATTTAACGAAACCCAAAAATGAACACGGCCATGATAGGCCCAGTAATATATTAAGTATAAATTTTATGCAGCGAGGATGGAACCCTACGCTTAGCAATTACAAAGTACAATAACAGAAACCCTGGCCTCATACAGTCTGAGCCGTGAAGGGCTCTCCAATAAACATAACAAGGTTTCAACCCTTTCATTCAAACAAAATAACTTATACAGATGATTGCAACCATGAACATCAAGTCGTCAAACGACCTCACTACACAGGAGTTTTCCTCCATGACACAACCCTAACCACAAAACCAGCAAAGGAAGAGACAGCCGTGGATAACCAGGCTTACCCGGTTGAGCCAGCGTTGGAGAAAGAACCCTGTACACCTTCAGAGCCGCGTGACCTGCACATTCAATGCTGAAAGATGTTAATACACTGTTTATGCCGAGAGTTTTAAATAATTGTATATCTACACTGCTTGCAAAACAGAAATTGCGAAAATAAGGTTATTTATTACCTGAGCAATGTAGCCGTGGATATTCTGGAAGCCACTGGTGGGAGCAGACACTGAAACCCCCATCACCCTCGTCGGTTGAAAGAGCAAGGAACACCCTCAAACTCTTCCAATGACGGCCACGACAGACAAACCTTGCAGACGGAGACCTCAAACTGGAACTGAATCAGTCGAGAAGCAAACCCAAAGCCCAATGGCATCAACTCTCTCATAACCTAAAGACATTACCGAGAACCCTATCTCTTACCCACACCAGCACAGTGACGAACTGTAAATAGCTGGGACTTAAACTTATAAAGAACAACGAGACCACGAAGCAATAAAACTATAGCAGACGCTATCCCCAGAGCCGAGGACATACCCTATTGCCGAATGGAACCTCAAGGCCATAACCACCACACTCTGCACATTGTTACAGTGCCTTCATTACAAAACTCAGACAGGGAGGGTTTCATCCTTAGGACCCGAGCCCGAAGGCAACTACAATAACCTGTAGGGTTTCAATAGCAGCTTATATATCGCCCATCGCATGGAGGAGATGCAACCACGTAGCACTCAAATAAATCAACGTAGCATGGGTCGAGAACCTATAGTTTCATTGCCAACCAAATAATTATACACCGATTCTTTTCCAAATCATGTCATATATAAGTCAAACGTATGAGATAACAAATGATATATAATCATTTGGCATATAGCCTTGCAATTGAATCGTCGAGAATCCCAAGCAATGGGAATGTATAATCACTACAATGATAGAAATAAGAGTTAGTCAGCATCATATATGGATTATTCCATAACTTAATAGGGTGGATAATACTTTAACATAACTTAGTTATAAATCTTATCCATGGTAAGGGAAGAACATTAGGACTATGACAAAATCAAGTTAATGCACATTTACAATGAAACCAGGGCATAGGTTAATGTCTTTCGCATATCACTTTACACAAGATGTTGGTCAACTTCAACCCTAGAGTTTTCTCTATGGCCTAGTATGATAAATACAACCATAACACTATATAGAATATAAAGTTTGCCAATGTATGGAATATTATGATTATTGTACAATCATTATATATATAAATTAATACCAAGTCATAGATTAATGCCAGGTGCATATTACATTTCTATGTTCATATAAGTACCAAGGTAGTCAACCTTCAAATTAAAATGCCTCGTTATTTAATACTTGAATGTTACCAAGTCTTTAAGACAATAAATATATTGCCATTATATACTAGCATCAGAATTGCTATCAATACTATTGTTAACAGTAACAATATGAAAAATAAACCTCTATTATTAAGATGTTGAAATAGAGCTTCATCTACAGGTGTACATCGTAAAGATAGTTAAAATCAAGGCACCGTCAAGTAACATAAGTTAAACTCTAAGTGGACATTGGACTTCAACGCATAGGATCATATTGAAACAACGCTAGAGGCGTCACCTTCTCAACTCGCATTATCAACGCATGAACAAAACAGTAGTCACCGGTATTAAGTTGACAACAGGTCACATGATGCAAAGACACTGTTACAGCCAAAAATTCTGATATCACAAATGTTTCATTTTAGTTACAACAGTAACATAGCATAATAATCATAAAAACATAATTATAACTGAGACAATGTAAATCTTCGTAACACTTGACGATACTAGCTGAATAAGAAATATCATGACGATCATTAAGTTTTGAAGTATAGGGAGTATTGATGCTCACCAAGTTTAACATACAGTGATCCTTACTTCACTGACGCACCTGAGAAACAAAAGACGACGTATGCATTAGCTCGTAAGCTAAGTAAGCCAGTCAACTACGACTAGCTCTTCCCTTGCGGTTCAAAACAAAACAATCATTAATTACAATCACCGAAATCAAAGTTTTAATAAAACAGAGTCTTTAAACAGTTTATGTTAGTTGTTTAAATTAAAACAATATCAGAAATACTACCTAATTAACATTTATTGTTACGAATAAAAATTTTTAAATTTTTCAGAATTAACGGGTTCTGACAGCCATCACTGGAAGGGATGTGCTGCTCCACAAGAACCTACAGTAAAATAAGCTACTGTAGAAGCCATTCCTACATAAGAAGTTCGTTGTCCTACAACAAGGAGGCAAACAAAGTTATGAGTTCATTTATGGGTGCATAATTGGTTCACATATTTAAAGAATGCAAATCAAGCTGAGAGCTATTAAGGCCACATTACATATGATTGCAGAAGAGAACAAAAATGGCAGGGGTTGTGGAAGAGATGTTTATTTGTTGATCATCATGGTTTGAAAATTTAAATGAAGGAACTAGAGCATTTATCTCTCTAAAATTTGGGTTTTATTGATTCTTCTACCTCTCGTAGTTGGCCTTTATTTTTTATGCAAAACATCTACATGTTGTTGCAGGACATATACATATTTCTATAGAACATCTACCCAATGTTGTTAATGATCAATAGTACATAGAAAGTCATTTTGCAGGCTGATCATGACCTCCATAGTATGTTAAAAAACTGTGTTTCTCTTATAAACTTTGAATCATACATATGGTAGCACTCATTTGGTCAAAAATCTACCTCAATGATCTGCTCAGGAAAAGACGGGGTGGATAAACAGAAGTACATTTTTTTTTTGAAGCATGTGGACAGTCTTGTAGCAGCATTTCAAGATCTGGTATGAAGTTTATTTCAGTAGCAACAAGGCAACATTAAGACAAGATTGTGGTTCCATCATTGAGCGGTTTCCTTTCACTGGCTACAAATACTAATCTTCAATGATTGCAGATGCAACAAAGAAAACATGGAGACATGCCTATGGTTAACAACAAAATGTTTGAATTTTAACACACAAGATATTTGTAATCTGCTCAAACAGAATGCATGCAAACAGATTGCAGATTATGTGCAGAAAATGATTTGATCATTTCTAAATTCTATGAAATGGATAGCTGCAAGTTTTGGTGGGTAGTAAGAAAAATGTGACTACAAAATTTCTCAGTTATCTCTCCAGTATGTTACAACAACAAGATAAAGGGCAGCGCAGAATTAAAACCAACATTCATGTAGCTTCGGTGGATCATCAAAGTGCAGCAAACAGAATGCCTGCAACCTTGTCCAAGTAAGCATTTTTGTAGGAACATCTTGAAGAAATGGTTGTCCAAGATAAATACCAAGACATGGTTGGTCATATGAAAAAAGGAAAATGCATTTTGAAGCTACAAATCAAGATTGAAGTTGACTCTTAGTCATTACAGCACACTGACATCACCAGCATAACAGGTCATATCTATTTTTCCCCACTTCTTCACATTTGTCATTTTTTTTTCCGACGACAGAAAAAGTGCTCAGTTTGGGGGAGTTAGGAGACATTGGTTGACATAATGATGTCCTATTGCTATCACACAAGAATCAATGGTACGGGAATCAGGAAGAATAATGCTAGCAGAGCATTATTTCTATGGCAATTAAAACCAGAAAATGCAAAAACGCAGAAATTTATTTGATGATGTTTTGCTGGGGTGAATTAGTGTTTCTTTAGGCACACTTACCTTGCCATTGCATGATTTTTTTTCCTGTTCATATGCTCATAGGGTTTCTCTTGATATATAAAAACTTAAAACAGATCAGTGGGCACTCTGAACAACATTTGCAATCAAGCTCATGATTTTTATTTTTATGGAAATTGCAGAAATTGAAATAGAGATATATCCCAAACGGTGAAGTGGGTTTTCCTGAAATTTGGAGGAGATAAGCATCATGGTAAGAAGAACAAATCCAGAAATTTTCAACTCAATGCGATGCACAATTTTCGAGAAATCAAGAATAGTCACCTACGACCATTTTCTCATTTTCTCGAAAACCATGATGTGGGTTTCTCCAATTTTTGGCTGGGAGAAGCATAATGGCATTCCTAACACCCCTGCAAAGTTTGGTAAAAACCCAGTTTGTATTTTTCGAGAAATCAAGCATAGTCACCTACAGCGATTTTCTCATTTTCTCAAAAACCGTGATGTGGGTTTCTCCAATTTTTGGCTGGGAGAAGCATAATGGCATTCCTAACACCCCTGCAAAGTTTGGTAAAAACCCAGTTCATACTTTTTGAAAAATCACATTTTTTGTGAAAGCTGCAAATTTTCAGTCCATTGGCTACAAAATATATTTTTCTTGCATTTTTGCATTGAAAATGTTAAGTTGGCATGGAGGATTGTTTAGGATGAAATTTCATACCTCTTGATGATCAGATACATTGGTGGTGGCTTGTTGACAATGAATTTTGAGGCATGTATTTAAAATGAACATCATTCAGCTTGGTTGACACAAGGTTGCATGAGGACATGCAACATTTTCAGTTTGGGGGAGATGACGGGCCTTGGATTTAGCGTATTTTTACCACCATTTCACCCTATTTATAATTCCTTTTGCCTATCCATATTCATGCATTAATCATTTCTTACGCTCATATCCGGGTTTTTATGCTCAAGTAATTTTTCTATTACATGTCTTAGTATTTCATTTGATTTTTTACTACAATTGAGGGAATTAGTGTACTATGTATTTGCTTTGAATATTGAATCAATTGTTGGAAAGCAACTACAACATATTTGAGGGAGTTCTATATCAGTGCAAAACATTTGTTGCAGCATTACGAAAACTCTATCTGCAGCATTACAGAATCTCCATCTGTAATGCTTACGGGAACTCTATCTGCATCATTACAAAAACTCTATAGGCATCTACAGCATTACAGAAACACTATCTGCAACATTACAGAAAGTCAATAATTCCAATTTTACCTTCAACCACCAACTTTGGAGAAAGATATTCATTAGGAGTAATGGATTTTTATAAATCCATTATTTCTATTATTTTTAAATGTCTCAAATCATGATGTTAAATTAAAGTTGGTAAATGGAGGTGGATATGAGTGCATATTTGGCTTATTCACAAAGATTGAAGATCTCTATCAAATATATGATGGACGTAAGAAGTCAAAAATTGTTGAGACATTTGGGATGAGTTTTGACTATTTTATTATAGCCTCTATCCCTAAATTCGAATTTGACCTTGGATTAGTTATGAATTAGTTTTGAGATCCAAACATTTAGGAATTTGTTGAGGATATTTTGGATCCTCATTTATTATTTGTTATGGAGAAATCATGTATAAATAAGAGTTATTTCTCCATTTTAGGGGGAGGACTCTTAGAGCAATAGTCCAATTGATGATGGAATAAAGCTATACTCTCATTTTGATTCAATTAGATCTTAGTTTTATCATTTCTTTTGCAATATGATTTTATTTATTTTATGTTGATGTAGTTGTACTTCATTGCTTAGTTATGATTTCTTATGAAGTGTGAATTTTATTTATGCAATTCGATTTCAATGCATAGATAGAGATTTAATGTTTTATTTTACAATCATTGAGATTAATGCAATAATGTTATTTACTCCATTGGATCATAAACAGTAACTCGTATTTCGCAATGATAGCTTTTAGATTTTATTTCTGCAATTTAGCTTTCTGTCAAGTGTGTTGTGAACTTAGATTTAGAATTTACTTTCTTGCATAGTGTGAACGTAATATTAGAATTTACCTTTCCTGCAAAGTGTGACGTAGTTCTAGAATTTACTTTTCCTGCATAGTGTAAATTAGCTTTAATATTTACTTTCCAGCAGCATTTGATTTAGTTTAGCATTTACTTTCAAGTGTGAATTTAATTTTAGCATTTACTTTTATGTTGTGTGTTTTACTTTCATGTCGTGTGATTTACTTTCATTGCAATTTAGCTTCAATAGTTGTTTAGATGGCTAGTTCATTGCCATGACATTGTAATTGCTTATACCATTGTTTGTAAGTAAGATTATTGAACTACAACTTCAAGTAGATAAACTAATGTAAAAGGAGATTGTGGTTTGCACATACAGTGCACGGTAACTCGCAAGATCTCAACGAACCTCGGGTTGACAATTAATGTACACTTCTTAGTTGTTTTCTAAGTAATTAGAAGGAAATTAAAAATCCCGTCAAGTTCCAGAAAGGAAACCCCGGGAAATTTCTAGGAAAGAAACACCCCCAAAAAGTTCTGGAAAGGAAACCCCCAAAAAAATTTAGCAAGGAAACACCTCCAGAAAGCTCTAGAAAGGAAAGCTCTAGAAAGGAAACCCCTAGAAAGTTCTAGCAAAGAAACACCCCCAAAAAGCTGTAGAAGGGAAACCCCCCGAAAAGTTATAGAAAGCATGGAAATAGAAAATGAAGGTATAAATAAGAAGGGAACCCTCCTCATTTACACATCAAGCAAGTTCGCATCAAGTCAATGAGACAAGTGCACAAGAGAGAGAAGCATCAGTTGGAGGAAGACTAATATCTCAAGTTTTATCTTATCTTTGTATCTGGGGTATCTTTCTATGAGAGAGCTTTACCTCTTCATTGTATTGACATTGTACTTTGTTGATTAATCTATACTGAAGAAGTTATGTTGGGTTTTCTTCCCAAGAGGGTTTCCCGAGATAAATATTTGTGTATGTTGTGAATGTCTTTCTTTCAATGATCCTTATTCGTGCAATTATTATGATATGATATCAATTGAATTAAAGTCTAAAGAATTCTAAATAACATAAATGCTTAAGTAAAATCTCAACAATTTACATGTGGATCTAGAACAAAGAGGATATCTAGAGGGGGTATCCAAATGTTCCTTATTCTTTCCCAATCTATCCACATGATCAAATTCATCATAAAGAACCTCACCAAACCAGTCCAATGAAGAACTAGATAAACACTAGAATCCAGGTAGAGAGTCCTTCTCGTGTCTCTTCTACATTAAAAAGTCATTCCCCATCACATCCACATGAGGTTTCTTTAGAGCCCTCCTTTTACCAAAAGTTTTTGCAGACAGACCCAAAGGGATATAAGTAGAATATGTATATGGTTACTCAGGTAAAGAAAAATCCTTAGAGTTAGATAAGGATGATGAGTTAGTGAAAGGTAGCATCCAATCTCTAACCAAATGACCATATGTATGGCACTTGTTGCATCGGAAAGGAACCCTAATATAATCCAGAACTTGAGTCATGGAAATAGAATCTTTCGTAATGACCAAATGTTCAGGAAGGTCGTCCCTTAAATCAATGTCTACTAAAATTTTGGCAACCATCATGACTCCCAACTGTTGAAAAGAGAGGTGTGGAGATAGAAAAACACCCAGTATATCTCCTATCCTTTTAAAGATATCCAAAGTCCAAAAATCCAGAGGAGGTGCTGGAAACTTAACCCATGTAGGATGAATAAAAACTCGTTGCCTTCTTGTGTCAAAAGCAGGAGACCATCTTCTCATACTTAACATTGCATAAACATACATCCAAACTCTAGCCAGAATCTTAGCATCATCTTCTGGTAACTGTAAAATTATCCCCATGCAACCTTTAGCTAGAGTTAAGCTTCTAGGAGTATATCTAAGCATAAGGCTCAAGTTCTCTACTATCCATGCTTTGAACGACACCAAAGAGGTATTAATACCCCTAAAACATCCAAAAAGATCATATTCTAAGAGGTTGAAGACATCATTCATCTCCATGTCATCCCCGAGGGATAAATTAATATGTTCAAGTTTTCTTTGACATGGTTTTTCCTTTCTTCTTGGTGATTCTCACTAAGATCTGAGGAATAGTATGAAATCTCTCATTCAAGTCCTCCACTGGAGGAACATTCGACAAACCGTCCACAATCCCCTCATTCCTCCCCGCTTGTAGACCATGCTTTCATTGAGTCAAACTATCCCTCAGTACTCCCAGCTCTAGCTTCTCCATATCTGTCACCTTTTGAGAATATGTCCTTGCAGGAACTATGTCGGCAAACAACACATCTCGGTAATCCCTCAACATTGTCCCATGAGAAAAAGGTGTTTTGAAGCCACGTGAAGGTGACAAACCACCTATGGGAGAAGAAACCCTAGCAGGAAAATGTGTCTTCCCACACAAAGGACCATTATGAGGATGATGAGGTTCATTAGGTTTATCCCACTAGGTTAAACCAACATTAATATCCATTAGGGGAAGGGCCTATACGTGACATATGAGAACAGATATATGACACAATATTTCAATCTACCAAATCTCTGATTAGGAAACACGAGAAACTAGGGAGAAAATAAATACATGAAACTCATCCAGATGCAAGAGGTACATAAATGTCATATATCCATTAATAAACCCATGTAGGGTCCCATTGAGAGGAAAAACACAAAAGAAAAAAGTAATAAAAACCACCTAGATAACAGGATATGCACTAAAGAACCCATTCTAACTCATACCCATGAAAACCAGACCCAAAGCCATGAATACCAGAGCCATCAAAATGTTTTCCCATCATCACAACCACTCGTTAAATTACACATAAAATCAAATAGATGGAAGAGCTTCCACCTTAGGAAGTGAAAACAACAAATATATTTGTTCGAGGGAAACTAATTTTCCCTACTTTTAGTTTTTTAATAAAGTAGTATATTTTTCATTTTTAGTAGATCATTGCATAGTGGTAAGCTTGGAAAATCTTAAAATTATTGTAATTATAATGGTGCAATTAGTTTTACAATCAATAGGGTAGAGATAGCATCACTTATAACGAATATTATTTGTTAAAAAAATACTTATAAAAATAATAATAATATAGCTATATATTAGTTAAATATCGTTATAAATTAAAATAAAACTAAGCTTTATATATGAAAGAGAGATATCAATAGAATAGAGACATCACTTATAACGAGTAATACTTGGTTAAAAAACTAGAGACCCTTAGCTATGGAAAAAGGTCGAGTTTCAAATTTAATGGTTATGTTTACTTTTAATAGTAAAAATTTAAAATAGGCGTGAATGCTCTGCAATTCTTTAGCGTGAACGCTGCATCTTGATCCCTGTTGATTGCTTCCAAACTCGTTGTCGCACTACGAAGGGACAGCAGGCCAGGACAGTTCCGATCCCTTAGCTCATTGATTGGCCTTACTACGTTTGGGGGCTTGGTTCCCCTTGCACCAATGGCTCCGGGAGTAGATCCTGGCCCTCCCCCCCTTCTGACCTTACAGACATCCTGAAACTCGTCGCTGCCCAAGGGAAAAAACCCCTCTCCAATACCCAGCAGAAGTTTGTTAAGAAGATCTCCAAGATCCCCACCATCGCCTTGCCAATTGAGAAACCATGCAAAAAAGGACTCAATCTGTCAAAAAGAAGATTGATCGGCCAATTCACAGGATTATGGCCATCTTCGAAAGCTAAAGAGACCTGGGTTCAAAAAAATTGGAAACCGTTGATCTCAGATGACGTAAAATCCTACTTCCTTGGAAAGGGCTTTTTTGCATTTGGCTTTGAAAGCAAACAAGACCGTGAACTAATCTTTAGGAACGGGCCATACTTCATGGGACCCCAAGGCCTCTACATGAATAAATGGAACCCATATTTCAACCCATCCCAAGATATTCCCTCTGCAGTTCCAGTCTAGGTGAGATTACCGCATCTCCCCCTTCATTGTTGGAATCCCGAATCACTAGAAGCTATCGGAAACTCCCTTGGGAAGTACATCGACAAGGCTGATCGAAAAGACCATTACTCATGTGCTAGAATTTGTGTTGAAGTAGATCTGGAACACGGACTCCCAGAATCTATAAAACTTACAGTAGCAGACTAGTCCCACATCCAGGAACTAGATTACGAACAAATTCCTTTCAAATGCAGGTATTGTCACGAATATGGGCACTTTGCTCGATCATGCAAAAAAAAGCCCGCAAATCCAGAAGCAGAGGGGGAAAAAGAGCAATGGACAGCCATCCAAAAAATCACATCCTCCATACCGAGGCCAAAAGCCCTACCAAAAGGGAAAAATCCAAGAAAAGCAGATAATCAGCATAAAAAATCGACGAACATCAACAATGAGAACAGATTCAAGGCTCTGGAAACCACAAAAAATCAAGATATCACCGAAGCTCCAGAAGAAGGAGAAATATTGGAGCAACATGACTCCCAGGAAACCTCTCAAATACATGAAGATCCGGAAGAAATCCTGCCTCAAAGCACCCCAAGCCCCAAAAGGCCAACTTCGAACAAAGGTATGCCTTCCCCCTCTTATGCAAAAATTACCAAAACCAAACATGTGGCTTCTCCAGTCTCTCCAGAGGATCTGATAGATAGACCATCCAAAAAATTAGGGGGAAAAACAAGCAAAGATCTAAGGGAGGAAGAAGTTGAACGCAAGAAAACCCAAGGGTCCCAAGCGACTATAGATATGGCATTCAGCACGAACACCAGAACCAGACTAGCAGGGAAAAAATAAAAGATATAGGAGGGGGAGGCCCTTCCTCTACCCACAACAACAGATAATGAAGCTGGTCTCTTGGAATTGTAGAGAGATGGGCAATCCCAGCAAAATAGATGTTGTCAAAGATCTCCAAAAAATAGATATGCCAGACATCCTCATGCTCCAAGAGACCAAGCTCAACGAACAAGCCACCTTGACCATTGGAAAAGACAAGTGGAAGAAGAACGCAGGTATGGCTGTCAGCGCTAGAGGGGCCTCTGGTGGCCTTGCAACCCTTTGGTCCTCCGACAACTTCTAGTTATGCAATTCCTTCGCCACCCAACACTGGATCTGCACGGATCTCATACACATCCAAAGCAACACTCAAATTGCTCTCATCAACATGTATGTCCCTAACCTATACTCAAAAAAAATATTGTTGGCAACTTTTAGAAGATTTTCTAGATGCTTACGCCCCTCAAAATCTTATACTAGCTGGCGATATGAACACCACTCTCTCGAACGTCGAAAAAAAGGGAGGTCTAATTGGAAAAGATGCATTCATATCTCAAATAGAAACTCTCATTCAAAAATGGGACCTTCTAGACATAAGACCCAAAAATGGAAAATTCACTTCGTCCAACAAGCGAATCAGTAAAGACAACATCATGGCTCGACTTGATAGATTTCTCATTCAAAGCAGTTTATTGACCGATAGACAGACTGTTATCTCAAAAATTATGGCCAATTTAGCCTCAGATCACAAACCGATCCTCCTCCAAATTCAAGAAGACGAATATTTTGGACCAATCCCCTTTAGATTCATCCCTCAATGGCTTGAATACAACAGCTTCTAGGATATTCTAAGCAGCACCTAGGAAACCCCCATCATCGGCTCTCCAAGATACGTATGGGAGCAAAAGCTCAACATTACCAAAAAAGAATTTAAAAAATGGGCCAAAGCCAACTGCCCATCCCCAAGCTCCAGAAAGAAGGCTGCCAACGAATTAGAAATAATTCAAAGTGTAATGGATGAAAACGCTGTTGACCATAACATGCTACATGAAGAATTTAATCATCAAGCTATAGCTTATCAAGCCTTTAGAAGGGAAGAAGATTTCTGGAGATTAAAATCTCGTAGTACCTGGCTCAAATCAAGTGATAGAAATGTGGCCTAATTTCACAAGCAAGACAAGCTATCAATCGCATCTCTGAGATCAAAACTAGCAATAGAATGATGGTCAAAGGATATGAAGATATCAACATCACTGCACATAATCATTTCTCAAACCTCTTTAAAGAAGAAAACGGCGATGAAGATGAAGAAGAACATCATCTCCTCGACCAAATACCTAAGAATCTCATGAATGATGACAATGTCAACCTACTCAAACCATTTATTGAGAAGGAAGTCATCAACGTTATTCGATCTTTCGATCACGACCAAGCCCCAGGGCCTGACGGCTATTCTATTCATTTCTACAAAGCGTGCTGGCATTATATCAGAAAAGACTATATGAGAATGGTTAGCGATTTTCACTCAAAAGACAAAATCGGTGGATGTACTAAGTCCACCTTCCTCGCCCTCATACCGAAAGAGACCAATCCTATCACTTTTGATAGATTCCGTCCAATTGCGCTATGCAACTCTTCTTACAAGATTATTTCCAAAATGTTGGCGAACATAATGAAGCCCCTCCTCGCCAAAATTATCTATGATAATCAAGGAGGTTTCCTCCAAGGAAGACAAATTCTCGACAACGTCATTTTAGTACAAGAGGCCATTCATTTCAACAAACTTCGCAAAGAAAAAGGTATGTTGATCAAACTCGATATGGCCAACGCATTCAATCGTGTTAAGCATTCCTTTCTTTTAAAAATCATGAAAATTTTTGGTTTCGATGACTCCTTGAATTGGATTCCAGCTTGCATAAAACGCCCCTGGATTTCACCTCTTGTAAATGGTCGCCCTACTAACTTTTTCCAAGCTTCCCGTGGAATTCAACAAGGCTGCCCACTGTCCTCCTTCCTCTACATCATCTTGGTCGATTCCCTTATAGTCGAAAACTAAAATACGACCTCAGAATTGGACTCCTACCTGGCCTCCACCTAGCTCCGAACTCCATGGCCCTTAACCATACCCTTTTTGCAGATGACTCCCTCTTGTTGGGAGGTGGTTCCTCCATAATCACACGAAACTTCAAGAAAAACTTGGCCAGCTATTGCAAAGCCTCGGGTGGCAAGATCAACTTGCACAAAAGCATTGTTTTTGGGTGGAATTTAAAAAGAACAGCAGCAACCAATATCGCTCGAATCCTTGGAATCAAAGTCCATCAACATTGGGACAAATTTAATTATTTGGGCCTCCCGATAACTCAAGGACACCCAAAGTCAAAGAATTGGTATGATATAATCCACAAAATCAAATCCAAAATCAAGAGATGGGGAGGACAATGGCTCAACAAAGCAAGAAAATTAATCCTTTTGAAATCAGTCCTCTCAACACTTCCTATATACCAATCCTCCATCCTACTAGCACCCAAAGGAGTGACAGAGCATATAAGTAAACTCTTGAGAGAGTTCCTCTGGACGGGAGGGAAAAATAATGAGCACAAAATACATTTAGTCAATTGGAACACTACCAAACAACCAAAAAATTCAGGTGGGATTCAGATTCAGGACCCTCTTCAGGCAAACCTTGCATTGGGAGGGAAAATCCTCTGGCATATTCTGCACAAGACACATCACAGGGTCAACCAGCTCTTAAAAACAAAATATTTAACTAGCAACAATCTCAAATGTCTCGACAACGGGCCGATTTCCAAAGGCACCTCAACTTGGTCCCTTTGCAAAGCCGCTTGGGATTTCTTTTCTCAAGAACTTTATTGGGTCCCCGGAAATGGGAAGGACATAAACATCTTTTCTGATAAAATTATGGGACATGATCAGCTTCAGAATAATCCTGATCTTCACAACATCGAACAATGGCTCGCCCAACAAGGAATTAGAACATTAAGTGATCTCAGTATTTGGGACTCCTCCGACAGTTGGCATAGATGGAAAAATATCCCTATCACTGCCATCCTAGAACCATCTAGAATTCTTCTCTTTGAAAGTTTGATTGGATGCGCTCCCACCCACCTTCAAGATAAAGACGATCGCGGTTAGGGCCCAAGCGGAAAGTACACCGCGATGCTAGACTTCAAAGCTCTCCAAAACAACGAGTCTCCAGAAAAAGCACTTGGGATATGGTCTGGGACTCTTTTGGACTCCCAAAAGTAAACTTATTTATGTGGACTTTCGCTCACAGAAAGGTGCTCACTGGAGATAATCTAATCAAAAGAAGCTTCACCAGACCTCGTTGGTGCACACTCTGCCACAAAAGTTCTGAATCTCTTGACCACTTATTCATGAATTGCACATTCTCAAAAGAAGTTTGGAATTATATGCTTCAAGATCTAGATATTGCAATGCCAATATTTGATACCACCACACACCTTCTCAAATATTGGAAATCTACATATCCTTCCCCTCTCTCGAAAAAGAAATTATGGCATCAAATTTGGATTGCAATTCCAAAATTTACATGCTGGAAAATTTGGATAGCTAGAAACAAAGCAATCTTCCAAGATATTCAGTCCACTCCTCTACAAGTCGCTAGGAAAGCAAAGGGTCTGTTAATTGAATGTTTAAATCATTCCAGATTTAGAACAAATACAAACATAACCAACACTAAATCAAAGTGAATTGGCACTGTTTTATCAATTCTCAAAGGAATTGATAAAAAATGTCGGAAACTTCCACCCTGGAAAATCAAATATTCTAACATCGATTCCAAGCCTGGAGAAACAATCAACCAATGGATAACCTACACTTTGATGGTGCATCCAAAAACAACCCTGGTCTAGCAGGAGCAGGGGGAGTCTTACTTTCCGACGGAGGAACATTGAGAATCAAGTACATATGGGGCCTGGGAACAAGCTCAAACAATTTAGCCGAGGCACTAGCCCTTTTAAAAGGTTTCCAAATCACTAAAAAACAAAACATAGAGAACCTTCAGGTCTTTGGAGATTCTCTTGTTACCATTAAGGCTTTCAACTCGCCTACAAATTATAGCAATTTGGCAATCGATAGGATTATTCGACGGATTCAGCATATAGCGAATTCCTTCAAGCAATTCAAAGCTTATCATATCGTGAGAAGATTGGATAACGAAGTGGATGTGGAAGCAAAAGCAGCAACTAGCCTTAGTTCCGGAAAGATAGAATTCTCAAATGAGGAATCAACTTACCACTATAACCCCTGAATCCAGATTACAATCCACAGGCACAATTTGATCCTAGGTTACCAGAAGGACATGGCTCAGCAATAATTGACAAAACAATTCAAGAATCGAGTCAAGCCAGATCAAGTTCTTAATTCCCCAAAGCACATATGCGAATTCCCCTGCAGACAGTCGGCTCTGCTATCAACATCATAATTGCAAAATAGATCGCTGTGGATGATTGCAAACCGCATACAAATGCAGAATTGATTTGGCAAATGCAGAGCATACTCCACTTTGGAAGTAATCGCAGCTTCTAACACGAATCTTCATGGACAGAACATGAAAAGCAATAATCTACATGCTCCAGGAAATAAGATTGTTGTAATGAAAATACACAGTCAATTTCATGAACATAATCAACAGGAAGAATTTCAGTCAAGATTATCAACCAAGAAGCATCCATTTTTTAGATCAAAAATTCTTCCGCACTTTAGATCAATGTACTCAGTCGATTTTGGCTCAGCCACGACTCAAACATTTCCATTTTTCTTTTTTTAACATATTTTAACCGTTTCAGTTAAAAAAAAATTGGTTAAAAAACTATTTATAACAATAAAGTAATAATATAGGTATATATTAGGTGAATATAGTTACAAATGAAAATAAAACTAAGCTTTATATATGAGAGAGAGAGATTTAATGTGACCTTAATATAAAAATTACCATATAGAAAGATATTAAGTGGATACATAAATAGAAATAGTATAGATATAATATTTATATAGAAATATTGTTACAATGTAAATATAAATACTTGACAATATTCAAAACTGTAATTTTATTTATCCATATCTACATAAATTTTGAGTTCTAAGTTTCACTAAGTTGAGTAGTGACTATAACCAGCCTAGATTCATTTTGAATAATAATAATAAAATACACCTCAATGGATTTTCTCTTTTAATGCTTGATATATTTGGAGTTAACATGGATCTATGTTTAACTCAACCTACTTGACTTGACTCATGTCACATAAACCACATCATACAAATAATACAACATATTATATATTCTAGATGTCAAAACTAGGGTACCATGATACATATACATGAAAGAGAGCCATCCAATTTGGCTTTTTCCACCCCTACAAAGCACTTACACCATAATGATGTACAAGAAGGGAGAAAGAGACCAACATTGTGAAGACCTCACAATACTTTGAAGGAAGAGGAGAATCTAAGGTTAACCAAAGGGCAATTCAAGGACTATCTATGAATGACTCCACTAGCGAACATTTTGATTCCAACATTATAATAAATATAAAATATATTATTAATAATAATAATTCAGAGACACAAATGTTCACATTTGTGACTAGTCAATGCATTGTAACAATCAATCATTATTCAATTATATAATTTATTTTTATAGATTTCAACTATCCTTCATTCTTATGTCGAATATTTTCGTGTATATAAATTAATGTTTATTACATTGTTATAAGATTTTTGTGTATATAAATTAATGTTTATTATATTGTTATAAGAGTCCCTTTAACACTTCCTCTCATTCTTACCTTTGGCCAAATACATTTATCAAAGTTTCTATATTTTGAGTCTTTTAACACAAACAAACCCCTTATCATTTTAAATTCAAAAATTGCATCGAAGGAAAACATCATTTTGCTACACATGTTAAGAAGAAAATCAAATTCCATTTAAGATCACAGCAAAAGCAGCACAATATATAAAAACAGAACAGAACATCAAATTTATATAATCACTATGATGACCACCATAGGTTGACCGTTTATACATATTTCTATATTCATAATGCAAGCATGTCCTTTGGTAAGCTTGTATATGTGACCTGAATTATTGGAAAAAAACACTGGATAGTGTCATTTTTTTGCTATCAAAAGCATTTAGTTGTTGGTGGAAATAGTTTCCAGAAATATATCAGTGAAGACAACTATTAAGCTCATGGGAGTCGTGTTTTGCCAGGATCATTATGCTGCTAAATTGTTGGATACCATACTTAAAATCACTACAATGATAAATTGACTAACCATTGTGGATAAATTTCTTAGAGGTGTCGACCATGAACTAAAGGAAATAACCTAATGGAAGATAAACAATCAACAATCACAACTAGGGACGAGGTTGAATTACCATAATTATCAAATAAAGTTGCCTAAGTTGTCGTAAAAGAAGACAACTATGAAATACGTGTTTTCATTGTATGAGAATACGGAAGTGTTTCTTAAAGACATAATAGCACCTGCAATCCATTTTCAAAATTGAACCCTTTCTAGCCTTCTCAATGGGTTCCAACCTGTCTTAGAAGGGTATTTTAAAAGTACTCTAAACCTGTCTTAGAAGGGTATTTTAAAAGTACTCTAAAGATAAAAAAATAAAAATCATTTATTATTTATGAAAGATAACAAATATTATAAAATTTCAAAAGAAGAGTTACATTTTCAAAAATCCATTAATCTCTAAATTCTTAAATCTTGGTTTCTCAATTACGAGTGTAAATTTCATATTATACAAAGATGGATGTGAATCATGATAAACAATATAGTGTACCTATCCACAAAATAAATCCATCACATAGCTCACACCCAAAGAATCCTACAACTATATTAGCATAACCACCATTTTAAAAACTTCCAATAGAAGCTTAAACACCTTAGCTTTCTATATCCCCACTTGAATTCATCTGTTATACTCACTTTGGATCCTTGTCAATATGATAACTGGTATTAATGTCTATAATTAATGTTTTCAAAGGCCACACTCACTATAATGTCATTTCCTTTGTTATTTCCGCCTCCACTCTTAACTCTGCAAAACATTATCTAATTAGTTATGTGTTATTTGTGTAAATGGTAATGGAATTTGAAAGTTATTAGCATGATTCACTATATCAAGAGTAGCAAGGTAATGGAATTTGAAAGTTATTAACATGGAATTTGGAATTTGTTTCATATATTAAGAGTAGCAAAATGTTTTACAACCTAGATATAGATATTATTACATAGATAATAAGATAAATAAATAAATATAAATTTGAGTTTAAAATGAAAAATAAATAAATAAAAATCCAAAGTTCAAAATGAATTTGAGATGAATCTATACATAAACACATAAAAGATAAATAAATATCCAAGTTTAGGTCTACATTCATTTGACAAGACTATGCCAATGAAGTGATTAAGAACATCAATAACAAAATACTCGGCAACCATGGCTCATTGGAAAATCCAAGCCAGCTAGAGCAAATTTGTTCGAAAATCCCTTGGAACCAATGAAACAATACAAGTGAATGGAAGATTCCATCGCTTTGTTAGTTCATTATATCAAAATAATGACAGCCTTAACAGTGTTATATGTTTACAATGCTTAGATCGAGAGAGTCCTCGCACAACAAAGGAAGCAGCGTGGAAGATTCACTGGTCACTGGAAATTTGATCTTAAAAAAACATAAGAATTATTCTACTTTATAGGGCATCGTACTATAGCTAGATGTGAAATATCATTCAAGGACTTCGTTTCAACGAGAGGCTTGCATATCCACATAATAATTCATGATGACGACAAACAATTATAAGAAATATATAACCTGTGTAAAAGGTACATGCCATATTATAGAGAATCCTACTGTACAAGGTTGTTGGGAAAAGTGTTGAACTTATTCATGCAAGCTGGGAAAAGTGTTGGACTTATTCATGCATTGTTTCATTGTAGAATGCATCCTTTGCATAAATGTTACATAATAGAACAAAGGATGGGACCATTAATGAATCTTCGTTTACCTTTGTAAAGCTTAGCTAGATTCTAGCAAGGCAACAAAATCCAAACTGAAGCAAGAAGAATATGTCTTTGATATAATCTGCAAACCATAATGTTCAATTTTAACAAACCATAATGTTCAATTTTAACTGTATATTCACAAGTACCAAGGAAAGAGAACATAAAAAGGAAATTGAACGTGAAATTAAAATCTTCGTTTATCTTTATAAAGCTTAGCTAGATTCTAGCAGGACAACAAAATCCAAACTGAAGCATGAAAAATATGTCTTTGATATAAGCTGCAAACCATAATGTTCAATTTTAACTGTATATTCACAAGTGCTAAGGAAAGAGAACATAAAAAGGAAATTGAACGTGAAATTAAAGACACCATACAAGGGCCGTTCTGTTGAGTCTAGTTCTGCTAGTTCCTATTTAACAAGAGATAGAAAAGCCATTGAAGATGCAAGCAAGAAAAGCTATTATAATGATCAACTGCCACTTTACAACTCTTAGCTAGCTTCTGCAGAAGTCGCTGGCTCCCCTTAGTATACAGGAGCATCTGAATGAACTAAATGACAATTTGCTCGACGGCATAAATGTTACAAGACCATATATTATACCCTGCAACTTTTATACTACATATAATGCACATATCTGAGCACTGGTATCAGTCAAGACTGCCCACAAGGTTGATGTTGATTAAATCCTTGTCCTCACTGCAAAAAATCCAGTTTTGTATCTTTGGTGAGATCCCACTGCTACAAACAACCATCCTTTCATGTTTGAAATTTAAATGAAGCTGAAAAGTAATTATGTGGTGATCTAAATCGCATTTACAGATTCTAAACTAATCTATGTTGCCATGAAAGGATCTAAATATTGTGACTCGAAGGAGAAGACAAAATTTCTTCTAAGAATACCTTCCACAACGCTCTATCAATATCCAATAAAGTTCCTGAACTTGAAGGTCAGAAGCTTGCCTTCGCAGAATCACAAATATGTATCAAGCTGCACTAATCTTTGAAGAGAGATGAGAAAACTCCACTGCCAAATCATGTCGAAGGTCTCCACGTAGCCATAGCATTACTTATTCTTCCCTTCCAGCCAAATAACATCCACTTACCATCTTCGTCCACTCCAAAATCCTTATGATAGAATGATTTTACCTTATCCCTGGCTTTAGAGAGAATAGTTCGATCCAGAGGAAGCTGTACGAAACCAGCTCGCTGAATCCTGACCTGCCACTGTTTATAAGTTTCTGGTCTTTCCACTCTTTCTACTCCCTCGCATGCAACAACATTCAAGATTTCTCGGCCATAAAGTTCTTTCTCTAGCATAAGCCTTTGAGGATGGTCTCGAGGAACAACGCTTTCCATTGCATCAAATAAAGCAGAATAGTGGAAAAGTGCTTCTCGGAACCTTGTGATAAAGAAAGGAGCATTGTATGCTCCATTCACCACACCATGTATAAAAACTCTAGGATTCATACTACGAATCTTGTTCAGCACAATATTTCTGGGGCTCTCCACAACCACAGTCTCATCCAGCAAATTTCTGAACCTGTACAAGCAATTTACCACCAGTACCTCATCACTCCGGAGGGAAAGTTCTTCAATATCTAGATTCTCCCACTTGGTTGCAATAGCATTGTATTCAAAGGGCACACCGAAAGATTTTGCATAGTCTGCCAGTCTGCGCCCAGTCTCTTCGATTCTCTCCGCTGCCCTAAATCCAGGTTGGGGAAAATCAATTCCAGTTATGCGAAGCATGGGAGGCCCACCAGGACGATTCGCCAGACATTGAATCAGAGAAGGCCATTGGAAACCGTACAGAATTCCGAAATCAACAATGTGCAACCTCATTGATTTCTCTGCTACATTAAGAACTGTCTGATAAGTTATGATATGGGATATTTTCTTGTAAGGAATGGCAACCAAGGACAGCTGGTATGCCTTCAAAATCTCAGCTGCAGATGTTAGACCACTTGTAAGCGAAGTAAACAATCTACCACCACTGCCTGACAATCGTGCTACCAAACCATCTGCAAAATAATTCGCCAGGCGTTGAGTCCCATCTCCATAAGCAGAAGCATGTTGCCTGATCTGCTTTAAAATCTCATTGGCCCCTCGAGTATCATCCGTTGCCACAGCTTGTGCACAATGAACAAGAAGGGCTCTCAAATCCACCACTTCCCTTTTCCCTTGCTTCCTCCCACGAGTCTTCGAACCTTGCGATCCTCTCGCGGACCCACTTTGAACATTTTTCTGCACTCCATTTTGCAAAATTTCTAGCTGCAGGTCCGAGAAAATTCTACTATTTCCAGAACAGAGCAAGACCTTGTCAAAACTCTCAGTACGAATCACATTGTCTGGATAAATTGCCGAAAGCTTGTTGCTCTGCCTGTCTTCCAGGTCCAGATCCTCACGGTGTGGATCTTTCTGGCGCTTAGGTCCGTTCTCATCATCGCTATGTGCCGCATTCATCCGAAAAGCAACACCAATTGCATCGTCCCTCTTCCCCGCCTGCAAATCAGGGTCAATTTCCTTCTTTGGGGCTCGAAAATGCAACCCATTCTCCACACCAGACACAAAATTTCGCTTGGGTACAACCTGGATAGTCTCCTCAAAGTCTCCAATCCCCAAGCCCTGTTTGCTTTCAGAAAGGCTCAGGTCGTAAATAGGAGAATCGGGCAGACCATCAATGACTGTACTGCTACCCGAAGAACTGAACGAATACTGAGAAGAGTAGCCAGCAGAAGGATTCGCGGTCAAAGGAGACTCAAAGCCCCATGGCATCTGAGAATTAAAATATTCCCCAATCCAGCTACTGTCCTCAATCTTATTCTGAACATCATCCTCGTAATAATTCAACGACAGCTTTTGTTTTTCTCCTACCATATTGCTATTACAGAGTCCCTGAGGGGGGTAATTCTCACCTAAAATGTCATAAAAAGGCTTAACTGTAGCTTGCAGAGCACTGCACTCCTGATACATACACTTCTTTTCCTCCATATTTTCATCCATAAGCATATCACTTATATACTTCAAAACTATGTCAGAGTACAGCTCTGTATCATCCGATTCGCCATCTGATGTGGTGATCGACTTCTCAGACGATAAAGAACCTCGAAACTGAGTAGCAGGCATGGATGCTTCCTGGTGCAACCATGGCATCTGCAACCCATTGTTATTACTAAGCCGATTCATATTATTACTATAGAGTATACCAGTTTCCTCATCCGCCATGGTGGCTGAAATCCTAAGTTAATGAAACCCTAACAAGAATCTGCTCCACAGATCGAGACTCTAGGGAGACAACCCTACGGTTTTAGTTAATCGTCACTCCAGTTACCGGATTGCCCTGCATATTCCACTAAAACAAACCCTAAGATTTTTCATCCTCTACAGGGGGGGTACAATGTTGTGGGTGTCTCTGAAGATACCTTTGCAATCGGTGGGTACTTTCAATTTTGCAAAATCAATGGAAGCAAAATCAATTACCAACAAATAACGCTACATACCTCAATCCCCAGCAAGCATCCGATTGCTGGAATTCGAAATCCTTTTGTGGCTTATCGTCGCAGTGGTCTGTTCACGTTTGCCAGAGCTGTATATATAAAAAAATTAGGATCCTCATTTAATACTCACAAATTTAGCTGCAAAAATACCTTTGCCTAGGAAATTACCCTCATTGACCCTGGTGCTCCTTTCAGAGTCACGGTAACCGTCCGATTTTCATCGGACGGATCTGATTACTCCCACCGATAGAAGCAGCAGCTGCCTTATTTACTGGCTACCCCGGTCGCAATCCCTGTTGTTGTCTCCTGGCTTATCCGGTTGCCGACTCAGTTCGTGAGGCTCACAATCTAAGACAGGCTGTCGGAGGTTTCTAAGGCTCTTGGCGGTCTAAACCAGTCGGTTTTCTATCTATTTGCGGCCCCTTGGATACCTGCAGAACCGGTCAACATTCTCTAGGTTTCTTGGCCAACAAGCCTCCCATACTCAGAAGCTCCGTGGGAACCTTCCTCTATCAGATTTTTTTAGGAAGATGTCGATCAACCGCGTAACTTTTTATTATATTTATTAATTTATTATTATTAAATTAAATATAATAATCCTAACAAATGTTTGTGATGTTCTGCCACTTTGAAGGTGGGGCCATCTTGCATGGATGTATATATTATTATTATTATTGATTGATTGATTGATTGGTCTTCCCTCTATAGTTAAGTTGTTGTTATAGGTGTTACATGACAAAGAATCTTGATTATATATATAAGTTGCTCACGTTCAATAGTTCAGATTCATAGTTTCCGGACAGAAAAGGCACACAAATTCATAGATTCACATGCATTTAAAAATGAAAACATTGTTATTTACGTTTCTTTTAAATTATTCTATTTATCATATTGTAATTTTATATAGTAAGTTAAATGTATATGATATGACTTCAATAGATTATATATAAGGTTAAATGTTTTTATAATGAAATAAACGTATATGTAATAATGTTGATTTGATAAAGGGCTTATATTTACAATTAGTGAATAGGTGTATATAGAGGGTGTATAATTATTGTTAAGGAAAGGGGTGAATTTAGAAGAGGTTCTTATAATTTTTAAAGAATTATTGTATAATACATCTTTCTTATTTATTCTAAAGGGGTGATGGTGTGTACTCTAGTTTATTATGTTATTTTAAGTATTTGTTTCATAATATTTGGTATAAGCTTAATTATTAAGCAACAAATCTTTAAGTTAACATAATATACCAAAGTACACACAATGTTCAACACATGTAAATGTGGAGAACAACTCCAAGATAGGTAAGAGAGGTGAGTTACACAATAACTCCTTAAAGAATATGAGAACCTCCTTTGAATATCCCAATACAGTCATCATCCAATTCACCTATTCCCCTCAGCAATGACTAAGTGACCTCTATATACACCTATTCACTCATTGCACTTGTGCCCTTCATTAGGCTAACCCTATTACATATACATTTAACCCCATATATGCCCCCCTTGGAGCCATATCATATACACTTAACCTCATATTTGTCCCCTCTCAATCATAACATATTATATAAATGCATATCTTTTTGGAGAAAGGGTAAGGTAAGGTTTAAGTCTCTTTTCTTTGTTATCTTTTAGCAGTTGTGAGCATTGCTTTATAAGATCAATACACCATGGTTCTTAATGAAATGGGGTGTTAATATTGGTAATAACCCTCCTACTAACATAATCATTGTTTAGTTGCAAGAATTCTTATGCTAGTGGAGTGTAGTCTGCATTGGTAGGGGGTCTTTATGCCACTAGTGGTCTTTGCATGAGTAGTGGCCCTCGTACAAACATAATGGTTGTTTCATTGCAAGGTGAACATGCATGTTTATTTTGTGCATGTCTATGAACAATAAAACTGGGTGGTGTGTGTGAACAATCAAATTGATCATTGGATATGTTATAAATTGTGATTGGTTGAGAGATGTGTTATTGTGATAGCAACCTAAGTTCAAGTCTCGAAAGAAATAAAGTATTGATTATATATTTGAGTTGGATCATTTATCTTTACCTTAAAAATGATTTATTAAATGTAAGAATGTATATTATCTTCTTAGGATTCCTCCATGATGAATTGCTAAAGGCATTGGTGCAAGGTTCAAATTTCTTTTCCCTATCCTTTATCTCCCTATTCTTGTTGTTCCACAATGGTAGCAAGGATTAGTCAGTGGCACCATTATACTTATCCTAATCAAGGGTAAAGGGTTTCTACATCCACATAGAGAAATAAAAAGAAAATCACTTATCTTAAGTGAGGCCTGGCATCTAAATAGAGGTGTATATTTTCCTTGCCTTAACTTTCCTTTCATTGTTTAGTATTCTATGTGGGGCTCAATGACACCTTAAATGTGTATTTGGCCCATCTTAACCTTCTTAAAATACTATGTGGGGTCCAATGCTTCAATAAATATGTATGTTTGTTACATCTAGCCATTTCATTATTTGGTTGAAGTGAGAAATAAAATGTTGCAATGAAAGTAGAGTCTCAAGACAACGACTACATCAACAACTTTTTTTATTCTTCATTGTGCCGAAAGGCGCTTTCTACAGCCCAGTATGAGGGGTAAGTGTAATTATGTGCTCAATGTGGAGTTGACATGTGGCACTTTAATAAAATAATAAAATATTAAGTTAATAAAAATTTTAAATGTAGTCCCTAACCTAAAGTTCAAAACCAATATGAGGGAGAAATGTGTGGTGCTTTAATAAAATAATAAAATATTATGTAAATATTTTTTTTACAATGTCAACTCTAACCTAAAGTTCAAACCAATATGATGACGGAGATATGTAACCCTGCTCAGCATTGGCACGCGACACTTTAATAAAATAATAAATATTAGGCATGTAAAATTTTTACAATGTGAACCCTAACCCAAAGTTGAAAATCAAAGAGATATATGTTCCAATTAATTAAAAGTAAACAAATTAATTGAAATCATATGGAGTTGAGCCATGATTAAACTAGTATTTACATAGGAGGGATTTGGGCACATATGAGAGATTAACATATTGAACCAGTATAGATCCATCTTAACTCTGGATCTACCAAGCACCATCGAGAGGGATCAAATCCCTTGAAGTGCGAGCTTTTCCTCAAATTTTTCATTTTAAAAAAAGTTTGCACCTCAAGGGATTTGAACCATCTCAGTGCTTGGTAGATCCGAAGTTAAGATGGATCTATATTGATATCCAAATAAATCAATGAAACGTAAATGCCACATACCCAACCACCAATGTGGTTTATAACCACCTTCTAAGAGTAAATGACTTGTTGAAGTTAGAAAAACTTAAAGTACAAAATATGGTGCATATCTTTGATATCTAAAGAATCAATGAATCACGAATCCTACACACTAACCACCAATATTAATTATAAGTACCCTCCAAAGGTGAATCATTTAAGATTTTAATAACTACTAAGGATCACTAATTCAATCTCAACTATCATTGCACTAACATGTTTAAAATCTTAAGTATGGTCCAGTGTCACAATAAATGTATATATTCACCCCACCTTGGCTTTTTGCTAATTAATAAGGTATAATGTCTTAGTAAATGTTTATATACATCTCACGTTGACCTTTCAACTTCTTCAATTAGATCAACATCTTCCTTGTCAATGTCAATGCTCTTACTTATAGTGTATCGTGTTTCCACTATGCTTAGCATTAGATTTTTGCATCACATAAAATATCTCACAATGGCTACTCTTACTTACATAAAATATCTCACAATGTCTACTCTTACTTATAGTGCAACATGTTTCCACTATATTTAGCATTACCACATCACATAAGATATCACACAGTTTGTATCCACTTTCAAAATAATTTATAAACCTTCAAAATGCAAACCCTTTAAAGAACTAATCTGACTTGTATTTTCTTAACCATGTTGTCCCACTTCCCAACATCTAGGTGCCTCACAATTTCTATCCACTTTTAAAACAATGTATAAACCTTACAAATCCTTTAAAGAACTAATATGACTTGTATTTTCCCAACCATGACTTTAATTTTTATGTTGTCCCACTTATGAACATCTAGATATCTCACAATTCCTATCCACTTTAAAAATAATTTATAAACCTTCAAAATGCAAAGCCTTTAAAGAATTAATCTAACGTGTATTTTTCCCAACCATGATTTTAATTTTTTTTTTGTCCCATTCCCCAACATCCAAATATCTCACAATTTCTATCCACTTTCAAAACAAATTATAAACCTTCAAATTACAAATCCTTTTAAAAACCAGCCAATATGACTTATATTTTTCCAATCACGAATTTAATTTTTATGTTGCCCCACTTTTCTTGTCAACATCCAAAGCCTCACTAACCCTGTGCACCTTTCAAGGAGGGCATGTTCTCACACTTCTCTTTTCAACATCCAAAGCCTCACTAACCCTATCATTATACATTCACATTCCAAAGAAGGCATATTATCCCACTTCACTTCTCAACATCCAAAGCTTCATTAACCCTATCAGTGCACCTTCCAAGTGCCTCCAGATGGTTCTCATATACTCTATGACTACAACATCCCAGAAGAGCATGTGCCTCTTGGTGGTCCATATTCCTTCATAAAGACCAACCCTGGAAATCATGGAATCTAATTTTAAGATAGTGAGAGAAAATACCTACAAATATAAATATCAAATACAAAATACATAAAAGTCACACAATCATGTTGTAAGACATTACAACATCAACTTTATGTTAACATTAAAGTGGAAGACCCCCATGATTCATGTCCCACTTGGATACCTCAACTATGTCCCATGTACTTTGATGCTGTACCTATTTAGTTCATCACAGTGTGTTGCTTTTTATGGTGTACTCATTACACAGTGCATAGTTTGCCACTTGTTGTTGGAATGACCTAAAGTCCTTCCTTTATCCATTTTTTAAAGCTCTTCAACCATAAATAATTTTTAATAATGGGAGAGTTCTATGTTGAAAGTATATTCAAAATAGAAAAGGCCCAGAGTCATTCTTTCCTCAATCAATGTGTAATCTTTCTACCCACTAACAATTTTATAAATGTGGGCGTTCTGAGTTGGAAACATATTGGATAGATTGGATAGGGACAGGGACAATGTATTTACCTAATATGTGTCTAAAGATCCCAAAAAAACACTCACACATGTGCTAAAAGAATTCATACATTAGTCAGTGTCCCTTTATTTCATTCCTCATTTGTGTCTAAAGACCCCCAAAAAAGCTTAACACATGTGCTAAAAGAATTTATGCATAACTGACAAATATGATATAAATTTTTTATTTAAGAATCGTAAGATAATTGAAATGGTAATCTTAATAATAAAAAATGTTTTATTATTATTTAATATTCTTATGAATGTATCACATAAAAGACGTGATATAAGGTCAACCAATATAGGAATGATTCACATAAACTTCAAAGGAAATTATTTTTGTGCAACATGATTCACCTTTATGATGTTATATGTCTAACTTATTCTTATCCATTCTTATTAATTTGTTTTACCATAAAGCATGGCCTTGTTTGGTTGTGTATATCCTAATTAATATAAAGAGTTATTTCTATAATTAAAGAATCATTTCTATAAATAAATGTTTTATTGATTATGAACTGGTGTAAGTAATGAGTGATAAATTGATTATGATCTGCGGTAAGAAATGAATTATATATATATATATATATATGAAATTATCTGTATAAATAAATATTTTATTGATCATATCAATAGGATTTAGTTTAAGTAATTGTAAAATCTTATTTTTTATATTTTAATTTTATTTTCTTAAATGATATGTTGAACTCATAATAAATATATAATTATAATGACTTTAAAAAATTTAAAATTTACCTTTGATATGGTCTTTAAAATAAGGAATATATATATATATATATATATAATGAATAGTCCATATGATAATAAAATAATATATGTTAAATTATTTAGTTTTAAGATTTGAATTAGTTCAACTATCTATCTAAATTATATTTTTGATAAGAAGGTTATAGATTAATATATTTGTGTGAACTTATTCAACTTTATATAAATAATATTTTATATAAATAAATAATTTATTAATCATGAATTGGTTTATATGATGAGAAATTAATATATGTTAAATTATTTAATTTTAAGGTTTGAATTAGTTCAACCATCTGTCTAAGGTATGTTCTTGCTAAAAAGGTTATAGACTATGTATTCCCCCTCGAGGTTATTAGTAATTATTATTGATGGTAGTTGAATTACCTTCCATCTAGATATTTATGGAATTGTTTTTGTAAGCTAGTATCCACAGGGATTTGAACTTGTGACCTTCCATTTACAACTTCTCATCTCATTTACTCATTACGAATTGCTCTACCCATTGTGGGCGATAAGATATATAATTGAAGTGACTTAATATCTAATAATTAAGAATCGCGTATAAAAGTTGAAATAAGAGTATATGTGATACATTTTTTCATGGACAAACTTGAAAATTTCAGAGATCAAATCAACCATCAATTTCTAACCATGGGGCTAATGAAACCTAATATATAAATCAATTGTTGAAAGAATAGAAAAAAGAAAAACCTCATGGGATCCCCCCCTCTTAACATTGGTTACATGCCCTCCATTTGGATATTCCGGGGAAAAAGGGGGAATCACAGGAGGTTTTCCTTAGAAAAAAATGTATATTTAAACATGAAGCTATCCTTTTACAATTGGAAAATTTGAAAAGAAGCTCAACCCACTCTCTCACACTGAAGCAAAGAATAGGGTTTGTTGGTCCCTTGCTAGTGCCACACAATATTTGCTTGAGGGATACATCAATAATATTTAATAAAAACAATAGTTACATTCGACAAACCACACATAGGGGAGCAACATGCCTATTTGGATTTGTACCTGGTTCATTGTCACAACAACTATTCCAAGTTGTTGTTAGACCATAGCCCGATGAACACAAATGGTGTGTGTGTGTGTGTGTGACCTAATGGGTTAGTTCAATCAATTCAAACAAATAGTTTCAAGGTTGAGGTTCACCATGAGGTCCCCAGTTCTAATTTGGTTGAAGTTCGAGTCTAGTTGGGTCTCTCTAGGTTATTGGTTGCTATTGTGGTTGACAGTTGAGCCACCCTCTACATAGATATTCCAGGGCACAATAACAATTGGTATTTTCAAGGGGCTCGACCAAATTTGAACCTATAACCTATGGTCTCCTTGTTAACAATGCAACTTGGATGAATGGTTCAACAAATGTAGCTAAACCTTGGAGCTCTATATCTATATTGTTTCCAAAGAAAAAGTTCAAGTTTTTCATTGATATCCAAGAGAAAAGTCACACACAAGTGCTTACAATAGGGAAAGCTCCCAATGCCAATCTACCTTGGATGTCAAAACATAACTTTCAACATGGCTATGCAAATCATAAAAAGCCAAAGGATAAAAATATGTCTATTATGTAAACTGTCATGGATATTCCACTAGAACAATTCATCCCAACAAATCTTACAATATTATAAAAATCCTTATTATGTAGTGTATTACTTTAGATCTTCATATTTAATTGTTATGGTCTACTCTTTTCTTCTCAATTATGAAATGCAACTTCAAAGAAAGTGCACTAACTATGGAGTTGTTGTTATACCAAAATATCGTCACCATGAGCCATGTGTCAACTCAGTTCCTTAATCCCTGAAGTTTTCCTGGCTAGAACATCATTGAGCAAGTTGTTGATCTTGTCTTCCACCTTCCCTAGTGATGTTGGCGCATCTTGCTGCCTAGCAAGAGGCGCCAAGCCTTGGCTGGCGCCTGATGCACACTGGCAGCTTGCGCCAGTGGATCTTGCTGTCATCATGCATAATGCACATGACCCTTCCTGGTGCCTGTTGTCTTCATGCAAAGTGCACCAGGGTTGGTTAGAGTGGATAACAAGGGACTTCAAGTGAATTCTCGAAGCTGGGTGACTGGATACCTATCCCTATTTGGTAGGAATAGTTGGTATTCGGTTCCTAACCTAATGGGAAGATCCCTTAGACCTCTCCCCCTAATCCTCAACCTACTCTAGCCTTCTAGCCTTATAAATAAGACCTCTCTCTCCATTGAGAAGGGAGGAAGGACTATAGCACTTACATGCTGGTGGAATTACCCTAGGTGATCCCTTTTCATCTCTTGGGAGGCACACACACCCTTTGGAGGCTTGGCTTGGATTGTTGGAGGAAGGTTACAATGTTAAGGCTTGGGTTGTAATCATCACTCTTATATGTATTTCCCACTTATTTACAATAATATAATCTCTTTCCATAAATGTCTTTGTGTTAATGATATTTAGAGCTTTCTTCCTTAAATGTTAGCTTAGATCAATTAGTGTTTAGATGTGATTTTACTATTTGTTTGTCTCTATATGCTTGACAAGGTTTTGCAGTTCTAGATTTGAAGACCACGGAGCTTGGAGCGACAAAGAGGAGAAGGATTCGTGAATCTGAAGGTAAGGCATCTATCTACTTTAATCTCTAATTGATCTAGGAAAGTAGATTTATATTCTGTATTCATTTGTTCTATATCCACTTGGACTAGGGAGATCATCCTGCGCCATTGGCGCCCTTTTTCTGAGTAGAGCCTGCAACATTGGCACCCTTAGCCTGCACAGAGACCGTGTCTGGAGCTCTGGTGCACAAGAATAGACTGCACCAGCACTTATTGCTTGGTGTTTAGCACTTTTTCTCCATGTTTTGGTGATTTGGTCTGATTGATTGGACTTTGTGTGTTGTATGATTCAATCACAGAACCCTTGGGTTCTACTTATTTTTTTTTGAGTTTGATTTGGTTGATTTTGGGTCTTAATCTAGTCAAGTGAGCAATTTGGTAGTGGCGGGAAATTTCAATCCCCCATCTATTCACTTGTTCTTGCAATCCCTGATCTCGTTTCCAGATCTATTCAGCTTGTTAGGTCTGATTCCTAACCCCTTCCTACATTCAGTCATTGAGTCTTGATTGTGATTTTGTTGTTTGATTTTGCGTGCATTTGAGTGCTTTTTGAGTTTTGGGTCATCACTTTTCTTTTGGAATTTCCAGCTCACTATAGATGGTCGAGACATCATCTGTAGTTTTTTGAATGGTAGATCTAAAGAGAATTATAATTCTCAGATACATTGTGAGCATTTGAGTAGGAAAAACAAACTTTTATCATCTTTGTTTCAAGCCTTATTCTTGGAATTGTTGGGAAGGACTTTCATACTTTGGGATAAAAATCTTTGGAAAGCTTGAAAGATCAATCTTGTAGTTTCTTAGTTATGACAACTTGTTCATTTCTTAGAAAGTTATAATCATATTTGAGTTTTTGCAAAGCATCTTTGAAGTTTGAAAGTTCTCATTTTTTTATTTTCCTTCATCTTTTAGGTCATTATTTTGAAAATTAGAGATTGTTACATTTGAAAGTGAAATTCTTCTTTCCATGTTCCGTAGATTCGATTAAATTGAAAAGAGAGGAAAGAAAAGCATTTACATTTTGGTGCTTGTTAGTTTTTTGTGATTTTGTTGGCATAGTGAAAAGAGTACTTTGTTGTCTTTTTCATTGATTTCGAGTTATAGGCGTACTTGTTTATTTTTCTATATCAACAACAAAGGAATTTCTCCCTACCTTAGATAGATTTCATTGAAAACGGAAAAGAAAAAAATTGCATTTTGCATATAGATTAAGTTGCATTTGTTTAAATTCATGTCTACACTCCATGCATTCACCTAATCGCTCAAGATAAAATTAGCGGTAGTGTTAGGTTAAAAATTGATAGTAACTTGTGTGATAAGTTAGTGACGTGTTCCGACGTCATTAAGCGTGGCAACTGTCATTATCTGCCTGCACTGCATCCCGGGGGCCTGCAGTTCTTCCACATACCAACCGGTATATTGAATGGCCTTTCACGTACCCTTGGGTATATCGAAAGGTACTACACGTACTTGGTAGTATATCAGAAGGCTCTTGTCATACGATTGTGCATTAGACAACACTACTACGGATTTGAGCTCTCACGTACCTTGCGTATATTGGGAGACCCTTCTAGGATTCCTATACCAACTGAGTTAACCTATTGGTCATCCTGGCGTGGAAATACACCGAGAACAACACTCGGGGAGCTACTACACACATGCTTCAGGTAGTCAGGTTATAGGGTCAGGGGTACGGTCCTAATCCTCCCTGGTTAGTGCTCTGAAATATTGGGCTGAGTATAACTATTGGACCCTGTGGTATATCACAAGTTGCACCGCCTTGAAAATCCTGTGAGGTTCCATACATGTGAATCCCCACCTGTCACCTAAGTTTGCTTGCTGATTTAGCTTGTGTAGATTTTGGATTGGTTATTTTTCTTTTTTATAGGTTGCACTTAGGAGAAATTTTGATTTGGTCATCCTGGCCGTTCAACCTATGAGAATATCCAGAAGGATTCTCAATTTACCACCTGAATATGCCCTTAACCAGGAGGATAACTCATGAGTAATAATGGATCAACTGATCACATATGTGCCACACAAGGAAGATGCCTCTACCCTAGAGTCGTGAATGAACTACTCATCTCCCATAAACATACCTATCTCTGATCCATCTAAATCTTTAATAGGAGCAAAACCTACCTCATATGACACATCCTTCCATTATTCGATGGAGGGACGTCTTGGAGCTGCAGATTGGATTTTCAGTCAACCCTAGGATGAATCTGTATCAACAACATTTGGTCCGTCCACATCCTTTTGGGACATGTCTCTAGGCCGACATGTCGCCGAGTTTGGGTTAGTTCCCATGGAAGAAACGATGCCTCGTCGTTGGATTCCTAACAATGAATTCCTTCCGCCACTTTATGAACACACGAACCATTTGCGGATGGCTGGTGAACAACTTAGACTCCAGAGTCTCATGCGACGAGCAAGCATTCCGGATAAACCCATGTTCCAACATTCCTCTGTACACTCTTTATCGTTTGCTTCACCTGAAACATTTGTTTCTAATGCAACCACTTATGAACTAGGTCAACCCTCGTTTCCAATGAGTACACCTCTAATTCAGGCGACTAGTTCTATACCTACTATGACTCCAACAATGGCACCCTCTGAAGGGAAACCTTCAACCTCTGTTAACTTTGGAACACTACCTCCACCTCCCCCACCCCAAAATTCGAGGGATGGATATAATTTTCCTGTTAGTATACTATCAGGCAGAAGTAATCCTTTTGTTAGCACTCAACCCTTGGTCACGAGTCAACCTAGCATCAGTGGTCAACATTTGGTCACCGGGCATATTCCAGTATGTGGAAAACTTTCGACTGGGGGGAAACCCCTAGTTGGTGGACCTAACCTGACTAGGGGCAATCACCCAACCAACAGCCATATCATGAGTGGAGGATACACTTCTCATCCAAGTTTTGGTATGGTTGGCCATCCTCTTCCAACCATCGGACATCCCACGTGGACACATCATGCGGGGGGGGGCATCCATTTGGACCTAACCCCCATGGGGACACATTATCCCAGGACATTATAACACCAATATCGGACAAAACTATCCAGGAAATATTTTTCCTAGATTACCCTACCCTGGAAACCCTAATACCCCATGGGGGCACCATAATGTACCATCAACCGGACCTCCGGCCGGTAGGGCACCCCCACCACCTCCACCACCATCTGGTCCACCACCACCACCTCCACCCCATTCTGGAGGAGGAGGACGCCCGCCTTATGGCGGTGGACCTCCCCATTCTGGAGGAGGTGGAACCCCCCGCCTTACGACGGCAACCCACCCCACTTTGGAGGGGGAGTACCCCCACCATTCGGTAGAGGACCACCTTACTTTGGAGGGGGAGGACCACCACATTCCGATGAAGGAAAACCCCCACCTTATGGTGGAGGACCACCTTACTCTAGAGGCCCCCCACCTTTTGGTGGCGGGCCACCTCATTCTGGTGGAGGTGGACCTCATTTCGGTCCCCCTCCTAACCCCAACATCCCACCTCCATATGGCCAATTCCCTACGATCAATCCATCCATGGTCCTACTGGTACACAGATGCCATATCAGTATTACTAGTATCCGCGGGCCAACCAACAATTACCTTTTCTGGCTACTTTAGATCTGCCAGATTTATCATGGCTGACCAACGATCCCATCTATCATGACACTAATTGGCCAGCTATTCCAGTGAAGATCCCATCAGAAATCTCAAAGTTTGAAGGAAAACCGGGTGAGGATCCCAAAAACCATGTAATGACATATCATTTATGGTGTTCATCTAATTCCCTAATGGATGATTCCATCCATTTACGGTTATTCAAGCGAACCCTCACCAGCCCTGCCGCCAAGTGGTATATCGAACTACCACCACACTCTTTTCATGATTTTTGATCCTTAACCATGTCCTTTTTTACTCATTTTCAGTTTCCAATCCACTATGAAACCGGTATGGATCTTTTGACATCTCTCTGATAAGCTACCACCACTCATATTTTCGATCATATTCACGAGTGGAGGCGGAGACGACGTTTGACAAAAACTCCCATTCTGTACCAACTCCTTGCAGATTGGTTTACCAAGTCATTCTTACCCATCGTGGCCAAATATGTCGCCATGGGTGGGGCCGTCACAGAAGAACAAGCTATAGAATGTGCCCAGTACTTAGACTTAGTCTATGCTCAATCTGAACCCTATATGATATTATCCCCGACACGCCTCGCTCTACTTACGGCCCAAAAAAAACACCCTCGGGACCTCATGTCGACGACATCATAGGTTCCGTTCAAAACCAGACTGTTTCTCAATCCAGTACCCATGTTGGTTCCAGTCCATCCCCATCACAGTTTGGGAACAACACCAATCGATCACCCAGCCCTGCTGCCACTGAAGAAGTGAATTCAATTCAATCTACTTCACCTCAGAAATCCGGTGGAAAAAAGAAGAACAAGGGGAAAAACAAAAAATCTTCTAATCAGCAGGAACCAAAATAGAACAATCCCGATACCACCAAAACTAAGCGGAAGGCTAAATTTCCATGTTTACTGTGCGGTGACGGAAACTTTACCAAAGAGTTCCCATCTCGAGACGAGGTCCAAAAGTTCCTAAAAGGGAACCCCACACCCGCAGTTCTAACCGATCCTTCCCCACGCAACAACAACAAATGATCGCGCAACAACCCTCTCCCTCTCAAGAAGATCATCCTCTATCGCACATGTTCTCATGATGCATAGTGAAACTGTCAACTTGAACACACGATCACGTTCTTATGACTCGGTCCCACCGAAGGAACCTACCGGAAGTAATACTGAAAAAGATTTCGTTTCCACATCGGACATTCCCGCACCGCAAAGTTCTCTTACTATTGAGAACCATTCTTTTGATTTAGTACTACGTCCTCCCAAGAGCACGATTCGAAAAGTTGTTTTCAATCCCAATGCTTGGGCTGCTGAGAATTACAACATTGTAGAGGACCTGGCTCAAGCTCCTTGTGCTATGTCGACATTGGAAGTCTTTCAAAACTTCCCTAATCATCGTAAGACTCTCCTTGCTATGATTGGTCCTGCAGAACTCGATTCCTCGAACACCATCATGTTCTGACTCGAGTACTTTAAATTGAGACTTTCCCACCAGCTAGCGTTCCAAATTGTTACCAATGTTGCTAGGAAGAGCATCCATCGTTCTGTGTTAGACGAGGGAGCATCCACCTCGGTGACGTTGTTATCTCGTTGGAGATCCATCGGCTCTCTCGAGTTGAACCGTTCCCCTACCACATTGAAAGCGTTTGACGGTCGTGGATTCCAAACACATAGGTATTACAAGATAAGGCTATAGAGTTGGGGGGCAAGACCATTTCCATCAATGTGGAAGTAGTCATTGCCCCATTGGATTATAACCTACTCCTTGGTTGTAATTGGTTTTAGGCCATAACTGCGGTCGCATCATCTGTATTCCGCATCGTGCAATTTCCCCACCAAGGGAAAATTGTTACTTTCAACCAACTGCATTTATGTACACCAGAAACCACTACTCATCCTGGTGACAATGTACCCCTCTTAGGTCATTCATCCCATATATATGAGAGTGCGGGGTTTGGACTCCTCAAGGACTCATCCATTATGGGAGCCTTTCCATCACTGGATCCCCCTTCCCATGTTTCCACGATGAACATGATTTCCTCTATGATCCCATCATCATCCAACTCTAATGACCAATGGCTCGTACTCATGCTTGATACGTTGGACTCGATTGGAGATGTTATGCTTCTCACACTTGCGGAAGCTACCTATGAGGATATCCAATCGGCATCTGATGACCACTCCTCAGTGGCATCTACATCATATTCTCCACCACTACAATGGTCTTCATCCCTACTTGATTCTCTCCTCCGGACCTTCCACTCGGATGAGTCCATTATGGGGGTTATCAGTGTGGATGAACCCCCATGGGAAGACCTCCACCATCGATTGTCTTTCCTACCATCGCTCAATTCCATGGAGAATCATATTGAAACCCTGATCCCGCTAGATGTCGTTCCCTACCCCCAATCTCCTATACTCACTTGTGATACGATAATCGAGGGTAACTTGGAAAAAATTGAACCTACCATACCGATCGACATCTCGGAAACACCTAGAGTCGTGGAAGAGCTTACAAGTGCTCTCCTGAAGAGCACTTGCCACAAGATGCTCTCCTGAAGAGTGCGTTCGTATAGGCCACAAGTGCTCTCCTGAAGAGCACTTGCCACAAGTGCTCTCCTGAAGAGTGCGTTCGTATAGGCCACAAGTGCTCTCCTGAAGAGCTTACATCCTACACGGCCTTATTCAAAAAATTCCATGATGTATTTGCATGGAGCTACAAGGAAATGCCCTGGATTGATCCTGCCATCATTGTTCATGAGTTCAAAACATATCCCGAGCCTAAACCCATATGACAAAAGTTACGTCCAGTGCACCCCAGAAATACTGCGGCTATAAAGGCTGAGATCGAAAAGCTGTTGAAGGATGGCTTCATTTACCCTGTCCCCTTGACAGACTTGGTCTCTAATGTCGTCCTTGTTTCCAAAAAGCAGGGCACCATTGGGGTTTGTGTAGATTATGGGGACCTTAATAAGGTTTGTCCGAAGGACAACTACCCTACCCCGTTTATTGACCAAATCATCGACAACTGCGCTAGGAGAGTCATCTTCTCATTCATGGATGGCTTTTCCAGCTACAATCAGATTGAGATCCACCCGGCTGACCAACACAAAAATTCTTTCATCTTCCCTTGGGATACATTTTCATATCGTAAACTACCTTTTGGCCTTAAAAATATTGGTGCCAGATTCCAACGGTCTATGTCACATGCATTTCATGATGTGAAAGACTTTGTGGGACCATATCTCGACGACCTTCCTACTCATTCGCAACTTTGAGAGTTCCACATTGACCATCTGACGATAGTATTCCTCAGATGCAGGTGGTATAATATCCATCTGAACCCTCACAAGTGCATATTCTGTGTCGAGTCCGGATGCCTCCTAGGCTTCATTGTTTCTAAAGATTGGATCTGCATTGATCCCTTGAAGGTGGAGGCCATCGTTTCTCTCCCACCCCACACTGATATACTGGAACTACAAAGTTTGCAGAGGAAAAAAAACTACATAAGATGTTTTGTGTGTAATTTCGCCAAGAAAACACAGGGATACATGCGGTTGTTGAAGAAGGGTGTACCATTTATTTGGGATGACTTTGCTCAGCGATCCTTCGATAAATTAAAACATGCTATTACTGATGCCCCTGTACTTCAACCTCCTAACTACCACAAGGACTACATACTCTATCTTGTTGCTTCCACTACGACTATTGCTATGGTCTTGGTTTAGGAGGATAGAAACGCCCATGAACATGTGATCTACTACTTGAGTAAGGGTCTCATTGACTCTGAAACGTGCTATACACATGTCAAGAAACTAGCTCTCGCAGTGGTCATAGCTATCCAAAAGTTCTATCACTACATTCTCCTCTGCACTACCACCATTATTGTCGACTCTAACCCTATGTACCTCGTTCTCACGCGTCAGGTACTAGGGGGAAAGTATTCGCGTTGGATCATCATTCTTCAAGAGTATGACCTCCAATTTGAGAAGGCTAAGTGTAAAAATTCTATGGTCTTTGCGGAGCTAATTTGTGATCTTCCCCATACTGATATGAAATCTGAGCCCATAGACTCTTTCCCCGACGAGTCCTTGTTTCTGATGAATACTTCTGACCCATGGTATGGGGTTTTTACTTTGTATCTCCAAACCCAACGGTTCAATCCTCAGCTATCTCGCGATGATCGTCGTTATGTACGTCACCACGCCAAGTAATACCTGATCATTGGTGATACCTTATACCGTTGTGGTGTTGATTCAATCCTCCGACGATGTCTAACCCACGATGAGGCTGAACATGTTCTGAATGACTGTCACTCTGGGGCTTGTGGCGGTCATCTCTCTGGGATGGCTACAACTTAGAAGATATTGCGTGTTGGATACTATTAGCCTTCGATCTTTAAAGATTGCATTGAAGCGGTCAAGAAGTGCCCTCCCTGCCAACTTTTTCATTATAAAAAGTGCTCGCATCCAGCCCCACTACATCCCGTTATTGTCATCGGTCCCTTTTCCAAATGGGGCATAGATTTCATGCACTGTAAGCCTAACTCAGCCGGGGGGCATGGTTACATCATCGTTGTCGTTGACTATTTTACCAAGTGGGCCGAGGCTATGCCTACATACAAGGAAGACGAAAAAACTGCCGCACTCTTCATGTTTAACCACATTATTGCACGATTCAGAGTCCCACAAGCCATCATTACTGATCATGGATCCCATTTTCAGAACCAAATGGTGGATGAATTGAGCGCCAGATTGGGTTTTCACCATGAGAACTCAACTCCATATTACCCACAGTCCAATGGACAAGTAGAGGCCATCAACAAAGTCTTGAAAACTATGATCCAACGGATGGTGGGGACACATAAGTCAAACTAGAACAATATGCTTTTCTCATCCCTTTGGGCATACCAAACTTCCGTGAAAACTTCCACTGGTTTCACACCCTTTCAACTGGTCTATGGAATAGAGGAAGTACTCCCGATAGAGTGTGAGATCCCATCGTTAAAAATCGCTATCGAACTCCTTCCCAATACCACTGCCGAGGAAGAACGTTTCCTCCACCTAGAGAAACTCGATGAAACCCGCCGTGATGTTGCCTTGGATAACGAAGCTCATAAGAAGCGTGTCAAGGCCCAATATGAAAGATACATCAAGCCTAGTGCTTTCAACGAGGGTGATCTGGTCCTCACTTACGACGATAAACACGATAAGCTGGGGGCAGGAAAACTCGAGTCCATGTGGCATGGTCCATATGTGGTAAAACAAGTGTTGGAGAAAGGAGCATATGAGCTCGAAGATTATGATGGGATATCTTTAAGGGAGCCTCGCAATGGGCTCTTCCTGAAATGGTACTATGCTTAGATTTTTATGCATTAGTACTATGTATATATTGTACATGATGTGTGTTTTGTGTGGTGTGATGCTTTACTTGAGTGTGTTAGGATTTTTTTCTATGCTTATACCATGTTCTTCCTAAATGTGCAAATGGAAACATGTTTTGGATTTGCGGATGGCGCCAACTGACATACCCGTAACCTCGCTTCGGCAGCTTGGGTGCTTTACTCTCCTATCGGCAAGCTTATTAGTTCAGGAGGAAGTTGTCTAGGGTATGCAACCAATAACGTCGTCGAGTATCATGCGGTGATTGGAGTCTTAACCGATGCTCTTTCCATGGGTATGGACCATGTCATGATTCACCTTGATTCGCAACTAGTGGTATCCCACCTTAACCATATTTACGCTATCCGTGACCCTACTCTGCTCTGTCTATTTCGATGATTACATCTCCTAGAGAGGTCTTTTGAGTCTATTCAATACCTGCATATTCCTAGAGAGATGAACACTATTGCTGATTCATTGGCCAATTTTATTCTAGATTGGTACATTGCACACACATAAAACATCCAAAAGATACGAAAACAAACATAACATGTAAAATATTTTTAATGTATAGGCAACAAATACAAGATCCCATGATCATCCATAGAACACTATTTATAAAGTCGCGAATAGAGTTATATATATATATCATGTTAATATAAATATAAAAGGTGATATTGGTACAAAAATATGAAGCTCATGAGCTTTCAGTAAGAGTCCCCTCTACAAAATATGAATCCCGTAGCTTTCAGTACAATACATACATGCATGGGACTAATCCCTAGGATGCTCATGATAGCAGACTATGGCCTTAGATACCTTCCTAAGGAGCACACCAAAACGCTTAGATATACCCACTATATGTCGCCGGTAGCGACGAGGTAGCTCATGGATGCGTGGATCCAGAATATCTAGAGTCAATCACTGGAGGTTCTCCTCCAGCTCATCAATCTCCTCCATGGCATCACGGTCTGCAACCTCCATCTCATGTACTGCTCCTCTCCGTGCAATTAGAGAAGCACCCACTGGACGGGATGGGCCAACATCTGCATAGACATGTACTAATCATCAATACTACACCAAAAACATAAAAAATCATAAAATATAAAAACACAACAGAGTTTTCATTCTTACCTAGGTCTCCCCACTGCATGCCCTCAAGTAGAACCAGGTCTGGATTGCCTTTGAAGTCAGTACCCTCGTAGGGCTAGTCCTCCACCATAAGGAGTTGTCTCCTCAACTAGCTGAAGAAAGGAGAACCATAACTAATTATGGGTCCCCCACCACCATGATGGGCCATCTTCTCAAACCATCGTACCATGTGTGGATCCCTCAGATCCAACTCATCTAGCTTAAGTTGTGGGCGTAGATGTGGAACCCGCTCTAGGAAGAACGAGACCACAACCGATCCATACCCAAACTGCTTCAGCTCACCACGACGAAATTTGGTGAGCTACTCTCTGAGAGATACGAGGATCCCCTCACACCAGTTGAAAACGGTGGGAGCCATACACTCCTCTGCATATAACATATGGGCCTTGCTGGCCAAGTGAGGTGCTCTACTTCCTGCTACCCTCTCAATGGTGAACAAGACTATACGTAGAGGACGATCCCTCACATTTTTTATGGGGATCTTCCCACCAACTGTCTGTGTGCCCGGAGTGCACCATTGGGCCACTACATCCTTGGTGGTCCGATCACTCCCTCGTGATCCTGTCAGAGACACGGGAGCCCCTCGTCAGGAAAACCCCGTCAGAAAATAGATATCCTCGATATATATGGTCAGTGTGTGTACACCAACTCGAAAGTGTTGCTGCTCTGGGTCCCAACATCAGATCAAGTATTCTAGTAGCTACTTGGGCCCTCATGCCCTGGATGTGAAAGTATTTCAGTAGCCCACAATTCCGTAATGCATTCATGCATTGAGGGTCATTGGCCGATTGGGAATCATCCAATTCATGCTCTCTTTCACGCCATTGGACCATTTTTACCACCCACACATGTCCAAGCATCAACAATACACTCATTAGAAGTAGATCCAACTACCCAACTCCTCAGTTTTTGGATTTTACTTGAGTTCGTGGGGGCATTTGATGTCGACGCACCTTGTTCATACGGATAGGGCGCCATCAGCGCATGACATCCCCACGGGGATGTCGTGCACCAGGAATCCCTCGGCGCACATCCCAAAAGGGAGAAGTGCGTTGGGCTGAAGGCACATTCCCCCCCTTTTATATAAGCCAAAAACCTAGGAATTGGAAACAAAAATCAAATCCACTCCACTGGAAATGTAAAGGGAAAAGTTTAGGGTTACCTGGCACTCATGACACTGCAAACAGTTGACCAGAGCTCCCGCAATCAACACTTGAAAAAGGGCTTCAAAATGGTATTTTCACCTCCCAATTTGGTAAAAAACAAATAGTAACTCGTTTTTACTATTTAGCCCTATTTCATATTGGAAATGGAATATTCCCTTTTTAATTTATCCTTATGTGGGTTATTTTTTGCTATAGTTGGGATTATTTTTTGTGTCTAAATACCTAATTGATCATTCTGACCTAGTTTCGAAGTCTACAGGTGAAGTAAAGTGCCGTGTTAAACTTTTTGGTTGTGATTGTGGTTATATTACACCTGTTACGAGGTGTGAACAACTCTTTGAGCGTTTTTGTGTTATTATTTCACTCGTTAAAACTGACTATTAATGACACCAAGCGTACTCGTTGTTCCTTATCGTGCTCATAAAACGATGAGAATAAGTTACCGAGTTATCTTTTATCACTTTTTCAGGCTCGTAAAACTCCCACGAAAAAGAGACCCCACATGAGTCTTCCTTTAAGACCTTTTTAGGATCCTTAAATACGAAAAGATCGCCAAGCAAACTTGATGCTTTCACGCTTGTAAAAGTATTTGAATGATCGTCTTTCTGGTGATAGTTTACCCCTTTTTTTGGACTAGAAGGTACTATTTACGAAAAAGGAGCACTCCAACCAAGCATAATTGGAAGAGTTAACTCTCACATTATTTTATCATTTTTCAAGTGAGGAGACTAATTTTTACAAAAAAGAAACTGTGGAGTCTTCTTTAGTTCTTTTCAGACTCTCTAAACATGAAATGCCACCAAGTTTCCTTCTTTGGACTCGTTAAAATCTAACATAGAAGGGCTCGCTTTGGGACGAATCCCTCCTATCCTAGGTTTGTAAAAAATTTGGGATTGGACTCGTCCGAAGGATGAGCTATACTGAGCATCTGTTACCCTCCTCAAGATCATTAAAAAAAAAGAGGTACTGATCAATCATTATGGGGAAAAAAGGAAAGATTTTGTGTTACACTATAATTTACGGCAGTGCATAGTCACTCTTGAACATGGCACTCATATGCATATGCATTCAGTACTTGGGTAATCTGTTTGTCGTCGAGTCCCGTTGGTCCCATGAGTTGTTTTAGTCCTTTGGTTCATCCAAAGAATGCTCCCAGTATTAGTTGCATTAGGGGGTCAGCATCATTCTCGCCATGTCAATACTGCCAAGTCATGCCATGCCCATGTTCAAGAGGATTTTTGGTCATTTGATCACTATCTGCAGTCAATTCACCTTCCATCAGGTTGGTCGTCCTTGAGTCAGTCTCACACATTACTGTCCAATTTAATTGAAACATCTATGAGCGCGTTTCATTTCGATGATGGGGGATTCATCATGGCCCTCCTTCGATGGATTCATCCTTGTCGACTTCAACTCATCATCCGAGGATTGAATCTAGAAACCAATCAAATACCTTGGGCCTGCATGCCTCAATGGAAGGTTACCTCACTTTAAACACGACTTCACATCATTGGCTCTTGATTGAAGGATTTCATCGATTATTCGACCTCAACTCATTAATTCACATTCGATGGTATGTACTGCGATACCTTGGGAATCATTGACATCAATGGTGATTTCCCTCGCGCTTGTTAACAGTATACATCATTGACCAGTAATCAAGTGGTTTCTACCATTTTTGACTCCAAGACATTTGTAATCACATGGTTAGATCCGTATCATTAAGCGTTCAGTTCGAAGACCCTGGGGAAATCATATCTTATCCATGTTGTGATGGATATTGTTTGAGTCATATTGCCCGGATCCACTTTGTATTGGCCGTGGCTATGTTATCATCTCATCCTGTATCTACGATTATGTCCAATAGCCATGATTATGTTCAGTCAGTCCCTACTACCATGGATCTGCAGTGTATTGGTCGACAACCATGTTATGAGTCATGTGAGACTAGTATCTCAAAGTCGGTTGTACTGCAATAACTCATTCCATCCAACAAGTCCTTTCCGTCAATACTTACAAAGCATTTCACCTGTCTTATTTTACCAGCTTCATGCTTTAGGGGGCATTTTGTTATACCAAAATCTCGTCATCATGAGCCATGTGTCAAATCAGTGCCTTAATCCCTGAAGTTTCCCTGGCTAGAACATGATTGAGCAAGTTGTTGACCTTGTCTTCCACCTTTCCTAGTGATGCTGGTACATCTTGCTGCCTAGAAAGAGGAGCCAAACGTTGGCTGGCGCCTGATGTACACTGGCAGCCTGCGCTAGTGGTTCTTGCTGCCCTCATGCAGACTGCGCCTGACCCTTCCTAGCACCTGTTGTCTTCATGCAGAGTGCGCCAGGGTTGGTTAGAGTGGATAAAAAGGGGCTTCGAGCGAATTTTCGAAGCTGGGTGACATGGATACCTATCCCTTTTTGGTAGGAACAACTGGTATTAAGTTCCTAACCTAATGGGAATATCCCTTAGACCTCTCCCCCTAATCCTCAACCTACTCTATCCTTCTAGCCTTATAAATAAGACCTATCTCTCCATTGAGAAGGGAGGAAGGACTAGGACTATATCACTTACATGCTGGTGGAATTACCCTAGGTGATCCCTTTTCATCTCTTGGGAGGCACACACACCCTTTGGAGTCTTGGCTTGGACTGTTGGAGGAAGGTTACATCGTTAAGGCTTGGGTTGTAATCATCACTCTTCTATGTATTTCCCACTTATTTACAGTAATATAATCTCTTTCCATAGATGTCTTTGTGTTAATGATATTTAGAGCTTTCTTCCTTACCTGCTAGCTTAGATCAGTTAGTGTTTAGATGTGATTTTACTGTTTGTTTGTCTCTATATGCTTGACAGGGTTTTGCATTCTAGATCTGAAGACCACGGAGCTTGGAGCGACAAAGAGGAGAAGGATTCACGAATATAAAGGTAAGCCATATATATACTTTAATCTCTAATCGATATAGGAAAGTATATTTATATTATGTATTCATTTGTTGTAGATCCACCTAGACTAGGGAGATCACGCTCGCGTCCGCTCGAGTAGATTATCCACTAACAGTTGTCATGGATACTATGGCTTGAGAGGTTGCTACAAGGTCTTCTACTTCCTCTATTATTATTCAGTATACCACCTCTACATGCTTCGAGAAATTATGGAACAATAAACAATACAATAAGAATGAAACTCCTTCCTTTCTTAGTGGCCCAATATTTAACATAGCCTGATAGTTGTCTAGGGTTAGGATTAGGGTTTTTGCATGCTTCAACCCCCAATTAGTTTTCCAATTTTAGACCCTTTAGAATATTCCTAAAATCCCACATGCAAATATCTATACACATGTAAATAATGTGAGTTGGTGTGGCATCCACTCGATATCATGGTAGTCAATTGATCCAGGTGGATATTGGTGGCCACCCACCTTTCCAACTGGCTCAAAACAGTTTTATGGCAATTTTGGTATTGTACTATTTTTAGCAGTTTTTCGGGTCCTGAACTTCCGGGGCCATTTTGAGGCCCTAAACGACATTTTTTGGCAATTTGGGGGGCCAAATGTATGGCAAAGGAAAACATTTGGCCCCAATCGAAAGTTTTAAATCTCGGATAGACCTTTCCAACGGGCTACCGAGCGCCCCAAACGGAGATCGTATGCAAAAGTTACGATCCCGGGAAGTTGATGTACTAACTTACCCAAACGGGGCCCACATGACTTTTGGCGCTTCATCTCCTAGGGTTAGGTTTTTGGATGTCTAGGGTTTTTGACATTCTTTTTTATTGTAAAAGGCCTTGAGAGCCTCATTGTAACCATCTTCTTGCGAAATGAGTGCAGCCGTCACATCTCTTCTCAGAGATAAGCCGCCACCATTCCAGCAAGCTTGTTTTCCGCTGCATTTTACAGTTCTAGTTTATTTCCTTATTGAATAGAAAACCAATTTTACTGTATCTCTGTTATTTTGTGTTAAGCATCTGATAATAATCTGTATTCATTTCGTTCTGCTCATAAAATCCGGATCATCAATATGGTAGGTAAAGTTGCAGAAGGCATAACTTATGCATAAAAACTCTGCTTGAGGTGATTTTTGCACCATTGGAAATCTCTTGATGTGTAAAACAACATTAAAATGTTTGGAACTAAGCTTACAAAGTTTTAACCCCAAACATTTAAATCCTCAAATGAGCTTTGGATGGTTTTGGACCCCAAATCACCAAAATTGGACATGTCCCTGAAATAGGCCCTACAAGTCAATAGCTTTAATTTTTCCATCAAAAAATAGATGAAAAAAATTATATAATGACCCATTTCAGATGAAAATATCATTTGGAGTTCGATGAGGACATAAGTGACACACCCTTTAGATGGGTGGAAAAACAAAAATCAATAATATGCCACACTTGGCTTGGGAAAAATCCTTTAAAACTAAAAATATCAATAAAACAAATTATTTGTTTCTCCCTTTTCATTGAACACTCTAAGTTTTAGAACTCAACAAAGAGGAGGGGAAATGACCATGGATTTCCTTTTATTTTCGATACAAACTTACCTTGAATTTGGGCACACCTTTGTTGAATGAAGATGTGGATTATTTCGCAGACTAATAATCCAGAGTAGGCTTTAGGGAAGTGATAAGAGCTAAAGTTACACCTCCACAAATGTTGTTATCATCTTGGCCTTGACCTCTACTGAATAGTTCTAGAACATGTGACCACACAAAATATTTAGCCTTTACCATTAGTTGGTAAAGTTATTCCATAAAATTAACTACAAGATAATTGATCCCAAATTGTATTACTTCCATCTTCTCAAGCATAGATTCCACGGAATGTAGAGACTTTGATTTGAATGGCCTTTTCTCTTCCTCCAATCTAAGTAATTCCATATGAGTCAAGTTAGGCAATCTAAGTAATTCCATATGAGTCAAGTTAGGGGATGAACTAAATAGAGATTTTTCCTTATCATCTTCGATAATGCACTTTAAAATCGCACTTTGTCCCATCTCCTTCATCATCACATGATCTACACCCTTAACATTTTCCACTTATATTGCATATATGCCTTATGTGGATAATCTCTCTATAAATGGCCATGTTTTTTTACAATAACGATAATGAAAAGGGAGATTTTAATAATCAATGATCTAAGCCATCTCTCTTCTCCCTTATTATTTGATGATTTTGTTCGACAAGTTGTCATTAGTGGACATCTGCACCATCATCCTAGACACACCTTCATCATCTAGGATTTTTGGAGTTGGTTATTGGAAAGTAATTATCTAAAATCTAGGAATTTTGGAGTTGGTTATTGGAAAGTAATCATCTAATTATGTCGAAGGCGTTTTTTCTATGAACATTGTTCTCATAACAATGTTTAAATATTCTTAAATATTCCTCATCTATAAATGCAATTAAAAACGACCACGTCTTGTGTTTTTTTGTGTTTTTTTTGCTTGTCGTTGAAGTTTTTTTTGTTGTTGTGTTTTCTGCTTGTCGTTGAAGTTTCCTTGTATGAAAGGAGTCATCCCGGATAAACTTGGCCGAACCAACTTACCCAGGACACATATGACATTGGCCCTTCTCACCAAAGAATAAACTCGAGCAAGCGAGTTCATAACTTCATACGAACCCTATCAGTTGACATCGGTTTATTCAGAGTAAACCTAAACAATAAATAGAAGGGAACATCGTTCAACATCGTTGAGGACGACGGGAAAAAAAACTGCAAATGCTTCCATAGGAGCTTGAGATCCTAGTTCTTGACGGGAAAAAAACTGCAAATGCTTCCATAGGAGCTTGAAGATCCTAGTTCTTGACGGGAAAAAAACTGCAAACGCTTCCATAGGAGCTTCCAAGGGAACTACGAATTTCAACTGCCGTTGCTTTTCTCAAAGACTAAAAACGATCCAACCTGGACATATCTCTGACAGGTTTCCCAGTTTGTGATGTTTGCGTTCATAAAAGGATCTTAGCCATTCAATCTTTTAGCTAACGATCGAGACTGGTTGGACCATGGATTAAGCGGTGCGAAAGCTTCAAGCAATGGATTAAGCGGTGTGAAAGCTTCAATTTTACGATTAAGCAATCCACAATACATTTATATTCTTTGCTTTCACTTGAAATTTTTCGTCCATATCTTGTTGTTGTTGTGAGAGACCCCTGAGCTGCGCCGCCTGCATGTAAGTAAGTTTATTTAGATATTTTAGCTTAGCTCCACTCAAAGTCTTGATTTCTCCATGGCTCTGTTCTTAAACTTCTCAGGTTTCCTAAATGCCGAGTGGTTTAATCGTTAAGAATTGTTTCGAGATTTGGACTCCAGACCCCCAAGCTCCAATGCACATTTTGGGTTTTGTGAAGAGTTTTGTTAGCCTGAAAATTCCTGGAGTTTCAGCAGAGGAGTGCCAAACTTTGTCGTTGGATTCCTTCATACATGGAGCTTCTTTCTTCAACGAAAATAATGGCTACCCTAATGCCATTATTGTGAAAGGCGTCGAGTTCCAAGGACATGATTTTTTGATGGACCAGTCGCAACCAAGCGCTGAGGGTTTCGAGGGTTTCAAGTTCAGCAACAATGATGCTGGTACTTCTTTTCCAAGAGCTTTTCATTTGGATCGACCTCGTTATCGTATCACAACGAAGATTTCCACCATGATAGCATTTGGAAGTCCACAAGAGTGTTTTTTATTTTCCATTGGCTAAGCAATAAATAACTATTACAATTTCTTTCGGTTGAATACAAAAGAACAGATCAAGCTACTTAATAATAGCATCTTTCAAATAAATAACTAGTGTGAATCTGAATACTTGATCTGAAGCTGTTTGAACACAAAACAATGGCCGAATTTTCATATAGATATGTAAAACAACAAATTATATATTGCATTGGGCTCGCGGGCTGATGTTAGGGATTTTTGTTTTTCTGATTTGGAATTATCTTTGTTTTAAGTTTTTTTATTTTTTATTTGGATATTTTGTTATGTTATTTACATTTTTTTATATTTAGATGTTGTGTTTTGTTATTAACATGAGTGGGAAATAACCACTACTAAGTGTCCAACCATGTTGTCGATCATGACAAAAAAAATTGCTGTAATGCTAAAAAAATTATACTTTTCCAAAGCTATGTAAACACAGTATGATATAATGTATTAATATTGCAATTTTTTTAGCTGGGCATAGATAAACAGGTTAAGCAACTTGATTATAACCTCTTTCAATTCAAGTAGTGTGTTTGAACACATTGATCCTCTTAACTGTCTCAGAGGCGGTTTGAAGTATGATCGATATTTGAGCTTTTATATTTGGTTAGTTGCTTAGGCAATGAAATTTGGGTGGAGGATAATCGTCGGCTCAATAGTGGGATTTTTTGAAGAAGTTGTTGGTAGCGTTGGAGATGTTGGTTGTGGTAGGATCTTTGTTCCTATGCTCAATCTGATAATTGGATTTGATGCCAAGTCCTCAACAACCATATCCAAGTGTAAGAAGACAAGTTTTTGAATTTATTTTGGAAAAGTGATTCCCTAAGGATTTCAGTTTGCAGGGTAAGACTTAACAAATGAGAAAGTGGAATTACAAGGAATTATGTATTGGGTTTGGGTTTCAAATTTAATGGTCTAAACTCACATTTTCAAAAAAATATAAAAGAAATTGTGGATAAATTTGTATGCATTAGAATATGATTTATGATTTGAGGTTTCGAAATGAAATATTTGTGCTTTTTTTTTAATCTTTATTATGCCAGGTATGATTATGGGAGCAGGAGGATCTACAATTTATTATGATTTAAGCTAAAATATCCCACACTTGACTTGCCTATCATTGATTATGATCTAGGCGTAATTATGATCAGGATCTTGCTGTGTTTTTAGGGGTTAGGGTTTGATGAGGCGATTTTTGTGTGGATAACCCCAAAATACAGTTGGATGCACAGTTTGTCTTACAATTCAAACACTTAAATCATACCTTCGAGGAAGTAAGAGCATCAACAATATAGCATAATGTTAACTAACACAACTACACCACACCTTGTGATATACAAACACGCCATTTGTTTCACTGCCACAAGATATGTATTCAGAGTTGAATGTTAGCCCCACAAAGTTCTTCTCATTACTGTGCCCCTTAAACATCCATATCTGAAGAATGAAATGATTTAAGCCATTTTGTAATGCTCAATATAGTCTACAATTTAAAGTCCTAGTCCCGTGACAAAACATAAATTCTTTATGGAAACTAGCTCTCTGGATTTCTTGCTGCTCGAGAATTTTGAGAAACGAGGTTGATATGGATTATATGTAGCAATTTTTAGTTTTCCAATATTTCTATAGTGCCATAGGCTTCTTCCTATTTGTCGATTGTCATTCACCTCTAATAGAATATGCCAGAGTAGCTTTCCAGTAGCATGGTACATTATTGCATGTTCTATATGCCCACCCTAACACTAATCTTAAGGAATACCGACCTCATTTTGGCAACTTCTTTGATATGGGGAGAGCCCACTCGTGAACCTTCAGAGTGCAAACTATGTAAGCATCTATTTTATCTTGGAGAGTATCCAATGCTTATCATTATTATATCCTTTTTGTATACATAATTGAATTGCTTGTGAATTGCAGGAAGGCTAATGTTTTTAGTGTGCCAGAGACTCAGAACTCGAGGAAAGATTCAGGAGATGGAGAATTCCCAGGACTAACATTTTGTACTGATGCTAAATGTATTGTATCTTGGTTTTCTATCATTCTTGGAATACTTTCCAGCTGTTATCGTATTCTTTTGGCTTGTACTACGAGGAGTGAAGTGTTGCCCCAAAGTGTTATTGGTAATTGCTTCTAGAGCCAAATATTTGGACACTATCAAAGCTTAGTGAATTGTTTTATATCAGTTCCCTGTAAAATGGCAACTTGTGGCCCTGTCAATACTAATGAGTTACGACTCATAGATAAGTCCCTATATCAGCAACTCATGTAAATGAAAATGAAGTAAATATTGTAAATTTTTTTGTATTGGTAAATTTGTTGAAGAAATAAAAAGCTCTTGGCCTTGTTATCATGATGGTATTAAATTCCATTAAATAATGTTCCACTCGCATCAACATCAACTAATCGATCAAATGGAATAAGTGATGGCTTGAAGGAGGTGTGGATTTATTGCAAGGCCTGAAAAAGGCATATTGATTTTATTTAAATAAAATAATATAAGTTTATACGAGATAAGTAATCAAGTTTCAAACTTGTCATGTAGATTTTTATTTTTATTTATAATTTATTTACTCTGTAAACTTCAAGGGCCTACTTCTTTATTTTTACCATTTTGGGAAAAAGTTGGTTGTACCGTTGTAGATCGATGTAAAACTTGATTCCTTTTAGATTGTTAGTAACAACCACTCTTCAAAATGAAACCATTCATGCTCTATGTGGATAACCCCAATCTTTAAATTCTATGCCGGGTTCGAGCACGAAACCTTTCAAAATGGTCACCTCTAGCGTTTCTTTTGAGGTTTGTGTTGCATTTTGCTTATTTTCCTTTAATATTTGTTGTTTGTTTTTTTATTTTATTCTTTTATTTGCTGCAGTGCTTTGTTGTTTTTTGTTTTCTCTAGGTTACTGAATATTCAATGTTTCTTGCATTTGTTGATCATTTTTTGTTTAACGTAAGCGCCCTTTAAGTATCTGATATCTCGACAATTTTGAGGATTTTACAGGTGTGGTTTGGTGCTTTTTAATTTTCTCTTTGGCCTGGGTTTTATCATTGCTTTCGAGATTTATGCTAGTTGAAGGTTTATCATTGTCGTAAGGCCTTTCCAAGTGAGAAAGACGCTCCAAATAGAATCCAATGAATGACATATACAATTTTTTACAATCTTTCATTAATTTACAGCAACATTATGACATTTTTTGTTTGATCCGCTTGCACAAACACGTATATAAAAGAAAAAACATATGTAATCTTCTACCGAATATTTCTTGGTAGTTCTTGTACCAGCCATGGATTTCTCATTGTTTCATAGAGTTGGATCATTATCACTGATTCTCTTCCACACAAGTAAATTTCTCATTTATTTGATATTTTTTAGATGCACCTACCACCTACTACATCTCCTTGCTTCACTTGCAATACGACGTTTTTTATTGCACCCCGAGGTCCAATTGCTAGTTTAGAGTAGTTGTTCATTAGATGATGGTATGTTTGTTATTTTATAGGCAATATAGTGCAATTGATATTATCTCTTCTCGTCACTCATCTCTTAATCAAGACCTAGTCAGAACCCTAACTTTATTTTTTTTGTTTATAAATATTTAAAATTTAAAATTTATATTTGAAAAACAAGAAATTTGAATTAAAGCATATTATATGTTTATTTTTCAGTCATACTGGGGAATGCAATTCATCATTAGTAAATGGTAAATACTAAATTAGCATACGTAGTCCAGTGTCCAGTGTCCAAACAGTTGTACAATAGCAATAACAAAGAATGATTTTACCTATGCATATCTAGGCTGACAAGTAATGAAGTGAGCTCGTCAAAGGTGCTAATAAATTACAATGAGTTTGTTGAGTACACGTTCTGTAGCATTGACAGTTGGAAAGACTGGTTACCCAGGCGGTCTATATGTTGTGGCACCATAATGACACTACAATTAAAGTTGTGGTGAGGCTGGTTATTTTGTTGGTACAAGTTGTTGATGCTGATATCCAGAAAATAAATTAACAATGTATTAATTTGAGAAGGGGGGAGTTGTTGCAGGGTACTTTAGTCTCAGAGGTATCCTCCATAAGAAATATTAAACATATAGATATGTATGAAATAATTGGGAAAGATTTCAACTACCTGTAACTTCCTACAGATTATATAGAGAGATCTAGGGAAAAAAAGGTAGATTTACCTTGGAATATGGACTATTGTGTGAGATTGTTGGCCACCTTTTGAGGGCTGCTAAACCTTCTATTTAATTTTTTTCCATCCTTAATAAATTTACCTTTATCTACCTTTTCTCTATTTGTTTTCTGAGGCATGTCAGTGTACATCACTTACACTCAGTTAACAAACTTGTTTGCATAACTCTTCTATTTGAAGTTACAAATTGGTTAGAACATAACATTCTATAGTATAAGTCAAAACACATGAATTAGTAAACCCAACTTTTATCCTTTAGGTAGACCTCGTGTGGGCCTCTAATGTGTTTTCCTTTTTAAATATGCATTCCCCATTCTTTTAAGTCATTAGTGCAATCATTCTTATGGATGGAAATGGTTTCTGGCCTTAGGGAGTCATTTCTTCCATAGGATACTATTCCACTAAAACCCTAGGTGATTCTGCTTACATGATCCAAATCCTTTCAGACCGGAAATGGATCCATAAACCAAAAATAGACCTATCAATAAGAAACAACAAAATTACAGGAATTCGATCTAGATCGACAATTTTGTGGTTCCGATTCGATTATGGGACAGGTGTGTGTATACCAAGAGCCAAATCTGGTAACTTTGCTTGTTTCTCCCTTTATAAATCATTGTTGGCCCTAGGAATTTTAGATTTATAAATGAGATAATCTTATTAAAGGTCAATGGGATTAGAAAGTGCCACAAACCATGTCAAGGAAACAATTAAGTTAAATATATAATCCAAAATAAAAGTAGTGAGTAGGGTAAACCTCGTAAAAACCTAAAGATGTACATTATTATGCAAAAGGGTAAAAGAGGGGAGACTAGAGGTGGATGTTCCAGTGGAGGAGGTATCTCTAAAATATTCAATCACCGTGCCAATATAAATTTTGATAATATCCTCAGGGGAATGCTGGGGAATGAGAGGGTACCTAACAAGGTAATTGTTATCACACCATAGTAGCAGGGCTACTATTCTTGTACAACAGATATCTGCACATTCCAGAGCTTCTTTTATTCCAGAGCATGGCTATATATATATTTTGGATCACTCATGATCAGAGCAGTACATTATTCAGATTTTATGACCTTGTGTCAAGGCTGAGCCTTGAGAGTTCAGATTTGATGACTGATGTGACCACTTATCCCATTACAGTTTCAGTTCAGTGCCTAGAGATATATTGCAGCAGTGTTTCAGATGATGCATGATGATGATTATTATGATGATGTTGTATGATCTATGGATATGTTCTCACTGACTGTGGATTATTATCTTGTTGATTTAGTCATGATCATGGCATGTGCTTGGTATATTATTCCTGATGTGGCAAACTATTTAAAATGAACTGTAAATCATAAAATGGACAATTGCTTGCACTTTTAGGTCATTTAACAAAACTTACTGGTATTTCACCTTACATAGACATGGTCTTTCCCCGACACCAATTGTCTGCTAGTGTAGGCTCCATATTCACGTGTCTCCATCCATACATGACCTTCCTGTTTGACTTTAAACCCTGACTTGTCTCATTTGACTTTCTGATACTGAGGACTTCCCTATTTTTCTACCTCTGTGTTTGGACCGCATCCCTGTTTATCCAGTGTCTCGGCTCTGAGTTGGTGACAGAACTTACCTTCGGTGAGTTGGATTGTAGGCCTAAATCATTCTGGTCGGTTGTCCCGATGTTTGGCATTGGCTCGAACTCCCCCTAGTCACTTGAGATGTTGTTGGCTAAAACTGAAAGCTCATGTTCTACCTATGGAAACTTGAAAAATTCGCCCATGGAAACAAAAAAAGGGGCAAGAGCAATGAAAAGCTAAAAATACTCCTCGAAGAGTATAAGAAAGGTCCAAAAAGCAATGGTTCTTAAAAGTTATATCTAAACAATTGCTGACCTTATAAATATGTGAAAAACATGCCCTGGATGCAAGCTGCAACTAGTTGTGCTTCTCAGCACATCTGAAATCCGAAGGGTTATGTAGGCCAAAAAGGCCATGGAAATAAAATTGAATGATCCTAATGAACCTGGATCAACTTGATGTAGACATGATGCCTAAGTTGAATAAGCACTCTCTAAACAACTTATCCATTTGTGAGGCACAGCCATCCCCCGTGTTTATTTTTGTCCAGCACAGAGTTTGTAGCTTCCCCCTTCTCCCAGTCCAAAGTATTTTTGAGTTAAGTTAGACAAGTCAAACCCTTGGCCCAACCTTGCTCCTAGCCTTCATCCTTCACTAGCAGTTTGACCATGTCCAATGGGTGAGTTTGTCATTTGAACTATTGTGCAAGTAATTTTATATAACCACGGAATATGTTAACATGATTAATGCCACTGAATGGAATTTTATACTTTGAGCTTAGCTGTGGGAATGATTAGAGAAACATTGTCTTAGTCTACTGATGTGATTTATCCTTGATTATATATTCTTGGGATCCGTGATGATGTGGACCATGTATGGATGATTATTGATGATGATTTATGGTCCCACATGTTTGATGATGATATCATATGATGGACATATGATGCAGATGATGTTTGATCCAGTTCAGCAGGTTTATTATTATTTCAGATCAACAGATTATACATTGTCCATATATGGTGGACCCTACAGCTGGCCCATTAGGGCAACCCAGGGTGTATGAGTATTCATTCCTAGTGGATTTGGGTCTTCTGGATCCATTGAGACACTTATCTTTCAGTTCCGGGCACTTCTGACAGTGATTGATGCAGTTTCACACTTGTTGACCAGATTTGGGGCTGATTTCCCAGCCTGAGCAGCAGGGGCCCCGAGAGGCCATTTCACCTAGGGCGCTGATGATGGAAGGGGTGGTCCAGCCACTTGTTATTACCATTTATCCCCCCTTCCGGAGAGCCTGGTGGGCTCAGATGGACAGCGCTAGCACCCTAGGAGGCAGTTTTGGCACTTTCACAGTTCCCGAGGCAGTAAAAAAATGGGATAAAGTGGTCACTGAAGAAATCGATTTGGGCAATTGAGGCAAGGTTTTGGCATTTGGTTTTCACAGAGGTCTTCCAGGATGGCATCACTACCTTCCAGTCAGTTTTCACCATGTGGGTATGCCCGGATTGATCACAGGAGGAGATTTACTGCTTGACTGTCATGGATTCTGAGGACAGTTTTGGTCATTTTTATTATATTGGACATATTTTATTATTTTTATTGTGCCTTGGGGATGAGCTAGTAAGGATTAAAACCTCCTAACCCCACCATGAGCTTATATTGTTATGTCCTAGTCACCATGAGGTGGATTTTGATGCTTATATTTTCTCTTGTGGATGACGTCACCCCTTATTGTACCTTTTTAGTGGGGGCGCTATCATTATATGGGTGATCCATGTGATATATGGTTATGATTTATTGTTAGCCATTGATTAGATCTTGAGATCTTTTAATCTTAGCCACTCATGTAAAAAGTGGTTATGATTATACTCTCTCCCCATCCTATTTAAGGAGGGAGCCTCTCATTGTAAAAATTCATCTAGAGATTTTTGGCTCTTGGCTCTTGGAATAAAATTTCTATCTTTTGGAGTACATGCTTGGATTGGAGTGGATGTTGGTTGTTTCGATTGTAAATGCTATTGTCCATTGCACTGGAGGATCTATTGTAGCTATCTTGCATATTTGCCATACTTTATTTGCAGGTTAAGAGGACGATTTTGACAAGTGCGAATTGGTGGGGAGGCTTGCCCTTCAAGCTTGGAAGAAGTCGTTTTGGGTTTGACAGGGAGTAGTTTTGCCTTGTGTCAACTATTCTATGTTTCTCTCTCTCTTGCTTGTATCTACCTTCAATTTGTTAAACTGATTGATGCTTTGCTCCTTGGCTTGACAGGTTAGAAGGAATCACATGTGGCTTGGAAAAATCGATTTGGCAAGAGGGCTTCAACAATTCTCCATTTGATCTTTGGCAAAGTAATCCTCGTCTCAACTAGCATTCATCTCTTCATCCAGGTATGTTCCAAGAGGTATGATCTTCTCTTCCTTGAATCTTCCATAATTTCTAGATCACAAAAAACCCTAATAAAATTAAAACCCTTGTTTTTGGTATTTTTCAGATCTACTTAGATCTAGCATTGTTCTTGAAGAGATATTGAAAACCCACCTCTATAGCATCCACCCCTAGTTGGATCTATAGTTTGGTGGTGATTGGCTAAGAATTGACCCACTTTTCAAGGCAAAAAGCCCTCCTTGACCCAAATCGCACTTCCTAGAGAGAGGCTTGTTGGGCTAGATCTAGCACATGGGTAGGTGAGATCTCACTTGATTTGCATTCTAGACACTTGATAACCTAAACCCATATCCTTACTTTGGTGAAAACTACCTTGTGGACATCTCTCCATGTTTTAAGGGGTTGAAACCCCCTTTGATCTTCTTGGTACCTTAAAACCTAGATCTACTAAGATCTAGCCATTGGATTCACTTGAATTTTTGAAGATACATAGATCGGGGTACAAGCCACTTGGATCTACAGTTTGGTGACCATTGGACTTGATTTGGTCCACCAAACCCATCTTTTACCTTCCCTTGAGCAAGTCGCACCCCCTTGAAGTTTTGAGTTGGTCCACTTCTAGGAAGTGGGTGTTGGAGATTTTCGTGGATTTGGAATGCCCATGCCTTGAAACCTAGGTCTATACTGTCCTTTCGTCAAGATCCGCCTTGGGGATTGCATTCCTTGTTTTAAGGGATTGTGGTCCACTTTTGGTCATCACTTAAAAACCTAGATCTAGTAAGATCCAACAATTGGATCTCATTCAACCCACTTGACTTGGCTTCTAGGTGTCCCGTTCTACACTTTGACATACTTTTTGACTCCATTAGCCCATCCAACAAGGCACTAGTCCTTCTCCAAGCAAGGCGCACTCCTTGGGATTAGTGTCAAACCCTAGATCTAATACATGGGTAATCCTAGAACCAACTCCAACTTATAGATCTAGCCTAGATCTAACCTATAGTACCAATCTCACACCTAACTTCACCTTGTGGGCCTACCTAGAATCATTTCACACTTCCCAAGAAACTAGACCCACTTGTGTAAACACATGGTACTATACTTAGTCATCATACCCCATCATGTGGCCTAAACCATACATAGGTTGAAACGTTAAACAATCTCTTACACCTCCCTCAACCATACCTTAACCCTTAGGTCCACTTAGCCTTGCATTGGTTTCCGTAACTCATCATTTACCTACCCTTAGAAACTTTTGTTTGGGTCCAATCAACTGTGATTGGGGTATAGGGTCTCCCCCTTGGTCTAGTTATACCTTGACCTAAAGCGAAGAGTGCCTCGGTTGACGTGACTCCCACCTGCATTGGGAACCGTGGCATCTCTTGGGTCACCTCTTTAGTTGCCTAACTCCTCTACCGTCCCGGATGGGATACCTCTAGGGGCAACTACAAGTTGTGTGATAACAGTAATCATGGGTAACCTGGGTATAATCAACCTGAAGCTCTCCTAACATCAAAGGCTACATGTTAGAATAATATTAGAGGATATGCGTTGGTCATTATATGGAGTATACATCAAATTTAAGTGTTAGTAACATGTGATCAACAAACAATTAATGTCAGTGTTAGTTTAACCACCATAATTCTATAAGGGATGTAATAGATAGATAACATAGTTGAGAGTGTGGTGTGCAAACCTTATAGGGGTGACCTATCTTGGGTTTTGTGTGTGTTGTATATGTGTTACAACATTAATTTAATGTTTTCATACTCTCTTCACTTTTGTGTTTATGTTGAATGTGAGGGTAATAAGATTTGTAATTATAGTGATTATTGAAACAAAGTAATTTGATTGGATAGGTAATGAGCTGCCCTAATGCCATACAAATTGTTAAATTATCCCAATACTAAGGAAAAGTGGCAGTATGTTTGATAATAGGATTGATATTGAATGGGAGCACATGCCAACCAAGAGAACATATGGTATTACTAATTTACTACAAAAGCAAGCAAGTTCAGAACCAAGTTTATATTTTTAAGAGTTCATTTCCTCAGTAGAATATCATTAGGTCAAATAACATGTCACTGTTAGCCACAAGAAGTGAACTTGGTTGGTGAACTCGCGGTGCTATTATAGCCATCGCTAGGGTTTAATCCTAACAAGAAGTGGCTAATGCACTACTTGCAAGGGGTATATTAAATCGAGCTGGGTGGTTGAGCAGTGTAAGTAGTGTCCCACCTCTTGATAGGTAATGTATGCTCACCATTGTAGTGTTAATGGAGCATTTTAGAAAATCATGTCAAACTATTTAAGCCCATAGGATTGACCAAGCACAAAAGAAGATGATATAGATGAAGATAGTAAGTTACAATATGCAATTTTGCACCTCTATGAGCCTATGGGTTCTATATTTCTTGAAATAATAAAAAATTCCAATTTCACTAAGATTTTGGATGAAATTTCGTGAGTTAAGTGATGAGGAGAAATGGACTGAATACATGTTGTAATATAGCAATAGGTATAGGTATAGGAACCTACAATCTTCATCATGCCAATGGAAATCATTTCTTTATTGCCATCGATATTGTAATTTTTGAAGAGAGGAAAAATTTAACCAATTCGCTATGCCCTCCTGCATGATTTAAAATATTTAACAAACTTGTGGACATCGATCCATATGCTGATCACTAAATACAATATTAATAATTACTAATTGAGTAGGATTGTGGGAAGCTCACAGTAAGCATGAGAATGGCAGTTATCAATCCTACCTTTAAAACGGTCTACAAATATTGACCCTCGAATATGAAATGGCTCATGGACAATGGATTCAGTCCCTTTTTTAAGTCACCAATGTGTTCCAATGGAAAACAACAAAGAAATTAACACAAATGGGTCTCTCATATGCAATCCGTAAGAACGTATTTGAAAAAGGAATGGCATGAATTTATGAAGATAATAGAATGAAGTATATTAACAACCATAAAACCTTATTTTCTCACTTTTTTTTCAGCGATTTCGTCAATTCTAAATTATTCCAATACATTCTTATATATTCCAACACATATTTGATATACTTTATTATCATCCCTTTTATTCATATTGTAGTTTATCTTATATAAATGATACTACAAAAGAGTTGATCTGCAGCTCCATTACCAAAAAAGGAAAACAATTGGTGATCTTATCTAACTGAATTACGTGTTCCAAAATTGGGTCATTAAATAAAGATCCTTTATCTCCCAAACCCTCTCATATGTTGACCTTCCCCATTATAGGTTAGGAATCCTCTTACTGAACCATTGCATGTATGTATGGTAAGATATGTTGTAAGTGTTGTATTCAATTTTATACTCATTATGAAAATAAAGGGCAGAGGGTATAATATTGTTGTCGACTCGGTCGGGCCGTTTTGGTTGTGGCTTCCACAAAGAGGGGATCGCCTTGCTTTTATTTTATAGGGGAAGACCCCATCATTTCCTGAACCATTTCTTGGAAATAAATGAGATCATCTCCTTTTCTACACTACCTCCGCTGCACCACCTTCAATGATAAAACTACCTGAGGTAAATAGTCAATGTTGCCCTTTTTACTTTCATGTGATCATCTTACTGTTTACTACTTTTTTTTCTGAACATTCTCTGAGCTTGTTCATGGTTCAACAAATCATTTGTTGAACCATTGCTTGGATATGAATTCAATAATTATATATTTGCTCAACCATATGACATAAACATATCTAATTTTACTTGTTCACTTTAAATGTAAAATTTAAAATGTCCTCTGTAAAATTTTCCTTGCTCTTTTTATGCGTAGAAAATTTACTTGCTCAGTCTAAATGCAAAATTCAACATTTATTCTATTAGGTTTTGTTTGTAGGTGCTTGCTGGTATTGAATTTACTTGTTCACTTGTAAAATTATATTTACTTGATTCTTAGATTTGGGTTCCTTTTTGATTTGTTATTGCATCTAAAAGGAAGATGATAGGTGATCTTATTTTAATCAAATAGAATTTAGATCTTACAATGGTATCTTATGTCTATGTTCATACAAACCTCACAATAAACATGGTTTGCAATTGCAATTATATTAGATTGAAAAGTTCACATAAAACAACACTTAAAACAACACTCTTGGCCCCATAAAGAGATAGTGTATACCTTATAGTTCACATAAAACAACACTTAAAACAACACTCCTGGCCCCATAAAGAGATAGTGTATACCTTATAGTTCACATAAAACAACACTTTTGACGTTTAAAAAAAATTAAAATTTGTTGAAACTTATTTTCTAACTCCATCTAATGTGAGTGAATTTCTCTTTTGAAAACAATATCATATTCTTCTATACTCTTTGATCAATTCGTATCTAAAATGAATAGATTGAGTCACAATAATAAACTAGAGAATTTGCAAACCACATTTCTTCTGATGCATTGTGTTTTTGAAAAACTTTGTTTGCATATAAACCTCTACTAGACAAAGCTACTTCAAAGAAGCTTGTTTCCTTTTAGATCAATATTGGCTAGCACAATCTAATTGATATGTATATGGCATTGAATTTATTAGAATCTTAATTTGGTGCGTAGCACTTGAACAATGATGGATATGCATTTAGGAGCTTGAATTGCTCCAAGAATGGTTACAGTACTGCGGTGAGGTTTTTTTCTTGTGCAGACTATATCTGCGATTGTGAAGAGCTTCCTCTTTTTGGATCAGGTTCAGAGGGCCTCTGCGCGCGCGGGAGCATGTGTGGGGATCACCTTGCAGTGCTGCGAGATTATAGGCCCTTTTGCTGGCATCTATAATGGCGTTGAGCTCCAATCTAACTGCATGCTGAAGTTTGATGACAGACTCCCTGTACTTTTGGGATATGGTGGATAGGAACACGCAGCAATTTTCTTTCAGAATAATCCACCCATTTCTTATTGATGGCTACGGGTATTGAGATACCCTTGCTCGGATCTTGACGCCTAATTCCACTGGATCCGATTCAGGGAGAAATGGATCATGTATGAACCTATGTTGCAGGTGCCACCAAGCTGTCTCTGGGACATTTGTTGAGATGCTGTGCGATACTGTTTTATTGGATATGGGGGCTGTGTGGAGTATTTGCGGGGGCATGCTGGTGGTCGATAATTGTACCCTTCTTGGAGGCGTTCGTAGTATAGATCGATGATGGAGTGCTTTGTGGCTTGGGGACCGAACAGCTGTAGATCTTGGTTTTTATTTTCTTGATACGGTTCTGTCCGTGCTGGGGTTGTTTGTCTGAGGCCAGGGAAGGTGTTCTGGCTGTATTTGCTGCTTGGGACTGGTGAACGGGCTGTACAGGGGGCACATCTGGGGTGGAATGGAGGAGGTGGCGGATTACACCTCTGTCAGGGTACACGCCAGTGGGATTGCTGCTGCTGGAATTGGCATTGCGGAGGTGGATGGGTCTGGGCTTTTTCTGGGCCTGAGGTAGCGGGGGATCGGGATGGGCATCTTTTCCATCGATCCGGGGTTTCTGTGAAGGCAGAATCACAAAAATTATCTGCCAAACGGGTTAAAGATCGAAAGAGACCTGATAAGTTGGTGCTGGGAGTTGATATTACGATGGAAGAGGCGGAGGATTTTACACACATCGCTGTGGTCGGACATGTTCGGGGAAGACGAATTGGTCGTGGTTTCCTTCAGCGTTGGGCAGCTGAGTAGTGGAAGGATATTGTGTCCTCTGCCCCTGAGATACGGGTGATGACGAAGGGTTGGTTTTCTTTTATTCTACCGAACAAAGGAGAGGTTGACAAAGTTTTGAGACGACACTGGTCAATGATGGGCGTCCCGATCATTCTGAAAAGATAGTGTATACCTTATAGTTCACATAAAACAACACTTAAAACAACACTCCTGGCCCCATAAAGAGATAGTGTATACCTTATAGTTCACATAAAACAACACTTTTGACGTTTAAAAAAAATTAAAATTTGTTGAAACTTATTTTCTAACTCCATCTAATGTGAGTGAATTTCTCTTTTGAAAACAATATCATATTCTTCTATACTCTTTGATCAATTCGTATCTAAAATGAATAGATTGAGTCACAATAATAAACTAGAGAATTTGCAAACCACATTTCTTCTGATGCATTGTGTTTTTGAAAAAATTTGTTTGCATATAAACCTCTACTAGACAAAGCTACTTCAAAGAAGCTTGTTTCCTTTTAGATCAATATTGGCTAGCACAATCTAATTGATATGTATATGGCATTGAATTTATTAGAATCTTAATTTGGTGCGTAGCACTTGAACAATGATGGATATGCATTTAGGAGCTTGAATTGCTCCAAGAATGGTTACAGTACTGCGGTGAGGTTTTTTTCTTGTGCAGACTATATCTGCGATTGTGAAGAGCTTCCTCTTTTTGGATCAGGTTCAGAGGGCCTCTGCGCGCGCGGGAGCATGTGTGGGGATCACCTTGCAGTGCTGCGAGATTATAGGCCCTTTTGCTGGCATCTATAATGGCGTTGAGCTCCAATCTAACTGCATGCTGAAGTTTGATGACAGACTCCCTGTACTTTTGGGATATGGTGGATAGGAACACGCAGCAATTTTCTTTCAGAATAATCCACCCATTTCTTATTGATGGCTATGGGTATTGAGATACCCTTGCTCGGATCTCGACGCCTAATTCCACTGGATCCGATTCAGGGAGAAATGGATCATGTATGAACCTATGTTGCAGGTGCCACCAAGCTGTCTCTGGGACATTTGTTGAGATGCTGTGCGATACTGTTTTATTGGATATGGGGGCTGTGTGGAGTATTTGCGGGGGCATGCTGGTGGTCGATAATTGTACCCTTCTTGGAGGCGTTCGTAGTATAGATCGATGATGGAGTGCTTTGTGGCTTGGGGACCGAACAGCTGTAGATCTTGGTTTTTATTTTCTTGATACGGTTCTGTCTGTGCTGGGGTTGTTTGTCTAAGGCCAGGGAAGGTGTTCTGGCTGTATTTGCTGCTTGGGACTGGTGAACGGGCTGTACAGGGGGCACATCTGGGGTGGAATGGAGGAGGTGGCGGATTACACCTCTGTCAGGGTACACGCCAGTGGGATTGCTGCTGCTGGAATTGGCATTGCGGAGGTGGATGGGTCTGGGCTTTTTCTGGGTCTGAGGTAGCGGGGGATCGGGATGGGCATCTTTTCCATCGATCCGGGGTTTCTGTGAAGGCAGAATCACAAAAATTATCTACCAAACGGGTTAAAGATCGAAAGAGACCTGATAAGTTGGTGCTGGGAGTTGATATTACGATGGAAGAGGCGGAGGATTTTACACACATCGCTGTGGTCGGACATGTTCGGGGAAGACGAATTGGTCGTGGTTTCCTTCAGCGTTGGGCAGCTGAGTAGTGGAAGGATATTGTGTCCTCTGCCCCTGAGATACGGGTGATGACGAAGGGTTGGTTTTCTTTTATTCTACCGAACAAAGGAGAGGTTGACAAAGTTTTGAGACGACACTGGTCAATGATGGGCGTCCCGATCATTCTGAAAAGATGGACTCCCTTTTTCGACTCTAAATCAGAGAAAATTGATGCAGAACCACTGTGGGTGAAGCTTCCTGGATTCCCCATGCATCTTTGGAACGAAACTCGGTTTGCAGAGATTGGCAACTTTCTTGGGGATTATGTGTGTTCGGATCATTCCCATCAAGAGACTGGAAAATACACGGTGGCCATGATCTTGGTCAAAATCGACCTTCGGCAGGGGCTCTTTGCTGAGATTAACGTACAATCCAGGGATGGGGGTTTTGTACAACTTCTGGATTATGTGGGGGTGCCATTTAGGTGCCACCGATTCCACGACCATGGACATTTGGTAGCCAGATGTCCCTTATTGTTTCGGGATTGTAAGCCATTGGTCGGGGAAGGCGTAGCAAAACGTGCGGTACAAATGGTGAAGGTTAATCCTCTGATGGTGAGGGGTGATGGTCGTGGGCCAGATATTGCCCGTGGAGAGCAATGTGATCCTGGGGTATCATCTGATCGTCGGACTCATTGTGCTGGGGAAACTATGCCTTCATCGATAAACTTGGCTTTGGAAACTATTGGTTCTGCAGACTTGGCTGATGTGGGGGCCTCTATTTCAGCGACTTCTATGACGCGGGCCTACACCAGCGTGCTAAGGGAGAGATCTGATTTACAAGGGGGATCTGATGCGAATCCTCAGGGTAAGTCACACTACATCTCACCTGTTGATTCTATTTTAGTAGTCCCTGCTGATTTGGGGGGGGGTAGTCATGAGCCTCCTCCATTAGCCAATCCCGATTTACAGTGCTATGCTGCAAATTGTTTGATGTCTTCTGAGGACTGTGTATCCACACCACCCAAGGTTTCCACAAAAGACTCCAGATGTTCTGAGGGTCGTAGTATTCGCTATGCCCTTAGAAATAGGGAGATTGCTGCTGACGGATCGGGGGGGAAGGGACTTCCTGATTTGGCTCTAAGTATTGGGGGTCGGGCTCGGGGCCGAAAATCACTATTGTCAAAGGCACAGGATCGGGCTAAGGTTGACTTAGTACTGGGCACACAATCTTCCATTGAGTGGGCACTTAGAGCCGAGAAAGCCCTGGATGGGGGTCTCTCATGAAAATAATGTCCTTTAACTGTCGCGGGTTGGCGAGTCCCATTAAAAAATCGTCACTTAGGAGGTTGGTGGACTTAAATCAACCGGATGTAATACTGTTGCAGGAAACTCTGGGTGGCTGTATGGATGTTGTTCGGACTTTAGAAACTTTGCTTCCAGGTTGGAAGTTTGTAGGAGTGGATGCACGGGGGCGTTCTGGAGGGCTGGCCTCGGGATGGAAGGAGAAAAGCTGTAGATGTGACTGTTCTTGGGGAATCTCTTCTGGTATTGGTTTGGAGGTTTGGGATGCTGAGATTGGTAGGTTGATCACGGTTCTCAATATCTACGGGCCATATTCTAATAGGGTTGGATTTTGGGATTCCTTGTTAAGCATGGATCTTTTTGATGGCAGAGATGTGATTCTGGGAGGGGATTTAAATCTCTCTCTGGGGTCTTCTGAGGTGTGGGGGCCTCGGGCTGCACCGGATACTTTGGCAGATTTTTTCATTCAATCCTTCGCTAGGAAGGATCTACTTGATATACTACCTACAAAGTTAACACCAACTTGGTGCAATAAGAGAGCTGGGGACCAAAGGGTGGCTAAAAGACTGGATAGGTTTTTGGTGGCTGATGTATTGGTACTGGGGGTTGATTTCGTCAGGCAGTGGGTAGGGTCAGGTGGGGTATCTGATCACTGCCCAATATTACTAGAGTTAAGAGGCAGAAGTAAAAAACCCCCAAGTCCTTTCAAATTCAATCCTAGCTGGCTGAAGGAGGCGGATTATCATAACATGGTTCAGAATCTGTGGGTTCACAGACCTTTAGATTCACCAGAGTATGCGGGTGCACACTTTCAGCATAATCTTCAGCGTATAACAGAGGCTACTATCCTATGGGCACATGAAAAACGGGTTCGTGATGAACAGAATCTGCTGGCTGCTGAGTTGAATATAGATAAACTGCTTCATTGTCCGGGGATGGGATATTTGGATGAACAGCAGAAAGGTGAGTTGATGGAATGGGAACGACGCAGAAATGTGATTCTGTGTGAGCGCGAAGAGATGTGGAGAATGAAAAGTAGGGCGATTTGGCTACAGAGCGGTGATGAGAACACAAAATTTTTTCAAGCATATGCAAAAGGAAGAAAATCCACTAACTCTATCTGGGAAATATCTTCTGCTGAAGGGGAACGGGTCTCCAGTTTTGATGGATTGGCGGAGACGGGTGTTAGACACTTTGGAGATTTATTCACTGCACAACCTGGGGCCTCAATTGCTGAGGTATTACGGGTGACTCAGCTTTTCCCTCGTTTTGTGGGGGAGGAAGATAATCGACTGTTGATGGAGGAAGTATTGCCGCATGAGCTCTTGCAGGTAATGCATTCCTTTCAGAAAGATAAAAGCCCTGGGCCAGATGGCTGGCCTATTGAATTCTTCTTGGGTTTCTATGACTTCTTCGGGGAAGAATTATTGAATGTGGTGGAAGAATCGCGAAAGGCTGGGTTTGTACATGGTCCATTTAACTCGACCTTTATTGCTCTTATTCCAAAAGCAGACAAGCCTGAATACTTTGAGGAATTCAGACCTATCTCTCTCTGCAACTGTATCTATAAGATCATCTCTAAAGTTATGGCGAGGAGACTTAAGAATATTTTGTCTCAGCATATCTCTTGTGAGCAATTTGGCTTCTTGGAAGGTCGACAAATTCATGAGGCTATCAGGGTTTCCCAGGAAGGATTACACACTTTGAAAGTGCAGAAACAGAAGGGTGCTGTGATCAAGATTGATCTCTCCAAAGCATTTGACAGAGTTAGTTGGCTCTATCTCCGGATGCTTCTAACTCATCTGGGTTTCTGCTACGATTTTATCAGATGGATTATGGCCTGTATCACTACGGTGAGCTTTGCTGTGCTGATCAATGGATCTGCTAGTCCATTCTTCCATGCAGGAAGGGGTCTACGACAGGGATGTCCCCTTTCTCCGCTGCTGTTTCTCCTTGTAGCTGAAGGACTCAGTCGTTTTATACTGAAAGCCAAAGCTGATGGTTCCTTTCGTGGCATATCCATTTCTCAGGTACTGTATATCTCACATCTCCTTTTTGTTGATGACATACTGATATTTTGTGATGGCACCAGACAGGATATAGATAAGGTGGTTGAAGGTCTCAATTTAGTGCAAGTAGCAGCGGGTATGTTGGTGAATATTGACAAGTCATCAATCACTTGTTCGCACTTAACCGAGCAGGAGATCCGCGTTTTGTCACTCAGACTACCTTACAGGATTATGGATATTGATGATGGCTTAAAGTACCTTGGATTTCACTTGAAACCAAATGCTTATCTGAAGGCTGATTGGCACTGGTTATGAGCTAAATTAGAACAGCGACTACATGGATGGAGTCATAAATGGCTCTCTCGGGCTGGGAGGTTGGTTCTGATTAAATCTGTTTTGGAAGCAATCCCGGTGTATTGGCTGTCTCTAGCTTGGATCCCCAAAGGAGTATTGGAGCAGATACGTAGGTTGTGTTTTGCTTTTCTATGGAAGGGTGAGTGTGACAAAAGAGCGTTGGTGTGGGTCAGATGGGAAAAAATCGCAGTTCCAAAAGCCCTGGGAGGATGGGGGTTAAAGAATATATTTCTGTTCGCAAAAGCATTGGGGGCCAAGGTGGCATGGCGGCTTATACACACACAGAGCCTTTGGACATGAGTGGTTTATCATAAATATATTGCCCCTCTTACAATACTCGATTGGATCAGGATGGGCAATAAGACGAGGGCAAATTGCTCTGTGGTTTGGAAAGCGGTGGTGCAACATTTTCATTTGGTAGGATCTGGATTAGTATGGAGGATTGGAAATGGGAGACTTACTCGTATTGGACTGGACCCATGGGTTGGCTGTAGAGGAGGACAAGTCCTACAAGTGGAATTGAGGAATATATTGGCTGCTAGGGGTTGTCATTTTTTGGCTGATATAGCGGATCCGAGAACATCTACACTTTGGCATCAGGGCTGGTACACTGCACATCGACTTGAGATACCTGGTGAAATGCATGGGGCTTGGGCGGATTATCTTTGGCATTTAAGGCTATCTAATATTCGACTGACCGATAGGACGGATGAACTTATTTGTGACCATCATCCCTCTGGTATATATACCCCAAAGAATGGATATATACAGTTGAATGCGGTTGTTCATAACAGGGGATTGGTATGGTGGTGGAAACATCTGTGGAAGTTAAAGTGTCCTGGTAAAGCTAAACTACTCTTCTGGGCTATTCTGGAACAAAGGGCCCCTACCTAGGACATACTACAAAAACGATTCTTACAGGGTCCGGGGTACTGTCCACTTTGTAGTGAAGCGGAAGAGACTAGTACTCATCTTTTTGTACATTGTCGGTATTCTCAGGCAGTTTGGACTGAAGCCTGCATATTCCTGGAACTAGATGAGGGGTGGCAGGGTGCGAGTGTTCTTGAGGCTTTCCATATGTGGTGGACATCACATATGACATCAAACATCCGGGCTTTCCCCTGTATTTTTGCCCGGGGCATCTGGATTGCCAGGAATAAAATAATCTTTCAAGATTGCAGGGTTCCATTGGAGAGTGTAGTGGCACAAATCGTGGCTATTACCCTACACTACAAGGCACCTGCCCCTGTCATTAAACAGCGACCTGTGTGTGTGGAATTGATTGACAAATCTATGCCGTGGGCATTTTTTGATGGTACTTCAATTGACCATCAATCAGCATGTGGAGGGGGCGGTGTTCTATACAAAACAGAGTCCCATTACTATCATCTGGTGGCAGGATTGGGGAGGGGATCCAATAACTTTGCAGAACTTATGTCACTAAGGCTGCTGATGTTATTCGCACTTGAACAAGGATGTTTATCACTACAGATTTTTGGTGACTCCATGTTAGTGATCGAATGGGCTAAGGAGAACACTAGATGCAATGTGATGATACTCCTACCTATCCTGGAGGAGGTGATCCGGATAAAGCAGTCTTTTTATCATATAACTTTTACACATGTCTACAGGGAGCGAAATGGGATTGCCGATCTGCTTTCCAAGGAAGCAACGCAGCAGCACCTACCATTTGGCACTTGGAGGATCACTGTTAACACTCCTGAGGGCAATTACAGCTATTATCATAGATCATTTAACGAAGATCTTGAGGCACCGAATCGAACATTAGCTCAGTCTTGAAGTGACGAGTCTATCTCTGCATTTGATGACCGGCGTCTCAGCGATGGAGCAACCACTGTTCATTGATTGAACCTGTGATTGACTGATTTTGGATCATATGAAAAATCGTGTTGGCTGTAGGGACAGTCGAATACACAGAATAGAAGACCGGCGTCTCAGAGATAGAAAAAACAGTTGTTATTTGATAGAACCTGTGAATGATAAATTGTGTTGGCTGTGGACAGTCGAATAAGAAGACCTGTGTTCAATGTTTGATTATCTGAATTGGGATATAAGTGGCTTGTATGGACAGCCGTTATATCTGTGTGATACATGGGACATCAGAAATGATGTTGATATGGGAACATAAAATGTGAAAATGTAGGGATCTTAGTGATTTTATTACATATGCAGAATGTAATTTTGTTCATTTCATGAAATAAAATTACTGACTTTTTCCAAGGAAAAAAAGCACTTGAACAATGACCCAATAAACATGTTTTGGGAGAAAATTGCACTTATGTGGGGATCTTGTTCGGAAGTGGATTCATCTTAGTAGAGCCTTTCAAATGGTCTAATAAGAGATTGGGGATGAAAAAAAATTTGTGGTGTTATGTTGGGAACATCGAGACATTTCCCAACAAGCAAGATATCTTATTAATTGGTTAATCAAAACAAAAGAGAGTTTACAGCATCAACCCTATGACAACATGAATGAGGTCAATGCAATGCATGAAGAAATGGAAGTGATTCTCCTTTGTGTAGGTAGATTGTAAATTCCTTCATCAACTTTCTCAACTTAGGTTGTTTCTTCTAAATTCAAAAATTAGGCTATTACACGTACATTTGAAGTTCATTGTCTCGGGGATGTAAATGCCATTTTTTCATCTACTATTCCATTCTCTCTCATATGCGCGCACACACACACACATTAAAAATGAAATATATGGGATATATGTGTTAAAGTTTTTAATCAACCTCAAAATACAATTCCATGTGAGGGTTTTATTTATTTTTTTAAATCTTCAAAGCTACTAGCTTTTGTGATGTAGATTTTTTATATGTCCTGGAAATTATTGTGTGTGGGGTTTATAGGGTTTTAATTTCTTGTCACTATTTTAGTTCAATAAGCAGGTGGTAGCATAAATCCACCTTAATCTCAGACCTTTTAATTTTTTGGGTGTTTTTAATAATGCTAGAGTTCAGAAGTAGTTGCTAGCATAAATCCACCTCAAACCCATATCTCTTAACCTTTGTGGTTGTTTTAACAATGCTAGAAAAGTGAGTGCTATTATAAATCCACCTCAATCCCAAATCTCTGAACCTTGTGGGTGTTTTTAATAATGATGAGAGTTCATATTTGTATTAGGTTTTTATTTTTTTTGTCATTTTATTCAATTCCATTCTAAATATAAACATAACATATGGTTCCTCAGTCATTTCGGTATGTGAGTTTGTTACTGCCTTAAATCTTATCCAAGACAACAATCCCTAAGATAGTGGGACTGGATGCACAACATCTCTATTAGCCAAAGAATCACACAAATAGGGGTGAGGCATTGAATTAAATGGTTCTCTGTAGGATAAATAGTGAAACCCACTAATTTTAATTAACCGTCTCCTAATCCTCGTTAAGGAAGAAAATAAGCAGTAGCTATGTGTATGTTGTTGTAGCGGGTGGTCTTCTTGTGTACATAATGTGAACATGGTACACATTTCTAGCCTCACCATCTTCTGCATGGATTCACTTTTTGTGGTTGGTTGGGGAAGCCTATGTTTACACAACACCACTATCAAATAAGTCTACTCTACTCCTAACTTGATGGGATGGGGAAAGAATCATTCAATCCTATTAGATAAGATTAGCTCCAACTTCTTCATAAGAGGGATATGCACCCATCCATGATGTTATCCGATAATATTAGTGCAAGTAGTTTAACATTCATGGGTTTTGCACATTTCCTATGAGGGATATTAGTGAATTAAATCATACCCAATAAACAAAGCTCATAATATGTGTGGCCTATTAGGTGGAAAATCCTTTCAATGAATGTCCTTGTTAACATTGGCCATGAGTCCATATAATTTCCATTCTTATTGGCATTGGATTGATCAAAGTATCGTGACAACTATTTATTTTGTTTTAATATTCGCTTCCCAGTCGCAATGTCTTGAGACTGATAGTTCAAGGCTTAAAACTACTTTTTGTAGTGCTATATGTAATCTTATGTATGTGATTTTGTTTGGGTCTTGGGGTCAAATATCTGCTAAGTGATGCTCCTATAAGATAGATGATAATTTTTCTTGTAATATTGAGCTATAAACACAATTGTAGGTCTCTGGCTTGGAGGTCTTCTCTATTTAGAGACTTGATTTATTTCTCAAGGTCTAGTGCAGATCCAGTCTTAAACTATGCTTTGTGTATTATGGGTTCTCAAAAGTATACCAAGAGTTTTTATTTTTTCTCTTTTTCCCCATTCATACGTTGAATGATCCACATCTATTAATGTAAATTTGAATGTTTTGTTGGGCCCTACCCTTGTCTATTTTAACTAATCTAATGTTTTTTTTAATATTCTACATCTCTTTTCTATTAATAGTCCATTCTCTTTTCCTTCATCCTTTCTATTAATAGTCCATTCTCTTTTCCTTCATCCTTTAGTGTTGTGGGTCAAGGGTTGTCCTAAAAATGAGATGAATGATTTTCCAATTTGGTTCAGTATGGGACTGTCATAGCTATTTTTGGAGTTTACCACAAATATGGCTTGGTAAAAGTGCCTGCTCCAATGGGCTTGAAGATAAAATGTCTTAGAAAAAGTAGAAAATGTAGGAGTAAAAAGATTTTATATTTTAGATCTACTTGAATAGGAATTCAAGTCCATATTGAGCAAGGTTTAACCTCCCAGCTTATGTAACATCACAGGGGTTTGCATAGATCTAAGGGAGCAATGTAGGAGCAATCGCCCATGGATTCTTGTTTGAAAGAAAAATAGGGTTAGATTATTGGTCTTGTAACCTATTGTGAATGGGAATGTCCAGTTGCAATGAATAAGGATACAAGCAACCACCTTTAAAGTGCATATATAATCACAACATAGAGCCTTCACTATATTTGTAACAATAAGGTTGAGTAGTAGTTAGGAAGCATAGTTTCAATGATTTATGCATTGATTGTATCTCTTCCAATAACCAATTCATTTCCAATTAGTTTTTAATTTGGAATATACAAAAAGAAAAATGGAGCAAATTCATTCATGTTGTAGCCTATTGAGAATAACAATGGACTATTGCAATGAATAAGGATAGATATATGGTCATGTTATCATGGCCAACTCTCATAGCCCCCACGTGCATATAAGCAGTCTGCACAGTCCACACATGCATTCTTATTTTAAATGTCAATAAATCATTATCCAATCATGATGTATGGATGCGCATGTGCACCTTGAACTAATTAGTTCTTTGTAATTTTTGAGTTTCTGTTATATTATATGTGCACTACAACCTTTGATCTTTAAGGGAATTCGAATCCTTGTCCATGCTATATAATATCAAAGGGAAAAAAATATAAAGATGCATAAAGCACATACACCCTATTCATATGTTGGGTTGAGCAAGGGCACCTAGACACCTGAGGAGGATCTTTGTCTAATAAAATATATAGAATTTCATGGAGAAGGAAATTGGTGCACTCTTTCAAGGAGACCAGGTAATTCATTATTGCTTGTTTCATCTAATTATAAACACATAATATTTGATTGCATTTGTTATAATTTCATCTGATAAATATATTAGATTGCTCTTAATATTGCTTCCTCTTATGATAAATGTGGTTCTGAGAAATATGAACACTTGTATTTTCTTTCTTATATTGTTGATAATTCTGCAGGTAATGTTTTGCTTATTTCATATGATAATGTTTCACCTCATATAGTAAATCTTTCAAGCAATGCACATATATTGCTCTTAGATGCAATGTTGTGTGTTTTCTATAAGAAGTAATTAAAAATAAATTTCACTTGATAAATATATTAGATTGCTCTTAATATTGCTTCCTCATATGATAAATGTGGTTCTGAGAACTATGGACACTTGTATTGTATTGCTTATATTGCTGATAATTCTGTAGTTATTGTTTTTCTTATTTCATCTGATAATGTTCCAACTGAGACAATAAATATTTCAAGCAATGCACATAGATTTCCCTTAGATGCAACATCGTGTGTTGTCTTTGAGAAGTTATTAAAAATATCGTCTGTGTGCTAATCTATTTTTATATATACACATAGTTTTGTAGCATTGTGGAAAGGTTTGAAGGTTATGTTGGATGAATCTTGTTATTCTGATGTCAAATTCTTGGTTTGAAACTTTGACATGATATATATCTAGTCATGTTCTTAGATACAACCTTTCCAATATTGCATCTCTAAATTTGACACTGTTTTTTTATAAGCTTTCTATGGAATTTATTATATATCCATTATACTTTTATTAGCCCATTCTTTGGTTTTCTATGGAATTCACCTCACCCTCTTCCCTCCCCCATGGGAATTACACCTTAATAGAAAGAGTTGAACCAACCAAAATATCCCTTGGAGTTGTTTTCTCTTGTATTTACCATCTGTTAAATCTCTTGGAGTAGTCAATGATGTTGTTGTTTAAGAATAGTTTCAAGCCGCATGCATAGATATTTGATTTGCGATTCCAAGCTTTCCATATAAGAAACTTTCTTTGTTGGTTTTATTTGGTTGATGTTAAAATGACCCATCCCTTTCTGTGTATGTGATGTTAATGTGATTATGGGTTTTTACAGTTTTGTTGTGGTTACTGACAACAACATGCATCAAGACATGACAAACAAAGATAGCTCGCCAAGCAATTGAACTTGTAGAACAACGATTGGGTAAGGATGGTTGTCCAGAATATTATGATGTCAAGCTTGGTAGATATATCAGAAACCAAGATAAAAAACGCCAAACCTGGTTTGTGGCTAGGTATCTTGTCTCCAAATTGATGCTAGAGGATCCTTCTAATTTGGGAATGATCTCTCTAGAAGAAGACACGAAGATTCTAAAACCACGTCTTACAAGATCTATTTGTTGGACATGCTAATTGAATACAATTTATGTATGTCAATTATTGGCATCTTGTATCATCATTCATAATTTCAAAATTCTCTTTATACACAAAGAGGGAACATTGCCTCCAAGTCGCCTCATCCTGTACATGCCACATTGTTTTCATTTATGATTACAAGAAGCAGATGATTAGAGGGGATCTCTTACCAATCAATTGGTAGTTTTGCTTCTTAGGTAGGCACGCTGGCCCATTCTTGAACAAGTTTGGATTTTGCATCTAAATTCAAAATGATATGGATATATTATGCAAATATGATTTTTTTTCTGTTACATATAAATTCACGGATCACTTAAGTATCCATAAGAGGATTAATTCTACATGATTAAGATTAGATGAAAACAATGTTTCCAAAAACCATATTATGTTGTGTTTTATGAATTTCATGTTACTTGGAATAACCATATATGCCTTGACCTTAAGTAATTGTGTGCTTTCATATTTTAAAATGAGGTTGATAAATAGTTACATTGAAAAAGCTACACCGACTATTGTCTAATGAAGCTCATAAATGCTTATGAAGCTCATAAATGCTTATACCCAGAAAGCTACACAAGATTCTTTGATGAGATGCATGCTTGATTGTTAAAACTCGACAGATGGACTTGAACTTACAAAGTTATTTTATTACAAGATTTGCAATTATGTTGTACATCATACATCTATTTTATTCCTCGACTTAAGGATCCTAGGTGGAGGGAGAGGCCTCCAGTATAGACATTTTTATTGCAGTCTTGATGGCTTGATGATAGTTTTTAGAATAAGTTGAGAAAATTTCCAGAAAGAACTGCAATACTAAGAATAAACACAATAAATGGTTTTATATGGGATATGAGCTTACAAAGTGGACGTGATAATTTTTTATCCATAATATGCACATAATGTAGGTTTCAAAGTTTTTGGAGAGCCTAAGTGGAGGAAGAAGCCCCAATATAAGCACTTTTGTTGCAATCTTGTTGGACTGATGATAACTTTTAGGATAAATTAAGAAAAGGTTCAGAAGAACTGCAAAAATAAAAACTAATAAGCACACCATATTTTTATATTGGATATCTCTATGGTAATAATACTTGTTTAGTCCAAACTAATAAGCACACCATATTTTTATATTGGATATCTCCATGGTAATAATACTTGTTTAGTCCCTAATATGTGTGTTCAAGTTTTTTCATGTTAATTTTGGTTTCAAGGAAACCTTCTACCACCCATATATATGGTTCATAAGGAACTAATCAAATACTCAACAATATTGACTACAACATTGATTACAACAGATTGAACTACCCCTTTGATATACCATTAAATATTAATATGTAAGTGACAGTGATGAATTTTTTCCAATGATAACTATATATTATTTAATTCTAATGGAAGTTGGCCCAGTGTTGAAAAATGTGACCAATTAAGGTGGAAGGGACCATAATTGAAACTTTCCATTTTTTTACATTATTATTTAAATTTCTTTTCGGCGTTCCTTCGCACCTTCTGGGGCAATTGCTAGTTATCATTAATGGATCGTAAAACCCTCTCACTACAAAAATGAAGTAAGAGACCTAACAACTTTACCAATATGTAGATACCATCTCATAAAACATGAATTGAGTTGAAGGAGTCATACCATGGGTTGAGCAACATACCCATATTCAAATTAAACTAGGGCTCACCCTTTAGGATTGTAACCTTGTATTCAACATTCTCAAACAAAAAAGTGTAAAAACCCCTTTATAGTGGAGAGTTATGAACCTTACCTATTGCTACCATAACCCAAGGAGAACTGATCCATTAACTAGAATGGAGATGTGGTGTTTGGATCCACTAAAATACTCGATCAGTTCTCTTTTAGCTAGTTCCTTCTCTCCATTGGTTATCCAACCTACTAGAAGGGAAAGCTTAAGCTTCCTCGATAAAGGGAGACATATCTTCCTTCTTGTTGATTGATTTCATATTAACCCTAGTTTTCTGACAGCTTTGCCTTTGACCTCCTCTTCCTTCATCTTCATTTTAGTTCTATCTCACTATATTATTTGTAATCAATAATCCATCATTTTATCTCTATATACATATATTATTTATAATCAATAAATAATTTACTAGAATAAGAATGTCTAAGTAATTAAAAAATTTACTCGAATATCATTTTCAATATAAGTGATTCAAAAATAATTTGGAAGAGACATACATTATAACAAACAAAAATGAAAGCGACCATAGTTCAAATAATTTGATACCATATGTATATTTTCAAAAATATTTTTTCACTAACATTCAAAAATACAATGTTAATGGCACTTTTTATGATATGCAAAATAACATTCATTATAATGTAATGTGTTGTTTAATTTTCACATTTATGTGGAATTTTATATTTGTTTTATTATTATTATTATTATTGGAACAAGTTATGGGGAAATTCTCAAGTACTTCTTCTTATTTTGAGATGGTACTTAAGGTAAATCGTTGAAGCATTTAAGTGTACCCTAACTCGATAGAGACATCAAGTGAGGCTCCCTAATATAATTATTATCAACAACCAACTAAAGATTTGATTCCAAAAAACCTTTTACTTGTAAAAATAACTCTTAATCACTTAAATTAACCCACTAAACTATATTTATTTATTATAATTATATATGATTATCCAAATTCACATGCTTCATAACATCTAGAACAATGTCTATCTATATAATAACGTCCAAGACAACGTTTATCATAATGATTGAGACATTGTTCAAACTAGTGTCCACAAAAATGTTGAATATAACATTATAAATCCGTGATAACGACCATTTTTAAGATAACAATTTCGAGCCTTGATTTAAATACAATTTTTATTTAATTAAATATGAGGTTAAATTATTGTTTGATTTTTAGTGGGTATATTGTGTTTTTCATGGGCTTACATCCAAATTAAATAAATTTAAGAAAACAAATTATTTATAGTTATATTTTAATAATTATATTTAATTAATCAATTATTTTCATCATAATATTTATTATTAATATTTGTTTAACTAAATTAATAATTGAGTTGGTAAAAGTGGGTTATTGTTTTATTTTCCATTGTAATTTAGATATTACGAAAGGGAGTAGTCTATTTATTCTATGTTTTGATCGAATCCAGTAATTGTTTTTTTTTGGTAGAATTCAAATTTCAATGTGTTTAAATTGTATTTTTGAATCCATAAATAGATTCAACACCCTCAAATGCCCCATGACACCCAAATTATGCAATTTCCATAGGTAATGTATGTGATTCTAATATTTTTTAAAGATTTCCAATCGGAATACGAACAAAACTAGACAGAAAATATACTCGGAAAAAGTTGAAAACGTAGAATATTTAGACTACACCTTACAAAAATGGCCGGTTTACTTTGTAAGGGTGGTCAAAAAGTAATGAACCATCATGGATTTAAACTTAAGTCAGGTCGGAGGTCAATTGGGTCTTTCCCAAGCGATTGTAAGAAGGAGAGTTATCCTCCCTACCCAGATTCAATTACTACAACTGACATGTTGAGCTCTTAATGAGTAAATTGTTGTAATGGTCTTGAGCCCTATGTTGACAAGTCCTCGAGCTTGGAAAATATGGTTTACCTTGGGTACCATCCTTGGAATGCGAGATAGTACCTAAATATTAAAAAAAAAAAATGTATACACTCGCACATGCACACATATGCACTTCCTGCACTTCCCCTTGTTTGTTTATGTGTGTGTAAACAAAATCATAATTTAATTCATATATATAAAATTACATATCATACATATTACTCAACATTCAAAAAACATTTTTTAAGGCAAAAATAGAGACATTACAATGTCCATGACTATCCACCCTATAAAACTTCCATAACCTTTCTACCAATTACATGTTTCATATTTGTCTTCCTACTCATACAAAAAAACTAAATAAGGATCAATAAAAATACATAAAGCAATAATAAGTATCATATCTTGTCATTTATACAATCTTCTCAAAATAAGATAAACTATTTCCAAATTAGACAAGAAATCTCCCAATTTGGCATTATATGAAGGGATGATGAAAATATTCAGTAGTGTGTCCATTGTTCTCTTCAATTATGTTCCATTCCCTAGTAGCTACTAGTATCCCATCCTCCGACAATCTATTTGCTACTTTTTTCCTTTCATGACATATATGATGAAAATAGATCTTATTGAAACCTACCAATATATCCATGATTTCTTCCAACAATGACTATAGAGTAAAGTTCCTCAAAGTATATTATTTCTTCATCCATTTAATAACAAGTAAAGAATCTCCAAATACTTGTAAATTGTTAACTCCATGCTTTGTTTCCAAAGTGATAGACAATTTTAGAGCTCTTAGCTCCACATAATTGTTTGATTTTGGACCGTTTCCTTCTCTAAAACTAAAAGAGTGAGGGCCATTAAAAAATAATATACCCCTGGGCCCTCCTATTGAAGGGTGGCCTTGTGAATCTCCATAAATTGAAAAAATAGACTTGGGACATATTTATGGTTTCCTCAACAAACTATTTAGGTAGCTTTGCTTCTTTAACTTATTTGAAATTGGCTAAAATATTTAATCCTTGGACAACACACTGAATAGGGGATATAAATCATTTATCAAAGAGGCTTGCATTCTTTACTAACCATATACCCCAAGCAATTATCAAAGTCAATCTTCTAAAGTTCTTGACATTTCATTTTCACACCAATTTCTTAGTCCATCTTCAATAGAGTTCCCTTTCCAAACATCCTTTAAACCAATTAAACCCTCAATTTCATTCCACACTTGTTTTTCATATGCACATGACATTGTGAGATGACCATTGATCCCCACTTATTTTGCACAATACACACTACCTTGGACCTTGTTAATTTTCTTGGAGCTTATCCTAAGTTAAAGCTTTGTTTTTTAGCAGTAAACACAAGAATATACAAGATTTCAAAGGGAATTTGAACCTCCATAAATTTTTCCACTGCCACACCTACATTCCCCTCTCACCCTATGAAGCTAAATCATTCTATCCTTATTTTGGAATATAAAAAACCTAAGGATTCAAAGACAAAGTTAAATTGTCCTCTTCTTCCTTCATTTTGTCATGACTAGACTTAATTTTGGCAATACAATTTTCTCGTATGATTGCATCCTCCCCTATGAGGCCCAATTCCTTGGCATGAATCCACTCTTGATTCCAAATTGTAGTCATATTTGGATAATATATTTGATTTAGTTTGTAATAACCTCTACTCCTCAAGACCTATATAATATGAATTTGAAGCATGAAATCCTCCCCACAACCTATCCAAGGGTCCTTCTCCACACTAACCAATTTCTAACATTGGGAAAAGCTAGTACCACTGCTTTCCACATGACAAAGACATTATGTATGTTCTTCATAGGGTTTCTTATTGAATATTCCACAAAATCATGATTGTTGTACTTCTCCTTCCCCACTTGAAACCATATTCTTTTCCCTTGTATGAGTCTTTATGCATTTTTACCTACTGTGACTTTTGAGAAAAGGAAAACATTTTTAGCCCCCAATCCCCATGTCTTTTGGAGCAACTATATTCTTCCAACTTACAAGTGGAATCCTCTTCCTTTCTCCACATCTAGGCCAAATAAATCTAAAATGTTTTTTTCTAATTACCTCTAGAATACATTTGGAATCCATGATAAATTAATTCAATAAACATGCATGGCTTCTAAAGTTGCTTTCAATAGCACAAGTCTACCTCCTCTTGATAGCCATTGATTACACCATACTTCTAGTCTCTTTTCCACCTTTGTATTAACCAATACCAATCCTTATTCATATAATAAGTTGCTTTTAAGAAAAACCTTAGTTACTTTAAGCAATCCTGCCACTCTTACTAATGAAATGGAAACAATTGTGAAATATACACCTTATCTCCTTCAAACAATCCCACGAAAGAAATAGTGGACTTTTCCATGTTTATCTACATACTTGTAGCCATACAATATAGGCCCATAATTTCCTTTAGTTCATCTACTTCTCTATGGATCCATCACATAAAATCAATATATCATCAACAAATAAAATATGGGATAAAGAACACAAGCGGCTAATTTTTACTCCTTTCAAACCACCCAATCTATTTACCTTTTGTAGTGCCCTATTTAAATCTCCTTCTACAATAAGGAAAAGTAGGGGAGATAAAGGTAGCCCTATCTTAAACCCATTTCATGCCTAAAGAACTCATAAGCTTATCCATTTATTAGCACAACAAAATAAACAGCTATGACATATATTCATATCTTAGTTAACAAAAGGAACATAGGAGCCCAAATATATGAGCATTAACCTCGAGTACATCCAACTAAAATGATGATAGGATTTAGAGAGATCAACCTTAATCACTATTTTTTTCTTTTCCTTGAATTTTATTGTGTGGAGTCCTTCTTGGACTACCCCAATAGCCTCATGTATTTTCCTACCTTCCAAGAAACTAATCCATTCACTAGAATAAAGTTGGATGGTAATCTTTTAACCCTTTGAGCTATTGTAATTTGCTTTAGCTCAAAAGACAATAGATAACCCATTATTCTTGAGCATGCATCTACCACTTTTAACAAGAGTCCCACTCCTTATTTTTACAACATCATTTTGTTGTAGTGAATAGGGAAAAATGTACTCTAGCCCGATCCCTTCCTTTACTGAATTTTTTTTGAAAGCATTTAAGGTACACTTTTAACAAGATTCCTACTCCTTATTTTTACAACATCATTTTGCAATGAATAGTGAACAATGTACTCTAGCTTCATCCCTTCCTTTGTGTAATAAATTTTGAAAGCATTTAAGGTGTATTGATCCCCATTATCACATCTAAATCATATAAAAGGCTACCCCAACTAGTTCTCACCAAATGCTTCAAAAACTTTAAACATTTCTAATGCATCTAATTTATTTTCGGGAAAAGAGACAAAGGTCATTCTATAGAAATCATCAATAAAGGTAAAAAAAAACTTGCTCCTTTCTATGTCCCTACTTTCATTGGAATGAAAATGTCTTGAGCTGTACATTTTCTCCTAAATTATTGCCTCTCCTTTTCCTAAGAAAGTATATCTATGTTTCTTTCCCAAACGACAGCCTTCACATACTCCCAACTCAACCAATAGATATAAATTCAAATCTTCTACACGCTGATCCCTTTTAATACCTGAAGTGAATGTATATTTTCATATCCAAATATGTGATTCAATGACATGAAATCTGTTTTTTCATGATCTATTATTTCCAACACCACTTTGGGTTTTATAGCACACAACTTGTACGAATTGCCATATTTAAATCTCATAACAATAATCCATCTTTTCACATCTGGTAAAACACACACCTTGCTATGAAAGTGTACCACTATTCCAGCATCGATAATCTTACTAATTAACAAAAGGATTTTTCTAAAGCAGGGACATACCATATAAATATTGGATTTGCTTATTTACACTATGCGACATCTTCAATTGGATATTTCCAACTCTTGTTATCTCACCCTTACCATCATATCCAAGATTGGCAATATTCCCTTTAGGTACTTCTTTACATGACGTAAGCCAACCTCTCATGTGTCGTACGTTGAATTAGTCCCAAGTCTAAGTACTAACTATAATGTACCCAAAATCCTCTATAAATTATTTGGGAAATTGAGTATAATTTTTTCTTCTTTAAACTCTTATCACATACAAAGTAATACTTATGCAATAGCTTCTTCAAAAGTTAAAGTGTAATCATCATGATATAATCATGCATAAAAGTTAATCCACCAAGGTAATACAACAAGATTATTAGAATCCATACACATATAAAGGACTTATCTTTAATTATTAGTTACTACAACAAATGTGAATAAAGTAGATACTTGCAATCACACTTTTTTACTAATCCTATTCTTTGACATCGTAGTCATGTAAAATAGTTAACTAAACTCAATTTGTATACAACTTAATACCATATATATATCGAGGATGGATACATTCTCGACAATTGGGGATTTAACTCATTAACTCTCTATGGTAAGTTTACAATTTCCGCATGTATATTCAAATTACATAGAACTTAAACACAATCAATTAACTACTCGTATGAAGTGGAATCAATATACGTATTTGACAACCACATCCTATATTACACGTGTATAAAATATAGGAGCTACTTAGTAAGCCATAATTAGTATAGAGGTTTACTTCTTGAAATATTTCCTACTCCATTGTGAATCTCAAGTATTATAGTAATGGAACGTATACATTACTCACTAACCAATTATTTCTCCACCACATAAAATTCATCATATAACAAGGATGGATTATCATTTATCTACTACTAATTTACCAAACATAAGTAAATGATGTTAACACAATATATATGGACCATTTACCCATTTATATGCATTAACAAAATAACAACCGCAACATACATTCTCACTTTATTTAACTCATCTCTTTAGCATCAATGAGAGATTACTACTTATTAACCAATTCCTCATAACAATATCACCATACATTAAAAGACAATCATAAACATAACCAATGGTAAAGACAAAGATTACTTATCTTGTATTAGAAAATCCCAGGAGACTAAATGCATGGCTGCAATGTTCCACCCAACCATAGGCCAATTGTGCTCTTTAATCTCTTAGCACATCTGCCACCCCTAAGCTGGGAAACGAATCCACTAGGGTGAAGAGACCAAGGATCCTTCATCAAGGTTTCTCACATCCGTTCTTAATAAACATGTTAGGAGTTTAACCAGTAATATTAAATTTATCATATCACTAAGCTCTTTGTGCATTGTCGGACATTATCCAAGCTCTTTGTGTGTTGTCAGAGATCATCTGTTAAGTTTAGCCTAATTTCACAAGCAAGATCACTAAAAGAAACACAATCACAAGATAGACAAAGATTTACCCTGGGAAACCCTCATGGGGTAAAAAACCCAGCAAAGCTTTCCTCAATATAGATAATCAACCCAATACAAGAAGTAGTCCTCAACAAGAGCTCCTTCTCCTCCTATGCAGATCTCTCTCTCTCTCTCTCATGCGCCAATCACAAGTGAGTGAATGAATGGTATAAATGAGGAACACACCTCCTCTATTTATACTTGTGTTCTAACTAACTTTTCAACCTAATGGGGCCGACCTCTGCTAAGAGAGTCTAATAACCCCTAATCAACTAACTCAGGGCCGACCTCACATGGGAGATCTAATAACCCTAGTTACCACACTCTCTCGGAGGAATAAACATCTCCAGATATACAATAGGGTCTCCTCGGAGGAATGGAACATCTCCGGAATAATAAAGTACAAATATAATATTCTTAGAAGTTACAATATTTCAACACTTCCCCTTGACGAGAATGATATTATAACAACATCTGCAAGAGAAAGGAGTCATCAACTACATGATACATCTATAAATCATCGGAAGCTTTCTTCATACATCATCATCAGTAACTCAACCAGTTACTGGAACATAATCAATACTAGAACATCAACATCGTCAGTATTGAGTCTTCATCTTCTGCAACACTTGAACAACTACAACAACATCAACATCTGGATCCTCACGATCAACAACATCGTCATCTAGATCATCATGATCAACAACATCGTCATCTAGATCATCAAGATCAACACCATTGTCATCTAGATCATCACGATCAACAACAACGTCATCTAAATCATCACGATCAACAACATCGTCATCTAGATCATCATGGTCAACAACATCGTCATCTAGATCATCACGATCAACAGCATCATCATCTAGATCATCACGATCAACATCATCGTCTGGATCTCTTGATCAACAACATCATCATATGTATCTTCAGATCATCATCATGATAGTAGCATACCCTGCAACACACATGATCTAATTACAGGATGATCAATGCTTCTCACTTTAGGACATAAGTCCAAGGATGATAAAATCCTAACACGTACATTTTGAACCAAGGGTTCCGGGATGATGCAATCCCCATCACGTACATTTTGAACCAAGGGTTCCGGGATGATGCAATCCCCATCACGTACATTTTGAACCAAGGGTTCTGGGATGATGTAATCCCCATCATGTACATTTTGAACCAAGAGTTCAGGGATGATGCAATCCTATCACGTACATTTTGAACCAAGCGTTCAGGGACGATGCAGTCCTATCACGTACATTTTGAACCAAGCGTTCAGGGACGATGCAGTCCTATCACGTACATTTTGAACCAAGCGTTCAGGGACGATGCAGTCCTATCACGTACATTTTGAACCAAGCATTCAGGGACGATGTAGTCCTATCATGTACATTTTGAGCCAAGCATTCAGGGGTGATGCAGTCCTATCACGTACATTTTGAACCAAACGTTTAGGGACGATGCAGTCCTATCACGTACATTTTGAACCAAGCGTTCAGGGACGATGCAGTCCTATCACGTCCAATAGGGACCACTTCTTGGAGACATATGTCTACAGATCAATTCAGGGACATAAGTCCAGGGATGATACAATCCCTCTCATCCACTTAGACCAAGTCTTAGGACCACTTATCAATCTTATCGTTGATATCATCGATCTCATTATCGGGACAGGTAACCTCATCATCGACCTTACCGTCGAAATAGGTAACCTCATCATTAATACATGTATCCTCATCATCGATACAAGTATCCACATCATCAATACAAGTATCCTCATCAATATAGGTATCCTTATCATCGACCTTACCGTCGATATAGGCAATCTCATTCTCGATATAGGTATCCACATCTATACCAGTATCCAAATATCATCATTGACCATATCACTCCCCCTTTCAAGGAGGGTCCTTCTGAACTACATCAAGCTTGTCTCGGAAATACTCAAACTTTACTCGAGACAGAGGTTTGGTCAATATATTAGAAACTTGTTCGTTAGTGCCGACATACTCGAGCTTGATAGCTCCTTTCTGCACCATATCCCGTATATAGAAATATCGGATCTCCATATGCTTTGACTTATCATGGAACACTGGATTCTATGTCATCTTGATACAACTCTGATTGTCACACAGGATCACAGTGGGGTCCATCTCTAAGTCAAACAATCCTGATAACAACTTCTGAAGCCATATCGCTTCACAACTAGCAGAGTAAGCAACTATATATTCCGCTTCAACTGTGCTGAGAGCCACACTAGACTGCTTCTTGCTAAAACACAAGATCATGGCAGATCCCAAACAATAACATCCGCCTGATGTACTTTTCCTGTCTGATACATTTCCATCCCAATCAACATCTGTGTAGCCATACAATCTGAAATCATGATCTCCAAGGTAATGTAGACCAAAGTCTATCGTACCCCTTAGGTACCTCATCACATGCTTTGCAGCTATTAAGTGAACACATCTAGGTTCCACTAGATATTGACTCAAGGTGTTCATAGCAAAGCATATATCTGGACTAGTGTTCGTCAGATACATCAGTGACCCAATAATCTGTCTGTACAGAGTTACATCCACTAACTCTGATGAGTCATCCACTAACAGCTTCAAGTTGGAATCCATGGGAGTGGCCATGGCTTTACATTCCAACATATCAAATATTTTCAAGATTTCCATAGCATACTTTCCTTGGTTGAGAAAGATTCCTTCTGAGCCTTGCCATACTTCCAGTCCTAGGAAGTAATGCATCAAACCGAGATCTTTCATCTCAAACTCTACAGAGAGTTTCTTCTTGCACTCGACAAGCTATTTCTCATTCCTGGTCAGAAATAGATCATCCACATACAACAACAATATAACAGGTTCATCATCCATAACCTTGAGATAAAGGTTAGGATCAAATTTACTCTTGGTAAAGCCCAAGCTTATCAATAAACTGTTAATTCTTCCATACCAAGCTCTGGGAGCTTGCTACAACCCATACAAAGCCTTTTTCAGTTTGCACACATGGGTTCTTCCATCTTCCACATCAAATCCTTGAGGTTGTTCTATGTACACTTCCTCCTCAATCACACCATTCATGAAAGCTATCTTTACATCCATCTGGTGTAATTCCCACTTCATCATGGATGCAATTGCCATGATGGTTCTAATGGAAGTGTACCTTGCAATTGGTGCAAATGTCTCTTCGTAGTCAATTCCCTCCTTCTGAGAAAATCCTCTGGCCACAAACCTTGCCTTATATTTTTCAGTGCTACCATCCACAGCATGCTTTATTTTGTATATCCATTTGGAGGATACCACACTTTTGTCTTTTGGTTTGGGAACTATATCCCAAACATCATTCTTCATTATTGACTGGTACTCCTCAGTCATTGCCTCTACCCACTCTTTCTTATGAGAAGCCTCTTCATAACTAGTGGGTACTTGATCTACAAGATCACACATCAAAGCCATATAGTTGGAAAATGACTTTGGTTTCTTGCTCACTCTGGTGGAGCCTTCAGGAGCTCCATACTTTTATGCTCCTAGTATAATATCTCTTGCCCATGCTGGCTTTCTCTTTCTAATATGTTCATGGTTGTGTTGGAGAAAACTCACTATGGCTTGGGAGACCACTACAGATAGTTGACTACCAGAAATTAACTCAATTCTTAGAACTATTCTATTATAAATGACAATGCTAAGATAATGGAGAATGTAACCAACCTCGATCCAAACGTTTGATGTAGATCCCTGTTGGAGCTTTCAATCCGTGCACTTGAATCTACAAATTAGTCTTAACATCCAATATACAACAAGTACATATAATATATAAATGACATTAACATCATCAATAGCAATGGTCCATGATGTTATAAGTAAATGCAACCCAATGTAGAATAAACAACATTCACAACATTAATGGACAAGAATATGAGTATTTCTATTAATAAACAAGAAGAAGTACAATGTGATACGACCTCTTACCGACAACCAATCTGAACCAAGATCTGGATAAATCCACTTGTTCCTCCACCACTTCAATCCTCCATGAATGGCAAACTCAAACTATGGTAGGAGTTTGGAAGGTGAACATAAAGGGTTCACAACTACAAGGATCAATGAGTGTAGACTCAAGATAGGGCAAAAATCCACTAGAGTTCTCTTGCTCTTCTTTCTCCTCCCGTCCATAAGTCATATGTGTTCAATATATAGTTCTCTCAAAGTTAGGTGAAAGGACACATCGAGACGTTACTTGGGAAGATGGAGGGTCAAAGGTCACCCAATAACCACTTTGTGGGAGAAAGAAGTAATTAACTAGTGATTTTTACCATTTTACATGCTACCCGCGGGATATAGTGATGCAACTCGCGGGTACGCTTGCTATAGTGATGCAACAAGCGGGTAAGAGGAAAAATGAGGAAATAATATGTCTGAAGGATATAAAGTGGATCTAGTCAGTGAAATGGATCCTACAGGACAAAGAATGCTGATGCTCACAAGGTGGAAGATTACGTTGTAACAGATGCCCCCTAATGTGTGAGGTCAGAGGCTGATGCTACGATGGCCGAAATACATTATAAAACTTAGAAGTGGAGTGATGGAAACACAAGTGGAAAGAACAGCTCACTCGTCATAGTACAATAGTATCTCTGAATACATGTCGGTATAGTACAACAATCTGATACAATGGCCATGAATAGGCAGTACATAATGGATATATGTCATAAGTGATAATAACCACGGTCCCTCTACAGTAAGATATGGTCTCATGTTGAAAAGGAAACAACTGGTGCAAACTGGAGGTACAAACTGCTGATATCTGAGAGGTGATATCTCAGATGTAAAGTCAAAGTCATAGGTAGCATACTGAATGCCACTATTGCCTAGGGTCTTCTACACAAGTCTTCAACGGTGCAAGTCCCATCAAGTGAATAAAGGAGTTGAAGTCGAACCTGATGTGACATCGTCTGATTACCGGTCAATGATGTATACTGTTAACAGACGCGAGATGACCCACCAATAATGAAAATGGGCATCAAGGCACATAGCAAAATCATCGGAGTGTGAATAAATGAGTTGAAGTCGAACACTAGGATGAATCCATCGATCAGGGGACATTGATGTATTCCCAAAACTATCGATGGCGAGAGAACCTGCCACTAATGACTGCAAGCCTCAAGGTACTCAACCGAACTCTAAGCCTCAAGTCCCAGAATAAATGGGTTGAAGTCGACGGAACGAGACTCGCTGGAAGGAGGGCATTAATACATCCCCCATCAACCAGCACGAGGTACCAGCTATGCTGAAATATTTGGAAGAACTCAGGTGAAACAGATTGACTCAATAAGGATGGCCAACATGCAATAGTCAAGAGATCTGAGGAGTGGCTGACACTGGTTTCAGGACTTCCTTTGAACAAGAGCATGAGCAGATGGATAGACGTAGGCAACATAGACTTGACATAAACTATGCAATGCAGAAGGAATTACAAAAGTGCTCCATAATGACTGGAAGCTTAACCAATCGGTGGAGAAACTGAGAAACAAGTACAACTCCTAAGGTCCAACTATAGTCCCGACTCATAGTGTATGGAGTGGAATGGATGCTCTGTTCAAAGGCGACACAACAATTGCCAACAAGAAGTAGTAATCATAATCCCGTCTGGATTTTTGGAATATTTGAATTTTTTTGGTCTTTTTCATATTTGGGGAAAGCTTGAAAAAGAATAAAATTGCTTATAGTACAACAAGTGAGGGAACGAGTGTCAAATAGCAAGTAGACTAGTCCCAAGCAGTGGAACATACCTATGATCAATGCAAGGAAGTGCATGCAGGATGTGGACACTCAGGGGTGTGTTCCCTCAGGGTCAAAAGGGTGATCAAATTGTGAAGAAAAAATGGAAGCTCTGCAAGGCTCGACAGGGAAAAATGCTTAGGCACCAGGCTAACAATTGAGTAAGCAGGAGCTGACACAAGGCTCAAGCGGCAAGCAGGATGATGCAATGCAATCAGAACATGATATAACTGAGGGGAGTCCTTAAGGGAGATGGCCAACATAAGACAAAGTAGAGTATGAGTCTTTATCGCAACGTCATGGTGTAACTACAAAGGACTCCCAATCCTAAGGACAAACAACCGCATGGGCACCAGAATGCACAAAGGGGTTCTAACTAGGGTACCCATGTTCGGAAAATCCCTACCGCCACATAATGACACTTCTATAGTAGTGTGAAGGTTCCGTGTCGGTTATGAAACGGGGTCGCACCTAGGGTTTATGAAAGTGGTCAAAAGGTCAAATGCATAATGCATGTGGAAATGGCATCTAACCTATATTCTAGGTGTGAAACGTACCCGCCGTAGGTGTGAAATGTTTCAGAACAACTTTCGCCGAAGAAATCTGATTAAAAATTCTACTCCAAGACATGATATTAGTCCATAATGACATCAAACGGTAAAAAAAATAGACAAGTGGGTCCTGAAAATTATAAATAGTAATAAAAAATCACAATTTACAATTCATTTTTACTATTCATCCATTTGGAGCTTTGTGGTTAGTTTTCACCTGAAAGTTCAGTTGCCGATTCTAGGAGCTACAAGCGACCGTTCATCGAACCGTCCGGAGCAGGTTGGTAGTCTCATCCATACCTTTCATTTCAATGCTTTCATTTCAGTTTGTAGTGGTGGGAAATTTAGTTTGGCCAAGCCCTAAATGGCTTCGGCGCTACCCGCGGGCTATCACTATGCGGGTCGCGGGTAGGGCACGATACTCGCAGTCAATGCAAAGGTTGACCACGGGTACCTGCCCCTATATATAAAGTAGCCCACGGGTACGGCCATGAAGATGAATTTGCAAAATAATTTGACCAAAATATTTGTTGTTTCTCACTCCAGGATGGTTCTAGAGTGGAGGGAGAGGGAGCATGACCAAGTAGATGAGGCCGTGTGCAAGCACAATAGGCATTGCAAGCATGTGGGTTATATAAATTCTGGAGTATAGGGGGTTTGAGGGACCAAAACCTACTACTCCGCCGCTTGATAGATTATTGGGATGTTGATGCACAAAAATTCAGTCTCAACGAGCAGATCCTCACACTGGAAGTGGAAGACATCTATTTTATTACCAGTTTGTCCTGTTGAGGTGAGGTGGCTAGTCTTCGATCTCGTACCGTGGGTGGTGGGATCGCCGTCCATGATTACATAGCACAGTATTGTCCCGCAAACACATGAGTGGTGGGAAGTCAGGTGCCCATCAATGCCATAGTAGATCTGAGCATGAAGATCATTGTGGCTACCTTAGTGCGGATCACTGGATCCAAAGCTCTGCACCAGGAATCCAAGCCGGTGATGTTCTATGCATCACAATGCATGTAGCCTATAGTATTCGATTGGTGTACCACACTACTGGTGTCTATGAAGACACAATTGATAGAATGCAAAGAAGGGAAGGAAAAAATCTTCGGGTATGGTAGCATCTTGTGCAGCTTCTTCTTTGAGAGAGTTACGGGGTTTAGTCCGAGGGTGGATGTCCCTCCTCATAGTCTCCGCGATCCAGCCCTGACCTAGTGGGATGAAATCTTGACACGACAAGGTGGTGGCTGTCTGGCGTCACCATATACTGATGAGTTCTTCCGCTAGTGGGACCGATAGGTCATTGCCATAGAGGACTACCCCTATGCAGGGACAGATTTCCACCAGGATAGGGACATGCCACTCCCACCAGACGCAACATTCGGAGACATCGGTGATTACTCTTTTTAGGTTTTTTGTGTATATTAAATTTTTATGGATTTTTGATTATAGATGAAATGCAAAAATCTTTTTGGTGGTAGTATCATATGCTAATGGTTGACTGTTTGCTCGCAGACAAAGGCCCAGTGAGACCCGATGGCTTCCCGAGACATGGTCGTCGGGGTAGGGATGATGAGGCAGGTGATGCTGCAGCAAGGCGCATTCTACAGAGCTTGCGGTGTAACCTATCATGGATGGTTGCCAGAGTTCCATAGATAGAGGTGGCGTGACTACCTGAGGTCATGCAGCGCCAAGTAGTGGGGGTTCCTGGTGATTGGGTGCGGTTATTGCAGCGGGTAGCCAATGCAGTTCAATACTTCTATGAGACACATCTTGTCGGGGCGGTAGCTAGGCCTCCTCGGAGGGAGTAGATATCCCAGGATCTCATTTTTGTATCGATATGTATATTTTTGAGGGCTATGGGCTCCAGTTTTGTATGACACTACCATTTTTGGACATATTTATATAAAAAACTTTGGTTCTCAGTTTTACTATATGTGTGTATGTACAAATGTATGAATGTCTCTTTCATTTGTGTGCTTCATGGTGAATATGACAAATGCCAATCTAATACATAGTTAGCGTATGCATCAGATATATGATTAACACTTCTCGGAACATGTATGTATGTAATTGAAACAAAATGTCGTTCCAAGAGTCTCACCCTTAGGAATTTCCGAAGTAACGTAGGATCTCGCACACGGTACTGCCCATTCAGCTGAGACACAACTAGTTGTGAATCTAGGCGGATTTCTAAAGACTGGATTCCATGTGAAATAGCATCCCTAAGTAGCTCGATCACGGCTTTATACTCGGCCACATTGTTGGATGTAGGACCGAGACAAGCACCTCCTGAAGACACAACTAGGTGGTCAGGCGAGAAAATAACCCAGGCAGCAAAAGTAAGCTACTGCGTATGTCGGCTAGTACCATCCGCGAAACCTAATAACGTAGGAGATCCCGCTGACATCTGTCAATCAAACGGAAATTAATTAGCAGACCCGAAAACCGAAAGATAAGCTAAACTATGTACATAAACAAGTATACAATAGTATACAAAAGTATCAGCCTAAACCAGAGGTTCACGCATAATATCGCTTGAGGTAGAGCCCATTTCTAGTCTCCTTCAAGACAGTCCCCTCATAGTCTTCTAACTCATAAGATCCTTTTTCCAGGACATGCCTCACGATGTAAGGACCGTGCCACATGGGGTTGAACTTGCCTGCCCCTAGGGGTTATTTAGCTTGGTCATATAAGAGGACCAAGTCACCTTCAACATACTGCCGGGGATGGACAGACCTATCATATTGAACCTTGACACGACGTTTGTTGGCATCTATGGCCACAACGACATCTCGATGTTGCTCGTCAAGTTGCTCAAGGTGGATTAAACGTTGCTCAATATCTGTCATATCACGAAGGAGCACTATGGCCAGTTTAAGCGAAGGGATTTCACATTCAATCAGTAAAAGTGACTCCACACTGTGAACTAGCTGGAACGGTGAGAATCCGGTGGCAGTCTTGACTGCGGTTCGATACACCCACAAAGCAGGATATAACATGATGTGCCAATTGTTCTTACTTTGTTGGATGGTACATTGGAGAATGGTCTTCAAAGATTTATTAACTGCTTCAACTTGACCATTCTCTTGGGGATAGTAGGAAGACAAGTGTTCTTGACGAAACCCAAGCTTGAGAGACAAATCCTCCATCATCTTGTTTTCAAAGTGACTGCCATGGTCAGTGAAAATCTCTTTCGGGATACTGAACCGAGTGATAATCTGATTGAACATGAAATGGGCTGCAGTAGCACCATCGGATTTTACGGTAGGCATGGCCTCAGCCCATTTGGAAAAATAATCCACGACCACTATGATATGATGATGCCCCCCAGCCGAAGCTGGTTTTAAATCCATGAAATCCACCCCCCACTTAATGAAGGGACTGACGGTGACGACTGTATGAAGGGGCGCTGGATGCGAGCGTATGTTCCGAGAAAACACCTGGCAAGGGTGACATCTCTTCACAGCATTAACATAGTCCTTAAAGATGGAAGGCCAAAAATAACTAGCTCGCATAATACGTTGGGCTATAGCAAGCCTGGATAAGTGACCGCCACACGCCCCCAGCATGGCAATCATTAAGCACCCGCTCCGCTTCTTCGTGAGTTAAGCAACGATGGAGAATGGAATCCTTTCCTCGGCGATACAAAGTGTCACCGATGATGGTATAGTCTTTAGCATGATGTTTCATACGCTGTCGCTCATCTCATGAATAATGCGGAGGAAACTTCAAAGTTTGGAGATATACAATGACATCCCCATACCAAGGGTCTTCGAACGAGATAAGAAATAAGTTCTCATCCACAAAGGAATCTTCATGAATGACATCCTCATCAAGTCTCGGAAGGTCCGACATCAGCTCAACAAACACCAACGATTTCACCGAAGCAAAATTGAGATCAAACTCTTGAAGGATCACAATCCATTTATTATACTTCCCCCCTATAAGGCGTCATGATAGCACGAACTGAAATGGATTGATGTGAGCTACTACTGTGGTTGTTCTAAGCAAAATGTAATGTCGTAACCGCTGGATTGCATGGACAGTCGCAAGTGCCAGCTTTTCTATGTGAGTATATCTTAGTTCAACATCTACTAGATTTCGACTGAGGTAATAGATAACATGCTTGATGAGCGCGTCATCAACCTAAACCAAGACCATGCCAATCGTCTCTTGAGACGCAGCCACATAAAGGTAAAGATCTCGTGCGAAGTCTGGTGGACTAAGCACAGGGGATGATACCAAAGCTTTCTTAAGGGCATCGAAACACTGCTGGGCTCGCTCATCCCAGATAAAAGGTGTGTCTTTCTTCAATAAGCACGTGAAACCCTTGGTAATATTAGCATAATTGAATACAAATCGACGTAGAAAAGTAGCTCTCCCTTGGAGGCTCTGAAGTTGTAACAAATTGTGCGGAGGAGGCAACTGAAGTATTGCCTCAACTTTGAGAGGATCGAATCTAATACCCTCTTTTGAAACTATGAATCCTAGAAGGAGACCAGTCCTTACAGCGAAGATGCATTTATTGGGATTCAATCGAATTTTGTAGTGTATACATCGTTTGAGAATCATACGGAGATGCTCGGGGTGGTCCGCTCTCTTGCGAGAATGGCTAGCAAGATCATCCAAGAAAACCTCCATAATCTTCTGAAGATTGTGAAAGGTGTAGGTCATGGCTCGCTGAAACGTAGCTCCAACATTTTTAAGGTCGAAGGGAATTTTACGATATGCAAACGTTCCCCATGGACACATGAATGCCGTCTTATGTTGTTCCACGGGTTTGATCTGAATCTGATTATAGCCTAAGAAGCCATCCATGAACGAAAAAATCTCACTTCCCACACAAGCATCCAAGATATGATTAATGAATGGCATGGGGAAGTTGTCTTTCAGACATGCACGGTTCAAATCTCTAAAATTGGTGCATACATAGATCGTTCCCTGCTTCTTATCCACAGGAATGGAGTTTGACACCCATTCGGTAAGGGGAACGGGGTAGATGAAACCAGCTTTGAGCAGTTTCTCCACCTCTTCCTTGATAGCAACTGCCTTCCTAGGGTTCAAAGCACGTAAGCATTGTCGAACCGGTTTAGCATTAGGATACGTTCTAATCTCATGCTCAACAATGCGGGGGTCTATTCCTGGAATCTCCTCATATGACCAGGCGAAAGCTTCCCGGAGTTCCGTAAACAATTCAGTGTAAATGGCAATCTCCTCAGGAGTGCAATTGGCACCGATGTAGACATTCTCCACCTTTCCGGGAGTACGAGAGATATTGATCGACATGGTTGGGGAAATATTGGCCATATTCCCCTCCGCAAAAACATCACGCAACTCCAAAAGAGCCACATGGTGACCAACCATCTCTGCTAGAGTCATCCTAAACTCTTCTTGCTCAGTGAGCTCGAGGTTGGGAAGGAAATAAGAGCGATGATTCATATCCTCCCAAGGCCTCTCACTACCACACATGGCCTCCATAATAGCTTCATCAGATGGCAAAGTATCATCAAGGCAGTCACATGAACAAGATGAGTTGGCTTCCCAAACTGGCAGCGTAATGGGATCTTCTTCGACTGTTTGGGAAGAAGAGAGATTCGGCTCTGCAGTGGTTTGTTGAATATGCTTGTAAGCAAGCTCAACTACAGACAATGGCACAGACATCCCGACGTGCGTAATGTCTCTAGACGTAGAACTCGTGGACAGTAAAGTCCATGGATCAGTACAATAGGAAGTCTGGAATGACATATTATGCAAAGGAGGAGACGCATCGTCGAAAATGGTTTCGACGAAGTTCACATGTGTCGAAAGACTATAAGTTCCCATCAATGAAGGGTACATACCAACACCTATGTTCCCAGTTTCCAGCTAAGAATCAGTAACCTGCGGGACTATGGATCCCATAGATGCTGTGGAAGGAGTGTTAACGAAATCCAGCTGATCGATGGTCACAATCTTGCCTTCATGGGGAAAGCAGATAACTCCGAATACAATGGATATGATAGCCTTCATAGCATACATCCAATTCTGACCCAGTAAAAGGTTGTAGTCGATGGGTGCATCAACCACCTTGAATTCAATAGGCACAGACTTACCTCCCAAGGAGACAACAAGGGAAGGGATAATTCCATGTGGTTTAAAAGATCGACCATCGAATGCAGTGAGCATGGTTCTAGACACGAGTAGAGGAGGAGAGCCAAGAGCTTTCCAACAAGTTAATAACATTACTAACGCGGAAGCACCTTCGTCATCCATAGTACGTTTGACAAAACTATGAAGGCACACCACCTGGATTTGAAAAGCCACGTGGTAAGGTAAGCGAGGTTGTACATCAGTAGTATCAAACTTGATAACACTAGGAGTTCTGCAATCCTAAAATCCTAACGCACTCAACAGGGCATTCTTCTGAGAAGGACATGCCTGCAAAAATTTAAGAGCCGACATGGCACACGGAGGTTGGCCCAAATCTTCTACAATGGAGTAGTTATGGGTGGCTCGAGCATCGGGATTATGTGTAGAGCGCTTGAGAACACCTTTCGGTATCCGCGACATATTAGAGGGCTTCTCAATATGCAAGGAATTGTCAGGAGGAGGGGGAGTCTCACTCCCCATATTAGGTTGTGGTGCACCATAATCGCGTTGACGAGTAGCAACACAAACGTTCGATTGAACCATGTTCACACATCCATAACCACTAGTATTGGAGGAGGCCATTTTCGTTTCAGTAGGTCCATAACCAGTGGTGGGAGCATGTGAAGCCATATTTTGATGATGAGGAAAAGGATCCTTTAACACAGCTGGGCTCTGTGCCAAATGCTTCGATGCTTCTTCAATTCGAGGACATAAGTGATTAAGATGATTTTCCCCACATAGCTTGCAAGGGAATTTCACCTTACGCCTAGGTTTACGATCTTCGCCAGCATTTTCGCCTTCCCGAGGAGAGTTGGCGTTCTCTTTACAAGGGATATTGCGATTTCTATTATTGTTACTTCCATTGTTTCCACCCCTACGATTGTTTCTCCCCTTTTTCTTACCACCAGGTTGCTGGTTACCTGAGGGTTTCATTGATTGCACATTGTGTACATCAAACGACAGAGTGGAAGTGGACAAGGTGTGAACCTGTCCGGGAGTAGACTGGTTTAGCGATTTTTTTTCTTTTGATTAGATACCAAGTCTATAGGGTGAGTGCTTGCGGATCCCATGATGCCATCGGCATGTGGTCCAGGAACTGACGTGGGCTCATGTCTAGTTCTCAGTGTGTCAAGAATAATGTCATATAAAATGCAAGACTGAGAGTATAGTAGGTCTAATTGCTGGACTTTCAAGATAGCTTGTTCCTCAGTCACAATGCCGGACATCGAAACATCCTTAGCAATGTATGGGAGTAGAGACTTAAGGAACCATTCCAACAGAAACTCTGGAGGAATGTTGGCTTTCACTAATCTCTTCTGCCGACGCCACTCTTGAACGTGGTCAAAAATATGTGTGGCCTTATTCTGACAGAAGGTAGACAACAGTTCAGTACCAGTATCATAACGAACTGGCAACTGGAAATGGTCCAAGAAAACCAAAGCAATCTTGTTGAATCCCCTATAGGTGTTCCTAGGCAACTCCACATACCACTTCACAGCTACCTCCGTGAGAGTGCATTGAAATAGTCGTAATCTAACAGAATCGTAATTCAATGACTTGAAGGAGCACCAAAGGTGAAACGTTGTGACATGATCACCCAGATCCTCACCACCTTTCCCCTCAAACTTAGGAATGTCTGAAGGGAGTTTGGTAGGGACCGGGGGCCAACTAGGGTCGTGACACACCAGATCATTCATGAGCTTCGAAAGATCCGGAAGATTCAAACGTGCAAGGAAAGGGAGCTGCAGTTGGAAAGCTTGATTATAAGATCCCATAAAAGGTTGGTTGAACGGAACCGGATTATAAGGTGGACCAAAAGCTTGACCATGAGCATTAAACTGCTGATAAACTCCTCCGACCCGACCTATATGAGAGTAAGCAGGTATATGTGTGTTTGGGGCATCGTATTGAGGTGGGTTGAACTGGTGGCCAACACCGACTATGTTGTAGTAAGGGTTGCCACCATAAGTATGGGGCATATACGTACTATTCGTAGCGGGAACCGATTTGTAATAACTGTAATGGTGAGGTATGTTCCCACCCCCAGCATTAGGATTAGCATGAGCAGTCATGTGGTGATCCAAAGCATGAGAAGTATTCCCAACCCCAACGTTGGTGTTACTAGTAGCAGGAATGGTGGCGTTATGACCATGGGGATAAGATATATTCCCACCTCCTACATTAGCATTACTAGTAGCAATGGTGGATGCAAAAGTGTGTGGTACTTGTCCACCCCCATAGTTAGGATGAGCATTAACATTTGCGAAAGTAGTCCTGGGTTGACGGGTAGCGATATGTGTGTTAGGTGGTGGATGACGAGTTGGGTTTTGAACAATGTTCTTATTAGGTGGGGCAGTCCTAGGAGGTGGTCTTCTTCCAACATTATCATTGTTAGGAGGATTATGACCAGTCCTCATATTATGTGCGTGAGTGGACAACATGGTGCCCTCGGCGAGGGTATTGCCCCCAGTGGGTGCAATGATGCTAACACCATGACTAGTGCCAGCATGGCTACCAAAAGCAGTGGGAGGATCAACTGTGCTGAAACCGAGCATACTATGTGAGAACGGGTTAACGTTGATCGCAGGATCTTCATCTTCGTCTTCTGGTAAGGTAGGCATCCCATAAAGATAATTATATGGATTTGAAGGATCGAACGGATCGTTCTCAAGTGGATTCGACCAAATAGAACCAGGTTGAGTCTCAGGTGGATCACTCCCCCAAGCCTCACGAGGTGTGGGGGTGTCTGAAGTATGTTCAACTCCACCCGATGGAATCATGGGGATGTCCTCCGTGTTGGAATATGTAGCCGTCATAATGTCGGCCATGCATGTCTCGTAAGAATCCGAAGATTTAGAGGGAGCCTGCCGACGTCCCTGAGCAACATGGAGTGAAAACTCGACCGATTTTAAACTAGATAACCGACGGGAACGTCGAAGAGTAGGACTCCATGCCACAATATCTCCAAAGATAATATCAAATCACAATGTCTCCTACGACCAACTATCGATAAAAAACAGTAAATCAAAAGCACACACCTAGAGAAACTACAGCCAAGAGCAGACAAACAGAGTGGCTAAATGAGCTCCCGACACTAGAGCCGGTATGTCTCACCTAGGAGAGGCTTGAGACTCCCAAACTATAGCCGGAGGTAACAGAATCAGTTATAGAGACACCCAGGCTTCACTGCGTGTATAGGGTCAAGTCCACTGTACAAACACAACTGTGCTGTCCAATCCCTATCTGACTCAGGAGACAAACAACATAACCACTGCAAGTACCCTATGCGATACGTAGGTAAGAAAAATATGGTTACCGCAATATAACCAATGATCAGGGGTACAGTCACAGGTGGGATCCGTCGTATGGGTAGGGTAGCTAAGCCCGAAGCACAAGAGGATGAACCTCCAGTACCCCCAGATACGAACAAACCATGGAAATATCTCCCACATTCAGCCAGTATCAGAGGGATATCCCTTCAACCAACCTCCCGTGACCTCTTGCTTAACTCTGGTTTGAGTAGAGCTTCCTGAGAACACCGATATATGCCATGGATTCCTCCACTCCCTGGTTAGACACGTAATGTTTCGTCTAGTAGTCTTGGATTGTTAACTCACAATGATCTATTCCAAGACTCTAAACCTATGCTAGTTGGTGTACCCTATAAATAAAATTGGTCTAATCAATTTTAAGATTAAGAGTTAATTTTAATGGTTGTGATTACTGAAGGGATATGATCGTGGAACTAGTGATGTGTAAGACTCAATAGTATGCAAAATCATCCAATCCTAGACTCATCTATCCAATACAACAATGTCACTAACATGCAAAATCAACCCAATAATTTTGAAATAAAAAATGCAATCCTTTTATGTTTTCGATGCACAATCAAAACCTAAATGAAAGCAACAAGCACTCAATGCAAGATGCATTACATGAAAGTAATTTTTTTTTGTATTTTCTCTTATAAACAAAAGGAAAATGCAAAACTATATGTATTTTTTTGTATTTTTCAATATAAAGAAATGAAAAATGCAAACAAAATCCTACTATTTAGTCACTAAAGTGCCAAGAAGATCACTAAGACAACCCAGCAGATTCCAAACAGTAAGACTCAGCAAAAGGAATGAGCTCAAAAGGAAAAAACCAACAAGGCTAAATCCAAAGATGGGTAAAAAACCAATAAGGCTCAACCAAGAGAAATGAAGAGTTCTGGTCACAACCAAGGCATGGAACAGTCAAGAAACAGGCCAACAAAGACTCAATATCATCCAAATCCAACCCAACAACAACCAATAGTCATAAACCAACAAAAGCCGGAGTTGTACGCTACTGTCGAAGGAATACCTGCGGGTACCCGCGAGCATTAGAGTAAACAGAGGCGGGTATACATGGGTAGAGCTAAGCTAACCCACATGTGAGGAAAGGAAAATGGGAAAACAAAGAGTCCAATGGCTCAGAAAAAGCAAGTTTTCTATAGTGTATCTCAATGGCCAATCAGTGACACAGAGCTTCGACAAACAACAACTCTAATTATGGACTAATGCTAAAAGAAATTTTCAAACATGGATGTTTTCCCCAGTGGAGTCTCCATTTCTGTGTTGGAGAAAACTCACTATGGCTTGGGAGACCACTATAGATAGATGAATACTAGAAATTAACTCAATTATCAGAACTATGCTATTATAAATGACAATGCTAAGATAATGGAGAATGTAACCAACCTTGATCCAAACGTTTGATGTAGATCCCCGTTGGAGCTTTCAATCCATGCGCTTGAATCTGCAAATTAGTCTTGACAGCCAATATACAACATGTACATATAATATATAAACGACATTAACATCATCAATAGCAATGGTCCATGATATTATAAGTAAATGTAACCCAATGTAGAATAAACAACATTCACAACATTAATGGACGAGAATATGAGTATTTCTATTAATAAACAAGAAGAAGTACAATGTGATACGACGTCTCGTCGGCAACCAATCTGAACCAAGATCTGGATCAATCCACTTGTGCCTCCACCACTTCAATCCTCCATGAATGGCAAACTCAAACTATGGTAGGAGTTTGGAAGGTGAACATAAAGGGTTCACAACTACAAGGATCAATGAGTGTAGACTCAAGATAGGGCAAAAATCCACTAGAGTTCTCTTGCTCTTCTTTCTCCTCTCGTCCATAAGCCATATGTGCTCAATATATAGTCCTCTCAAAGCTAGGTGAAAGGACACATCGAGACGTTACTTGGGAAGATGGAGGGTCAAAGGTCACCCAATAACCCCTTTGTGGGAGTAAAAAGTAATTAACTAGTGATTTTTACCATTTTACATGATACCTGCGGGCTATAGTGATGCAACTCGCGGGTACGCTTGCTATAGTGATGCAACAAGCGGGTAAGAGAAAAAATGAGGAAACAGTATGTCTGAATGATATAAAGTGGATCTGAGTCAGTGAAATGGATCCTACATGCCAAAGAATGCTGATGCTCACAAGGTGGAAGATTACGTTGTAACAATGGTAGGGGGTTCTTGAGGTTCTATAATGTCATGGTCTTCAGGTGTTACATCTTCAGGAATGGGTACGGCCTCTGCAGTTCTGGAAGGTGCATATTATTCATATACATCTTCATAATAGAACTTCCTAGATCTTTTGAGAGCTGCTTCTTCATCAAATGTCACATCCCTACTTATTTCCATATGATGGAAACCTAGGATGTAAATTCTGAATGCTTGGGATGCTTCACAATATCCAACAAATATTCCCTTCTTCCCAGAAGGATCCAGCTTGGTCCTCTTTTCTTTTGGAATGTGAATGTATACTAGGCATCCAAATATCTTAAGGTGACTTACCTCAGGTTTCTTTCCTATGAACACTTCTTCTGGGGTCTTGAAATCAAGAGCACTATGAGATAGTCTAATTTGCACATAGACTGTTATCCTAGCTACTTCAGCCCATAGATACATAAGTAGGTCTTGATTATGTATCATTGTCTTTATTGCTTCCATAATAGTTATATTATTTCTTTCCGCAACACCATTTTGTTGAGGATTGTAGGGAGTGGTTAGTTCCCTTTTGATTTCAGCTTCTTTACAAAAATCTTCAAAATCCTTTGAAGTATATTCTCCACCATTATCTGTCCTGAGTATTTTGATCTTCTTTTCTGAATGATTTTCTATCAAGGCTTTGAACTCTTTGAACTTCCCAAATACTTCATTCTTTCCTTTTAGAAAGTATATCCAAGTCTTTCTTGAATAGTCATCAATAAATGTAAGATAGTATTCATATCCACTTAAATATGTGGAGGGCATTGGACCACATACATCTGAATGGATCAATTCCAAAGTGCTTTTAGTCTTTGTTTCACTCTTTGGAAATGGGTTCTTGATATTCTTACCTTTTGCACATCCTTTGCAAGTGCCTTCATGTTCAATATTTAAATCTGGTAATCCTATCACTACTTTACTCACATAGGGTAGTGCTTTGTAGTTAATATGAGCAAGCCTTCTATGCCATAGCTCACTTGGACTAGTGGCTTCATGAACAAGGGTAGCTTCTGGATGACCCTTGAGTTTATATAGACCTCCTTCCTCTTCACCAATGACAATTGCATCCTTAATATATTTTCCTTTGGACCACATGAGTACTTGTCCATCTATGAATGGAACCCTATAACCTTTCTTATCTAGTGCTGAGATAGAGAGCAAGTTCTTCTTCAAACCTAGTACATATAACACTTCCTTCATCTTCATGGGGGCTCCAGAATCAATCTTGTAGCTTGCTTCACCAATTCCTTTGATGGGATATTGATAATCATCTCCTAAAGATACGTTCTGTGGAGATGTCTTCTCTTCAAGTTTTGAGAGAGTTTTCTTTTGACCTGTCATGTGCTTTGAAGCACCACTATCAATAAGCCATGTATCTTGTCCAGGTGTTACAGACCTAGAGAGTGCAGAGTATAGAACATATTCTTCTATATCTTCTTCTTCTATTCTAGCTCTTTTCTTTTGAGGCCTTTCCTCCTTTACCTCTTCTTCACTATCATTTTCTGCTAGATGTGCTTGATGTCTTTTATGATAAAAGCTCTTCTTTTTCTTTGAGGGACACTCCCTAGCAATGTGTCCTATTTTGTGACAATTGTAACATTGGAATGAGGAGAAATCTCTTCCTGACTTAGCTCCTCTTTTCTTTTGAAACCTTTGTGGGGGTTGAGACTCCTTATGGTTTCCTTTCTTGAAATTTGGTTGGCTTCTTCTTCTTTTGGTATGGGTGGCTAAAGCTTGATCATCTTCTTTGAGCAAGGCTTCTCTATTGGCTACCCTAGCTTCTTCTTGAATGCAATCCTCCCATACCACATCAAACTTCATACTTTCTTTTCTGGCACACATGGTTTGGATGAATGACTCCCAAGTTCTAGTGAGACCATTTAGAGCAGTCATGACTAGTTCATCCTCATGAAGGGTATCTCCAATGGCATCTAGTTGTTCCTTGAACTAGGAAACCCTTGAGAAATAGTCTTGAATAGATTCTCCTTTATCCATCTTGGTGTTCTTCAATTGAGCTCTCAGATTCATCTTTCTATTGATGTTCTTCCCTTCATACATCCTAGAAAGGGCATCATACATTTCCTTTGGAGTCTTCTTGGATGCCACTTGGGGAATCAAGTGGTCTTTAATAGAATCAACAATGATTCTCTTTTCCCTAATCAAGTCCTTCCTAAACTTCTCTTTGGCTTCATCTTCTTCAGGTTCTTCAACCTCATCCTTTATATATTGGTCAAGATCATTCTCTTCAAGAATGAGACCAATCCTATATTTTCATGCCTGGAAATTCTCTATACCCTCTAGCTTGTCTTCAAGCTTAGTGCTTGGAGCCATCTTATCCAGGGGGTCATAGAGATTGAAGTTTCTTAAGAGATAGAATAACACTTACCAGTAGATGAGCTTGATTGATTTGAGAATACTGGTCTGTTCTGCTTCTGGAAACTTCAGCTTTTCACCTTCCAGATATGCAATAGAATTTCTGGTTTTCTGGTCTTCACTTTTCTAGTTTATTGGTGCTCAGGTTCGCAACTTTTCTGGTTCACTGGTGCACAGCTGCGCACTTTTCTGGTTTACTGGTTTTCTGCAATTTTGGTCCAAAACTCAAACTAGGGTTTGATTTTCTCGGAGTTCTACCCACTCAAAAAGTTCGATCTAGGGCGTAAAAATTTGATTTTGAGGAGGGATATCCAGCCATGCAATCAGATTCCAAAAATTCCAACTTTTGCAAAAACCCAAATTTTCACTAGAGGAGGAGAGAGAGGTATTTTCACCTTGTGAAAGATGTCCTATTCAGGCTAGCTCTGACACCATGTTAAGTTTAGCCTAATTTCACAATATAGACAAATATTTACCCTGGGAAACCCTCATGGGGTAGAAAACCCAGCAAAGCTTTCCTCAATATAGATAATCAACCCAATACAAAAAGTAGTCCTCAACAAGAGCTCGTTCTCCTCCTATGCAGATCTCTCTCTCTCTCACGCACCAATCACAAGTGAGTGAATGAATGGTATAAATGAGGAACACACCTCTTCTATTTATACTTGTGTTCTAATTGACTTTTCACCCTAATGGGGCCGATCTCTCCTAAGAGATTCTAATAACCCCTAATCAACTAACTCAGGGCCGACCTCACATTGGAGATCTAATAACCCTAGTTACCACACTCTCTCGGAGGAATGGAACATCTCTAGATATACAATAGGGTCTCCTCGGAGGAATGGAACATCTCCAAAATAATAAAGTACAAATATAATATTCTTAGAAGTTACAATGTTTCAACATTATCATCCACAACAAAACTTTGTATTTAAAATTTAACTCACCGAGAGGTATATATCGTTTAAGGAATGAAGACTTGGTATTCCATAATATAAGCATTATGCCCGGTTGGCTCTTACTAAAAACCACCCTCTCTGACATCAACAAAGTCCATATAATATTTAATTATAAAAGGGATGGATCAATCCCTTGGAAGGACATTTCCCTTTACACCCTAAAAAATAATAATTTCCAGAGGAATATAGCATAAAGAATAGGAAAATATAAGACAACAATTTTCTAAAAAGAAGTTGTGCCTTCTTCAACTGAATATAGGGTAATGAAGAAAACTATATCTAACAATTAAAATATACGACTACTTCTTTTCGAAGAAATATTGTAACACTCTCAATTGGACTGTCAATATGGGGACATAGTTGGCTCTTCTCATGAGGCCAATTCCCTCTTAACAATGAACAATCTAATTAACACATCAAAATCTAGAGGCACAACTCTCTAAGTTTGATGTCACCTACTCTCTATAAGTAAATATATATACATAGAAAACATCCTTACCTTAAACAACATAAATTTTTTACCGGACATAGACTATGGACATCCATTTTGATAAAGTTTCAACTATCTTTCACACTGGATTCATTCCTCCCTCATCTGACCGGTATTGCATACTTTTGAGGAGTTTCTCCTTCACATAAGTCGAGATATATAAATGCATCAAATCGAGTTTTCCAATCGCATAGTTCCTTATCAAGGTGGAATGGGGGGCCGCACCTCATACACCATCTCCTCTCTAGAATATGGATGCTATGCCTCTTGAAAAAAATTCCCCCCACAGAAGATGGCCAAGATGATGGATAGCTAATAAATAAATTCACTTGTTTTGAAAAAGCATTGATTATATGAATGATTATTTTGGAAGCAACTGCAGGTAATGAAGGACCAAGTTAGTTAAATAGAAAAAAACTTAATGAGGACAATTGTAAAATTAAGGTAATGAATTAATTGAGTAAAATCTCTAACTAATTGTAATTAAATGATAAAAACCCAAAAATCCCAGTCTGGTTCAGGGGAAGAGAAATATAAATATGTTTATGTTTTATTCATTAGGGTGTGAATGTTCAGCAGAGGATTTTTGTAGGTCCAGTACGTGATACTGAGAGGAAACCAAAAATAGTGTATTGATTCCATCCCTTTTGGGTGCTGAGAGGTACTTGAAGTACCAACTAACTATAGCAGGTGTGCAGTTAGAATATCTTCCTAGAATTGAACCAATGACTACCTGTTTAATTCTAGGTAAATTGAATTACATAAAAGGAGGAGTATCGCTAGTGTATTGGAAGTAGGAGGATTGATTGATGGTATATGTAGAATCATTACAAATGGTATCAGAGCAAGGTTGCAAGAATTTGCAGCCTTATGGGCTTAATCGTAGAAAATTTTATGAACTTATATACTAATCTTATCTACTTGTAGTGAACACAACTAGCGGAGGAATGTTCTATCTCACTTACTTGATTTATTTACAAGCAAAATTTATGGTCATTAATGTTATGATTCATTTCTTGCTGCTACTAGATTCATATTGCATAGACATGAAATTCTTAAAGTATTAATGCTTGAAATATATGTTAACACCCAAAAATTGTTCACTAGCTCATCTCCCTAGTCACATAACCCATTTGTCCACTTTTCCTACATTTTTGGCCTCCAAAACCCTAAAAAACCCTCAAATGGTAACCAAAAAGGCAAAAAATCATTATTTCCCTCAATTAATGAAATTCCTTCAAAAAGGTAAAAAACCGTCAAGAAAGGGTCCAAAATCCCTAAAAAAAAGTAAAAAAGGAAAAAAATCAAAATAAATTCAAAAAGAGGGAAAATATCAAATACTACAAACCAATACTACTGGTTTCCCAAAACCATGGGTCAATACTCCACCACCCAAAATCACTATAAAAAGGTGATGGAGGCCCCCCATTTCACATCCATGATCAACTCTTCATAGCCTTATGATACTAAAATTCCTGTTGAACTTTAGCCTATTCCCTTGAGCTTCTCTTTCCCATTCAGTTAAGTTTTGGCCAACCCATTGAGCATTTGGAGAAGAGCAAAGAACCCTGGAGACTCGGTGCACTACTCAACATACAACTGCAAGGGCTCCTACAACCTCACCTTTTGAGGTAACATCATATTGTAAACCATTTTTTACACATTAATACCGAAAATCAATTTTTCATTCATGGGTTCCTATTTCTTTTATTACTATAGTAGTTAATTTGTTTAATTTTTATTTCCATTAATGCACTCACATATATTAGTTATCTTTTGTTTATTTACTAGTTTTTACTCATTTACATGAACTGCTACTAAGGGTTCCTGATTCCTTAGTAGGTGCTCTTTAGAATGAGATGGTGTGAAAACACTAGCTATAGTTTTGGCGACTCCACTAGATCGATTCCCATAGAATCTTTGGTTTATTTTAGTTTTGTACTTGTTATTTGCTTGCATATCATATTTCTGTTGTAGATCTGACCCTAGCCCTTGCAGTACTCTTAAGTAGTTATGTTTTTATGGATTGGCCCACAACTTTCTGCAATTTTTCTGTGCCCCAAGTGCGACCTGCGCTCCCCGGCGCATCTGTCGGCCTGAAACCCACGTCCCAAGTGTGTTTTTCAGCCATTAAGCCGTTCCCTGAGCGCCGTTTTTCCACGCAGAACCTCTCTTTTAGCGCAACTTTTCCTCAGAAATCCGCGCTTTCAGCACGTCATGTTTGGACTCGTAAGCCGCTCTTTTAGCGAGCAAAACCTCTTATAATCCGTGCTTTTACTGTGTCTGTCTTCCTGAAATTCGTGCCCTTAGCGCGCACCTGAGCCCAAAACCTGCATCCCAGCTGCGCCATTTTCTCCCAGACTCACGCTCTATTTTCGTGTTTTTTTTTTGTTTCGACGCGAGTTTTCTGCAGTTTGCCGCACCCAGAATGCAACGTTTTGCCTCACAGCCGCATCCTGTACCTATTTTTTCCTTTTTTCACCTTGGCCACCCCAACAAACCCTTGTTTGCTTGCCCCCACTTGCCTTGGATCTTTTCTGCTGTTTTGCTTGCTGTAGCATTTGAGACATTTCCTTGTGCGTGCATCCTTCTTGCATTGCTATCTCATGCATCATATTTAAGTAGGCCTATTTACTACATACATTTTACAGCAGTTAGCATTTTTTATGTTTTGAAAAAATCAAAGAAAAATAAAAGTTTTATTTTTCAGTCTCAGTTGTTTCTTTCAACACTTTATTTCCGCATTTTATTTCAGCATTGATCATACGATGATCTTGGGTTCAAACCACTTGTGCACACACTCTGTCACCATAATCCAAAGAGAACCTTAAATTTACTTAATTGAACCAACTTTAAGCCCACTTGGGGAACACAAAAAGAACTTTGTAGCTAGGTAGGACATTGGGGTTAGGAATCCAAATAACGCCCCTCTTGTCATTTACATTTGAGACATAGCCGTTGTCTTCTAGGCTTGCAAAATCCCCTATTACTTGTTGGTACGGTTGAAACTGATTTGTCGGAAGGCCTCTCCCTTAGGAGGAAAAGTAGCAAGACTGGTTCCAGAAGTCCGAGTGGAATGCTGCTACTCCATTTTGTACTGAAGGACACCAACTCTTTGTTCTCGTCGTGCATACTGGCGCCCATACCGGGTGTGTGATGGCTAATGAAATGAAGTTGTGGGACACCTTTCCGTACGTGCCATGAACGGGGTAGCTTAGTTTCCATTCTTCTAGGGATATTTTTACCCAGAGTCCCTGTCGGTAGAGGGATATCCTTTAGCCACTTGGGTCTCCATTTCGCATTGTTTGACTACAAATTTCATCACCCTGCAGGGAATACGATTTGTGTGAGCTTTCATATCTCTTAGATAGGTGTTTGCATGCTCCCATACCCCATTGGATTATTGAGTCTACATTTTTATCTTTTAGGAGTGCTGCTTGTTGGTATTTTGACCATTTTTATTGCCGCTCCGCTTGTTGTAGCATGCTGTTGCAGTACGTGTTTTGAACATGGTTGTTGGCCTGAGTGCTATATTTTTTGAGCTCTCCTTTTGCACACACGGTTGCACTAGGATTTTTGAGCATTTCATTCACCACAACCCCTTAGGACTTTTACACCTATCACCATTGATTCATCGAGACATTCTCGTCTCCTACAGGGACTCTCCCCGCAGCACGGTTCACTTGACCGCACTCGTCACAGGCACACAGGCTCGTCACCAGATCCTGATGCCCCTTATTTTACCTCTAATTCCAAATCAAAGTTACCCATATACACAACTCCGTCTAGCCCCATGGATGGAATGAATCCCGACCCCTTTTACGGTGGGATTGTTGGTGGTGGATCCACCACTAGCCCAACTACCAATTTAGAATCTATCCCTGCTATACCATCTATAAGACCTACACCTAGCATCCATGTCACCACATACATACCTATGGGTAGTGTATCAGTTACCACTACAATCCCTTGGTGACTAGTAGCACACTTGGGGGCATTGGACCTTCCTACACGATTCCCCCACCTTTTACTAGAGGTCCCTCGATCCTCATCACGACCCACACCATTGCTCCACCCGCTGGGGGCAGTGTCCCCACAATTGCCTCCATGGATAGCACAGAATCCCCTGCAACCATGTCACATCCTTCTACAAGTTTTCCATTCATGGCTAGTCTCAACCTCCCTAATCTATCCTGCTTGACCAATGATCCCATCTGACATGACCCCACATGGCCTCCCATTCCTACCAAAATCTCTTCAGACATCCCTAAGTTTGAAGGTAAGGGTGGTGAGGACCCCCAAAACCACATCATGTCCTTCCACTTATGGTGTTCCTCCAACTCCATAGTGGATGAATCGATCCTCCTACGCCTTTTACAACGGACCCTCACTGGCTCTACAGCTAAGTGGTAGATTGAACAACCTCATGGGACACATTCCACCTTCACATCCCTTTCTTCGACTTTCCTGCAGTTATTCCAAATACCCATCCATTATGATGTTGGTGTTGAGATTCTACTCTCTTGAAGAAAGAACATGGCTACCCATATCACTAACCATATTCATGAATGGCGTAGACATCGAAGTTTATGTAAAATCAAGTTAAACGATCGCATCTTCCTAGATTGGTTCTTGAAATCCCTCATACCAGTTATTGCCAAGGATGTGGCATCCGAACGACCCCAAATCGAAGAAGAAGCCATTATGAAATCCCAACAGTTTGACCTCATCTATGCTTAGTTAGTCTACCTCTACTCCATTTTACCTGATGCTCCCTACGAGGATTCCTCCAGGAAGGCCACACCGAGGGAATCCCATGCCGCCACCTGCATCATTGAATACATTGCATCTCATGGACAACCATATGTCCATATACCCCCTGCTTCTACCCCAACATATAATCCTATGCCCAATTCTTCCATGAGTGGCCCCAAACTTTCACATGCCACAACCCATTCAGGAGAAACACTTTCGTATGTTCCCACGGCCGAAGCCCCTCATGTACATGGACCTTCGTGTCCAACACATTTCTACGGTCACACACCGCCAACATACGCCCCTCCAGCCGCACTTCCTGCCTACTACCATTAACCAACTGCACCTGCACCTGCACAATCTCAAGCCCCTCCAGGTTATTATCCATCGTAGACTACCCCAACACTTGCTCAACCAAAGAATCATCCTACTCCCCAAGGGAAAGTTTACGCTCAACAAAACCAACAACAAACCCAACCTGCCCAACAAAACTAGCAAGGACAACAAAATAGGGGAAGAGGTCGTAATTGAGGGAAAAACCAACCTCCTGATCGAGGCGGTCCACCACCAAACCCTCCAAACAACCATGATGCCGCCCCAGCTAACCAAAATTCTGATCGACCACCTTGGCAAGGAAAGAACCCCAATTTATGTACGAACCATCCATGTTCTATATGCGGGGTATATGGCCATTATACACACAATTGTCCCCATTTGGAGCGAGCTCTCCAACTTTGGACCAATGACGCCCATCGCCAAGGACATGCTACCCCTTCGGCAGCACCTAATCCCCTGCAATCCAATGCAAAACCTATGGTTTTATAGAATCCCCTACCCACGCAAGGGGTAGTGAACACCCAACCATTGGATCCCCCTCAAGGGACTACCGCACCACAACAGGAAATCACTTATGCTACCTGTTAGTCAAACCATTGAATCGGGTACCCATCACCTTCTAATGATTTCATCGACTGATGTCAACCTTCAAACACACCGTAACCAGTATGGTTCCACCACCGAAACCATTCCCCCCGGCAAGGATACTAACGCTCTTCCCACAGATCAATCGTTAAGAATACCCCAGCATGTGATGAACCTGCAATACTTAATTAATGAAAACACACAAGATAGCAAAAATAACAGAACTCAGAATCACTTTTATATTGATCGCAGGCCACTTCGAGGGGGCAACCTCCTTTGAGCAAGCTCAATACAAATAACTTCACGGTGCCTTCATTGGTCTCAACACAAACTTATATACTAAGTCTAGGTGCCAATACCATGGGTCAATACCATGTGTCAATACAAACCATGGGCCCATACAAAATATGGATCAACAATTACTACGTGAGGAATTACAAAGCATATGCGTCCAACAACAATAAGACAAACTATGGATCAACAAATACTACGGGACGACTTACAAAGCATATGCGTCCAACAACAATATACTAAAAAAGTAAATAGAAGGGTTGACATGGGTTTCTAACATCCCCTCTCCCTTAGAAAAAGATTTGTCCTCAAAGCTTTAGATGTGGAAATTGATGGAAAATCTGAAGGAGTGGTTCCCCTGTAGCATCCTCGGGTGGCATTCCGGGCCATTGACGCCTTTTGAGTTTCAGGGAGGGTTTCTTGGAAGGCTGTAGAGAAAGAAGAACCATATCAGCTGCGTGAAAAGTGTACTCAGAAAGGTGTTGATCGGCTTGTTGTTTTAGTCGAATTCTTGCCATGTGAAGATTGTCCTGCAGAATGAGAAGAATCTGATTGTGGTTTCGAAGAACCGAGTCAATTGCCTGAATTGGGGAGCTGTGGAGGGTGTATGGAAGAAGAGCTGGCGGTGCCTGTCCATAGACTCCTTCATATGGTGTCCTTTTAGATGTGGTATTGTACCACTGGAGCGCGTCTAGGAAATCCATAGAAATAGTTGTCCAAATCTGTGTAGGGATGGGCAAGGGTTCGAGCAGTCCCGAAAGGGGTGTCGTTTCACCCTTGTTGACCTGGCAAGTATCACAGTCAGCCACCATTTGTGGAATTGTCATTTTCAATCCCTGCCAAAAGAAGTTACATTGTTCTTGGTCATACAGTTTGAGGAACCCAGAGTGCCCTGCTGATGAAGAAGCATGGAGTTCATAGAAGAGATAGTCCTGTTGAACAGATTGCAACCAATTTGGAACAAGCAGAGAAATAGCTGTAAGAGAAATTGGGTCATCAAATGTGCGAGAAGGAGCATCTACCACCATATTGTCCTTACCCTTCTTGTAAGTGATCGCATAGGCATAACCTATGAGTTGGATAACCCATTTCAGGTGTGCTGGGGAGGAGATCCATTGTTCCCCGAATTTTTTTAGATTTTGGAGATCAGTCTTGATGCAGAAATAATTCCCTAATAGGTATGGCTGCCACTTCTGTACTGCATGCAAAATAGCCATCATTTCCTACTGATATGTAGATGCGGCTAAATTCTTACCGGAAAGGTCTCTTGAAGGTGACAAGCCCACTGGTTCAGCAAGGATACCTGCAGATCTATCCAAGGACGTAGGAGAGACCATTGATGGGTGCATCTGAATGGAATGGAGTTGAGCGATGACACCATGTGAATTCTTCTTAAGGATATTTTCCAGGCGATGTGAACTGATGATGCGGGGAGACCCTTGTTGTAAGCCCTTAAATTTGTTTTGTTTCCCATTGACTGAAAAATGCATCCAAAGTTAAGCAAAATCCCATAAGATGGGGCCAAGTGTGCGTAACCATTGAACACCCAAAACAACATCACATCCGCCTAGGGACAAGTCAAACATGTCAGAGCGCGGGTTATAATATTCCAGAGAGATACGCACATTGTGACACTTCCCCTTGCAAGGTAAGGTGCCCCCATTGGCAACCATGACTTCAAAGTTGGAGCAAGGATGGACAAAACAATCAACATGTTTGGCGATCCAAGGGTCAATGAAGTTATGAGTGCTACCAGAATCAATGAGTATTGTAAGAGGAAGCTTCTTGAAGTAACCCCTTACCCGCATTGCTTGGGGGGTGGGGACGCCGGACAAAGCATGCAGAGATATCTCTGGTTGTTCATCCTGAGATGGGGGGTCAATAGGCGGCTCTTGAATGTCGACCTAGTCATCCATTGTATTTGGAGCTTCTTCACCAATTTTAGAGGTAGGTGGAGAATCCATATCCAAGAGATAGAGCTTTTGTTGAACACATCTATGTCCCCGAGTGAATTTCTCATCACAATTATAACAAAGCCCTTTTTCTCTACCTGCCTGCATCTCGGTTTCAGACAAATGCTTGATAGGAGTTGGTTGAGGAGTTGGCAGGATGGGAGGTCGTTGAGAACTCATATTTTGGAAGGGAACAAAAGTGGGTTTGGAGTGCTGTTGGGATGCAATCTTGTCTTCTGCCAACTTAGCCAACCCTAGGACTTCCATCATTGTGTTGGGAGAGAACATTTTAACCTCTAACCGGATTTCATCCTTAAGACCACTGATAAAACAACTCCTGTAGAATTCATCAGACAATCCTTTGATGTGATTGGCTAGTTTCTCAAATTCCATCTGATACTCTCTCACAGTGCCACTTTGACGAAGTTTAGTGAGTGGTCCAGTGAAGTCATCAAAAGCACTAGGACCAAATCATTGCAAAAGGAGTTGGGAAAAATCTGTCCATTTTGGCTCGTCATGAGCCTTGATGTACCAATGGTACCATTGAAGGGCTTCCTATTCCAAATGAAAGGATGCAAGTGGAACTTTTTGGACATCAAAAGTATTATGTAGATTGAAATACTGTTCTGCACGATAGATCCATCTAGTCGGATCAGCACCATTGAAGTAAGGAAATTCAAGCTTCGGACCACGAAAATTGCTGGAAGAAGAGAACCCATTGGCCACGGAAGATTCTGGTTGTCCGTTATTGTTCATGGATGAATGCTGAAGATGGAGCCTGAGAAATTTTTCATCCAAATCTTGGAGTTTGGTTTGGATGGCTGCAAGTGATTTCTCCATGGTTTTTGCTCCTGCGCGGGTGACAACCATAACTAGCAGATTTTTTTTTTTTGGGAAGGATAGAAAAACACAAACAAAAGCTTATTTAGTAAAGGGAAATTTGAATTTGGGAAAAACTCAGAGGGGTAATTGGGGTTTGACTAGGTTTTCGACACTTTCTGAGGGATAGGGAAACAAAAAATGGGGATTTCAGAAGCGGGGTGAAAGAATGAGAAAATTTGTCAAAGAGGGACAACGAAGCAGAAATAGGGAATGAACATGGTGGCAAAATTTGGAGGCGAGTGGGTGAAAATTGAAGAAGTTATGGTAAACCCTAAAAATAGACAAATGTGGGATTTTGGGCTTTGGGAAGTGGAATTTGGGATAGGGTCTTCAGGAATGAAATATGTAGAATGGGATTACAGGGGTTCCCGGGAAGTTTCAAGGGGAACAAAGTGAAAACAAGGGAGATATGGAGAAAAAACTGATTTTTTTTCCCAGAATGGAGCTGTTATGACGCGGAAGGGATCTGAAACAGATAGATCTGCAATGGCGTGGAAGTGATCGGAAACAGAGGGATCTGGAACGAGGCCGAATGGATCGAAAACGACTGGATCTGAAATAGATCTGAAACGGTGAAACAGGGATTGGCAACGGTTCAGCTGAAAATAGATATGGACCCCAGGTATGTTCGGCTTCCTATCAGTTCAGGGGATTCACTCAGCCACCAAATCTGTCTGACGACTTGCGTATTGGGGCAATACCCCTCACTCCATAGCTTAGGTAAAACTGATAACCGCTTTGCCACAAACGACAGCTCTTGGTTTACCTCACGGGTGGGAACTAGTCAATCAGGTAGGGGTCGTTGCCCTTTTCACTGGCAGGTCCTCTCAATGGGCCAGCTACTTTGGGGTTCCTGTGGTACTCCTCACAATGATTTTTAGGGCTTATGCCCAAGTACTTCCCACAGTTAAGCAGATAGGGATTATTCCCAGATCCGAAGCTGCTACATATGTGAGAAAAAAAAATTTGGCAGAAATTTCACCCAACGAGTCCAAGAAAGTGCTTTGATACCAGATGTGATGAACCAACAATACTTAATTAATGAAAAACACACAAGATAATAGAAATAACAGAACTCAGAATCACTTTTATATTGATTGCAAGCCACTTCGAGGGGGCAACCTCCTTTGAGCAATCTCAATACAAATAACTTCACGGTGCCTTCATTGGTCTCAACACAAACTTATATACTAAGTCTAGGTGCCAATACCATGGGTCAATACCATGTGTCAATACAAACCATGGGCCAATACAAAATATGGATCAACAATTACTATGTGACGACTTACAAAGCATATGCGTCCAACAATAATAAGACAAACTATGGATCAACAAATACTACGGGATGACTTACAAAGCATATGTGTCCAACAACAATATACTAATAAAGTAAATAGAAGGGTTGATATGGGTTCTTAACACAGCACCATGCGATGGCCCCCCCAAAGCTCCTCGCTTTCCTTTGTGTCACATTAATAACAACCCAAATGCTTGTGCTTCCCCCAATTATAATATCGTGGATGACTTAGCCCAGTCCCCTGCTGCTATGTTAGCCATTGAAGTTTTGAAAAACTGCCTTGCACAAGGAAAAACACTGTTATCCACCATAGGTACGATAGACCCTTCCGACTCACGGATGATGGCATTCGATTTAGACCAATATGAACCACGTATGCCTTCCACATTAGAATTCCAAGTTTCTATTTCAGTCCGGAATATTGTTATCCATCGGTGTATCATCGATGAGGGTGCCTCTACATGCATTATGTCTACATTCGTGTGGCAAAAGCTTGGATATCCTACCCTACAACCATCCATGACTACCTTACGATCTTATGATGTCTGTTCAGCTCAACACCAAGGCCTCCTGGCCAAAGTCCCGATCCAATTAGCGGGTAAAACCATCCTTATTGACATTGAAGTCGTCAATGCACAAACTTGTTATAACCTACTGCTAGGATGCTGTTACATGTATGCCATGAAGGCTGTTTCTTCATCAGTATTCCACATTATGATGTTTCCCCATGAGAGACGGGTTGTTAAAATCGACCAAATTACTTATTATGACCCGAATGCACCAGAAAATGATCTCCCCATGGTTGAACAACCTATTTTTGGTGCACCCACCTCTTTGGTTTCCATCGTTGCACCTAGAATTTACTTAGAGACTCCCATGAACTCTACTTTTCGGTCCATCCCACCCCCCTCCGTGGGCCGTTGATATATCTGATCTATGCACCATTTCATCCAAACAAATGGTGCCTAACTCACAACCACCTCTACTGCCACAAACACCCATGGTCCCTAGTCATGTTGGAGCCAAACCAATCCACACAATCCTGTTCTTATTCCCACCTTCAAGATTAGTAAGTGCACCAATTACAGCCACACTGAATGTCCTCGGGTTAACTATAGGATTTCCCGTGTGGTACTTACTGTGATGAACATGCAATAATTAATTAATCTGATCTGAAACTTTCGAGGGGGCAACCTCCTTTGAGCAAGCTCAATACAATTAACTTCACGGTGCCTTCAATGACCTCAACACACACTTATATACTAAGTCTATGCCCAATACTATGAGTCAAAACCATGGGACATATAATACTACAGGACGACTTACAAAGCATATGCGTCCAATACTATGGGTCAATACTATGGGCTAATATAAACTACGGATCAACAAATACTACGGGACGACTTACAAATCATATGCGTCCAACAACAATATACTAACATAGTAAAGAGAAGGGTTGACATAGGTTCCTAACATCCCCTCTCCCTTGGAAAAAGCTTTGTCCTCAAATATTTGGTTGGAGAAATTGCTGCAAAATCTGAAGGAGTGGTTCCCCGGTAGCATCCTCGGTTTGCATTTCGGGCCACTGACGCCTTTGGAGTGTCAAGGAGGATTGCTTGGAAGGCTGTAGATGAAGAAGAACCCTGTCAGCTGCATGGAAAATGTGCTCAGAACGGTGTTGATCGGCTTATTGTTTCCGGCGAATTTTGGCCATGTGAAGATTGTCCTGCAGAATGAGAAGAATCTGATTGCAGTTTTGAAGAACCGAGTCAATTTCCTAAACTGGGGAGCTGCTAAGGGTGTATGGAAGAAGAACTGGCGGTGTTTGTCCATAGAATCCTTCATATGGTGTCCTTTGAGATGTGGTATTGTACCACCAGAGTGCTGCTAGGAAATCCATAGAAATAGTTGGCCAAAGCTGTGTAGAGATGGGCAAGGGTTTGATCAATCCCGAAAGGAGTGTCGGTTCCCCCTTGTTGACTTGGAAAGTATCATCATTAGCCACCATCTGTTGAATTGTCATTTTTAGTCCTGGCTAAAAGAAGTTACATTGTTCCTGGTCATACATTTTGCAGAACCCAGAGTGCCCTGTTGATGAAGAAGCATGGAGTTCATAGAAGAGATAGCCCTGTTGAACATATTGCAACCAATTTGGAACAAGCAGAGAAAGAGATGTAAGAGAAACTGGGTCATCAATTATGCGAGAAGGAGCATCTTCCACCATATTGTCCTTACCCTTCTTGTAAGTGATCACATAGGGATAACCCATGAGTTGGATAACCCATTGCAGGTGTGTTGGGGAGGAGACCCATTGTTCCAGAAATTTTTTCAGACTCGGGAGATCAGTCTTGATGCAGAAATAATTGCCTAATAGGTATGGCTGCCACTTCTGTACTGCATGCAAAATAGCCATCATTTCCTGCTGAGAGGTAGATGTGGCTACATTCTTACCGGAAAGGTCTCTTGAAGGCAACAAGCTCATTGGTTCAACAAAGATACCTGCATATCTATCCAAGGGAGTAGTGGAGACTGTTGATGGGTGCATCTGAATGGAATTAAGCTGAGCGACGACACCAGGTGAATTATTCTTAAGGATTTTTTCCAGGCGATGTGAACTGATGATGCAGAGAGACCCTGGTTGTAAGCCCCTAAATTTGTGTTGTGCCCCATTGACTTTAAACTGCATCCAAAGTTCAGCAAAATCCCATAAGATGGGGCCAAGTGTGCGTAACCATTGAACGCCCAAAACCACATCACATCCGCCTAAGGGCAAGGCAAACATGTCAGAGCGTAGGTTATAATATTCCATAGAGATACGCACATTGTGACACTTCCCCTTGCAAGGTAAGGTGCCCCCATTGGCAACCATGACTTCAAAGTTGGAGCAAGGATGGACAAAACAATCAACCTGTTTGGCAATTCGAGGGTCAATGAAGTTATGAGTGCTACCAGAATCAATGAATACGGTAAGAGGGAGATTCTTGAAGTATCCCCTAACCCGCATTGTTTGTGGGGTGGTGACGCCGGTTACAACATGGAGAGAGATCTCGGGTGGGTCGTCCTGAGATGGGGTGTCAACAGGCGGGTGTTGCATGTCGACCGAATCATCTACTGTATCTGTAGCTTCTTCACCAAGTTCTAAGGCAGGCAGAGAATCCACATCCAAGAGATAGAGCTTTTGTTGAACACATATATGTCCCCGAGTGAATTTCTCATCACAATTATAGCAAAGTCCTTTTTCTCGGCGTGCCTGCATTTCTATTTCAGACAAATGCTTGATAGGAGTTGGTTGAGGAGCAGGCATGATGGGAGGTCGTTGGGAACGCATATTTCTGAAGGGAACAAAGGTGGGTTTGGAGCGTTGTTGAGCTGCGATCTTGTCCTCGGCCAACTTATCCAACCCTAGGACTTCCATCATTGTGTTGGGACAAAACATTTTGACCTCTGAGCGGATTTCATCCTTGAGACCACTGATAAAACAACTCCTGTAGAATTCATCAGACAATCCTTCTGTGTGATTGGCTAGTTTCTCAAATTCCATCTGATACTCTCTCACTGTGCCAGTTTGGTGAAGTTTAGTGAGTGCTCCTGTGAAGTCGTCAAAAGCACTAGGACCAAATCGTGGAAAAATGAGTTGGCAAAAATCTGTCCAGTTTGGCTCGGGATGAGCTTTGATGTACCAACGGTACCATTGAAGGGCTTCCTGTTCCAAATGAAAAGATGCAAGTGGAACTTTCTGAACATCAAAAGTATTATGCAGATTGAAATATTGTTCTGCTCGGTATATCCATCCAGTCGGATCAGTACCATTGAAGCGAGGAAAATCAAGCTTCGGCCCACGGAAATTGATAGAAGCAGAGAACCCGGTGGCTGCAAACGATTCTGGCTTTTTGGTATTGTTCATGGCTGAATGCTGCAAATGGAGGCTGAGAAATTTTTCATCCAGATCTTGGAGTTTGGTTTGGATGGCTGCCAGTGCTTCCTCCATGGTGTGTGCTCCTGCACAGGTGACAACCATAACCATGTTTTTTTTTGGTTGACTGGGTAGGAAAACAAAAATAGGAACTACTTCAGTAAGGGAAAAGTTGGATTTGGGAAAAAATCAGAAGGATAATTGGGGTTTGACTAGGTTTGGGACACTATTGGATAGACAGGGAAGCAAAAATGAGGATTTCAGAAGCGGGGTGAAAGAATGGGAAAATTTGGCAGAGGGGAACAAAGAAGCAGAATTCAGAAAGGAACTCTGTGGTAAAATTTGAAGGTGATTGGGTGAAATCTGAGAAAGTTATGGCAAACCCTAAAAATAGGCAAATGTGAGATTTCGGGCTGTAGGAAGGGGAATTGAGGATAGGGTCCTCAGGAATGAAATATGCAGAATGGAATGACAGGGGTTCCCTGAAAATTTCAAGGGAAACAGAGGTAAAACAAGGGAGATATGGAGGAAAAACTGATTTTTTTTTCTCAGACTCGAGCGGCTACGGCTCGGATTTTTTTTTAATTTTTTTTATTTTAACAGACTGGAGCTGCTACGGCTCAGAAGGAATCTGGAACAACGCCGAACGGCTGGATCTGGAACGGCTTGCAAAATGGATCTGAAACGGCGCAGCAGTGTGCGACAATAGACGGCTTGCGTATTGGGGCAGTACCCCTCACTCCACGGCTCAGGTAAAACTGATAACCGCTTTGCCATAAACGATAGCTCTTGGTTTACCTCACGGGTGGAAACTAGTCAATCAGGTAGGGGTCGTTTCCCTTTTCGCTGGCAGGTCCTCTCAATGGGACAGCTACTTCGGGGTTCCTGTGGTACTCCTCACAATGAGTTTTAGGGCTTATGCCCAAGTACTTCCCACAGTTAAGCGGATAGGGATTATTCCCAAATCCGAACCTACAACAGAAAAAATTTAGGCAGAAATTTCACCCAATGTTCAAAAACCGGATCTATATTGCTCAGAATCGCTATTATAGCATGTTTCCGGAACTGGAACAACTACTCTGCTTCTACCCACAAAAGCGGAATAGAAATCTGGGCACTCAGTAAAAAGATTTTCTTGCCGCAATTTTCGCAGCCGTCACCGAAATTCGGAAAACTTGCTGATTTTAAATCCGCGATATCTCCACTTTTAAAACTCCAAATGAGATGATTGTTTTTTTGAAAATGCATATTTTTGAAAGAGGAATTCAGATATGCAATCGGTTTCTTCTGATTTTGTGCAGAAACTTTCAGAAATTGATCTGAAAGTCGCCGTCCCAAAAAAGAAATTTTGTTTTTCCCACTTGTGCCAAGGAAAGTGCTCTGATACCAGATGTGATGAACCTGCAATAATTAATTAATGCAAATACACAAGATATCAGAAATAACAGACATAATCACTTTTATATTGATCACAGGCCACTTCAAGGGGGCAACCTCCTTTGAGCAAGCTCAATACAATTAACTTCACGGTGCCTTCAATGACCTCAACACACACTTATATACTAAGTCTATGCCCAATACTATGAGTCAAAACCATGGGACATATAATACTACAGGACGACTTATAAAGCATATGCATCCAATACTATGGGTCAATACTGTGGGCTAATATAAACTACGGATCAACAAATACTACGGGATGACTTACAAAGCATATGCGTCCAACAACAATATACTAACATAGTAAAGAGAAGGGTTGACATAGGTTCCTGACACTTACCTGCTCCTAATTCTCCCCTGACGCCACAAGTCATTCTCCAACTGGTCCAACCAATCACTACTGCTAATCATCCACACCCTAGTGTGGAGACCACGTCTTCATGCAACAACACTGGGGGAAAGGCCACACACACCTATACTGCACCACATGCCACCAAAAATACGAAACCTCCCCGTACATTCCGTGCACCTCCTAAATGTTCCTTGTGTGATGACTTGGGCCATGCTACCCATAATTGTCCACAACTACCAAACCTCCAAGAACACATGAAGACTCTGAACGATGACCTCAATATTCTGGTTATTGAATTCCAAAACACCCCCCACCCGTGCAACAAATAATGTGTACTAGCCATTCCTGCGCCATATGTGGAGTCTACGATCATTATTCACATCATTTCCTAGATTTACCCGAGTACCGATTGGTCCTCCACGAGCTGAATCAATCTTCTTTAGAGTCGTCCATCACTACCATTGAGGTGATTCATCCCCCTGAATCCTCCTCCTTGGGAGAAATTAACACCATTTACATGATTTCCATAGATGGTGAGCCCATTTCACCTCTAGCATCTAGCCTCCCCTCTACCGATCTTTTAAGACAGTACTTTTGTAGTGACGAAGAAATCCTCGAAGCGCTAACTGCACCTGAATACCCTTGGGATGATATGCATCATCGATCCTACTTCATTCCCGAGGATTCTACCACTGCTACAACCAACCAACTTTCAGTCAAGTCAAAATAATTCCTCCCTAACAAAGTGGACTGGTTTACGAACCCCATCCCAACTCTCGATGCCTTCAAGGAAGGTAACATGGCTAACTTTTTTCCTACCTTTTAGGTCGATATTTCCATCCCACCCGGTAAGCCTGAGATCATTACGTTAGGCACTTCTTGTACTCAAGATGAAATCAATTCCTATAAGAAACTCTTCCAAGAGTTTCGTGATGTTTTTGCTTGGTCCTATACCGAGATTCCTGGTCTTGACCCCTCGATTGTTGAACACCGTATCAATACTTGGCCGGATGTCCCACCCGTTCGCCAAAATAAATGACCCATTCACCCCCCCAAACTCCTTGCCGTAAAAGCTGATATTGAGAAACTACGTCAAGCCGGGTTCATTTATCCCATCGCTTACACCACCCGGGTTTCCAATCTTGTGCCAGCTAACAAAAAACATGGCACCATTCGTGTCTGTACCGATTTTCATGATTTGAATCTAGCTTGTCCCAAAGAAACTTTCCTACGCCTTTCATTGACCAACTTATTGATGCATGTGCAGGTCACGAGATTCTATACTTCATGGATGGTTTCTTTGGTTATAATCAAATTCACATTCGCAAGGAAGATCAATACAAGACTTCCTTCACTACCCCATGGGGCACCTTTTCCTATCGAGTCATGCCTTTCGGTCTTAAAAATGTTGGTGCCACATTTCAGTGGGCCATGACCTTTTTCTTTCATGATTTGGTCCATATCATTCTGGTCTACCTAGACAACCTCATGACTCGATCCAAGAAACGGTCCGACCATCTAAATGACCTCCGACAAGTATTTTTGCGTTGTCTCAAGTACAAAATCCACTTGAACCCCCTCAAGTGTGTGTTTTGCATTCCTGCAGGCCGGTTGTTAGGTTTCATCATTTCCCAAAAAGGAATCACTATAGACCCTTTGATGGTTCAAGCCATCCTTGACCTCCCATCCCCGTGTACATTATGCCAATTACAAATCCTTCAAGGGAAAGCCAACTTTCTCCATCACTTCATTCCGGACTATGCTACGAAAGTTCATGGTTTCCTTCGCTTGCTTCGTACTCATGTTCCTTTTGTTTGGGATGAACAAGCACAAGCTGCTTTTGAAACACTCAAACAAGCCTTGACTTCTGCCCTGTTGATTTCATGTCCTGATTTCTCAAAGTATTTTATCCTTTACATTTCGGCATCCGACTATGCCATTTCGGTGGTGTTAGTTCAAGAAGATAGTGTGTGACAAGAACATGTCATTTATTATGTGAGCCAAAAATTATTCGACCCACAACTACACTACCCCCATGAGGAGAAGCTGGTTCTTTCCATCGTCTTCTAAGTCCAGAAGGTTTGCCACTATATCCTATTAAGACAAACTAAAGTTGTGGAAGACTCCAACCCCATGGTCTATCTCTTGAGTCGTCGCCTTTTTCAAGGCCGCGTGGCTAAATGGGTCATCATACTTCAAGAATATGACCTAACATTTGCTACACTGAAGAGAACCAAAGCCCTTGAATTGGCATAGCTCATGACGGATTGACCATCCTCATCAACGTTGCAACCAATCACTACCAACTTACCTGACGACCACTTGTTTACCATTTCGTCGGATGACCCCTGGTACAACGACATCCTAGTGTACTTACGCACACAAAAGTTTCGATCCAATATCGAATGCAATGATCGCCATCACATACGCCATCATGCCTCGCGTTATCTCCTCCTTGGCGATGTCCTTTATAGGCGTGATGTCGACACCATTTTGAATCGATGCCTCACACAAGACAAGGCTGAACAAGTTCTAAACGATTGTCACAGTGGAGCCTGCGGAGGCCATTTCTCCGGGATGGCCACTGCTCAAAAGGTTATCCATGCTGGGTATTTATGGCAGATCCTTTTTATTGATTGCATTACATCAGTCAAACATTGTCGAAATTGCCAGCTCTTTGCCCCCAAGGTGAGGACCCCTCCCGCCCCTCTCCATCCAGTCATCACCGTTGGCTCTTTCTATAAGTGGGCCATTGATTTTATGGAGTGCAACCCCCCCTCAGCAAATGGCCATAAATACATCATTGTGGCTGTTGACTATTTCAACAAATGGGCCAAGGCCATGCCCACATTTAACTGCAAAGCCGAAACCGTAGCCCATTTCTTTTTTAACCATGTCATCACTCGGTTCGGGGTCCCAAAACAACTTGTATCTGACCATGGCAAAAATTTTGAAAACACTGTTTGGAAAGAATTGTCTACCTTTCTGAAGTTAGACCACCAATATGCCTCATCCTACTACCCTCAAGGGAATGGCAAAGTTGAGGCTATTAACAAGATCTTGAAGACCATTCTTCAACGAACAGTTAACCAACATAAGTCCAATTGGCACCATATTCTCTTTTCTGCACTTTGGGCTTACCGTACTTCCACTAAGACTGCCATGGGTTTTACCCATTTTCATTTGGTTCATGGTGTAGAGTCTGTCCTTCCCATTGAGTGTTAGATTCCCGCTTTACACATTGCTATTGAACTTCTCCTAGACACCTCACCACTTGAGCAACGCTTAATCCTCTTGGAACAAGCCAATGAAGATCGCTGAACAACCTTACAAATCATTGAGGCCGTGAAAAACCGTTCCAAATCCAGTTATGACAAGCATGTCCACCCCCCACAATTTCCAAGAAGGAGATCTAGTCCTTGTTTTTGACCAAGCCCATGACAAGACCAGTAAAGGAAAGTTTGAATCCATGTGGCAAGGTCCATACATCATCCAAACATGCCTCGACAAGGGGGCATACATCCTCACCTATTCTGAAGGACAATCCTTGAACAACCCCCGTAATGGGTTGTACCTCAAACGCTTTTACCCTTAACACCTTTCTGGACCCACTACTCCGTGTTGTACAGTTTCATTTCTTTTTTCTTTTTTCCTTTTTGCATCTAGAACCTTACAAATTGCTTCCCCGCGTGACCACAGATGGATCCTGTTCCATCATTCTATGTCGGTTTCACCGATGGCGCAAGTCGATGGTCTCCAAATCTTGCCTCCGTATCTTGGGTATTATATTCCCCCTCACACGAGTTGATCCACCTCGACAGAGTGTGTATTGGTGCTACTACCAATAATCAGGTTGAGTATGATGCCGTGACCGGTCTCTTGACCACTTCTCTCCATATGGGAATAAGTCACCTTCGTGTGTTTCTTGACTCCCAGCTTCTTGTCGCTCAACTCAACAACTTTTACCAGGTACGAGATCCTTTCCTTTTTAGAAAGTTCCTATGCACTAGAAAAATGATCAGACAGTTTGAATCCATTACATTCACTCATGTCCCACAAAATCATAATAGTGTTGCAGACCAAATGGCTAACAATATTCTAGACTGGCACATCAATCACAACATGTAGGAAGTAAACCATATAAATGCATTATCATAACATCCACATGCATCTATCCATCATATAGGCATACATAATCATCAAAAACAACAAAAAGAAGACCATTATCATCATAAATTGCATCCATGTGCATATATATATATATACATATCATCATAAAATGTCATAGTGTCCATAACATAAAAATCAATACATTGGGGAGCCCCAACATATTCCCCACCATAAAAATACAAGCCGAGTACAAAAATTCCCGATGCTCATCGCATTGGGGGCAGTTGCATCAATTGCCTGCTCATCCTCGTCATCCTCGTCATCATCGTCGTCCTCCTCGTCGTCATCCTCCTCCTCCTCTTCCTCCCCTTCCTCTTCTTCCTCTTCTTCTTCCTCCTCCTCGGACTCAGAGTCCTCCTCCTCCTCATCATACAAGGCATCACCCTATTGGGTCACGGATTTGTCCATATTTTCATCACCTTTTGACATATATTTCATCCCGCTTCTTCCTATTATCACCCATTTATGATTCCATTTTCCATCCATTTGTTGTAATTGCTCGAGAAATGCCATATTAATCTTATTGATGCTTTAGTGGTTAATCATGATTATTTTCCTTTATTTTTTATGAATTGAAGACTCTTATGCATAATTTTACTGATGATGATTTATGAAGTGATTGTTCATATTAGCAGCTGTATCAGCCATGGTTCAAGCCTCCAAAGTTGGCATGCTAGCACACATACACATGGAGATTCAAAACATGTTTTCATTCCTAGGATTGATTATGTGCATTTGTGACTTCAATTCGTGCTCAAGTACAACTTGGCAGCCTCCAGCTCATACTCAAACAATTCCAACTAGAAACGCGTGTTAGATAAGAACACAGTGATTCACGCCTCGATTTTCGGGCAGCTGGAGATGAATCTTGAAAATCGGGGACATGGGTTTTGTGCGCAACGGCCTCATTTACCTGTCTGTCAAGGAAATCGCCAAACAAAGCTACGGTTTGAGCTATACATCTGGCTCTTTGAACATGTAATTCCTAGATTTACTGTTGCGGTCGGTTTCAAAGTTATTAGCAGTTACGGCCGTGTTCCAGCTGTTACAGATCACAAGTTGGGTTTCGGTTTCTCATTCTCATGAGAGAGTTTTATGTATAAATATGTAATCCTTCTCATGTATTTGGGAGGAAGAGAGAAAGCAATGTTATGCTCTAGGATTTGATCCAGAACTCTGATGTAATAGTTTCATTCTGATAATACATGCTGGTAGTTTCTTAATTCTGGAGTTGTAGACTTTCATTGTGGAGATCCAGCTCTGCTCAGTGGAGGAAGGGCCCTCTTCCTTGAGCAGATGCTGATAGTGTTGATTTTTATTGTGTAGATTTGTTTCTTATTTAGTTCAACCTTTTATTCATTAGAGAATTAGTTCATGCTTTCATTCAATAGATTTATCAAAGATGTTTTCATGTTAATTTCTTTTGATAGATCGTTGGCCAACATAGCATTTCTTTTAAATTCATGCAATTAGATGTTGATTCATAAGAGTTTATTTTGTTCTAGGTTAGATTTACAGTTTGGTTTTATGAATTATATTAGGGTTTGATTTACTTTCAAGAAGGTGTGATCTAGTTTACATAGAGTTTTGATTTCATACCAATAGATAAACAATGTCAGGTAGAAGTTATGCTTGCATAGACCTTACACGATAGCTTTGAAATAAAAGACTTCCTCGGGTTGATAATTTATGTTTGGGAGTTTCAGCTGTTTAATTGATTAGACAACTAATCCAACCAACATTTTGGCGCCGTTGCCGGGGAAGTTATTAATAGTGCAAAAGTACATCTGACATTGTTTTGTAGATGCATTGTTAAAGTAGAGCATGTAGGTTGCATGATTACTTTTCAGTTTATTGAATTTGCTTTGAGTGTGATTTTTTTTTTTTTTTTTTTTTTTGCATTTAGTTTCATTTAATTTTTAATTTTTGGAGCTTAAATCTTATCATTCCCCTTAGTGGTGTTGTAAGCACCACCCATTATACTAACCCATTGACAGGAACAATCGAAGGAGGAGCCTCCAGATAACACATGAAGAATCTAATGAAGAGATGGCAGGTAAAAAAGATGCAGAAGTTGTTACCTTCAAATTTCCCATCAGAGATTCAGGAGGAGTGGCACCAATGAAAAGCATTCCCCCACATGTTCTACCAAATTTTCATGGTTTGGAAAATGAAGACCGTGATGTATTTTTGTTTCAATTTGAAGTACTTTCTAGAGGATATGGTTATTGTTCTAATGATCAAAAGTTGAATTTGTTTCCCCTTACTCTAAAAGGAACAACCCTTCGATGGTTCATGAGCCTCGGTGGGAATTGTATACAAACTTGGGAAGACATGAAACATGTATTCTTGAAAAGGTACCAAGATTATTGCAGGGTCAATGAAGATATCTTCGAAATGACACAAGCGGAAGAAGAGAATTTGGAAGAATATGTTGAATGCTTTCAATACAACCTTCAACAATCAAAACAAAGGCAACTGAGGAAGGAGACCTTAAAAACACTTCTACTCAAGGGAATCCAAGATGAATCTTTAGAAATATTAAATCTGATGGGAATAGGTGATGTATTTCAGTTAGCATATGATGATGTTTGTGAGTTATGTAGAAGGTATTCAAGAGGAAACTTCAAGACTGGTAAGAATTCTAGTAATCCTTATTTTAAATCTTTGAAATCTGCCACAAGAACAAGAGTTATGGGAGTTGAAATCAGTAATTTATTTGAAAATTCTAATGCTAATATCAATGGTTCACTAAATTCACAATTGGGTGTTTTGCAGGTTAAGGAAAAGAAGGAGGAATAAGAGAATCAATGGATTTCCCTTTGGATAGTCTTGAAAGTTGTGGTATATGTGACTTGAAGCATTCCACGGATTGCTTCCCCTCCTTACCAAGGATGAAAGAAACATATCAAAGAGATCTGGGAGTTGCAGCCAACTCGTTGCAACAGTCATGGAAACCGTGGCCTACATGTATGGTTCAAAGCTCTATCCCTCTATTTGCTTACTCTCAGACTCAATCATTGAATACTCATCCACCATGGCAGCTGTTGCAGCCTCAATTTAACTCTTACCTACCTTTTCCACAAGGTTGGAATGACCTATCTTATGATCACATGGCCACTTTCCCTCATGCTGTAACACCACGTGGTCCTTCAAGATCATCCTCACAAACAAATCCTCTACATCAGCCACATCTATCTTCTCATCAAACTCGGTATCCAACACAATCTCCTGTCCAATCCACCCTCGACTCTAACCATAATAAAGTAGTACAGTATGCTTAAAGTGCCGAACTGCAAAATTTTCCTACATTTCCCTCATGTTCTACCTCACCTACATCACTTCAAAAAGACTGTGCACTGTTGCAGCCAATCCATACGAGGCCTGAACATGTTTTAAATCCAAGACTTGGAAGTGATGTTTCTTATGATCATCAACAAGTTAACAAGATCAACAAATTTGATGAACGGACATTGGAACCAAAAGCATCCTTCACATCATTAGATTCGAATCTCTTATGCAATCAGAAAGATCAGTTTACTAAGGAGATTCATGGTGTAACAACCATGAGAAATCAAGGGAACAAAGACTATATTGAAGCTTGGTTTCAATCTGTTATCAATCTGCAGTATCATTCCTTACTTCACCAATTCTTAGCACCATCATTTCAAGGGAAGTTGACCTCTCATATCCTAGCACTCATAAAGTTATATTTTTTTGTTGGAAGTATGAGAATACTTGAGTCATTTCTTCAAAAGTGGCTCCATTGGAAGTTCTCCTACACTTGAGAAGATTTTGTTATTTCAAAGTAGTGTAGGACATTGTAAATAAATAAAATTCGAGTTTTTTTTCTCATTTAGATCTAGGATTCATAGATAGTATCATTTTGTTTTGAATAAGAACTCTTGGACACATGGTGCAGTAAGAGCCACCCATGATATTACTAACCTCTCTTTTTCAGGAAGTTGGTAAGATGAAGGAAGCATTGGTGAATGAAGACATTACGGGAAAATGAGCCAAACGATTATGGAAACATTCAATCTTGAAACTTATGCGATCATCATGGTATGTGTTTAGTCTTTATTTCTATATAACACATCCATAAAAATACACAGGCTTTATTTCAACATTATATCATTTTTTTAAGAGTTGCAACTACAGCTGTAACACATTGTGTAAGTAAATCTAGGTACTCAATGCTTGAAATGTTTGGTATGTATGTGTGTTATATTTAATTTTACATCATTAAAAACATTCATACATATTCCGGTCACTTTTTGGGATTCAAATTTCATTTATTGGATTTTTGTGGCATTTTGACTTGAAATTTTTACTGAAACACAGTCGGGACAGTCCATTTTTGGAAGATCAAATGGGATTATTTTTAAAACCTGTTTCTATCCAAAGTATCACTTTGAGTCTAGTTTCTAATCCAATTGGAATTTTTCAATTTGGTTGTCAAACGAAAAAGATATGGTCAAAATACTAACAGGGTGTCTAGCAGGCAGCTTAGGAACAGAGCTGGGACAGTCACTTTTTGGATGACTTATTGGATAGATCTTGAAAACCTGTTTCATTGGTATATTTCCCTATGAATCTAGTTTACAACACAATTTGAATCACTCAATTCCGATATCGTATGACAAACTTATGACCAAAATACTAACTGACTGTCATAAATCTACACTCAGAAAACTCTACTTTCTCAGTTGTTCATTGGACTGTTCGACCCATGTAGTCTTATTGGATTATAAAATTATTTTTATTGGAGATACCTACATGAATCTATTTTTATCTACAATTTGAATCACGTCAATCCGTTATCAAACGAAAAAGTTATGCCTAAAACCGTGATTGTTGGTCTAGTCCCGAATTCGAGAAACACCTTGTCATGCAGGCTGTTACTGAGCAATTTCAGATATCATTACATAGAATTTTAAAAACATATTTCTAAGAGACATATACCTATAAATTTACTTTCATTGGGCTTTGGAATCACTCAAATCGGACAAGGAACGAAGAAGTTATGATCAGAATACTATTGGTGAGTCTAGATGGCCATCGCTCTCCCGTAGGTATAAAGTGGATTTTGCTTCGTTCATTTTTCTTTGGATTTGTTTTATAATTAATTGCTTGTTGTTTTTTTCCATATGTGTTGGGTGAAGAGAGACCAATCACCCTTCTTCTTCCATCATCTCATGTTTTATTGCAGGCAAATGCTAGGTTTTTGCAGGTCCATGGAAGAAGAAGGTCAATACATGCACGAGTGACTCTCGAAGACTTTTTCTCAATTCGCAATGGATTGAGCACATAAAAAAATGGATATATTGATGTGCAAACCATATGAAGACCAATGTTCCATAAGTCAAGTTGTATTGCTACATGAATTTCTACTAAAGAAGCCTCCCGAAAAGACCTTTTGCCCATCATGCTCATTCACCAACACCATGATTGCCCACACATTTCCTTTTTGCCTCCACCATTCCATCACTTCCATGAATTTCTGCTCTATTTCATTACTCCCATACTATGCACTCCATTCACACCTAACCCATGAATAATGTCTCTCAGCTCTCTTACATGCTGAGTCACCCCCTATCCTTTTCATTTTTACCAATAAAGCCTACCTCTTGGAGAAAATATTTCATCTCTAGTTCTTCAAAATCATTTGTTTTGTACTCATATTGGATGATGTGGAATTCATTAAGGTCCACTTCCAATGGTCTTGTCCCATCGACCTCAATGCACTATATGGGCAACAAGACTTGAGTTATGTATAGTACCTTGGAATTTACATGCATCAATGGTAGATTTCCTCGATGATGAATAAGGGAATACATCAATGTCTCTTGTTTGTCAGATCCTGTAGGTGACTCGACTTCAACACATCTATTCGTACCTTCCAGGTTGTACTATTGTACCTTGACATCTCATTGCCATCATTGGTGAGTTGTCTCGCTTTGGTTAACAATTTTCATTATTGATTGGTAATCCAATGAAGTTTCTCCATGTTCGACTTCAAGAATATTCATTCACATGGATTAAATTATACATAAGCACGAATATTGGGTGAAGACTAAATCTTTTTGTTCTAGCAGTTCAGCAGTATTCTTTTCATTTAGTTGGCAGCATTTGTTTCCAGTCAGCCTGCACAGTTCCTCATCATGGATCAGATTCAGCCTTCATTAGTTTCAGCTTCTAGCTACATCTCTCAGCAGCAGTTAGCAGCATACATCAGCCCCAGCATACATCAGTACATTCATTTCAACCAAGGCTTCCATGGAGGTAAAACTTGAGGTAAAATAGCATGAGTTTTTGATTTATTAAAGATTTAGGAGAAAGTCATGAAAATCCACTAAGCATTATCCCCTTCTTTACCATTTGTCATTTTTTTTAAAAGATATAAAAAGCTTTCAGTTTGGGGGGAAACACCATGCCATTTCCTCTCTTATTCATCCATTACCATCTCCATCCATTTCTAAACCTCCACCTCATACACTTCCAAGACCCAAGTTAAGTCCTTCCCAACATCCAAGTATGAAAAAATGGTCTACTACTGCTACACAAGAACCAACAGTAGGAATAACAAGCATCTGTGTTGCTCCATGAGAACCCACAGCCGAAGAAGATTATGCTACCATATAACAGAGAAAGAAGTATTGCTGACAGTGTAGCATTCTCCCACAATGATGAAAGACAAATCAGCCTCTGAGGTAATATGCTTATCTTTATATAGCAGCAAACCAAGTTGTTTTGCGATCTGAAATTCCATGATTACCAGGTTCCCATCCACATAAGTTGAGAAGAGAAGCTATATCATAGGGTGTGTGGGTTATCAGTCACATTATACATATGGGTTGCTTGATAGAAAAATCTGAGTGCAATCATTTCAGAAGTTTTACAAGTAACACCATGATCAGATCTGAGGGCATGAAAAATCTTCAACTTGGGGGAGAAAATTTGAGTAGCATTGAACAATGGTACCACTTGTGGCAGCTTCAATACAACCACTGAATACCATGTTATCATCACTATCATTTCTTTTTTGATCATGGACCAGCAGTAGAGAAAAATAATGTACCAACTAACCAAAAGGGATATATTGCCATCACCCTTCGGATTTCCAAATTTGAAAAAAATGGTTCTGTCATGTATTGTTCTATTTGATATCAGCATTGCCATTCTTTTACAATACATCTTGAACTTCATCTACAACATTGGTTACATTTTAGCATCTTTTTGGGTAAATATAGTTGGGTATTACTCAACATGACTATTTTGGAATGATGGCCTACTCTCTGATGCTGCAACAATTTCTCTTGGGAGAGCTTCAATTATGATTTGCACAGTAATGTCAGCCTAGATGATGGAGAAACAAGGAAAATTGTTGCTGCTATCAACGTGTTTTCTTCATGAATGATTGGGGTTTGTTATTATTTGGCAATGGTGTTTATACTCATAAAATTTGCAGGGATGTATGATACTGTTTATGTTTGTTGAAGGCATGGCAATTTGATGGCAATGAGTTGAGATGGATATAGGATAGCAGTGCTAATGAACACAGCCTCTATTTGCAATCCTAAGGGAAGTTTTCAATCATCTATCCAATCAATGATGATCTTGTAACCATTGCAAAGAACTTTCCAAATACTATGAATCATTAGTTTCAACTCATGATTTCATAATTCATATTCAACCATCTATTTTGCTGCTAAAATCTACAAAGAGAAGGTATTTTCAAGACAAAATCAAGTTCAACTCATGTCATTTTTTTTAACAGCAGAATACATACTTCAGGGATTATGATTTATGTAGTAGCTTGACCATTTATATGGATTTTTGGAGCAACAATACACATACATTTTGCTTTAGCAAGATTCATGCTTTGTTTTCAAATGAATGCCCAGTCTCTAATAATAAATGAATCCTACAATAGTCATCATCTTCAACAGAAACATGGTTTACTTTTCTAATGGTGAATGTTGGCTATAGAATGCATATTACAAAGGAAGCACGCAGTAAGTTAATCTGCTAGCAAGAAGTGTTGTTCTTTTAAAAACAACAAGGAGGCCACAGGAAGAATTGATCATGCACTTGGGATGAAGTTGATTTTGATTGCATGAGGACATGCTATTTCATTAGTTTGGGGGAGTGGTTTTTGGCATTCTTTGTGTAATTCACTGCTAACCACTGTCTGCTAATGTGAATGCTTAGATCAATCTTGCAAACATACTTGTTTTTACTCATTCACAACTTGCAAAAGTGCAAAAATTGAAGTGAACATATCTTGCAATTGGTAAGCTGGATTTTCATGAAATTTGGACAGGAAGTGCATAATATCAAGTTGAACAAACCTGGTAAGTTTCAGCCCAATCTAGTGCATGGTTTTCGAGAAAATGGCTACCATCACCTACAGCCATTTTGCCTATATCTCGATATCTGTGCATCAGATGAATTTGAGCTTTGGGGAGCAGAAGCATCATGTTTCAGAAAAAAATACTTCATGGATTGAGAAAAAATGGCCATCATCACCTACAACCAATTTGCATTTTTCTCGAAATCCGTGATGTGGGTATCTCTGATTTTTGGTGTGGAGATGCATTGGACCTGTAGTAACTTGCTTGCAAAATTTGAGCAAAACCCAGATCGTAGTTTATGAGATATTAGCTCAGGAAGTTTTCTACAACACTAGCTGATACTCCGCCAATTTTGTCCATTTCCCTATTCTGGTAGCTGTGAATCCGCCAAATTCTCTGCTAAATGGCTGGGACTCCGCTAAATCCTTCGCTAAATCATCCGCTAACCAGCTGATACTTCGCCAATTTTCTCCATTTCCCTATTCTGGCAGCTGTGACTCCGCCAAATTCTCTGCTAAAAGGCTGGGACACCACTAAATCCTTCGCTAACCAGTTGCGACTCTACCAGATTTATCCATTCAGCAGCTGTGACTTCGCCAATTTTGTCCATTTCCCTATTCTGGCAGCTGTGACTCCGCCAAATTCTCCGCTAAATGGCTGGGATTCTGCTAAATTCTCCGCTAAATTTTTGGCTAAATTTTTCACTAATTGCAAAGCAAGAATTGGATGAGTCTTTATAGTTTGGATGCCACACAGGTATTGGGTTGCATGAGGAAATGCAACAAGTTCAGTTTGGGGGAGATGTTGGGTCACGAATTTGTCCATATTTTCATCACCTTTCGACATATATTTCATCCTGCTTCTTCTTATTATCATCCATTTATCATTCCATTTTCCATCCATTTGCTGTAATTGCTCGAGAAATGCCATATTAATCTTATTGATGCTTTAGTGGTTAATCATGATTACTTTCCTTTATTTTTGATGAATTGAAGACTCATATGCATAATTTTACTGATGATGGTTTATGGAGTGATTGTTCATATTAGCAGCTGTATCAACCATGGTTCAAGCCTCCAAAGTTGGCATGCTAGCACACGTACACATGGAGATTCAAAACATGTTTTCATTCCTAGGATTGATTATGTGCATTTGTGACTTCAATTCATGCTCAAGTCCAACTTGGCAGCCTCCAGCTCATACTCAAACAGTTCCAACCAAAAATGCGTGTTAGATAAGAACACAGTGATTCGCGTCTCGATTTGCGGGTAACAAGAGATGAAGCTTGAAAATCTTGGACATGGGTTTTGTGCGAAATAGCCTCAGTTACCTGACTCGCAAGGAAATCACCAAACAAAACTACGGTTTGAGCTATACAGCTGGTTCTTTGAACATGTAATTCCCAGATTTACCGATGCGACCGGTTTCAAAGTTATTAGCAGTTACGACCGTGTTCCAGCTATTACAGATCACAAGTTGGGTTTCGGTTTCTCATTCTCATGAGAGAGTTTTATGTATAAATATGTAATCCTTCTCATGTATTTGGGAGGAAGAGATAAAGCAATGTTATGCTATAAGATTTGATCCAGAACTCTGATGTAATAGTTTCATTCTGATAATACATGCTGGTAGTTTCTTAATTCTGGAGTTGTAGACTTTCATTGTGGAGATCCAGCTCTGCTCAGTGGAGGAAGGGCCCTCTTCCCTGAGCAGATGCTGATAGTGTTGATTTCTATTGTGTAGATTTGTTTCTTATTTAGTTCATGCTTTTATTCATTAGATTTAGTTCATGCTTTTATTCATTAGAGTTAGTTCATGCTTTCATTCAATAGATTTATCATAGATGTTTTCATGTTAATTTCTTTTGATAGATCATTGGCCAACATAGCATTTCTTTTAGATTCATGCAATTAGATGTTGATTCATAAGAGTTTATTTTGTTCTAGGTTAGATTTATAGTTTGGTTTTATGAATTAGATTAGGGTTTGATTAACTTTCGAGAAGGTGTGATCTAGTTTACATAGAGTTTTGATTTCATACCAATAGATAAACAATGTCAGGTAGAAATTGTGCTTGCATACACCTTGCACGATAGCTTTGAAATAAAAGACTTCCTCGGGTTGATAATTTATGTTTGGGAGTTTCAGCTGTTTGATTAATTAGACAACTAATCCACCCAACACACCCAACACCATGGCCTGACCGTCTCAGCTGCCATTGCTATCCTACGCATCACTGGTCTCCACTCCCGTAGAGGGTTGTAGAAAATTTCAATCAAATCCTGGTCCATATACTGTCGGCCATCATCCAACACCCCATATAGGAGGCGATCAATCCCAACCTGTAGCGTCTCCAATGTCGTCGATGCACTACACTGTCGACGGTGCCCATGCACGGGCGAGTATACCCCCTCCATTTGTCCCCTCCGATCTTGGTATCCTCTCAGCAGCTGTGGTCCCACATATGCACATCAAAGATACCTCATTAGTCTCAGTGTTATAAAAAACCCTCTAGCTATCACATATGCTATCGAGTAGATATATCATGATACTGTAAACAAAGAAAATACATACCATTTGGTCCCCATGCCTCACTAGGAGGCCGCGGTAACTCTGGATTACCCCTGTAATCCATCCTAGCACAAGGGTAGTCCTCAATCACCATCGGAAGCTTCCACCACTGAGTGAATAACTCCTGGGTAAAAAACCAACCCACCAACCCTCCGCCACAACGAATCATCATATCACCCCAGCGCCGCATCCGCGAATTAGTAGGGCCTCCGTTGCGCACTCCTCTATGTGGTCGCAGTGTCGGCACTCGTTCAAATAAAAATGAGCAGATAAATGAAGGGAAACATAAACCCCCCCTCTACGACTCACCTTGTTCAGCTCCCGTCGAACAACAGTCAAATACATCTGGACCCAGTAAAAAAAGGTACCTGCTAAGACCTGCTCCACCAACACTAACTTCCCCCCTGAGACCCTATGGGGTGACTTCAACACCAGTATACGCACCACCAATGCTACGATAGCCCGAGTCTCCAGACTCTTTATGTCACAAATCAAAATAGCATTGTCATGCACATACGATGCGGCATAAAAATGATGCTCCAGTAAGTCCTCCATGGAAACATCACTTGGATTCCTCGGAAGGGTTTCAGAAACCATGCCAAACCGTGAGATCCCTGTCAGGAAATACGCATTTGTGAGCAATATCTCTAATCGCTCCCCCTGTATCATGAATGCCTCTCTTTCAGCATCCCAAAAATCCACCAACTTGTTCATCAGTAACTTTGCTGTCCGCATTGGCGGTACCTTTGCAAACTTCAACAACCCACAATGATCCAATGTATCCTGACAATCCTCATCATCCAAGACAACATCCCATAGCTGCTCGAGCTCATGCTCTCTCCAATTAACTCTCAACATCCTGTCAACACTAAAACATAACTCACATCAGGTTCATATAAACCATCAAACGATCTCCTTTAGATCGCCCCATCCCAACTCAGGAAAAATGTGCATTCCAAAGCGCATATTTTTTCCCCATAGGTGATCCCTGGAGCATGTTTTTCTCCTCAAAAAGCATGCCCCTTGAGTGCATCTGTGGGGCCCACAACCGTGCTTGAGACACGCATTTCCCAAGAAATGCCGCACTTCATAGTGCAGATGTACGACCCACATTCGTGCTCCAAAAGTGTGGTTGTAAGAGCTAGAGCCGTGCTCGAAGTGCATGTTTTTTCTCGAAATCCGAGCTTCGGTGCTGTGGTGCCCAAGCCATGCTTGGACCGCGTCCCTGAAGGCCCAAAACCAAATCAAAATGCATCAAAAATGTAAACTTCAAGACTTACTTGCAAGTAGCAGAACTGGATTCCACTAGTGCAATTGAGAGAAATATGAATTTCCTCTTATGGGCCCCTCCATAGTCCTCCCAATTTGCATAGTGAAAATGACATGTGGAGGTGGGGTCCCTTACAATTTATAGCCATTTTTCCCTAATTTTTTCTTTGACCATTTCGGGGTCATCTGACCTCTGTTTACCACACCGCTTGCACCGCCAGATTCATAATTCCGCGCTCATGATGATTCTTGAGACCATTTCTCGCTCTCACTAAAAACAATTTCAGGCATTTTTCCCATGCCCCTCGTCGCCTCGATTTGCATGCCACACAAGCTGCAGTCATTTTCCCCTAATTTTGACTACCTTTTCTATTGCGACCTATCCATGAGCCCTCCGCTCCATCCATACTGCATTTCTTGCGTTATTTTTCCACCATTCATCAACCTGGAAGGATACCCCATCAGTGTTCCCCCCTCACCTTCTATGTCGGTTGTCACATTTGTCCCTTGATTGAACACTTCCTCATAGCTTGGCCATTACATTTGTTCAGTATACTTTTATCCCTTTTTTTGGGCCGAGCAATTCCTTTACGAAAAAGGCACTTAGGGAGTTTCTGTTAAGCTCTTTTCTGACTCCTAAAAGAATGAAAAGATTGTCGAGCAATCTTACTTCCATTCATGCTCGTTAAAGTACCTGAAAGGGAGTCTATATGGTATAAGTTTAACCCTTTTCCGGACCTGGTAGAATAATTTGGAAAAAATGAATACTCTAGTCACATCGGCTAGAAGAGTTCTTCATTGCATACTTTTATTCTTTTTTGGGCCTTGGAGACTAACACACAAAAAAGAACACCCTTGGAGTCTTCTTATTGCTTCCATACTCTCTAAAATTGAAAGAAACCATGGGAATTCACCATCCCGGGATCGTATAAATCCACAAGACGATACCTGATCATCATTTCAGAGTCTTCTTATTGATTTCAGTCTCCTTAAAATTCAAAGCACCCACGAGCATGCACTATCCTGAGCTCATACAAATCCACATGACAGTACCATTATGAGCACACTTCTATCCCTTCTTTAAGCTCCTTAAACCTTGAAGAAGACCCAAACGGTGCCTCTCGACACCACGACAGATCATATCTAGTCCCACTATTATGGAAGCATCCCCATCATGGTCTCCTTTTTTCAGAGTATTCTGCGATGTGTCACCCTTCGAGTCTCCTGATATCACTCATTAGTTCCCCCCTGAGTCTTCTCCATTACAGTCACAATCCCTGGTCCCTTCAAGCTATGATCCCCTTAACCGAATTCAGTTTCATATGTTTCCAGTTCATTCTTGTCGTCATACTCTGAACAAAGGAAGTTTGAGTCCACCCACACTGTGACCCTCGTATGCCCCCACAATCTGTTAGTATATATCCAGTACTATCACCTCTTGGTTGTACACCTCACGCTCCTATCAAGGAAACATCATTGCCCTGGTAGTTGCAGGTCTCCCTCTGTCGACGCCAGCACATCTATTCCATAGGATATACCCAGAGGTCCCTATACTTTGACTCATCTCCATTAGTGGTGAGTACCTATGGACCATATGAGAGGAGTCTTTAGTGCCTCTTAGAATGGTTGTTTCTCACGTGCTCGACTTCAACACCATCATCACACTGGTGAGATTCGTGCAGGGTATTAGTCCCTTCAGTTATTGGTCGAAGACCCCGGATGTCCCCTGACTCTAGCACATTGGTGAGTCTATTTGGAACCCCCTAGTTGTATGTTACCATGGATATCCGGGCTGCGAGTGCCGACAGTATTATGAAGCACTCCAGTTATATGCTTCCTCGAGTACCCAGTTCTGATGCAGTTCAGTGTACCTTTGAGATTCTGAATCTCAGTCATTGAGTCCACACAGTTGCTAGACATATTCAGATCCAATAGAGCATCAGTTTTTATGGTACCACATTCAGTATGGATGCCATTGTTTCCATGTATCAGTTCCTCAGATCATTCATGGTTGGACCATGAGTATGTCCCAGATTTGTGTCCCCTCTGGACCATTATGATGTACACAACAATTCTCCATGTATTGTTCAGGTCCCCTTTTGGGAATCCTTATTATTTGTATATCTTGATATGAGCATGGGTATGCCCGCCTCGTCCATATATTGCGATTATTCCTCATTCATTATTGAGGTCATGTATCTTCAGTTTTAGCCTTTGCAGTTCGTATGGAGCACGTGTTCCGGTATCCAACCATTTTCCGCTCTCCTCTATCATAATGCTTATACCCTTGGAAAACGACAAGAACCTATGATGTCTATCAGCCATATGATAAGCTCCTACCCTCACACATCAAGGGGCAATCTGTTAACACCCAAAAATTGTTCACTAGCCCATCTCCCTAGTCACATAACCCATTTGTCCACTTTTCCTACATTTTTGGCCTCCAAAACCCTAAAAAACCCTCAAATAGTAACCAAAAAGGAAAAAAAACCATTATTTCCCTCCTCAATTAATGAAATTCCTTCAAAAAAGGTCAAAAACCCCAAAAAGGGTACAAAATCCTTAAAAGAAAAGTAAAAATGGAAAAAAGTCAAAATAAATTCAAAAAGAGGGAAAATATCAAATACTACAAACCAATACTACTGGTTACCCAAAACCATGGGTCAATACTCCACCATCCAAAATCACTATAAAAAGGTGATGGAGGCCCCCCATTTCACATCCATGATCAACTCTTCACACCCTTATGCTACCGAAATTCTTTTTGAACTTTAGCCTATCACCTTGAGCTTCTGTTTCCCATTCAGTTGAGTTTTGGCCAACCCATTGAGCATTTGGAGAAGATGAATGAACCCTGGAGACTCGGTGCACTACTCAATTTATAACTGCAAGGGCTCCTACAACCTCACCTTTCGAGGTAACATCATATTGTAAACCATTTTTTACACATTAATACATAAAATCAAATTTTCATTCATGGGTTCCTATTTCTTTTATTAATGTAGTAGTTAATTTGTTTAATTTTTATTTCCATTAATGCACTCACACATATTAGTTATCTTTTGTTTATTTACTAGTTTTTACCCATTTACATGAAATGCTACTAAGGGTTCCTGAATCCTTAGTAGGTGCTCTTTAACACGAGCTGGTGTGAAAACACTAGCTACACTATCAATGAATACATTTATGACACTAGTAAGATGATTTTATTAATCATAGAATGATAATGCACGCCTATGTGCTTATGCAAGTAAGAAGCTTGTAATTTGTGTTATGGTATATGCATAATGTTAATTTGAATGCAAATTTAAGATAAGGACTGATATACTTGGTTTCTTGTGAGTACAACACGAAAAAAAACACATGGCCTTATGTCTAAGGATGAAGAAAGAGAAATAGTTGTTAGACAATAATGTTTATAGAAAGCGATGGTAAGATGCCTTGGATAACTCAGGTATGCTAATATTCATTTTGAAATAGGTAACTAAATGTTATAGAAAAGGTCTTGATAATGATAAAATGATTAATAATGCATTACGTCTAGAACATGGATGATTTGTTTATGTTAAATATAAGTTTCAATATAGAACAATGGGAATAAACTAGTAGATTTGAATTTCTACTGAAATAATCCATGTTTATAAATTATAATCATGCTTGAGAATAAGTAACTATAACACGATTGAAATATTTTAAGTTATGAGTAGATACATTGTGTAGAAGGTATATCCATGATGAACATATTAATATGATTCCAGAAAAAGATGGTAGGAACAAATCGATAACTTGAAACTTGTTTACTGAAATGTTTTACATACATTTTATAAGATGCTAGTAATGTAAGAAGCATGTAATCAATCATTATTACACAAGTATTTGATATATGATGTTTTGATATTAAAAATATGTCCTAGGAAAAGGAATGAGAAGAATGAGTTTGTAAAATTTAAAAATTTGTTTACAAGTGCAAAAATGCATATGAAATGTAATTCTTAAAATATTACAATTTTGATTAAAATTCCGAGGTCAAGTAGCCCAGAAAAAGATGCACACAGTAGTGATGCAGTTGGGAAAGTGGGCCCATGATTGCTAGTGATGATATGGCCAATATTATGGATAGGTAATAGATAAATTCACTTCTTTTGAAAAAGCATTGATTATATCACTGACTATGTTGGAATCAATTGCAGGTAATCAAGGACCAAGTTAGTTAAAGAACAAAAACTTAATGAGGACAATTTTAAAATTAAGATACTGAATTAATTAAGTAAAACCCCTAACTAATTGTAATTAAATGATTAAAACTCAAAAAACCCAATCTGGTTCAGGGGAAGAGAAAGAGAAATATGTTTATGTTTTATTCACTAGGGTGTGAATGTTCAACAAAGGATTGTTGCAGGTCCAGTACGTGATATTGAGAGGTAAGCATAAATACCGTATTGATTCCATCCCTTTTGGGTGCTGATAGGTACTTGAAGTACCGAATAACTATAGAAGGTGTGCAGTTAGAATATCTTCCTAGAACTAAACTAATGAATAGTTATTTAATTCCAAGTAAATTGAATTACAAAAAATCAGGAGTACTTCTAGTGCACTGGAAGTAGGAGGATTGACTATTGGTATATGTAGAATCATTACACTAACACTTCCAAAATCTAGAATTTGGGGATGTGTTGACTGAAAAAAATTGTTCTTGGCCATTACATGAAGCCATGTTAGTTTCAACTACCTTCTTTTTCTTTATCTCTTCTACCCATACTAACCACTATTTGCATTATTTCTTAAAATTACTTTGAGCCCCACATTGAAAGCACATTCTGATATTCTTATCCTCCTTTGTGTCTTTACTACTCTTAGAGGCATTGCGATAGCATTGAAATAAATTTATTTCTTTATTCTTCTTTTCTGTGCTCTTATATCTCATTGAAAATATAGATGTAGGAGTCTTATCATTCAACCCCACACCCTTCTTTTTCATTTATTCTTGAAGTATTGTTGCTACTAATTTCTACAAATTTAGATTATCTTGAGTGCTTAGTGCCACTACCAAACTAGAATAGGATTCTAGAAAACTCCCAAGAACCTCATAACAACATCTTCTTCTACAATCATTGACCCACACACTGCTAGCTGGTTCACGTCATTTAAAATATTTTGTGATTCCTACATTTTTAATGGAAAAGACTTCATATATACAATCTTGTACTAACATCATTTGACTCATATAACTTAATCAATTGATCCCAAGCATCCCTTGTTGTTTTTTCCTCACTCAAAATAACATTACCAATTCAATTTAAAAGTATACAAAAGTATACAAGAACACGCACTACCTACTTTTGCCTCCCACTTAATAATCAAATCTGCATTCTGGATAGGATTAGTCTCAATCATTTCAATTATATTTAGCATGTCCTTATTAAGCAACAATATCTTCATTCTAACCTTCAAGATATTGATTCCAACACCATCAAATTGTCTACTATCCTATGAAGATCCCTTATAATGGATGTGGCTATTTCTCTCTCTCTTTCACATGATACTCCTCTATATGGCTTCAAACTCCACACCTTCAAGAACCCTAACATCACTTCAATGATATTGTATAATAAAACTTAGATGCCATGAAACCAAAAAACTAACACTAAACTATATAATAAACTAAAAAATTCAACATATCCAGAATATAAACGATTAAAAAAAACAAAAAAACAAAAAACAAATAGAAACAAAAAACAAAAATACTTATTTATCACATATTAATAAAATAGAAATATAACCTTATTTTATGCCAATAGCAATTACAAATATGATATACACTACAATAAACAACCAATATGATCATTAAATAAAATGATAGGGTTGACAGGCTCTCTAAAGCTGGACTCTTGGAGGAAGAGGGCATGTGCAAAATAACATCTACATATCAAGAAACTCAGGAGCATAGTTGGAGTAGTTTGGACTCTTTTTTGTACTAGTCTCTGTCTTTTCAGGGCATGTGCAAAATAACATCTACATATCAAGAACTCAGGAGCATAGTTGGAGTAGTTTGAACTCTTTTTTGTACTAGACTCTGTCTTTTCAGGCCTATGTAAAAGTTTAAATATTGCAAAATACTGAGTTAAAGTAGTTATAAGTAATTTTATATTGTACTGATTCAGTACTTGAGGAATGTATTCGGAGCTCTCTATGATGAATGAATATGAATTTTTTTTCCTGAAAAAATGATCATTAAATAAAAATTTAAAACAAATCACCAAAATCCAAAATATATATTAAATTTTTATTTATTTATCACCTATTAATAAAATAGAAATATAACTTTATTTTATGCCAATAGTAATTACAAATATATACTACAATAACCAACAATCATTAAATAAAAATTAAAAACAAATTACCAAAATTCAAAATACATATATATATATATATATATATTTCAGTTATATCATAAGGTATTCAGTTATAAAAATAATAAACATGATTTAATTTGTAATAATAATATTTATTTATTAAAAGTTTAATATTTATTAATAAAATTAATATTTTATATAAAATAAATTAAATTTATTATATAAAATTTATTTATTAAAAGTTTAATAATTATAAATAAAATTAATATTTTATATAAAATAAATGAAATTTACATGTAATACATAATTTATTATATAAAATTTTAAAATGAGAGACGAAACACATTTCCAAAATCTCTTATCTAAAATGATCGAGATTTGAACACATTGTTTTTTTTAACATCCCGGACCAGGGTAACTCTGGAAAGGCTTGGACTTTCTATTAATCCATCTTTGACTTTTCATATATTTTCATATATTCCAAAGTTTTTGGTATGGATTATTAATTTCTGAATTATTTATTGTTATACTTTTTATTTTTCTCGATTACTATTGGGCTATAGTTTTACCCATTATTGCCAGGGCTGTGACGTAATCCTTGGAAGTTGAGAATGTTGGTTACTTAAGTCATATTTAAAATAGTGTTGAGAATGGAGGTGATTACTTAATGCAGTTGGCTACGTGTAAGGTTCAAGCTTCAAGTCAGCTTTCACCCCTAGTTTGCACCGCCCTTGTCCATTCACCGTTTGCATCGCCTTCCTTGTCCATTCACCCGTCACTGCTTACGGTTCTTTTGAATTTATTTGTGTTATAAAGCTATTATTAGCTCATATTTCAATTGTTAGCTTATATTTCTTTGAAGCTTTATTTATGAATTACAGTGCTGTTATTGTTGTTGGTTCCTTGGAATTATTTGGAATTTGTTGGCCTACCTTATTCAAGGTATTTCCTGGAACTTGAAGTTGTTACTTGATTTATTGAAAACTGTTAGAATTGTTATTACTGTGTTTTTTTTTCCAATATTGAATTCATGTTAGCTGCAATTTAGTTTACATGAAATGAAAAGCTTTGCTTGTATTATGTACAAGTGAAGTAGTCATTAACAACTGAACTAGTTCAAATATTTTTATATAAATGATCTATTGTACTTCTGTTCATTTGTTATTTCTCTTCTATATATAACTACTTATCGTACCAGTTCTCTAAACAAGGGAAACAATACAACTAATGAGTAGAAACCAATAGCTACAATAACAACGATTAACCCGATATCCTTATCTTATATAAGGATGTGTTATTAAAAAAGTTTTTATTAAATAAGGATGTGCTATTCCACAGCTCCCAACTTCAATCAGGCAGAGAGTTTCCATTTCCGGATGCTTAACCTTTCCTTCTGGTTCTTTATCATACATAATAGACATTCTTCTATTGGTGGTTCTATTGGTTCAACCTGCATAAGGAAGCTACTGTAATCTATAGTAATGGAAATGACAAAGTTTTACTTGACCTAATTAACATAGACAATTTCTTAGCTGTAGATCATGGGAATCATAATAGCTTTCACTTACACTCAACTCTATGGCTTCTCTTCTTTGGATCTAGTACCGGAAGTTTCTATGGCCTTAGGGAAACAAGTCCATAAGACTAAGGCTTTCACTCTATGGCTTAAGGAAATAAGTGCTTTGATATACCTATTAATTGCATAATCTCATATATAAGGAGATCTATCTCCATTATTATTTATAATCAGGGACATAGAATAAATATATATATCCTAGTTCCAAATATATCTTGGACAACACTCTTGCCGATTATATAGAAGCAGTACACTTGATGATGTGCGTACCTTTAACAATGTTATGTGCTCTTTACACCAGTATATTTAGCTTACCTTACACATTGGGGTGACAAGGACAACACCATTCCAGCAGTTAGGTTTCTTTCTATGTATGAGAATAGCCACGACTCCTCCCACAGACTCACCATAGAGGAACCTCGATTTGTTCCCATATTCAACGCCCTGTAATTTTCATGGTCTATAATAGTTATGTGTTATTATATCTATACGAAACTTCACACTCTGAACCAATTAAAGGAATGATACTATCTTTACTGTTATAATTATACTATTATTAAAATCTTATGGATGATAAATACCTGCTACGGCGTTGAAAAAAGCTGCAGTAACTATGTAATCCACCCGATTTCGCATGACCTTCATAATATATACCAGGCCTTTGCAAGTTCGATTCCAATGTCTGAGAATCATAGAAGTACGCAGGTTATTAGTTTTGGGGATAAATTAATTAACACAACGCTATTCATATTGATTTTTAATTTCCAAAAACATATTCAAATCAAGAGTAAATGCATGCCATGATTTTTATCCATTTTGAGAAACTTCTATATCCTTCTTGATTTCCAAGGAACAAACATGGCCATGAAAAAATATGCTCACTTTTTCCTTTTTCCGTTTAATATAAGGTGATAGTTTTTGAATGATGTACCGGAATTCCTTGAAGATGATTGCCTAACCCTCTTCTGCAAATTTTGAAAAAAATCCATCCATGGTTAGAGAGAATTCTCCAAGCACGCAAAACCATTGTAATCCAAACACCAAATCTACTCCTATGACTATAAGCAATATAAAGAAATATGTTTTCAATATGTAGCAAACTTTGAAAAAAATCCATCCACGGTCACATATATTTCTCCAAGCACGCAAAACCATTGTAATCCAGACACCAAATCTACTCCTATGACTATAAGCACTATAAACAAATATGTTTTCAACAGTCTCCATATAGATTAGAACTGGCTTGCATATACTTGTTCATGTAATCTTTGCTGCCTCTGACACATGAATTTTTAACATAGCAATATCTTCCATATGAGAATTTAGCTTCTTAACAACTTCTATATGTATAAAGTTGAACATATTTATGCAATTTTATAGTTCAAACATACTAATGGAGTTAAACCGTGCATTCTAATACAGGTCTTCAAAATCGTTGGCCTAACCTGTAAGACGATTGAAAACGCTATGCATGGAATTGCATGTAATTAACCTTCACCATCACAAGCTTCATTTCCCTGTTTTTCCACTTTAAGTTCATTCATTTATCCTTCATTGTCTTCAATTAACTTAATAGTCATTTTTTACATCAGACATTTGTGCCCTAGTCTCCATTTTTTTGTAAAATTTTAGTGGCAAAAGATATTCCCAGATTTTACAGTGTGACTATATAATTACGATACAAATGAAGTGTTCCTATAATATAGATAAATGTGCTCCTTCCCCTCATTGCTTTCAGTAAAGGGCCCACTAGCTCTATTCCCTTGTAATGCTGTCATTTGTTGCAATCAACTAAGTTCAAGCCCAGGGTGCTAGAACAGATGGTGTAGATCAACCCCTAGTTACAGCCCGAAGAGCTTCTGCAGGTCATAAACCCCTACTAGCTGCCAGAACGAGTAGCACATGCCCATAATTCCTAATGGCCTTTGCAGATGGTCCAGAAACCCTAGCTACCCGATAAGCTACAGGTCGCTAATATCACCCTAGGAAAGAAGATGTGATAGTAACTGTGACGCATCTGACTCTGCACGCACACAGTTTGTCAATGTTGAAATGAGTTTATATTAATTGATAATAAAATAATTTCGTAACAAATCATCCAGGTGGTGGAGTGGATTAATCATTTAAATTAATAAAGTTTTCTTGGGCGTGGAACACAACATATATGAGGCCATCCATGGAGTGCATGCAACAATTTTTACATCTTTCGAGGTGCATGCAATTTGTGATGGCGTCGCTATTTTGACATGATGGTGTCTTCCAGTACTTTTTTGGATTTGCATAGGACATGTTAATGATCGAGGTTTTGGTGCTCAACATAGTGTCCACGTATAAGAATTAGTCATTTGAATTAATTAAGTTGTCTTGGGTGCATAAATACATGTGGAAGGACACATATCAGAGGGAATTAATTGAGTTGTCTCGGGTGCAGAATTACCTATAGAAGACAGCATAAACGAGGCCAGACTATCCATCGATGGCATGGGACAACTGTGACACCTGTATTTCAACTACGAAACAATCATTGATCGATCCCCGTAGAGACCTTTAATAATAAATAATACCTTTCATAATGACACCACATCCTCGTTCTGCACGATTTTGTCGATAGAAATACTGAATTTACTTCATACTTGGTTAAGTCGCACTTGACGTTCCCTTGGTTTCTTCTTTTATATCTTCCAAAGCTACCCTTGATGCCAAATTCTAGAGGCATAGATCTTCAACAGTCGTAGTTAAAGGTGCTTCACATACCAAGAAATCCCAGAGTTGCAACTCTCGATGCAATGTGTGACTGGGATATTAATGCCCATATCCGCCACGGGCTATCTGAACCACGACTAATGGCTTCACTCTCGGGCAGAGAACTCAGTAGAAAATATTACAGTATCCAATTCACCCCATGAATCCATGTATTTTAGAATCCATGTATTTTAGAAAACAGTATCCAATTGAAAATATCACAGTATCTATAGTTCTAAAGAATCCATGTATTTTAGAAAACCAAGAGTACCACAAGATTAAAATGATGCTTAACAAAGAACAACAGGAAATTGTTAAAGATATTGCAATGAAAAAACGTAGAGACATATACACACCATTATACTTTTTCCTTATTGGTGGGGCAGGAACAGGAAAAACATTCACAACAAAGGAAATATTTCAAATGCTTATACGAATCTATGATGCGCATGAATGTACTTATCCTCTAAATCTAAAGGGATTGATCCTAGCATACACTGGTAATGTAAGGTTGCATATAATGCAGGTGGAACAACAATTCATTCAGCATTGCTGATGCCACTCAACAAATCGGAATTCCTACCACTTAGTAAGGACATGTTAGATACATTGTCAAAACTCTACCATGAGTTGCAAGTTGTTTTCATACATGAAGCATCTCTGATTGGAAGTCGATTCCTATATTCAATTGATGATCGCCTCAAAACATAAAACATATACAAACCAAATACTTTGGAAACATTGATATGATATTTTGCGGTGATCTATATCAAGCACAACCTTTGCACGATTCATGGATATTTAAATAACCTATAATAAATAAACAATTGACAACTCATGTCTTATAGGAAGAAAATGTAAAATTTTATGAACTTCATTTTACAATTCGTCAAACAAATGCAACATTTATCACTATTCTAAATAGAATGCGAACAAATACACAAACAACTAGTGACATATCATATCTGAATTTGAATTGTATGCCACCTGCACCAAACGTACCTACTTTTCCTTATCTCTTTTACAAAAACAAAGATGTTGCAACACATAACAAAAAGATGTTATTATCTATGCCAGGCAATGAAATTGTAATAAATGCAATTGACGAAGAAGAACAAAGTGATGGCAATGCACCATACCATCTACATATGGCAACTCTTCCCTCGCAGCTAGTTAATTTTAAAGATAGATATGCTATTTGAAATATGTGCTGGAAATTATGAATCACAAGATGGTCTTGTCAATGGTGCATATGGCATAATAAAGGCATATATAAAAAAAATAGGCTTGAATTCATATGGATAAAGTTCCACAATCCAAAAATTGGGCGTCGTCAATCCAATAGATTGGTTGTTCTATATACATCAAACATATGCCAAGATTGGACACCTATATTACGAACGTCAAAACCAATACCAAGAATAGGAAAAACAAACAATTTGAAAGTTCGGAAACAATTCCCAGTGCAACTGGCATGTGCACGAACAATACACATATCACAAGGATTAACATTGGATGGTGTTGCATTGACCCAACTGGCATACGAATACATGGATTAGTATACACAACATTGTCTTGCGTAAGGAACATACAATCATTGTATCTGATAAATGCTCTTACAAAATAAAAATTCAACGTCAAAGACAAAGTTCATACTGAGATGAAACGCTTACGAAGCAATGCAAAATGGATTTTGCAATATGATACGCAAAGCATAGAATTACACTCAAGCATTTTAATATGATCCCTTAACACCAAAAATATATATATGCACATCAATGACATACTAAGTGATCATGATACAATGATATGCAGAATCTTATGCTTACAGGATACATACTTGACAGAATCAATGCCATACGAACTACTTCCAAGTTTCCAATGCATAGAAAATTATAGAAAACATGGTATACTAACATGTTTCAAAAACCATATAAGCATATTAGACTATGCACATTTTGAAGAAGCAAACATTGAATTAACTCTTGCAAAATTAGTTGTCCATGGATCACAACTTGCAATTATAAACATTTATGCTAATCCAAATGCAACATTGGACAACATAACTACTATTCTCACAAAAGCATTATCCAATCTACAATTGAATCAAAGAATCACGATCTTAGGTGATTTTAATGTCGACATATCTAAAACAAATAACAAAACAAAAGCATTAGAAAACTATATGTAGAACCACAATTTGCATCTACTTTTGGATAAGACTAATATTCCATCAAAGAAAATTATTGACCATGTATAGTTAAATGTAGCTACGCAGAATTATAATATATGTACATTGGATATGTATTGGAGTGACCATGCTACCATCTATGTTGTCCTCAACAATACAAATGCAAATAACATAGAGTACGGATTCACATATATTTATATATTTGCATGTCATTTTTTCAGATCTATGTCCTTCTCATATGAACATACATAGCTATTATTTCTTTTAACTAGGTACTTCTTTCATATGACTTTAGTTTTGGGTATTTATGACTTCTTTGAACTTGAATATACTTGGAAAACATTGCAACAAGATCTAACATGTGACTTCTTTTAAATTGCTATATTTTTTTCCACATTTGCACAACTGTACAAACATATATGTCTATGTGTATATGTGTGTGTGTGTGTGTGTGCGTGTGTGTGTATATATATATACAAAGAGAGAGAGAGAGATTTTTATTTGACATAGAGTTACCACAATCTCAAAATCAAGAACACTAATGTAAATGATGAAGAGTAAGTCATGCACTAATATCAAGACCGAGTGCAACATATCTTCTCTAAAAGGTAGATTTATATCCATAGTCAATACAATATCATTACATGATCGAGGAAACATCATAAACATATAGATGACTAATTATTTGAATCAGAAAAAGTTGGACAAGCGAAACAACCATTAGCAGTAGTGGATCACAAACAACAAAACAATCAACTTCACAAGGGTAAGTATTTATCCAATTATTCATTTTGTTTTTCAATATATACATTTTGTTGGAACATTTAAAAAACCCATCCATACTTAGGATATATTTTACTAGTCATCTAGATTAATTTCCTAAGTTTTGACTAGCTAAATAGGGCCAGTTTTGTCTTTTAATGGACCACTTGCCATCCTAAGTCAAAAAAATGAATTTGGAAAAATTCTCGATAAGATTTCCTTGGATTCTGTCGATTTTATTCCATTCCTAAATTAGAAAGACACTTTCTTGATTTAGACAACTTTATCCTGTTTTTTCTACTTTCTAGTGGATAAGGTAAAGCTAGTTAACTTAGAAACTATCTCCACTTGGACAATTCGACCTCCACCTATTTATTCTCTCCAAAAGTCATCATCACATTCCATTTTAATCACTCATTGTCTTCCATACCATATTTATCTAATTCATGAGCCTTTAGACGGATTTGGAAAGTGCTTTTGACACCTAAGGGGTTTTTATAGCTTTTAGTAAGCCTTACTTTTGTGAGCTTTTCAACTTGCCTTTAAGGCATTCTATTTTCTCTCTTGAGATGTATTATATATTGTATTCATATTTATGAATAACATATGAGATGATATTTCCATCAATTTAGTTCCTTCTCTTATGTTTCTTTCTCAATATTTATTCTTCTTATTCTTGCATATCTTTGAATAATTCTTGTGAGGACTTCTTTGCTTCAAGATTCTTGGCCATTAGAATTATTTCATGGTATTCAAAATATATAGAATTATCACATGGTATCAGAGCCTTTGGAGTTCTTAATTAAATTATTCTTCCAGTATAAGTTTCAGAGAGTTTTTTTTGCAGGTATTGAAGATCAAATGGAAGAAATTTATTGTTGAAGAAGAACTCAGATCTTTCCATCTCTCATCATTGTTCCCCTCTTACACTTTAGATATTGAGGATCCTTTTATGGTCAATGGTATCCAAGAAGGTGATATATAGTTAATTGGAAGTCAGTATACAGTTGAGGTTGTTGGTTGCGCCTTCACTTCCTCTGTCCATGCTCCTGCCAGTTCCTACATGATTGCCAACACATTTTTCAAGAAGTTGGAGACGTCTCGCTGTTCTATCATATGTCTTTTGATTCAAATCATCAACCAATTGTTGCAGTTCATACACACTCAGAACCTATCCTTGGGTTGCAGATTGTGATCGTATCATATCTTTGAATGAAACAAGTATAGCTGAAACAATTCCTCCAGTTTGCAATGAATATAGTTTCATACCAAATAAAACTATAAAGAAACTATCAGAAAATACAAATCCCTATCCAAATGCAACAATTGGTGTACTTGTTACAGCTTCCAGACCAATGGGAACGAAATATAATCTACAAATAAAAGATGGAAGCTCAAACGATGAGAAAGCCACAATATTTTTTAATATATTTTTCTTTAGTTATTTCATTTTCAAATCCCATGCTTTTATAAGTAACAATAGTTTCTTTTGCATAACAGTTACAGTTGTATAAAACATTTGGACACTTTTTTACATCAATGGAACAACAACTGCAAAGTGGAATATTTCCTATGATTTTATTCAAAAATATCACAAATAAAAGAGAGACAAATGAAATAATATTCCAAACAACACAAGCAACATTCATGATAGAACTGAAAACAAAAACATTGCACAATTTAGAAAAATTAGTTGGCTCGACAACTATTGTAAGTAACAACATGCATATTCATTTGTTAATTCTATTTGCATATACATTTGAAAATATTCCTACATTACATTGAGAACTAACAACCTAAATGTTTGAACAAGTCCAAGGCATATTGACAGCAACAAGTGCATATTCAACTCCATTCGAACCCATCTGCATAGAATGCAATTCCCCTGCAATAACATCTGCATTTATAAAAGAATCACTCATTGCTTGTGCAAAATGCAATAAAACATGTCCTTTTACATATTTGCATTCTCTAAATGCCAGTATCAAAACTATGGAAAACAATTTCATACAATTCACACTTAGAAATCCTATGTTACGAGAACTACTCCCTGCACCACAACAAATTTCATACGACAAATATTTACAAAACAAATTAGCTATTGTATATATGCTACGTGATCTACAAGTGCACGACCATTTCACATTGAACGAAGACAACATAATATTACACATCGCATAAGAAAATGCTAAGATAGCATTTCAATTGCTTCCTCATATTCCTAATAGAAACTAGCATTAACATTGTGAAAACATTTTATATTCTGCACATCAAAGGAGCATAAAGGAATAAGATCAAGTGAGCATAAAGAAATAAGATGAAAAACCATTCCAGTTGGTAGTTTTGTACATATACTAGTAGTTTTGTAAATAAGCATAAAAGAAGAAAATGACAAACCATTCCAGTTGGCAGTTTTGTACATATACTAGTAATTTTGTATGCTATGTACATATTTTGAACGTATACAACTTTGTAACTTTGTAAATATACTAGCAACTTTGTATCCTACGTATATATTCAAGTAATTTTGGCAACACTTTGACAATTCTAACTTCACACATTTACAATGTACTGTGCTTTTTAAAACTTACGACATGGACATCGCCACCCTGTGGCACTTGTCCACTTTGATGTAAAGTTTTGTTTGTTTTATTTATTTATTTTATTTTATTTTAATAGATATAGATAAGTTAATCAAAATTTGTGAATATGATTTAAGTTAATTTTATGTAATATAATAAGTTAGAGAAGTTTAATTTATATAAGTTTATAGAATTGATTTTCAATAATAGATGTTTAGTTTTGAATTTTTTTAGGTTTAGTTTTGATGTATTATTTTAGTTATTTTATATGGATGTAAAGCTTAGGATTTTATTACTTTTGAAACAATTAGAAAATCAAACAAATCCAAAAATATTTTATAAGTTGTAATTTTAAATTTAAAAGCAATACACCTTATTCAATTATTTTCTTTCAAAGAATTTTCCACACAATGAAAGTATGACTATGTATAGATACTTAATGTACAAACACGTAATAATTAACAAGATTTTTTTTATAGAAAAATACATAGCTATATTGTATTAATAAAACCACATTCACATAGGACTATAGATCTTATATAAAAAGTTATCAACCATTATTACATCATTTCCATGATTCATCTTCAAAAACTATGTATACTACTTTTGTTGTAATATAATAGTCATGCTTTATACAAAAATATGTATGATATCACTAAGTAAATAAGTGCCAAAATGACTATGCAGTAAAAAAACTGTACAAAACATTTAATAAGTTTTGCAGAAATATCTCTACTTCTCATGCAAACTGTCCTTAATTGTTGATCCAAATGGTAACTTTGGTACTGATTCTTTCTACTACCATCTAAGATAAGGTCGCAGATCAAATTCTTGGATGTTATATCCAATGTGTTTCCTTCTGAACTATGTTCCTTTAACTGTTTGTAGTCCATCTTTAGGAAGATTATTTTCTACCTCATTTCTTTTCTTGTATATGTGCTTGAATGATACGCCAGTAAAAGCATCTATCAGCCTAATAATTTCATCATATATGGGTCTTAAAAATATATTCTTTGGTGTTCCTCTATGTCTCATCTAGTAAATGGTTAGTTGTGCGTCACCCATTATTAATATCTTCTACAACCCCCTCGGAAATTGCTATAGAACAAGTAATTTTAAGAGCCAATAGTTTTGCTTTGTTATTAGTGAAAAGGCCAAGTCTTGCATTAAATTATGTCCGGTGTGCATCATGAAGGTATGACAACCAATTTTATCTATGACCTCTGCCTATATCCTTGTTTCTTTTATCTATGATCTCTACCTATATCCAATGTGCATCATTAAAAACTTGTTTTATCTATGATCATTGCCTATATCCTTTTTTTTGTTGTCATCCTTTTCCCGAGGGAAACTGTCTAAATGGAAATGCCCTTAGAGGTGTATACATATGTAGATATAACCTTCTCATCAAATATAGCTCATTTCCTAGCTAACCATACACCCCATATCAATATGAGAGGCAAATCTATGTGAGTTGAATAGGCCTTATCATTGCACCATGCCAAAAGTGCCTCATCCAATCTTGACCTCTCCATGTAAAAGGGACCCCATAAATCATAAAGGAATAAGACCAAACATCCTTAGTATATGGACATGTAATAAATAAATGGAAAGTATAATCTAGTGCAACCCTACATAGGGGACATCTGCTAGGGCCATTCCATCCTTTCAGCTGTAGTACCTCCCATGTAGGCACTAGTAAATTTGGGTCATTTTTTCGACGAAAGTTCCAATTTTTCACATAAATTCACCGCTTTAGAAACCGTTAGAATTTCTCCAAAAGTTGGGAAATTCGATATATTGACGTCGAATTTTCGATGAAAATCCCAACTTTCGTTTAAATTCTGATGGTTTCTAAAGTGACGAAATTTATGTGAAATGTTGAAACTTTTGTCTAAAAAAGGACCCAAATTTACTAGTGGGGGGATTTGTTGTTCAAGATCAACCACAAAAATAATTTATTTTTATGTGGACAATTGAATTTCCAAATTCTTTTATACCACCAAAGAGGATCATTATGATCCTCCTCTTCCCTCAATACCTTGTACCCTAATTTTGGAGTATAAAATCCACCACCAATATTCATGGCCCAAATAATCTCATCTCTAAATAGAGATAGTCTAATATGGCTACTTTTTAAGGAAATAATGGATATGTCCCAATGAAGTTGATCTTCACCATGGAAACAAAGAGATTCATCCTTTAACCACTCATGTCTCATAAAATTTGTGTGAATAGGATCACCAATCTATGCTAAGTGGATGAATCCTTGGTATCTCAGGTTTTGGGCCATATAAAGAGGCAATCTATGATTTTCTAGGCTTCCAACCCATGGTTCAGTTGCTAATCTTAGTCTTTCACCAAAACCAATCCTCCAAACTAGCCACTCCCTTATGAGCTCAAAATATTTCCATAGATCCTTCTAGATGATGGATATATTATGTTCCTCCTTATCTCTAAACCTGAACCATTCCTCTATGGTGTGAGGGTGAATGTATTTTTTCTTAACTACAACTCCTTATCAAATCCTTCGAATACTTTTTGCTACTAAGGCCTTGGAAAAATGATGGGGATTTTTAAGTCCCCACCCTCCTAATTCCTTTGGAAGTGCAATTTTTCTCCATGCCACCTAGTGAAATGATCTCTTGTCCACCCCTCCATTCCACATAAAATTATAAAATATTTTTTTAATGCTCTCAATGGTACCTTTTGGAATATAAGAGAGAGAAATCCAATAAAATGGAATTGATTCCAAAACAGAATTCATTAAAACTAGCCTCCCTCCTCTATAAAGTCATTTATGACACCAAATGAAATCCTCTTTTGCACCTTGCCTATCATCCATCCCCAATCCTTACAAGTGTAGTCATTTGGTTTCAGTAGAAACCATGGGTATTTTAGAACTTCCCGAAGATCCACTTGGGAAAAGGGAACAAATTAAGAAACCATTCCATAGATTCCTCTTCCAGGTTTAGAAAATAAATAGAGGGCTTTAGATAATTAAAGATCATGCCTGTAGCAGCTGAAAGGAAAGTCATAATGTCTTTATTATTAGAAGCTTCTATTCTGACACCATTACAAAATAACATAATATCATCTACAAAGAGTAGATGAGATATTTGCAAAGTACCACCCATCTTGATGCTAGAGAATGATACCATATATTTTGTCTAGGAAATAAGCCTACTTAGACTTTTCACCATCAACATGAACAATAGAGGTGCAAGAGGGAAACCTTGTATGAGGACCCTCTTAGATCTAAAAAAGGTGGAGGATAACCCGTTGACCAAAACTGCAAAGGACACAGATTTAATGCATGACATTATCCTATTGACCATATGCATATGGAAACCCACTTGAAGCATCATAAGCCTTAAATAAATCTAACCGAACCCATCACATGCTTTAGATAAATCATCCTTTATGACCAGGGAAGGTAACTTGTTTTACTAGATAGTATGAAGAACCTTTTGATCCACACCAATAGTATCATGAATCTTCCCACCAAATAGAAATGCAAATTGTTCTTGAGATATAGACCTGGAGAGTATAACTCTTACCTTCCTTGCAATAATATTTGTAATAATTTTGTATACACAATTGCAAAGTGATATAGCCTTATACTCATCAAAAGTGACAAGACAATTAGAATTTGGTATAATGGCAACAAAAGTAGAATTAAATACTACCAATACCTTTCCTTTTATTATGGACTCTTCAATCACCAGAAGTAAATCCTTTTCAAATAGCTCCAAAAATCCATTAAAGAATTCCACTGGCCAACAATTGGGACCAGGGATTTTGTCTTTTGGAGAGAATGTAGAACCTCATTTAATTATTCCAAACTTACAATCCTCCATAAGACTGATATTATCCTCCTTTTATACAAAGGAAGGAAATAAAGTGGTCATCCTCACCACCTCTGCAACATTGTTCCTTATATCTTCCTTATATAGATTATTGAATTGGTTGACTCTTGAACAAACCAAATTCCTGAACCCTGCTACTTCATTACCATCTTCTTCTTCAATCTTCCATATGGAGTTGATATTCTTTCTATGTTTAACATAATTGTGAAAGAATTTAGAGTTTTCATCCCCTTTACTAAGCTAAATGGATATGCTTTTAAGTCTCCAAGCAACTTCCTTCTCCTCAACAATATTCCTTTTTTGCCTAAAAAATTTTAGTCACCCCCTTCTCCCTTTCATATTTGAAACCCACAAACTCCTCTACTTAATAATTCTCCAATCTGTCCTCAAAATCTAACATCTCCCTATCCATTCTCACTTTCTTGTCAGCTACGTAGATAGATAGTTGTTTGTCAGTATTCAAATTATTGAGAAAATGTATACCAATTGAGGTGTCCCATTCATCTCCAAAAGGAATCCACGCATCTTTTTATCAGTTAAGAGTAATCCTCCTTGTCCATCCAATTAGAATTAAATTTAAATGGGTTGGGAGGCTTTATTTGTCTAGGGTATACCTCCAACAAAATGGGAAAGTGATCAAATTCCTCTCCATACCCTACCCATTGTTTGATAAAAAAGGATTCTTACAAGGTGAGTTCATTAATCAATAATCTATCCAGTATTTTAGCAATTCTGCTGTCCCCCATTCTCATATTCCTCCATGTAGGCCTAAGCTTAATGATAACAATGCCAAAAATATTATTTTCCTCAAATATACGGATACAAAAATATGCCAAGGTATCTCTTCTAACATTCTCCCCCCAACTCCGAGCTTCCCTAAGAGAAAGATTCAGATCCCCCCTTATAATCACTCTTCCATTATTGAACAATACCCGAATGGAAGAGGTTGTCCCACCAAGCCACTTTGTCATTATAGGGACCATACAGGTTGATGAAGGTGAATGGAAGCCCAAGCTCCTTAGAAAAAAAAGGTACCTATGCGAGACACAATATCTTAATTGTTAGTGCAAATACAATGCTTAACACTCTATCCTTTCATAAGTCCTCCTGAATGACCATAAGCATCATAATTTGCAAACTCCCAACCATGCAAAATGGTATGAAGATCATTAATGATGGCATCTCCACATACCATTGTCTCTTGAATCATCAATACTACAGGTTTGTGAACTTCAATCAAATGCTTTGGGGATAATTTTATAGAAGGATTCCCAAACCCTTGAAAATTAATGGGCAAAACAATCATGATAAGAACAAGCCTCGAGGATGGATTTCTCTAAGAGTCCCCTTAATATATATTTTTTACCTTCTTAAACATCTAGCTTTTCCTTCTCCCTAGCCTTGTCTAGAGCTGATTTTCTACCACGAAGATGATAGGAATTATGACAAGGTGAGGTCATCATAAGACTACATCCCAGATCCTCCAGCTTATAGGGTCCAGTTGTCTTGTAAGACTAAATGAAATATAATTGAGAATCATCAGTAGTACCAAGCCTCAAACCTTTTACAGGAACCTCAGAGTCCCTATCATATGTAGGGTGAACCAAACCCTAAAACCCAGAAGGGTGAGAAGACACATGATCCAATTCACAATGAGGAGACTCCAATTGTGGGATGAGAGTATCAAATTCTAAGGGGAAAAAATTCTCAAAGGATCGAGACAGTACTTCCCCAACATAATCTGACAAATGACTATCAAATAGAGGGTAAACTCTGGAAATAGGATCCAATGAAAGATTGAGCCTATACATAGGATATAATGCACCTATAGAGATCATAGTATACCCAATACCAACAATTGAATGAGACAGATAAAGTTGACCACCCATTTATTCCTCTTCATTCCCTCGTGGCAATTAATTCTCATAAGTAGAGGAAATATGGGAAATAAGGTCTACACATGAAAAAATTAACAAACTAGAGAAATTAATACCATTTAAACAAACATCTAGACTCAAATCCATGGTATAAATCGACTGATCATATTGCTTATGTTGTGAATATGTATCCGTTGATTTAAGCTCCTTCATACCAGAGCATAGAATATTTATAGTCTTACCATGTACAATATCTAGTCATGAATCGAGGAGGTGTAAGTCCAATGAGTCAACAATCGCTCCAACTCCATATTCCAAAAACTCTGATTCATTTACCATCTAAATGGAACACCCACGTACTCTAAATTCTAAACATAGGAGAAAGTACCCCTGTATATGGATATTTATTCATATAGCCCCTCATGGATATCCAAATTTACTAGAATGCGTGCTAAGGTCATAACACCAAATGATAAGAAACTCATATTTTCCTGAATGAAGGAGCCCAATTCCTTACCTATCAACGCAAAAATATTTTCCAATCACAATTCTAGTGGAAATTGATCCATATTGCAGTTGGAATTGTTGTCGAATGCTAACATAGACTGCGACAAGTCATCGACGACGACACAACTTTGACAAGTTCAATGACCTCAAAACAATTTCGCGATGTTGACTTGCGACTTGTGCAACATCGACTTGCAACTTGCGAGTTTTGAACTTTGATAGACTGTCTCTCTGTTTTCCTATCGACTGTAACGGTTGAAATTCCAAAACCGTTCTAAATTCTCTTGTAACTAAACATAACAGGAAGGCACCTAAGCATCTTAGCACTCTCTATATAAGCATGTAAAATATTGTAATATACAGCTTAGAATCTTACCTATTTGATTTTTAGTAATAGAGAAGAACAATTCGCATTCCTGCATATTGTCTGTGTGTATGTGTTCATCTGTGTAGTGTATTTCTGCTTTCCTTATTCTCTTTTTTATGCTTCCGCCATAACAAATCCAACTCATTCATTCGAACTGTTGTATGCTTCTTGGCCTTGATCGGATCATTGGTATCAAAGCTCATTCAGAGCTTCGTTAGAGCGCATCAGCTTTGTTCGTGCTTAAGTTTTGTGTAGACACTTCTATCGAAGTTAACTGACTTATGCTGGTTCAAACATGCTCGCAAACTCAGCAATCCAAGCAGACACTACTTCCAAATATGGTAGAAGAAACAGGTGATAGACATGCAATCGACGAGACACAATATCTCATAGAGCAAGTGCTGGCTCGAAAATGAACTGAGATGTTCACCCAGTTCAATGAGTTTCTCACGCAATTTTCTTCGACATCAGGAGTATTTTCGATGAGAACTAACTCTGATAAAATCAACCCCTTCAAAGTGAAAATGAATTTGGACATACCGTATCTAGAAGGAAAGATTGATGCAGAATCTGTCGAAAATTGGGTACAACAATTGAAATCCTATTAATCTGTGAATCAACTCCCAGAAGCCGACAAGATCACCATTGCATCCTTAAAGATGTCAACATCTGTGCACTACTAGTGGGAGAACCTTTCGAAAAATATGGAGAAAAGCAGAGACCCCATCGACACATAGGAGAAATTTGTCGAATACATCCGAAAGGATTTTTACCCGCCCAAGTACCTTGAGTAGCAGTATAAGAAGTGGCAGTAGCTAAGGCAATGGAAAGACCAGTCCATACAAATTTACACCGACGAGTTCTATCGACTCATGGCTCAACTTGGCATTCAAAAAGAAGAAAAATTTCTTGTTCTTAAGTATGTCAACGGATTATCCCAGTACATTCATTAGGAGACGGAGTTTCTTACTATCAATACGCTCGCGAATGCATTCCACTATGCCAACAAAGTTGAAACCAAGCAGAAAGGAAAAGCGCGCTTCGTGACTAAACTGACATTAGGATGACCACCCAATAAGAAAGCACGAACCGACTTCGACAAGTTGAAATCTTCTCAGCTAACTCCGACAAAGCTAGATCACAGCAAAAATACTTTTCACAAAAAGGAACGTAGCAATAAACCTACCGGGAAATGGTGCGATTACCACCACTCATCTTGGCATGATACGTCTGAATGCAAAGCTCAGAAGACCTTTTTGGAAAAAGTGTCGACATCCGACGTGTTCGACAAGACCATGGTAGAATCTGATCCAGAAGTAATGACTCTTTTGACATTGACATTGACAACTCCAACAACCTCGATTATCGTCAATGAGGAGGAATGAGAGCGCCTATTGTTAAGATTCAATATGCTAAGACAGAAAATATTAGCATTACATTCCATTTCACAACAATAGCATATACATGATCAGTAAAAGAACAACAAGCACAACATAAACACAAGAGACACAGATTTATCTTGGGAAACCCTCAAGGGGTAGAAAACCAAGCAAATCTTCCTCAATATAGATGACCAACAAATACAAAGATGTAAACCCTAGACATGAGCTCCTTCTCCTCCATAGTAGATCTCTCCCTCACCTATGCGCTATTCACAAGTGAGTGTAATGTGTGTTAAATGAGGAACACACCTCCTTTATTTATACACATCTCCGACTTGTCTTTTACATTAACTAGGTCAGCCCCAACTTAATCTCTTAACATAATGTGGCAGGGCCGACCCCACTAGGGTGGTCTAACAACCCCTTTAACCCACATGACTCATACAGGGCCGACCTCCACTAGGGAAGTCTAATAACCCAAGTTACCACATTCACCACGGAGGAATACAACATCTCTGGATATACAATAAGGTCTTCACGGAGGAATGAAACATCTCCGAAATATTAGTGTACAAATATAATATTCTTAGAAGTTACAATATCTCAACACTCCTCCTTAATGAGAAGGATATTATAACAACATCTGCAGGAGCAAGGAGTCATCAAAATCATACATGATACATGTATAAATCATTGGAAGCTTTCTCAACATCATCAGTAACTCAACCAGTTATTGGAATATCTTCAGGTCTTCAATACTGGAGTGTCAGCATCATCAGTATCAAGTCTTCACCTTCTGCAGCACTCGATCTGCTACAACATCATCATCATCTGGATCACCCGATCAATAGCCTCATCGTCTGGATCTACTGATCATCATCATAACAACATCAACTGGATCCTCTCGATCAACATCATCACATCATCAACTGGATCCTCTCGATCAACAACATCATGTCATAACTGGATCCTCTTGATCAATAGCATCTGAATCATCTCGATCTACAACATATGGATCATCTCGATCTACAACATCTGGATCATCTCGATCTACAATATCATCATCACAACATACTCTGCAATACACATGATCCTTCCTTTCGGAATTATGGGATCATGGACAATCCTTCCTTTCGGAATTACGGGATTCTAGTCCATCAACTCTGGTGATCCTTCCTTTCAGAATTACGAGATCATGGACAATCCTTCCTTTCGAAATTATGGGATTCTAGTCCATCAACATTGGTGGTGCTCAGACAATCCTTCCTTTCAGAATTATGGGACCTAGTCTTAATGGAGCTACCACACTTGGACGATCCTTCCTTTCGGAATTACGGGATCCTTGTCCACTACTCACATCTTAGACAATCCTTCCTTTTGGAATTACAGGATTCTAGTATAAGGATCAATATTTAAGACTATCCTTCCTTTCGGAATTACGGGATCACTGTCTAGGGATGATCAATCCCACCACAATCCAAGGATCAACATTTAAGGCTATCCTTCCTTTAGGAATTATGGGATCACTGTCTAAGGATGATCAATCATGATCCATTTAAGACACCTCTCATGTCTATGGACGATGCAGTCCTATCACATACATTTTGAACCAAATGTTCAGGGACGATGCAGTCCTATCACGTACATTTTAAAATCAATGTTTAGGGACGATGCAGTACTATCACGTACATTTTGAACTCAACATTTAGAGATGATGCAGTCCTATCACATACGTTTTGAACTCAACGTTTAGGGACGATCCAGTCCTATCACCAATTTTCGGAGACAAATGTCTACGGGTCAATTCAGGGGACCAAAGTCCAGGGATGATGCAATCCCTCTCATCCAATAGGGACTTATTTCTCAGAGACATATGTCTACGGATCAATTTAGGGGACCGAAGTCCAGGGATGATGCAATCCCTCTCGTCCACTAGGGACTTCTTTCTCGGAGACATGTGTCTATGGATCAATTCAGGGGACCAAAGTCCAGGGATGATGCAATCCCTCTCATCCACTAGGGACTTCTTTCTCGGAAGCATATATCTATGGATCTCTTTTAGGACATGTGTCCAAGGATGATACAATCCACTTGTCAACTTAGACCAAGTCTAAGGACCACTCATCGACCTCATCGTCGATATCACCAATACAGGTATCCACATCATCGACCTCACCGTCGGTATCATCAATAAATGTATCCACATCATCAGCCTCACCATCGGTATCATCAATACATGTATCCACATCATCGACCTCACCATCGATATCATCAATACATGTATCCACATCATCGACCTCACCATCAGTATCATCAATACATGTATCCACATCATCGACCTCACCATCTGTTGGCTGCTTTACTGGGCAGACCCGGGTTTTAATGAAGCGCAGCAACAAAACCCCTTGGCGCACTGGCCCTCTCGGCAACGAGCTGGGCGGCAGCTCGAGGTCTCACCCGAAGTGGCTATGGGGGGGTTAAGGAATCAGCTTTCCTTAACCGTGGTGACGCTGAGATTGTTCTATATATCTTCTTCTTCCCCTTATATCGGCGGTCGGACTTTCCCGCAGGCCTCGCGACACCACTGCGCGGATGCCTTCCTTCCTGCAGACCCACTGCGCAGTCTCGTCCTCCGGGCGCGGAAGGCGCCTATTCCTTGCGTCGATGCGCTAAAATACCTTCTCGCCCTGCGCACTCATCGCAGTCACGCGAAACTCGGTCGCTGCAGCGACAGCGTTCCACCACTCCTTCTATACTCGGCTATTATAACAATAAAGGACCTTCCTACACTCACTTAAACAGTCGCAAAGATGATACAAAATATGTACACACAGGTAATGATCTTAAACAGTTATTATTCACGCAAACATTATAACAAGAAGATATATGTGAAGCTCATCTCTTCGAGGAAAACCACGTCCACGGGAGTGTTATATTAACCAGAAAATGATAGAGTCTACAATATGCTGCGCACACAGCTGCAGCCTTAGATCTTTCCAGGAAACTCCACGCACACAGCTGGGAGCCCTTCTCTCAATCAAGTCTCCTCTCTATGGAGATTACAAAGGCACAGACGTCGACTCAGACTGTCTGGCAACTCAGGGATTAGCTCCTCGGCTATCCGGTTTCCTCTCTAGTTCTACACACTGGGTAGAAAATACAGTGAAGGATAATCAACACATGATCTATCCTTTAGACTGGCTATCTAACAGTCTATCTAGCTCTCTCTAACTCTCCAACCGTCTACCCATTACAATTATTCATATATATAGGTGGCCATGACGGTCACACCTTTACAAAACTGTGGGCCTTTCCCAACAGTGATTCCCAAAAACCCTAACCACGCACATGGCTAGGTGTACTGTAGGCGCCGCTTGCAGTCACGTCGCCGCTTCCTGCAGGCTCCATGAATTCCGGCGCAGATTGTGGGTATGGGTGATCGTCCTTCGCCTTCAATGCTCTGGTCCGTTGCTCCTCCTTGATCCGAGCAACCATAACTTCTGTACTGAGCCTTTAAATGAGGGTAGCTGAGCCCTCTACTCCATCGCCTTATTTATTATGGTAGCTGAGCCACCTTCATTCTTCGATGACGTGCGCGCGAGCTCCGCAATTTCCGGTCCGTGATCTGCGCTGAGATCATCCATCTGGCACCGTACTGCGCACCGTCTCCTTCTTACCCAAAACTTAGTGCTTGTCCCAAAATTAGCACTTTCCTTCCATACTCGTGCTTTTTCCCAAAATTCGCAGCTTTTACTATAGCTGCGACCTTGGCCCCAACAGGCCCCCAACACTCACTTGTGGCTCGCCCTCGAGCCACTCGCACTAGCGCGTGGTCGTTTGATTTGCGCATCTGCGTTTGCTTGAATCTCCGTGAATGTTTTCTGCCACTTTGCAATAGCGGAGTCCAATTCCTCAATACACTCATCAGCTGTTTGCACTGTTTCTGCGGTCGCTTCGTCTTTAGTGAGTGTATCAATGATCTCCTGAGACTCGGCAATCTCTTTGATTTTTGTCTCAATCTGGCCAACGATTTCAGCATACTCATCCATGAATGGCTGAATGCTGTTGGTGAGCTTCTCATCTTCAGTTCTGAGCTTGTGCAGTTGCTGCTGCATTTTGCGCACTTCGCCCATTTTCTTCATTTTTGGTAGGCCTGTTAGGGCCTTAGCTTCTTCATTGAGAACAGTGAGAGACTGTTCTGCAGCTTGCACATGTTCTGACAGTCCCACTTTAAAAGGGAGGTTCACAAGCTCTGACCAAGCTTCCATAGCCTGGTCCATCAGGTTCTTGGCTTCCTGTACTCGATCTTTCATCCGTGTGGAAGCTCTGCTCAGTGCTTCAAATTGTATCTGCGCATCATCCGTAAGATGTGCAGCAACGCGAGCTTCTAGCTCAGCAATCTGGGTTCTATGGCCTTCTGCCATAGCAACTATTTCTTGCTCCAGGGTTTTCGCCCTTTCGCCAATAATTTGAACTTTTGCAACCAGAGGGAGGTCTGGTTGAATCTCGCAAGCCGGCAGTTCCTGGGCAATCTCTTCTATTGCGTTTCTGATGCCGGTGTCTTGCGCCTCATAGAGTGCAAGCTTCGCAGAGATATTCTTATTACTTTCTCTCAGCTCTATCTCCTGCGATTGCAGTCGTTGGTTTGCCTGGAAAGTAGAGAGCTCTCTAGCTCTCAACTCAAGAGAAACTTTCTCCTGTACAAGCTGTAGAGTCTCTATAGGAATTATAGACAAATTAATTTCTACAGGTCCAACTGTGCTTACCTGTAGTTCAGCTAGAGGATCTGGAAGTGTCATGCTGGTAGGCGGAATATGCACGACAGTGTGCCTTTCTGTGAGTTCTTCAACTCGCACATCACTTGGAATTTCTTGTGGCGCCTGCGAAGTAGATGCTGGCGCATGGGTCTGCGCAATCCTTCCTGCGAGACCTTTCAATTCTACAAACTGTAAGTCTAGAGCACTTCGGATGTGAGCATGCGTGTTCCTCATCTCACGAAATTGCTCTTTCAAGTATTTGTCGATCTCCGAGGGAATGGCCTCAGTGGGATGCGACACTTTCTGCTTCTTGGTGGCTGGTTCTGTTGAGGCTTCATCGCTTCTTTGCTCAGGGGCTTCCTTGCCCTTATCCTTCTCTTTCGCAGCGGCGGGTGGCATCGCAGATGCGATGTCGGCTGCTGCTCTCCATTCGTCCGACCACGACTTAATGGTTTCTTCGACATCTTCTGTGGTCATCCTGTAAAGACCTAGCGCCCAGTCACCTGGAATGTCGCAAGGCCGAAGGTATAGTTGATGGATGTCGGCAGTAAAAGCCAACTTCCCTTCATACAATGTGGCTGTCTCCTCGCTCAGCCTTGGCATATCTTGTATGGTATCTCGGAGGAGATAGTAGTACTCACAAAAGACAGCGCGATTCATCTTGCGCTTCGCGGGATTAGGGGAATCCCAGAGGTTGATGTAGCGCATGCCGGCAACCTCTCCTGCGCGGCGCGGAAGGAACTGAGTATTCGGGGGCTCCTTCCACCCGACGAGAGCGCATAAAATTAGAAGCCACGAAAAATGGAATGATTGGGCTGCATTGTCCTGCACATTCAGGCAATCAGCCAAAAAAGAATTCAGCAGGAAGAGAGACCAGTTGTACTGTTCTCCCTCTGCAGCTGCGATAGCGAGCTCCACAACAGCTCCAGTAACTTCTTTTGGTCGGCACTTTGTGAGAAGTCTGCCTACAAGCAGACTTCCTGTGAAGCGAAGTGCCTCATCTTCTACTGTCGTGAGGTCATAAGCCCGACCTCCTCTTGTCAAGTTATATTTCTGGACCAGCTTTGCAGCCAATTTTCGGTCCTTTTCCTTTCCCACAAAATGGATATTGGGATCCTTACCAACCTTAGATAGACCGGTGATACGGTGTATCAAATCAACATTTAGATCAATTGGCCTCCCGAGCCAAAGGTAACCTCCATGAACGCAGGATAGCAGTGTTTTAACGACTGCGTTCACTTCATTGCTACGCCCAAAGTGCGGTAGCTTCAACAAATTCAAGAGTCCAGGGCGCTCAAGATTTGCTGCAAATCCCTTCGGGATAAACTCGTCAACTTTTCTGGTGGGATTATGGACGATATCCAGATATCGGTCCAACTGGAACTGAGGATATGTCTTATAGTCTCCAAGGTTAAAATCAGAGAATTTAACCAATGGAATGTTTCCCAATAGTTGGCCTTCTACCCGCACACTAGCCGGTAGTGGCGGTAGCGGAATTGGATATTTTGCATTCTTCGGAATCTGTACATCCGGCGCATCATCTGGACGCGGCGGAATATAGTTCACCATAGACGTGAGCGGCTCTGGAACAGGTTCCTCCAGCTGCTGCTGAGATGCTCTTGTGCCTGGAGATGTTCTGGGATCAGTAGCACCAGGGTGTACGTAGGTCGAAGGCGTCACCGGAGTGGCCATGCCGAAATCTAAGCCTCGGCGTAGAAATTGACGAACAACTTCTTCAGTCGATAAATTCTCCGTCGTGAACCAATGTAAATAACAAAACTCTGGATAGCAAATGGCGGACCTGCGTAGGGTATGGATGCTGAAAACAAGGGAAAATACTCTGCACACTCGGCTCTGAAAACAATAATTTAGATCTTCAAACACAACTATGCAACTCGAGACAGTAACCCGAAAATGATACAAGTGTGAGGTATTTATAGCCAGCGGGGATAGTAAATGCGACCAAGTGGGGTTACGTAGCTGTAGGCGACTATACGTAAGTTGACAACACGCTATCCTCCTTGCCGTAGCGGTGCATTTACTGTGATTGACGGGTTCTGACAGCCTTCCGGGAGAAGCTAATGCTTTCGGCGCCTGAATTGAATGCAAATCTTTCGGAGATTAAGCCAAATCCGTCAGAACGGCTAGACTTAAATAGCGGCCTTATCCTTCATTTATTCAAACGCGGCTACATAACTGCTGTAATTCAAAATTTCCGGCGGGTCATTTCAACTTAGGAAACTGTGCCTCTATGGGTCCACAACAAAACTTTTTCAAGCGGTAATTTATCAAAGGGAACTCCGCAAGAGCGATAGTTCGACGGTCCAAAAACAAAACTTCGCCAGAGCGCACCGATAAGCTCTCTTCAAGCAATTTTTATTCAGGATGCGCAGATATTTCAAGGAACTGCGCAGGAAGCTGGAAACTGAGGGTGTGTCGCAGCTTCCGTGTAGACTGAATGCGATGTCTCTTTCAACTACACCGGACATCTGCACTTCTGAGCAATATATTATGTCGATAGGGCGGAGTGGTCGTCGCAATAAAGCTTAAGCCGACTCCCGTTTATCATTGTAGGTAGGGATTCTCCATTCAGCTTCGCAAGCTGAACTGCGCCTCCGTCTGTTATTTTTATTACCTGAAAAGGGCCTAACCAATGCACGCGAAACTTGCCTGGAAACTTGATGAATTTACTATCATAAAGGAGTACCAAGTCTCCTTCTTCAAAGTGCTTATGCTTAATGTGCCTGTCGTGCCAAGCTTTCTGTCTTGCCTTCTGTACCTGTTGATGAAATCCGGCCAAAAGTCTGTCTTCTTCTAAGGAAAGCAGTTGCGAAAGTCTTTCATTCATAGTATCAGGATCTGCCATTTCTGTAATTTGCGCAATTCGGAGACTGGGAACAATGTATTCCATGGGCATAACTGCTTCTTGTCCATACACCAAGCTGAAAGGTGTGTGACCTGTTAGTTTCTTGCAAGTGGTTCTGTAAGCCCATAATACAGCTGTGACTCTAAGGTCCCAATCATCTCTTTGTTGATTACAGATCTTCGTCAGGGCATTCTCAAGGATCTTATTGAATGCTTCCACCGTACCATTAGCTTGAGGATGGTAGGGTGTACTCTTATGGTGATTAATTTGAAATTCTTCAGTAAGGGCCTCTATAGTCTCATTGAGGAAATGTGTACCTTGATCACTCATGAGGATCACTGGGCATCCAAACCTAGTGATAATGTTCTCGAAAATGAACTGCGCGGCAGTAGCAGCGTCGCAGTTCTTAACTGGCTTCGCCTCAGCCCATCTGGTGAGGTATTCAGTAGCTGTAATGATATATCTTGCGCCAGTTCTTTTTCCTGGTGGGTTAATAGGTCCTACAAAGTCAATGGCCCATCTATCAAAAGCACGCAGTGTGATCTGGGGTCTTAGCGGCATTTCATCTCTCCTTGAGGGTTTTCCTGTGCGCTGGCACACATCGCAACATTTACAGAATTCCTTAGTGTCCTTGTGCAATGTCGGCCACCAAAGACCTGCGGCTAATATCTTTTGCGCAGTCGGCTTTCCTGCGAAATGGCCTCCTGCGGTACCTGAATGCGCTTCTGCGATGATAGAGCTCTTTTCATGTGGTAAGATACATCTGCGCAAAATTTCGTCAGGGCCCAACTTATAAAGCTGGCCTGCTATCAAAGTGAAGTCTGCGGCTCTAACAACAAGTTGCTTTTTCTGCTGGATTGTAAGCTCAGCCGGCGCTTGTCCGGTAGTGAGAAACTCAAGAATATCAGAATAATATTCGTCTGTTGCTTGGATAGAAAACAACTGTGCGTCAGGCAGATTGTCCTCCAGACTCGTAGGTTCCTCTCCTGACTCTATTCTGGATAGATGGTCAGGCCCTGCATTCAATCTGCCTGGCTTTACGATAACCTCAAAATCATACTCTTGAAAGAGCAGTAGCCATCTGCAAATTCTTCCTCCTAAAACTGGTTTATTGACCAAATATTTCAAAGCAGAATGGTCAGTATACATTTTAAAGTGAGCTCCTAACAGGTAGTGTCTGAATTTCTGTAGGGCATATACCATAGCTAGTCCTTCCCTTTCTGTAGTGGTGTAATTCTTCTCAGCTGTAGATAGCTTTCTGCTGGAGTAAGCAATTGGGTGGTCAATACTTCCTTCTCCAGACTGTGTAAGCACGATTCCTAGTGCTATGGAAGAAGCATCAACATGAACATGAAAAGGTTTTCTCCAGTCCGGGAAAACTAGAATAGGCGCTGTGATCATCTTTTCTTTAAGTGTGTCCAAGCTCTGTTGGCATTCTTCTGTCCAGTGGAACTTCGAATCCTTCTTCAGCAATCTTTCCATAGGTGCTGTGATCCTTGCATATCCTTTGATGAATTTTCTGTAGTATCCTGTATGTCCCAATGTAGTGCGCAATTGCTTAACTGAGTTGGGCGCCGGTAAATTAGCAATGATGGCAACCTTCGCAGGATCCATCAGAAGTCCTTGTCTGCATACAATATGTCCCAACAAAATACCAAAGGGCGCACAAAATATACATTTTTTCAAGTTAAGGGAAATCTGATGCTGTCTACATTTTTCTAGCATCATGCGCAGATTCGCAATATGGTTCTTTAGTAAACCAAATACAGTCCAGTCATCAAAATAGACTTCTAAAAACTTGTGGATAAATTCTTTGAAAACAACAACAACAACTCTAGAGAAGATAGCAGGTGCGTTTTTAAGACCAAAGGGCATTACCGTATACTGGAATGAGCCCCATTCAGTTGCAAAAGTAGTCTTGTGGCGGTCGTCCGGATGGATTCTGATCTGATGATATCCCGAGAAACCATCAGTGAAAGAGTAAGCCTCTTGTCCTCCAACATTATCAAGTACTTCATCTGTGAAAGGAGTGGGAAATGGATCGTGCGCTGATGCATCATTGAGTTTGCGCAAGTCGACACAAATTCTTATTTCACCTTTCGTTTTCTTTTCTTGGACCACCATAGGACTAATCCAATCGCTTTCCTCTACTGGCTCAATAATACCTGCTGCAAGCATCTTATCAATTTCTTCTTTGACTTTTTCTTTGTAGCGCGGGTTCAACCTGTATGGGCGCTGCTTTACTGGCTTGGCATCTGGTTTCAGAGGTATGCGCATCACTCCTAAGTCTCCTAGGATGCCTTTCATTTCTGTGAACTTGGTAGGAAAGATATCCTGGTAGTCACGCAATAAATCTGAAACGTGCGCAACAGTTTCATCATCCCAATAATCTCCTATAGAAGCAAACTTTGGGTCAGCTTATGTGCCAATGTTAACTTTCTTGAGCTTGACATGTTCTGTGATGGCAGGAATATCAAGCTCAGGACCTTCAATATTGCGCGTCCCTTCTGATTCTGGGATATTGATGTTGCGAGGATCGTCCTCCTCATCTTCAGCGGTGAAGTTATAACATTCCAGGGCATATTCTATCTGGACGGCCTAATCTGGCTGGGAATACTCTGTTACTGGATAGTGTTCAAATACCTTCTTTCTAATACACTTCAAATCCTGATCGATGCTTGGATGTTCTGACTCAAAGCTGAAGGTAAGTTGAAAGCTTTCTATCATAAGAGCCCAAGTAAGAGTGCCTCTGCGCAATTCTGTTTCAGTATACCAATTCCTTGGAATTGTATCCAATGTGTGGATGAATTGGTGAACCCATTCATCTTCCGGAATATCTGACCATTGCTGAATACATGCTTCAATGTGTGACCTGGGGTCACTCTGTCCTTCATATTTGCGTAGCGCTTCGGCTGTGGTGTCCTGAAATCTGCGCAGTATCAATCTGCGACAGTCTTTCCATGTATGAATATTCTCCTTGTGCGCAATCCACCATCTTGCGGGTGTAGCGCGCAATGCTACATCCAGTGCCTGTATGCGCTGCGGTTCTGGAAGCTTTTGTTCATATTCCTGTATGAATTTAGTTGCTTCGGTTAGACCATCAAAAGTTGGAGTGTCAGTTAATTCTGTGCCAATCCATCGAATGGATTTAGTTATCATGGCGCAACGTCTTGCAGAAACCTCATGTAGACGATTCTGCCAGTTTTCCAATCCTGCATCTGAATCTGATGTGCACGAGCTATCACATCGCCAGCTGATATGGCCGTCTGCCGTGGGGTTGACATAGTCACTGTGGTTAGTGGTCATCTGATACAAGCTTTCCATGTGGCGCGCTTCCTCTTCTGCGCGAATGGGTTCTATATATCTTGGTCCTTGAGTAGGATCAAGAGGTGCGATGACCCTGATCTGGTCATCCTCAAAGGTCATCTGTCTTTTCTTCAGGTTAATGACAGCCAAATTATCAAATGCCCAGTCTATTCCTAACAGCGCTGGGTATGGTCTACTATCATCCATAATTTTGATTACTTCAAAATCTGCAGAGCTTCTTACTCCTTCAATATCAATAGGTACATTGGGTAATCTGCCCAATGGAGAGACTCGTTGCTGATTTGCGAGTCTTAGCTGGATAGGGGATCTTGTAAGCTGAGGGCTTCCCATCTGTTCCCATGTCTGCATAGTGAGAACATTGGCTTCGGAGCCCAAATCTAACATGACTTCATCCATTTCAAATGCTCCAATCTGCGCTGTGAGCCTCATCTCTTTTCCAGTTCTAATGTGACTCCTGATCTGGTGAACAGCACACTGCGGTGTGTTCGTCGAAGCAGAGTGTTGGCACTGATCCAACAGGTGTTGGAGTTCTAGAGTTGCTTTTTTATTGCGCAACAGTTCTAAACATTGTCGCAGGAATGCTTGAACACTGCCTCGTGCATGCTCATCATCATCATCAGGTCTTCCAGCTGTAGTGGCCTGTTCTTGTACCAGGTTGTCTTGTCTTAGCACTTGCGATCTACTAATGTTCTGCGGAATTGCGGCAGAACTTGAAGCTCTCGGATCTGAGAAATACTCTTGAGCTTGCTTAAATGCTTCTTTTTGCTTCTGTAGGTTAAGTGGGGCTGGTTTAATGTTAGCGCGGCGCACCCATTGCGTCGCTTGCTTTCCCGTTCCCATCTCTTGCGCACCAGTGGTTGCTCCACTGCGTGTCACTATATTAACTGTAGGGTCTGGTTCTCTTTTTTCTGCTCCAATCAACTGGATATTCTGATTGACATGTGGTGTCTTTGCTTGCATCTTAGCCTGTAACTGAGGGCATTCTTCAATGATATGGTCAGAAGATTTACAATACCTGCAGAGGGTTGTAGGATTTTGGCAATCCCTAGCAAAATGACCTTGTGTTCCGCAATTATAACAAGTGATCTGTCCTCTTCCGCGACCAAAATTTGTTGTGCGTCCGCGTCCTCTGTAATTTGCTGCTCGGGCGTCCCGAGTTTGGTCATAAGGTGGACCTGCTGTGGGTCCTTGTGTCTCTGCTTGTACCCTATAAACATCATGCTTTCTTTCTATCATAAGATCATATGCTCTACAATTGTTCTCATCATGACCTACTGATTTACAGAAATTACAATAGAGATTCTTTGGGGTTTGCACATATTTCTGGAGTAAGTGACATTCTTGTGGTCTATGACCTCTAGTTCTACAGATTTCGCACCAAGGCCCTTGTGCCTGTGGTAAAGGATTAGGTGCTCCAGTTGCAATATAGTCTATGAAAACAGGACAATGGTCCTTTGAATGACCTTGGGCTTTACATTTTGTGCACCAAATTTCTTCCTTAATCTCCTTGCCTTTCTTAATATCATGCACTTGCAAGGTTAAGTTTGCTAATTGGTTCTGTAAATGCGCAACATCATTGCTTGTTCCTGCAATTGGCGAAGCTTCTAGTTTCATAGCCATCTCTAGAGCTTGTTCCTGAGTATTGAGATTCTGTTGCATAAGAGGAAGTCTAATGTGTGGGAGCAGTGCAGCAATGAACCATTCTTTATGTTGCTGTGGTGCAAACTCGAAGCTTACTTGATCTATCAAGGCTTTGAACTTCTGGTCAAAGTCCCATACTGATTCTGTAGGTAACTGTTTGATGTCTTTGAGCTCTGTTATACACTGTGATTCTGATTTAGGTTTCTTAAATTCCCGAATCATAGCATTTCTTACCTCAGCAAGCGTCCTATTCTGTGCTGCTGAGTATTTCATGAACCAAGTCAATGCTCTTTCTCTTAGTGTGGTTGCTAACTGAACCAGTTTAACAGCATCGTCATTAATTTGCTTAATTGTCCAAATGGCTTCACATAAGAACCAGTGCTGCTCAGGGTCTTCTATCCCTGTTCCTCTAAAAGTTGGTAGCTTCATGTCATCACCCATCCTTCTTGCGCGGGTTTGAAGTGGAGGTACTGTAGCTGTGCCTCCGGGATGGTTAAACAAAGGTGGTACAGAGGTACTAGAAGTACCGTGTGGGCTACTAGAAGGTGTTACTGTAGGATTATACTGAGCTCCGTCTGGTTTTTGCGGTGTAAAGGGGTAATAAGGGATATGAGCACTCCCTTGTCGTTCTATATGGCTTGTTCTAGGGACTTGGCTATCGTCTGGGCTAGACTCAAAAGAATATTGGTCAAGGCCTACTTTATATCGTTTTCCACTACGAGTGCAACCAATAACTTCAGGATCACTATCAGAATCTACGGACATTACTTGTCTATGCTATTCATCAGAAGCAATACATAGCTTTCCTTTTTCATACAGAAGCATTTTAATCCATAAGTTCAGAGAATTTAAGAACTTACCTCTGTGTACTTGGAAGAAACTCCTCTCAGCTTCACTGAAACTCTTTCTTGTATCAACTGCAAATTCGGTAATGAAACCTTCCAGTAGACTATTCAACCAAAAGTCTACTGCGCGGGAAACAGAATTGTCGATCCGCTTCACAATACTGACTAGCTCAGGCGTCCACGTGACGGGTCGATCAACATGCAGCGTAGGTGTAGAATCTACTAACTTGGCTATCCAAGCGTGTAACTCCAATGCAAACGTAACAAAGAAAATTTCGTAAAGGTCAGCATAAATATACTTCTGTAACCAGTCTTCTGTTTGAAATGTAAGGCTTCTATTTTCTTGTTCAGCGAACTCTTTAGCCTTTAAATCAAACCAATCTCCAATTTCTTTAGCTGTAGGATTCTAGTAACACATTTGTTAACTGAGCAAGTCTCAGTGTAACAGAACCTTATGTTGTCTTCAGCAACAATCTCAGATGTCGCGTAACTAGTAAGTCTTACAGGAACAAGTCGCAAGGCAACGGAACCATTTGTTGGCTCAATCAACAGGGTTCAAAGCCATGGAAGTAATGTAATCAAAAAGTCATAAGGCAACGGAACCATTTGTTGGCTCCTCAATCTCGCGCGTCACTGGAATAAGAAGTCTCGCTCACGCGGCAACGGAACCATTTGTTGGCTCCTCAATCTCGCGCGTCACTGGAATAAGAAGTCTCGCTGTCTCGGCAACAGAACCATTTGTTGGCTGCTTTACTGGGCAGACCCGGGTTTTAATGAAGCGCAGCAACAAAACCCCTTGGCGCACTGGCCCTCTCGGCAACGAGCTGGGCGGCAGCTCGAGGTCTCACCCGAAGTGGCTATGGGGGGGTTAAGGAATCAGCTTTCCTTAACCGTGGTGACGCTGAGATTGTTCTATATATCTTCTTCTTCCCCTTATATCGGCGGTCGGACTTTCCCGCAGGCCTCGCGACACCACTGTGCGGATGCCTTCCTTCCTGCAGACCCACTGCGCAGTCTCGTCCTCCAGGCGCGGAAGGCGCCTATTCCTTGCGTCGATGCGCTAAAATACCTTCTCGCCCTGCGCACTCATCGCAATCACGCGAAACTCGGTCGCTGCAGCAACAGCGTTCCACCACTTCTTCTATACTCGGCTATTATAACAATAAAGGACCTTCCTACACTCACTTAAACAGTCGCAAAGATGATACAAAAGATGTACACACAGGTAATGATCTTAAACAGTTATTATTCACGCAAACATTATAACAAGAAGATATATGTGAAGCTCATCTCTTCGAGGAAAACCACGTCCACGGGAGTGTTATATTAACCAGAAAATGATAGAGTATACAATATGCTGCGCACACAGCTGCAGCCTTAGATCTTTCCAGGAAACTCCACGCACACAGCTGGGAGCCCTTCTCTCAATCAAGTCTCCTCTCTATGGAGATTACAAAGGCACAGACGTCGACTCAGACTGTCTGGCAACTCAGGGATTAGCTCCTCGGCTATCCGGTTTCCTCTCTAGTTCTACACACTGGGTAGAAAATACAGTGAAGGATAATCAACACATGATCTATCCTTTAGACTGGCTATCTAACAGTCTATCTAGCTCTCTCTAACTCTCCAACCGTCTACCCATTACAATTATTCATATATATAGGTGTCCATGACGGTCACACCTTTACAAAACTGTGGGCCTTTCCCAACAGTGATTCCCAAAAACCCTAACCACGCACATGGCTAGGTGTACTGTAGGCGCCGCTTGCAGTCACGTCGCCGCTTCCTGCAGGCTCCATGAATTCCAGCGCAGATTGTGGGTATGGGCGATCGTCCTTCGCCTTCAATGCTCTGGTCCGTTGCTCCTCCTTGATCCGAGCAACCATAACTTCTGTACTGAGCCTTTAAATGAGGGTAGCTGAGCCCTCTACTCCATCGCCTTATTTATTATGGTAGCTGAGCCACCTTCATTCTTCGATGACGTGCACGCGAGCTCCGCAATTTCCGGTCCGTGATCTGCGCTGAGATCATCCATCTGGCACCGTACTGCGCATCGTCTCCTTCTTACCCAAAACTTAGTGCTTGTCCCAAAATTAGCACTTTCCTTCCATACTCGTGCTTTTTCCCAAAATTCGCAGCTTTTACTATAGCTGCGACCTTGGCCCCAACACCATCGGTATCATCAATACATGTATCCACATCATTGACCTCATCGTCGGTATCATCAATACAGGTGTCCACATCATCGAACTTTTTGTCGACGCAGGCAATCTCATCGTCAGCAACCACATCACTCCCCCTTTCGAGGAGGGTCCTTCTGAACTACACCAAGCTTGTCTCGAAAATACTCAAACTTTACTCGAGACAGAGGTTTTGGTCAATACATCAACAACTTGTTCACCAGTGCTCACATACTCGAGCTTGATAGCTCCTTTCTGCACCATATCCCGTATATAAAATAATTGGATCTCTATGTGCTTTGACTTATCATGGAACACTGGATTCTCAGTCATCTTGATACAAATCTGGTTGTCACACAAGATCATAGTGGGGTCCATCTCTAAGTCAAATATCCTGATAACAGCTTCCGAAGCCATATCGCTTCACAACTACCAGAGCAAGCAACTATATATTCCACTTCAGCCGTGCTGAGAGCCACACTAGACTGCTTCCTACTAAACTACGAGATCATGGCAGATCTCAGACAATAACATCCACCCAATGTGCTCTTCCTGTCTGATACACTTCCTTCCCAATCAACATCTGTGTAGCCATACAATTTGAAGTCAATTTGAAGTCCTGATCTCCAATATAACATAGATCAAACTCTATCATACCCTTTAGGTACTTCATCACATGCTTTGCAGCTATCAGGTGAACACACCTAGGTTCCACTAGATATTGGCTCAAGGTGTTCACAACAAAGCATATATCTGGCCTGGTATTCGTTAGATACATCAATGACCCAATAATCTGTTTGTACAGAGTCACATCCACTAAATCTGATGAGTCATCAGCTAACAGCTTCAAGTTGGAATCCATGGGAGTGGCCATGGCTTTACATTCCAACATATCAAATATTTTCAAGATTTCCACAGCATACTTTCCCTGGTTGAGAAATATTCCTTCTGAGCCTTGCCATACTTCCAGACCTAGGAAGTAATGCATCAATCTGAGATATTTCATCTCAAATTTTGTAGTTAGCTTCTTCTTGCTTTCCATGATCTGTTTCTCATTCCTTATCAGAAATAGATCATCCACATATAGCAACAATATGACAGGTTCATCATCCATAACGGATCAGCTTTACTCTTGGTAAAGTCCAAGCTTGTTAGGAAATTGTCAATTCTCCTTCTATGACTGAACATCATTCACACTCTGCATTGAGTGATCTTCTACATATCTCTCCGTGCCATCTCCCATCAGATGGGTCTACTGATATGAGCCTCAAGATCATTCGAACTCTGTGGTGAGTTCCTTCTTGCATCCACCTGAGAGAAGAATGTCATCTGTATATAGACACCATCCTTAACCTTGTAGCAAAGATTGAAATATGCATCACCCATGGTGATCATTAAGCTCATCAAATGACTATCGATCTTGGGTGTCCATACAGAGCTTTCTTCAATTACACCATTAAGAGAATGGTCTTATCTAGCCACTTGGAGCAAACATCTCATCATGATCCTCTTCTTCTTTCTAAGAGAATCTTCTAGCCACAAGCCTTCTATAATATGTTTGATTTGTAAGTCTTCTTGTCAAACATCCATCACTCGTTCTTTGGAACAGGTGTTCATCATCATAGCACATGATCTTTTCTACAAATCAAAGTTAATCACATTGTTATCACTCCAAGAAACCCTTTGTGGTTGTAGACCAAAGGTGCTTGGTAACTTAAGAAATTATAATAATCGAAGTGTGGATCAATGGGATAACTGAGAAGACTAAGTAGTGAGACAACATGCCATGCCTCTAAATAAGCCAGTGCTTCGAGAAATCAAATATCAGCTACAGTAAATAATTAAGGTATGAAGAAAGACATTCAAGATAACCAAATACAGAGCTATAGGGCCATACAAGAATATAAAGAAGATCTAATTCCTCCATGAGCTGTATCAGAAGATGACAGTTCTGAACAACTGAATTGAATAGAATCAAATGTAGAATAATGGAAATTGTGGAAAGACTGATATCTAATGACCAAAAAAAACTGTGATTCATATAGCAAGAAAGTGTCAAGTACATAGCCCAAAATGTATCCAAACTTGAACCTCTTCTAATAGTCTTGGTTCTGTGGCTTTATAGCCTTTACTCTGCTAGTTCAGCGAACAAAACTGAGATCTGGGCGAAATTAGAGAAAATTGGCAAAAACAGGCTTTCGGCAGTTAACTCTTCTGCTGATTTCGTGCCTTAGCCGCCGGAAGTCAGACCTTTCGGCAGCTAATAAGCTCTGTGGGGCTCGCCTAAGCTGCCGAAAGCTGTAACTGTTTCAAAAATTAAAACCCAAACGCTGCTTTCTGCTGATTTCGTGCCTTAGCCGCCGGAAGTCAGACCTTTCGGCAGCTAATGAGCTCTGTGGGGCTCGCCTAAGCTGCCGAAAGCTGTAACTGTTTCAAAAATTAAAACCCAAACGCTGCTTTCTGCTGATTTCGTGCCTTAGCCACCGGAAGTCAAACCTTTCGGCAGCTAATGAGCTCTGTGGGGCTCGCCTAAGCTGCCGAAACCTGTAGGATTCCTGAAAAAACTGCCTTTGGAAAAAATCGATTTTCTCAACCGTCCGATGTCCGTTTTGCACGTTCGAATAGTCGATTTTGATCTACAGATCATAAGCTATCCATTGGTGCTTCCAGATCTGAATTTGGAGTTTGGGAAGGCCGTCAAAATCGCCCCGCAAGATCACGCGATTTCAGCAGAAAATTCCTCTTGAGTTATGGTTCAACAATGAAAATACCTCACAGGGCAGCCAAGTGACAAATCATAGCTGAGAATTCGGGATTTATTTAATAACAGAGCATGTTGCAATAGACAGATGATATAATGACTGGAGATTTAGCCTGAGATTGTAGGGATGAAGCGTTCTAGTTCAAACTGACTTTGTGGCTAAAATTTAGGAATGGAATCGAAACCACTTTCACAGACTCAGTTAACTGCCGAAAAGCTGGGATTTTTTGATATTGAAGGCCAAGACTCACAAAAATAAATTTTTTTACCCATTCTATCAACCAAAATGACGGTGGTCAATTTGGGAGATAACACACATGATTAGTAATACTTCATAATCATCAATTTTGTTTGTTTGTTGACATGATAACCTACTATGCATACTGATATGATTCACATAGTCATACAACTATCTTGACCAATACTTTGGCACAATCATATAATCCTAATCAATGAATGTCTTCTATCATTCACATGCATTCATACTTCTAAGCTTAATCAAGATTGTACTAACCTTAATAATATGAAGACAAACATAACATAAACTTAATCATGAACATATTTCAACACATACCTGTATCTCCTCAAGTCATACTTATCAGGATTGCTTTTAAAACAATCCACTTTGATTTGCTGAAATTGGATCTAGAGATGGATTAGGGTTTGTCAGAGAAACCCTAAAAATTCAAATTTTGAATTTCAAACTTCTAAATGGATGGAAAGATGTAGCTTGCTGAGCTGATCAAGTTGGTATACTTCAATTTTGAAAACTGCAAGGTTTGACCCCTCAAAATTGCCTTTGAAACTTCCAGATTCACTAGACAGGACCCCGAACTAGGGTTTGATAAAGCCCACCCTTCTTCCCAACCAAAAGGTTCGATCCAAAGCTCTAAGCTTTGATTTGTATGAGGAGCTTCCAGCAGTGGTCACAGACTTAAAAAATTTCAACTTTTGTAGAAGCCCTAATTTTCTATCTTTCCGATCAAAATCCTGAACTAGGGTTTGATCAAGCCCGACCTTCTTCCCAACCAAAAAATTCGATCTTGGTCTCTAAATTTTGATTTTGATGAGTGGCATTCAGCCGTGGTATCTGATTCCAAGAATTTCAACTTTCTCTGAAACCCTGATTTCCCACAGCAGTGACGATTCAAGAATGAAGGTGCTCAAAATCCAAATCTGTTTTGATAGAAATATGCACCTGATTGTTTCTGGTGTAACTATGAAATTACGAATCCACAGGTTTTGAAACATCTTCCTATGGTATCCCGACCTATCCTCTTTCCAACCCCATAGGTCTGACCTCAATTGGATTCTCTGAGAGAGAGTTATGCCAAGTGTCACAACGTGACCTGTTTATGGGATAAAACAGGAGAGCGAACTTGTACGGCATGCCACATGTCACTGGTTCAAATTCGGCCTGTAAAAAAAGTTACCTGAGAAACTAAAGTCCGTTCTCTACCTGTCACTTTTTACGAAATTTCATTTGGATCTTCCTAGCCCAAGTTGTGACCTTTTTTCCTAGGTCACCTGTTTATGAATCAGATCCAGAAGAGGCCGAAACCCTAACTTGTACTGATCATAAATCACAAAGCACAACGAATTAGAGGTTGTCCTTTGGAAAAAGGTATAGGGAGATGTTATCTACGACCTGTAAAGGTTTCAGATCCTGAACCTTCTCCAAAATGGATTTATACCGAAATTTCCACGATGACTGGTTTTTGCTATATAAAACCCTAACCTTCAAATTGTCACAAGTTAAGCAAGTGTCGTAAGTGCCATACATTGCCTTCCTTCAGGCTAGATCTAATACCATGTTAAGATTCAATATGATAAGACAAAAAATATCAGCGTTGTTAAGATTCAATATGCTAAGACAAAAAATATCAGCATTGCATTCCATTTCACAATAATAGCATATACATGATCACTGAAAGAACAACAAGCACAGCATAAACACAAGAGACGCAGGTTTATCCTGGGAAACCCTCATGGGGAAGAAAACCCAGCAGAGATTCCTCAATATAGATGACCAGCAAATACAAATATGTAAACCCTAGACATGAGCTCCTTCTCCTTCATAGCATATCTCTCTCTCACCTATGCGCCATTCACATGTGAGAGAATGAATTGTGTGTGTGTTAAATGAGGAACACACCTCCTCTATTTATACACTACTTCGTCTTTTCTTTTACATTAACTAGGTCGGCCCCAACTTAACCACTGGGTTAAACATCCCATTACAACTGACTGGGCCAACCCCTCTAGGGTGGTCTAATAACCCTTTGACCCACATAACACATACAGGGCCGACCCCCACTAGGGAAGTCTAATAACCCAAGTTACCACATTCCGATGGAGGAATAAACATCTCCGGATATACAATAAGATCTTCAAGGAGGAATGAAACATCTCTAGAATAATAAAGTACAAATATAATATTCTTTGAAGTTACAATATTTCAACATTCACCCTTAACGAAAAGGATATTATAACAACATCTGCACGAGTAAGGAGTCATCAACTACATCATACATGATACATCTATAAATCATTGGAAGCTTTCTTCAATAATTCAACCAGTTACTGGAACATCAAGTACTGAGTCTTCATCTTCTGTAGCACTCTAACAACTACAGTAGCATCATCATTTCGATCCTCTCGATCAACAACATCATCATCACACGATCATCAACATCGTCATCACACGATCATCAACATCGTCATCACATGATCATCATAGCAGCATACGCTGCAAAACACATAATCCATTTAAGACACCATAACATGTCTAGGGACAATGCACTCCACTCGTCAACTTAGAAAAAGTCTAAGGACCATTTTTTTTTTGAAGAGATATGTCTATGGATCAATTCAGGGACCGCAGTCCGGGGATGATACAATCCCCTCTCGTCCACTAGGGACCACTTCTCAGAGACATCTGTCTACGGATCAATTCAGGGACCGAAGTCCGGGGACGATACAATCCCCTCTCGTCCACTAGGGACCACTTCTCGGAGATATCTGTCTACGGATCAATTCAAGGACCGAAGTTTGGGGACAATACAATCCCCTCTCGTACACTAGGGACCACAGAGACATAAGTCTACAAATAAATTTAGGGACCGAAGTCCGGGGATGATACACTCCCCTCTCGTACATTTTGAACTAGTGGTTCCAGGATGATGCAATCCCCATCACGTACATTTTGAACTAGTGGTTCCAGGATGATGAAATCCCCATCACGTGCATTTTGAACTAGTGGTTCTGGGATGATGGAATCCCCATCACGTGCATTTTGAACTAGTGGTTCTGGGATGATGCAATCCCCATCACGTACATTTTGAACTAGTGGTTCCGGGATGATGCAATCCCCATCACGTAGATTTTGAACTAGTGGTTCCGGGATGATGCAATCCCCATCACATACATTTTGAACTAGTGGTTCCGGGATGATGTAATCCCTGTCACGTACATTTTGAACTAGTGGTTCCAGGATGATGCAATCCGCATCACGTACATTTTGAACTAGGCATTCAGGGATGATACAGTCCTATCATATCAACTAGGTACCATATAATGACCTCATCGTCAGAACAAGTAGCCTCATCATCGATACAAGTATACTCATCATCGATACAGTATCCAAATCATCAATACAAGTATCCATACCAATACGAGTATCCACATCATAATTACAAGTATCCACACCAATACAAGTATCCACATCATTAATACAAGTATCCACAACAACACAAGTATCTGCATCATCAATATAAGTATCCACACCAATACAAGTATCTGCATCATGAATACAAGTATCCACACCAATACGAGTATCCACATCATCAATACAAGTATCCACATCAATACAAGTATCCACATCATCAATACAAGTATCCACACCAATATGAGTATCCACATCATCAATACAAGTATCCACACCAATACAAGTATCCACATGGGAAATCTCATCATCGATACAGGTATCCATATCGATACCAATATTCAAATATCATTATCGAACATATCACTCCCCCTTTCGAGGAGGGTCCTTTTGAACTACACCAAGCTTGTCTCGAAAATACTCAAACTTTACTCGAGACAGAGGTTTGGTCAACACATCAGCAACTTGTTCATCAGTGCCTACATACTCGAGCTTGATAGCTCCTTTCTGCACCATATCCCGTATATAGAAATATCAGATCTCTATGTGCTTTGACTTATCATGGAACACTGGATTATCTGTCATCTTGATGCAACTCTGGTTGTCACACATGATCACAGTGGATTCCATCTCTAAGTCAAACAATCCTGATAACAACTTCTGAATCCATAGCGCTTCACAACTAGCAGAGCAAGCAGCTATATATTCCACTTCAGCTGTACTAAGAGACACACTATATTGCTTCCTGCTAATCCACAAGATCATGGAAGATCCCAGACAATAACATCCGCTCGATGTACACTTCCTGCCCAATCAACATCTGTGTAGCCATACAATCTAAAGTCATGATCTCCAAGATAACATAGACTAAAGTCTATCGTACCCTTTAGGTACCTCATCGCATGCTTTGCAGCTATCAGGTGAACACACCTAGGTTCCACTAGATACTGACTCAAGGTGTTCACAACAAAGCATATATTTGTGTAGCTAGGGTTTTACCCCTAGTTTGTGCAAATGAGCACCTACTAAGGAGAAGGGACTCCTTAGTAGCAGTTCAGTAAATGTAAATAATTAAGCTAAAACAGAAATAGAAACTACTCTAAAACATGTGCATGAAAAAATAAACAACAATTTGTAAACAAGGGTTTTGTATTAATATTACCTTCAATGTGAAGGTTGATGAAGCTCCTTGCAATGTCCAAGAGGGTTTCTCCAAGCTCCAATGTGCTCCTTCTCTTTCTCCAATGGTGGAAATGGGCCAAAAGGGGCTCTCAAGGTGAAAGTAGTTCAATGGTGAACTAGGGTTTCGAGAGAGATTTTGGCAGAGTAAGGGTATACTTGATTGTGGATATGGAATAAGGGATCTCCATCACCTATTTATAGTTTTTTGGTGGTGGAGTGCTGACCCATGGTTTTAGGAAACACATGGTTTAGGGCAGCTGTATAGGGTTTTTTCCTCCTTTTCCTCATTAATTTATATTTTTTATTCCCTTTTTAGGGGATTTTTGCTATTTTTGGAGGAAAAGGGGGTTTTTTAGCCTTTTTGAGGCTATTTGGATGGTTTTGTGGCCTTTTGGAGGCATTTTAGGCCTTTTGGAGGCTTTTTAATGGGATTTTTTGGGATTTTAAGGGAAATATGGTAGGAAAATGGACAAATGAGCCATATAATGTGGTGGATGAGGTAGTGAACACTTTTTGGGTGTTAATAGATTGCCCCCTGATGTGCGAGGGCAGGAGCTCATCGTATGGCCGATGGACATCATAAGTCATGAATGGTTTTCCTGGGTGTGGAGAGAAGAGAAGAAACAAACCAAAGCTCGGAACGACGATACCGAACAACTGCAAGAACTAAAAGTACATAACCTCAATAATGGATGAGGAATCATCTGATCATATGGACGAGGCGGGCATTCCCATGCTCGTATTAGGATATAACATAACAATAACAATGGGGTCCAAAAAAAAATAAAAAATGGGGACCTGATATATACATGACCTCAAAAACTGAATGAGGAGTAATCTCAATATATGGACGAGGCGGGCATACCCATGCTCGTATCAAGATACATAAAAAGAACTGTGAGGCCCGAAAAATGGGGACCTGTAAGATACATAGATAATCACTGTGTACATCATAGGTGTCCAGAGGAGACACAAATCTGGGACATACTGCTGGGCTGACCATGTGTAAGCTGAAAAACTGGTGCACCGGAATATCAACAGTGCTGCTGAATGTGGTACCAAGGGAACTGATGATCGGCTGGATCAGAGTGACAAGGGTCACACTCTCAATGGTACACTGAACTGGAACTGAAACGGGTACTCAAGGAAGCATATAACTGGATGGCTTCCGAATACAAACACCAACGCAGCCCGGACATCCACAGGAACATATGACTGGATGTTCCGAAGTGACTCACCAATGTGCTAGAGTCGGGGGAAATCCGGGGTCTTCGACACATAATGTAAAGGATGTAACCCTACGCGATTCTCGACGATGCGATCAAGGTGCTGAAGTCGAGCATGTGAGAAACAACCACTCGGAGAGGCAATGATGACTCCTCTCAGAATGGTCCGTAGGCACCTACCACAGATGGTGATAAGTCCAAGGCGTAGGGACCTCTGGGCCTATCCTCTGGAATAGAGGGGTTGTCGTCGACAGAGGGAGACCTGCAACTATCAAGGCAATGATGTTTCCTTGACAGAGGCGCGAGGTGGAGAACCGAAATGTGATAGTACTGGTGGCAGGATTGACAAACTGTGGGGGGACAACTGGGGAAGTAGAGTGGGTGGACTCAAACTTCCTTTGTTCAGAGTATGATAATGGGCATGATCTGGCAGCATATGAAACTGACTGAGGGGAAAGGGATCATAACTGTAGTGGATCGGGGAGGGTGACTGGTCTGAGGGAGACTCTAGCTGATATAAAATGGCAGAATAATGCAGAATACTCTGAACAAAGGCGACCTGATTGGGGGTGCTGCCGAGATGATTGATCGTAGTGCCAGGAGGCACGGGTGGGGACTTCTTCATGGGTTAAGGAACTAGAAGAAGTTTGTGTAAAATGATACTGTCGTGTGGATTTTACGAGCCCAAGACAGTTCATGCTCGTGGTTGCTTTCAATTTTAAGGAGTCTGAAAGCGATAAGAAGACTCTGAAATGATGGAATGGTACTGTCGTGTGGATTTTACGAGCCCACGACAGTTCATGCTCGTGGTTGCTTTCAATTTAAGAGAGTCTAAAAGCAAATAAGAAAACTCCAGGGGGTTGCTTTTTCGTAGATTTAGTCTCCAAGGCCCAAAGAAGCATAAAAGGATGCAATGAAGAACTCTTCTAGCCGATGTGACTAGAGTATTCCTTTTTCGTAATTAGTCTACTAGGTCCGGAAAAGGGTTAAACTTATACCAGATAGACGCCCTTTCAGGTACTTTAACGAGCATGAAAGGAAGCAAGATTGCTCGGCGATCTTTTCATTCTTTTAGGAGTCAGAAAAGAGCTTAACGAAAACTCCCTAAGTGCCTTTTTCGTAAAGGACTTGTTCGGCCCGAAAAAGGGATAAAATTATACCGAACAAAAGGAATGGCCAGGCAAGGAGGAAGTGTTCAATCAAGGATCAGTAATGATGATCAAGAACGAGGGTAGGGGGGAACACTGGTGGGCCTCCTTGCGGGGTAGATGAAATGGTGGCAAAATAACGAAACATTTGCAGTATGACAGGAGTGAATGGCTCATGTAAAAATGTGGAACAATCCGATAGCGGCCGATGTGGCGCGCAAACCGAGGCAACAAGGTGTTTGGGACACAATGTTAAAATTGTATCAAGTGAGAGTGAGAAATGGTTTCAAGCATCATCACGAGCTCGGAAAAATGAATCCGGCAATATAAAGGGTGTCAAAAATGGGTAACGGCCGATGTGGCACGCACACCGAGGCGATGAGGGCGTTTTGGAAAAATACCCGAAAAATCTGGGGGTGAGAGCGAGAAATGATCTCAAGCATCATCACCAGCTCGGAAAAATGAATCCGATGATATAAAATATGTGAAAAACGGAGAACGGCCGATGTGGCACGTAAACCGAGGCGACTAGTGTCGTCTAAAAAATGGGCAAAAAATGATGGGTAAAAAATAATGCAACGAGGTGATCATCATGACGGTCTCGTCGTGCTGATTCCAATGGTGGAAAATATGTGTAAAATAGAAAAGGAAGCAAACTGTACAATGCGGACCAATGGGGCCGCGAGTTATTTAAGGATAAAAGCGTTTAAGGTACAATCCGTTACGCGGGTTGCGCAAAGGATGGCCTTCGGAGTCGGCAAGGATGTATGCCCCCTTGCCTAGGCAGGTCTGCACGATGTAAGGGCCTTACCACATGGATTCAAACTTCCCTTTGCCAGTTTTGTCGTGGGCTTGGTCATAGGCGAGGACGAGGTCCCCTTCATGGAAAGTTCGAGGGTGAACATGTTTGTCGTAACCGGCTTTGATGCGGTTCTTGGCAGCTTCGATGTTCTGAAGAGTGGCCCGACGGTCTTCATCGGCTTGTTCGAGGGATAGCAGACATTGCTCGAGGGGGGAAGTGTCGGGAAGAAGCTCAACGGCGATCTGTAAGGCAGGAATCTGACATTCGATGGGGAGGACAGACTCTACACCGTGAACTAGATGAAATGGTGTAAAACCAGTGGCGGTCTTGGTGGAAGTACGGTAAGCCCATAAGGCAGGGAACAGCATGTGGTGCCAATTGGACTTATGCTTGTCAACCGTTCGTTGTAGGATGGTTTTGAGAATTTTATTAATGGCCTCTACTTGACCGTTCCCTTGGGGGTAGTAAGCAAAGGAAAATTGGTGTTCAAATTTGAGGAGGGTGGATAACTCACGCCAGACGGCATCTTCGAAGTGTGAACCATGGTCAGAGACTAACTGCTTAGGAACCCCGAATCGAGCGATGACATGGTTGAAAAAGAAGCGGGCAGCAGTGTCGGCCGTACAATTGAAGGTAGGCATGGCTTCCGCCCATTTGGTGAAGTAATCAACATCGAAAATAATATATTTGTGGCCGTTGGCAGACTGGGGTCTACATTCCATGAAGTCTATGGCCCACTTACAAAAGGGACCAACGGTGACGACTAGGTGTAACGGAGCAGGAGGTGTCCGGGCCTTGGGGGCAAAAAGTTGGCAGTTATGGCAGTGTTTGACCGCAGTGATGCAGTCGGTGAAAAGTGTGGGCCAGAAGTATCCGGCGCGGACGACCTTTTGGGCAGTGGACATACCTGAGAAATGGCCTCCGCAGGCACCGCTATGACAGTCATTAAGGACGTGTTCAGCTTCCTCGTGTGTAAGGCAACGACGAAGAATTGTGTCAACCCCGCGCCAGTAAAGGACATCGCCTAAGAGGAGATATCGAGAGGCCTGGTGACGGATGCGACGGCGTCCATTACGGGTAACTTTGGGTTTGAACTTCTGCGTGCACAGGTATAACAAGATATCACCGTACCATGGGTCATCGGACGAGATAGTGAACAGGTGATTGTCGGGTAACTCATCGGAGATTGGTTTGGCCGCGAGAAGGGAAGGGAGATCGGTAATGAGCTGGGCAAGCGCGAGGGCTTTAGTGCTCTTAGGTGTTTTGAAGGTAAGGTCATATTCCTGGAGGATAATGACCCATTTAGCAACACGACCTTGCAGGAGCCGTCGGTTTAGAAGATATACCATGGGGTTAGAGTCGGCGACGACTGTGGTATGACTCATTAAGATATAGTGTCGCAATTTTTGGACGGAAAATACCACTGCTAGGGCAAGTCTCTCCTCATATGGGTAACGTAGGGGTGGACCAGACAAGGTCTGGCTGACGTAGTAAATGACGTGCTCCTGGTGAGAAGCGTCTTCTTGAACCAAGACTCCAGATACGGCATGCTCGGATGCTGAAACGTAAAGGATGAAGTCTTGTGTGAAATCCGGAGGGGAAATCAGAGGAGCTTGTGTGAGAGCCTTCTTGAGGGCTTCGAATGCAGCTTCTGCTTGGTCATCCCAGACGAAGGGTATGTGGGTACGGAGCAGGCGCAAGAAACTGTGAACGGTAGTGGCGTAATCAGGAACGAAGCGTCGAAGGAAGTTGGATCGCCCCTGCAGACTTTGGAGCTGCCGGAGCGTGCGAGGAGAGGGAAGGTCTAAGATAGCTTGGACTTTTAGAGGGTCAACGGTAATTCCTTTCTGGGAAACAATAAAACCCAACAATCGGCCTGCCAAAACGCAAAAGACACACTTGTGTGGGTTCAAGCGGATTTGGTATTTGCGACAATGCAGAAAAACTTGCCGAAGGTCGTTAAGGTGGTCTGATCGTTTCCGGGAACGAGCTGTAAGGTCATCAAGGTAGACTAACAGGATATGGACCAAGTCATGAAAGCAATAGGTCATGGCCCGCTGGAAAGTGGTACCAGCATTTTTGAGGCCGAAAGGCATGACGCGATAGGCAAAGGTGCCCCATGGGGTAGTAAAGGCAGTTTTGTACTGGTCTTCCTTACGGATCTGAATCTGATTATATCCGGAAAAACCATCCATGAAGGAGAGGACCTCATGCCTCGCACACGCATCTATGAGCTGGTCGATAAACGGCGTGGGGAAGTTGTCCTTGGGACAAGCACGGTTTAAGTCACGGAAGTCAGTGCATACTCGGATGGTGCCTTGTTTTTTGTTAACGGGAACGGGGTTTGAAACCCAAGTGGTATAGGCAATAGGATAAATGAACCCTGCCTTGCGCAGCTTCTCAATCTCGGCTTTGACAGCTGGGAGCTTTGAGGGATGAATGGGGCGCTGTTTCTGATGAATGGGGGGTACATCAGGCCATGTGTCAATGTGGTGCTCTATAATGGTGGGGTCAAGACCTGGCATTTCGGTATAGGACCAGGCAAAGACATCACGGAATTCTCGGAAGAGTTTTCAGTACTCCTCAATCTCTTGTTCACTGCAGGAGGCTCCTAAGGCAATGCATTCATTGAAGCCAGGGGGGTCAGAGATATCTATGTGGATAACGGGTGAAATATTGGCCATGTTACCCTCCTCGAAGGTGTCAGGAGCAGGAATAGGGTCCTTGAACCAGTCGACCTTGGTGGGGAGGAAGTCTTTGGACTCAACCGTGGATTGGGTAGCTGTGCTAGAGGAGGATTCTTCTGGGATGAAATACGAACGATGGTGCATGTCATCCCAGGGATACTCCGGGGCAGTGAGGGCCTCAAGAATATCCTCATCGGTACGGAAAGTTTGCATCGTCAAATCGGTTGACGAGGGGGTAGTGGTTGAAGAGATCATATAGATGATATTAACCTCTCCAGAAGGGGGAGAAACCGGGGGGTAGATCTCCTCAATGGTGGGTGGTGCCGTCTCAAGATCCAGATTGTTCATCTCATAGAGAGCCGCTCTGTAATCTGGGAGATCAGGACAATGATGGGAGTAATGTCCGTAAACACCGCATATGGCACAGGGGTGGTTGGTACGCAAGGATTTGTCTTTGGGCTTAGGGGTGGGGTTTAGTTCAACAACCGGGATGTTGGGGTCATCGTCGAGCATCTGCATGTGCTTCTGCAATGTTGGTAACTGTGGGCATTGGTGAGTCGCATGGCCCAACTCGTCGCACAATGAACATTTGGGAGGAGCGCGAAATACTGGAGGGTTTTTGACTATCTTGGGAGGTGGTACAGCAGTGTAAGGTTGTGGACCTCTGCCCCCAGTGGGTTTGGGAGTAGGAGGGGGAGTCGTGGAGGACGAAGGGGTAGAGACACCGGGAGGTGGCTGAGTGGTAGTAGCCATGGGTTGCACCGGTTGGAGGACGACATCCGGTGTCGGCGGACGAACGGGAGGCGAAAGATACCATACGGGTAATCCCAAGGTTAACCCAGGGAGGCTAAGGGTAGCCATGACCGGGGCGCTTACTACTCCCGATGGAGGGACTAGGAAGGGGATCGTATGGATGGGTGTAACACCAATGTGGCTAGGTACCAATGGTGGTTTAGGCAACAAGGGTGGTTGATTGTTTGGTGGTTGGTTGTCGTGGGACAAGGTACATAAGTCAGACACTTCGGGCGTAGATGATGGGGGAGGAATGGATTGAAAGGTGGAGGTCATCGGCGCGTCTGAGTAAACTCCGGGCCCCGTAGAAGAAATAAATGAGGTGGTGGCACGAGAAACAGGTTGTTCAACCATGGGGAGAACATTTTCAGGTGCCGCGGGAGCACTGGGATCATAGTAGGTGAGCTGGTCAACCTTAACCATGCGTCCCTCATGGGGGAACATCATGGTGCGAAAGACGGAAGAGGCAACCGCCTGCATGGCATACATGTAGCTGCGACCAAGTAAAAGGTTATAATCCAATTGGGCATTGATTACCTCGATGTCAATGAGTACAGTTTTGCCACCTAACTGGACAGGGACATTGGCTAGGAGGCCTTGGGGCTGAGCCGAACGACCGTCGTAGGCGCGTAATGCAGTGGTGGACTGCTGGAGAGTGGGGGATCCCAACTTCTGCCACACGAATGTAGACATAACGCATGTGGAGGCACCTTCATCGATGATGCATCGATGGATGACAAGATTCCAAACGAAAACAGAAACTTGGAATGCTAAGGAGGAAGGCAGGCGTGGTTCGGATTGGTCCAAATCAAATGCCATCAGATTCGAATCATTTGAGTCAATCCCCCCAATGGCGGAGAGTAAAGTCTTGCGCTGGGAAGGGCAGTTCTTCAAGACTTCTAACGCAGACATGGCTACGGGAGATTGGGCTAGGTCGTCTACAATGTTGTAGTTTGACGCAGCATGCGCATTGGGGTTATTGTTGATACGGAGAAGCGGGGAATGAGGGGCTTTAGGAGCGCCATCTAGTGGAGGTGGAGGAATAAGTAACGCTTGATCGGTGGGATGAGCGGTAGTAGGTTTATCTGTGGGAGGTACGTCAGTGGTGGAGCCATATTGGTTCCGACGGGTCTGAAGGTTGACGTCAGCGGATGACATCATCAACAGGTGGTGGGTACCTGAGTCAAACATGGGTTGATCAGGAGCAGCATAAGTGATTTGTTGTTGGGGTTGCACGTTGGCTTGAGGGGGAGCTAACGGCTGAGTGTTCACGATGCCTTGTGTTGGTAAGGGGTTTTGCAGAACCAAAGGAGGCTGCTGAGGCTGAGGGGGGTTAGGTGGTGCCTGAGGAGCCGCATGCCCTTGGCGGTGGGCATCGTCAACCCAGAGCTGCCGAGCTCACTCTAAGTGTGGGCAAGCATGCGTGTAGTGTCCATAGACCCCGCAAATAGAACAAGGGTGGTTCGTTCGCAAATTGGGGTTTTTAGCCTGCTTGGGCGGGCGATCAGGGTTTTGATTAGCGGGGGCCACATTGTTGTTGTCAGGGGGATTAGCCGGTTGACCAGCTTGTTCTGCAGGTTGGTTGTTCCCATGATTACGGCCCTTGCTGCGGTTCTGTGGGCCCTGGTTGCGTTGGTTGTTCTGGTTTTGCTGCGGGTTTTGTTGGGCGTAAACTTGCCCTTGGGCAGCAGGTGGATTCTGAGGTTGCGCAGGTGCTGGAGCAGGCTGCGGTGGATGGTATGCAGGTTGAGGCTGAGCAGGTGCAGCAACTTGAGGGGGTTGCTGATATGGATGCGGAGCGGGTGGTGGATTTGTCGCAGGGGCTGCTTGTGGCGGATAATAAGCAGGTTGGGATTGTGAAGGCGCAGGAGTTGGGGCAGCTTGCTGATAGTAGTAAGGCTGAGGTGCGACTGGGGGGGCATAAGCGGGAGTCGCATGACCGAATCACTAAGGAGGACATGAGGGTCCATGGTGATGGTGATGTGCCATGGGAGCATATGAGTTGGTTGCTCCAGACTGTGAGGTAGCCCGTGAAAGGTCGGGGCCAGGGGAAGGACGTGTAATAGAAAATGGTTGGGGATGTGAAGAAACACGGCCAATGATACCGTCTGCAGCGTGGGATGCCCCCGGCGCATCGTGCTGGGAGGACTCGCCGCGAGGGGCATCAGGTATAATGGTGTAAAGGTAACCCGACTGGGCGTAAATGAGGTCGAACTGCTGTGCCTTAAGGATGGCCTCTTCTTCAGACTGTGGTCTTTCGGAAGCTACATCCTTAGCAATAACAGGGAGAAGGGATTTGAGGAACCAATCTAGGAAGATACGGTCGTCTATTTTGATCTTCCATAAGCTACGGCGTCGACGCCACTCATGGATGTGGTCTGTGATATGGGTAGCCGTGTTTTGTCTGCAGGATAGGAGGATTTCAACGCCCGCATCATACCGGATAGGCAACTGGAAGAACTGCAGGACTGTCGAGGCAAGGGAAGCAAAGGTGGCATGGGTCCCATGAGGTTGCTCGATATACCACTTGGCTGCAGAGCCAGTGAAGGTGCGTTGTAAGAGACGGAGGCGAACAGAGTCATCCACTATGGAGTTAGAGGAACACCATAGGTGGAAAGACATGATATGGTTTTGTGGGTCCTCACCGACCTTGCCCTCAAACTTAGGGATGTTAGAGGGGAGCTTGGTAGGCATATGAGGCCACGTAGGGTCGTGTCGAATAGGATTGTTGGTCAATCTGGCCAGGTCGGGTAGGTTGAGGCTATCCATGAATGGCAAACTGGAAGAAGGATGTGACACAGTAGTGGGTTGGACCAAGCTGGGGCCAATGCCCCCAAGTGGAGGGACAGGATTTGGGATGGTTCCCCCAAGTGGGGTAACTGAGGTAGTATAGGATGGGCCTGCACCACCATGGGTAGTGTGAGCCACTGATGTAGTGGGGATAGGTATTCCTGCTGCGGGAATAGGTACCGTGAGGGGAACGGTAGATGGGGGCCCCATGGAGGGCATACCCAAAATAGGTGTAGTAACTGGTGTAGTGGTGAATGTGCCACCAATGGTTCCTATAACAAAAGGAGTGGAAGTCGTGCCAGCCATGGGGCTAGTAGGGGCAGTGTAAATAGGGTTCTCAGACTCTTCGTCAGAATCAAAGGTAAAGTAAGGAGCGTCAATATCTGGTGACGGAGTCCTATGTCGTTGACGAGTGGAGTCAAGTGACAAGGATCTAGATCTGTAATGAGTGGTGTCAACGGATGATGATCGGAATCTATGACGGGTGGTGTCAAGAGAACCGTGCTGTGGGGGCTCGCCCCTGAGGCGCTGAGAATGTCTCGGGGACTCAATGGTGATGGATGGTGTCAAATCTCTGTGGGTTGCGGTGAGTAAAAAAAAAGCGCAAAAAAAGCCTAATGCAACCGAGTGTGCAGAAGGAGAGCTAAAAAACAAGGCACTCAGGCCAACAACCAACTCAAAACACCCACTGCAATAGCTGTGCTACAATAGGTGGAGTATCAACAAAGATGGTTAGAATACCAACAAGCAGCAGGTTTCCTAAAAAGAAAAAATGGTGGACTCACTAGACCAAAGGGAGGTAAAGGAGCATGCAAACACCTAACTAAAAGTATTCTGACTCAACTAAACATATCCTCTGCAAGGTGATGAAATCCAAGTCAGACAATATGAGTAGGAAAGCCAAGTGGCTATGATATCCCCCTACCGGGAGGGATACCGGGTAGTCAATCCTAGAAGAATGGCAACTAAGATACCTCGTTCATGACACGTCCAGAAAGGTGAATCTGCCGTTTAGTCCGTTTACCGCAATACCCCTATACGGGGATATCCCGCGAACCGCGAAAGGTAGCCCTTCGGTTACTGAATAGAGTGCGGTATTCCACTCAGGCCTCCAGAACCAGTCTCCCGACTTCAACCCTCCTAAGGGAGAGGCCCTCTGATAAACTGGTTGTGACCGTGCCAAAAAGTACTAGGGGATTTTGGTTCCCTATTTGGACAACAACTATGTCTCAAGTGAAAGTGACCGAGGGGTGTTATTGGAAGCCTATCCCCTCGACCCTACCTAACTACAATGATTCTTTTGTGTTCCCCAAATGGGGTTAGAATGTTGGTTTAGTTAGGTACTTTTTAAGGCTCACTTGAATTATGTGACAGAGTGTGTGCTCGTGAGGTGATGAACCCAAAATAGAAGTACCACAAGGGGGGCAACTTCCAACTATCAATAATGCTGGAATTGAAACTTTAACTTGCAAAATTTTCTGAATTAAAAATACTGAAATTTTTAAAAAGATTCTGTAAAGGGAACATAAATTATGTTGCAGAAAGGCTGTAAGGAAGTGGGACTGCAGGTAGGACAAGGGGCTGTTCAGATGCAGAAAATATTGCAGCAAAAGGGGCTGGGCTCAAAACAGGAAAAATGCAGAAATCAGACCGCGGGTCTGTGGCGAATCAGAACAGGCAGACCGCGGGTTTGAGGGAAACAGACGCAGTCAGGTCGCGGCTTTCGGGCCAACAGACGCAGTCGGGACACAGGAAATAGGGAAAAAGACGCAGTCGGGTCGCGGCAAAAAGGCTAACAGACGCAGTCGGGACGCGGGAAAGAGGCTGAAAGCCGCAGTTGAGACGCGGGAAAATGGCCGACAGGCGCAGCCAGATCGCAGCAAACAGGCTGATTAGCCGCGGTCGGATCACAGGTAACAGACTTGAATCCGCCGGCAGGGCGTCGGAAACCGTCTGAGAGCCGCGGTCGGGTCGCAGGTAAAGGCCTGAAAGACGCGGTCGGGACGCGACTGCATAGGGAAAAAATGCGATGTGCGGCGGCCGAAAGGGACAGCCGAAAGGAATTTTTTTTTTTTTTTTTTAAACGGAAACCAGAAATTCAAAATCTAAGGGAGTCGCCAAAACTATAGCTAGGGTTTTACCCCTAGCTTGTGCAAATGAGCACCTACTAAGGAGAAGGGACTCCTTAGTAGCAGTTCAGTAAATGTAAATAATTAAGCTAAAACAAAAATAGAAACTACTCTAAAACATGTGCATGAAAAAATAAACAACAATTTGTAAACAAGGGTTTTGTATTAATATTACCTTCAATGTGAAGGTTGATGAAGCTCCTTGCAATGTCCAAGAGGGTTGCTCCAAGCTCCAATGTGCTCCTTCTCTTTCTCCAATGGTGGAAATGGGCCAAAAGGGGCTCTCAAGGTGAAAGTAGTTCAATGGTGAACTAGGGTTTCGAGAGAGATTTTGGCAGAGTAAGGGTATACTTGATTGTGGATATGGAATAAGGGATCTCCATCACCTATTTATAGTTTTTTGGTGGTGGAGTGCTGACCCATGGCTTTAGGAAACACATGGTTTAGGGCAGCTGTATAGGGTTTTTTCCTCCTTTTCCTCATTAATTTATATTTTTTATTCCCTTTTTAGGGGATTTTTGCTATTTTTGGAGGAAAAGGGGGTTTTTTAGCCTTTTTGAGGCTATTTGGATGGTTTTGTGGCCTTTTGGAGGCATTTTAGGCCTTTTGGAGGCTTTTTAATGGGATTTTTTGGGATTTTAAGGGAAATATGGTAGGAAAATGGACAAATGAGCCATATAATGTGGTGGATGAGGTAGTGAACACTTTTTGGGTGTTAACAATTTGGCCTTGTACTTGTCAGATACATCAATGACCCAATAATCTGTTTGTACAGAGTCACATCTACTAACTCTGATGAGTCATCCGCTAACAACTTCAAGTTGGAATCCATGGGAGTGGCCATGGTTGTACATTCCAACATATAAAATCTTTTTAGGATTTCCACAACATACTTTCCCTGGTTGAGAAAGATTCCTTCTGAGCCATGCCATACTTCTAGACTTAGGAAGTAATGCATCAATCCGAGATCTTTCATCTCAAATTCTGTAGCTTCTTCTTTCTTTCCATGATCTGTTTCTCATTCCCGGTTAGAAAGAGATCATCCACATACAATAATAGTATCATCCATAACCTTAAGGTGAAGGTTAGGATCCGCTTTACTTTTGGTAAATCCCAATCTTTTCAAGAAGCTGTCAGCTCTCCTTCTATGACTGAACATCATCTACACTCTGCAGTGAGTGCTCATCTGCATATCTATCTGTGCCATCTCCCGTTAGATGGGTCTACTGATATGAGCCTCAAGATCATTCGAAATCTGTGGTGAGTTCCTTCTTGAATGTCATCTGTGTATAGATACCATCTTCAACCTTGTAGCAAAGATTGAGATCCACATCACCCATGGTGATCATTAAGCTCATCAAATGACTATCGATCCTGGGTACCCATACAGAGCCTGATTCACACTTCTTCTTCAATTACACCATTAAGAGAATGGTCTTATCTAGCCACTCGTCATGATCCTCTTCCTCTTTCTAAGAGAATCTTCTAGCCACGAGCTTTCTATAGTATGTTTGATTTGTAAGTCTTCATCCATCACTTGTTCGGTGTTCATCATTCTTCATGATCTTTCCTACAAATCAAAATTAATTACATGATTAGTAATTAAATCATGTTGACATGATAACCTATTATGCATACATATATGATTCACATAGTTATGCAACTATCTTGACCAATACTTTGGCACAACACTTTTCCATATCATGTATGCATACAGTGGCTATCTAGATGCCTTCCATCTCGACCATAACATACTATCAAGAGCATGCACAGCTCTCAGCATGTCAGCAAAGAGTTTTCATTCTAGACAAGCAACAATGGAATGTTTGTCCAACTTACCAATCATATGCATATTAGTAGTATACTGTTCAATGCTATATGAATGCTTACACTTAGCACGATATATTCTAGGAATACAAGTATGCATACAACTATTACGAGCAATATCATAGACTATTCAGTAATTCAAATAACAATTCAAATACTTATCTTTTTATGTCTTGTGAGGTTGCTTCCTTCTTGGTCTCTACTTCCCTTCCATGTCATGAGCTTCTATCCATCCTTGACCACTATGCATGCTTAAGTGTGCACTAGTGTCATCATCATGATCTCATACATAATCATACATTCATTAGTATAAACTCAATATTATCACAACATTATGATTCTAAGTAATCTTGAATATGTATGGTCATGATCATTCAATAAATGAGTATACTAAGATCCTAGCACAAAGTAGGATTCTAACTTGACATAGGAAAAAATATTTAGATTGGATACATGCTTAGTTATGTCTAACATACCCAAACAATATCTTTATTCTCTTCAATGATTTAGAGACCTTGTGTTAGTAACCTGCATACCTCATAAGTTAAGCATAGTAGAAATAAATCATACATACCTCGTAAGTAGAGCTTCTAAAGACTATGGATAAGTCTTTTGTCTTTATGTCATCATGGTCATAGAACTTGATTTGTCTTTCTTGATGTACCTGTCTTTTGTTAGCAGAAAACATCATCCTCATACAACACCACAGTGCATTAGTACAATCATATAACCCTAATCAATGAATGTCTTCTATCATTCACACGCATTCATACTTTTACTAGGGTGATAAGACAATACTAACATTCATCAAGATTGTACAAACCTAAATAATATGGAGACAAACATATTATGAACTTAATCAAGAATCAGATTTCAAAACATACTTGTATCTCCTTAAGTCATACGTGTCGAGATTTCTTGTAGTCTTCTTATGTAAGGCCTTAGCTTCATTTCCCCCTGAAATTGGATCTGGAGCTCGATTAGGGTTTTTTAGAGAAACCATAAAAATTCAAACTTTGACTTTCACACTTCTGAATGGATGGAAAGATTTGCCTTGCTGAGATGATCAAACTAGCATGCTTCAATTTTGAAATCTACAAAATTTGACCCCTCAAAATTGCCTTCGAAACTTTTGGATCTTCTAGACAGGATCTCGAACTAGGGTTTGATGAAGCCCACCCTTCCTCCTAATCAAAAGTTTCGATCCAAAGCTCTAAACTCTTATTTTTCTGAGGAGCTTCCAACCGTGGTCACAGACTTCAAAAATTCCAACTTTTGCAGAAGCCCTAATTTTCCACCTTTCCGATCAAAATCCCGAACTAGGATTTGATCAAGCCCACTCTTCTGACTAACCAAAATTTTTGATCTAGGTCTCTAAATTTCGATTTTGATGAGGAGAATTCAGCCATGGACTTCGATTCCAAAAATTCCAACTTTCTCCGAAACCCTAATTCCTGGAGCCATGAATGAAGGTGCTCAAAATCCAATTCTATTTTGACAGAAATATGCACCTAATTGTTTCTGGTGTCACTCCGAACTTACAAATCCACAGGGTCTGAAACTTTGACTTGTCATCTTTCCAACCCCATAGGTATGACCTCAATTGGATTCTCTGAGGGAGAGTTATGCCAAGTGTCGCAACATGACCTGTTTATGGGATAAAACAGGAGAGAGAAGTTGTACGGTGTTCCACGTGTCACTAGTTCAACTTCGGCCTCTGAAAATGTTACCTGAGAAACTATAGTCCATGCTCTACCTATCACTTTTTATAACATTTCATTTGGAGCTTCCTAGCCCAAGTTATGACCTTTTTTCCTAGGTCACCTGATTATGACTGAGATCTAGAAGAGGCAGAAACCCTAACTGGTACTAATCATAGCTCACAAAGTACAATGAATATGAGGGTGTCCTTTGGACACAAGGTACATGGGGATGTTATATATGACCTATAAAGGTTTCATATCCTAAACCTTCTCCAAAATGTATTTATAGCGAAAGTGCCACAATGACTGGTGTTTGCTATACAAAACCCTAACCTTAAAATTGTCACAAGTGAGGAAAGTGTCATAAGTGCCTTACATTGACTTCCTTTAGGTTAGCTCAACATATACAACATCACTGAAAGAAAAACAAGCACAGCATAAACACAAGAGACATAGATTTATCCTTGGAAATCCTCATGGGGAAGAAAACCCAGCAAAGCTTCCTCAATATAGATGACCAACAAATACAAAGATCTAAACCCTAGACATGAGCTCCTTCTCCTTCATAGCAGATCTATCTCTCACCTATGCACCATTCACAAGTGAGAGAATGAATTGTGTGTGTGTTAAATGAGGAACACACCTCCTCTATTTATACATTACTCCGACTTGTCTTTTACATTAACTAGGTCGGACCCAACTTAACCATTGGGTTAAACACCCCATTACAACTGACTGGGACGACCCCTTTAGGGTGGTCTAATAACCCTTTGACCCACATAACACATACAGGGCTGAACCCCACTAGGGAAGTCTAATAACGCAAGTTACCACATTCCAACAGAGGAATAAACATCTTCGGATATACAATAAGATCTTCACGGAGGAATGAAACATCTATGGAATAATAAAGTACAAATATAACATTCTTTGAAGTTACAATATTTCAACAAGCATTAGATTCCATTTCACAACAATAGCATATACAGGATCACTGAAAGAACAACAAGCACAGCATAAACACAAGAGACACATATTTATCCTGGGAAATCCTCATGGGGTAGAAAACCCAGCAAAGCTTCCTCAATATAAATGACCAACAAATACAAAGATGTAAGCCCTAGACATGAGCTCCTTCTCCTCCATAGCAGATCTCTCCCTCACCTATGCGCTATTCACAAGTGAGTGTAATGTGTGTTAAATGAGGAACACACCTCCTCTATTTATACACATCTCCGACTTGTCTTTTATAGTAACTATGTCAGCCCCAACTTAATCTCTTAACATAATGTGGCAGGGCCGACCCCACTAGGGTGGTCTAACAACCCCTTTAACCCACATGATTCATACAGGGCCGACCCCCACTAGGGAAGTCTAATAAACCAAGTTACCACATTCTCCACGGAGGAATAAAACTTCTCCGGATATACAATAAGGTCTTCACAGAGGAATGAAACATCTTCAGAATAATAAAAGACAAATATAATATTCTTAGAAGTTACAATATCTCAACACCTGTTCCATACACAAATATGGGTTCAAAAAAATCCATTGCATTTGATTGTGGCAATGGAAGCCATAATAACTTTGTTTATGAAGAACTTGTGAAGAAACTAGGTCTTGTGACCACTCCGCATCCTCAGCCTTACAACATCCGTTGGTTGAAGGATAGACAAGAGCTAAGGATCACCCGAAAATGGAAGCTCTCTTACTTCATAAATCATTTTGAATATTAAGAACTTTGTGATGTGTCACCACTCTCCGTAGCCAATGCCCTGTTTGGGAAACCTTACCTATGGGATCGCCATGGATGTTACGAGTCACGACTGCAGAAGGTGATTGTCAGAATTCAGGATCAACGGTACAACATACCAGAACGACGACCTACACCAACGGTTGCAATGATATCTGCTAAGCAGACGAAGAATCTCAACAATCATGCTCAGAAGTTCATATTGATTATGATAAAGCCACAACATTCTAGGAATACTGTAGAAACTAGTTGAGTCACCGACCAGTGCAGTTCCTGACAAAAGCAACATATCGACAATATTCTTGATGAGTACCAGAACCTATTCCAAGTTCTAGATAGAGTAGTTGTACATTGCTAGGTAAAAAACTCTATTGAACTTGCTCTTGGTTCTTTATTACCTAACACATATGTCTACAGAATATCCATTCTAGAAAATGAATAGATTCGTAGACAAATCCAAGAATTAATCGACAAAGGTCATATCCGACCCATCTCCTCCCTGTTGAGATATTGTAACTTCTAAGAATATTATATTTGTACTTTATTATTCCGGAGATGTTTCATTACTCCGTGAAGACCTTCTTGTATATCCGGAGATATTTGTTCCTCCATCGGAATGTGGTAACTTGGGTTATTAGAATTCCCTAGTGGGGTCGGCCCAGAGTCAGTTGTAATGGGGTGTTTAACCCAGTGGTTAAAGTTGGGGCCGACCTAGATAGTGTTAAAGTCAAGTTGGAGTTGTGTATAAATAGAGGAGGTGTGTTCCTCATTTAACACACATTCACTCACTTGTGATTGGCGCATATGTGAGAGAGAGATATTCAATGGAGGAGAAGGAGCTCATGTTTGTGGATTACATCTTTGTATTTGCTGGTCATCTATATTGAAAAAGCTTTGCTGGATTTTCTACCCCATGAGGGTTTCCCAGGATAAATCTGTGTCTCTTGTGTTTATGCTATGCTTGTTGTTCTTTCAGTGATCCTATATATGATATTGTTATGAAATGGAATGTAATGATGATATTTTTTGTCTTAGCATATTGAATCTTAACATGGTATTAGAGCTAGCATGAAGGAAGGCAATGTATGGCACTTACGACACTTGTCTCACTTGCGACAATTTGCAAGTTAGGGTTTTGTATAGAAAAAAAAGTCATAGTGGAACTTTCACTATATATCCATTTTAGTGATGTTTCACGATCTAAAACCTTTATAGGTCGTAGATAACATCCCACTGTACCTTGTATCCAAAGGACAGCCTCAGAGTCATTGTACTTTGTGAGTTATGATCAGTACAAGTTAGGGTTTCTGCCTCTTTCAGATCTCAGTCATAAACAGGTGACCTGGGAAAAAAGGTCACAACTTGGGTTAGGAAGCTTGAAATGAAATTTCGTAAAAAGAGAAAGGTAGAGAATAGACTGTAGTTTCTCAGGTAAGTTTTGCAGAGGCTGAACTTCAACCACTGACACGTGGCACTCCGTACAAGTTTGCTCTCCTGGTTTATCCCATAAACAGGTCATGTTGCGATAGTTGGCATAACTCTCTCTCAGAGAATCCAATTGAGGTAATACCTGTGGGGTTGGAAATATAACAAGTTAGGATACCAAAATGCAAGGGTTCAGACCCTGTGCATTTGTAATTTCAGATATGCACCAGAATCAATCAAGTGCATATTTCTGTCAAAACAGAATTGTTTTTTGAGCACCTTCATTCTTGGCTTATCACTGTTGCGGGAATTTAGGGATTTGGAGAAAGTTGGAATCTATAGAGTCGAAGTCCACGGCTGAATTATCGTCATAAAAATAAAAATTTAGAGACCAATATTAAATTTTTTGGTTGGGCAGAAGGTCGGGCTTGATCAAACCCTAGTTCAGGATTTTGATCGGAAAGGTGGAAAATTAGGGCTTCTGCAAAAGTTGGAATTTTTGAAGTATGTGACCACGACTAGAAGCTCCTTAGAAAAATCAAAGTTTAGAGCTTTGGATTGAACCTTTTGATTGGGAAAAAGGGTGGTATTCACCAAACCCTAGTTCGGGATCCTGTCTAGAAGATCCAACCTTTTGATTGGGCAGAAGGGTGGGCTTCACCAAACCCTAGTTCGAGATCTTGTCCAGAAGATCCAGAAGTTTCAAAGGCAATTTTGAGGGGTCAAATTTTGAAGATTTCAAAATTGAAGTATGCTAGCTTGATCAGCTCAGCAAGGCGCATCTTTTCATCCATTTAGAAGCTTGAAATTCAAAGTTTGCATTTTTAGGGTTTCTCTGACAAACCCTAATCCAGCTCTAGATCCAGTTTCAGCAAATCAAAGTGGATTGGGTTAAAAGCAACCCTGATAGGTATGACTTGAGGAGATACAGGCATGTGTTGAAATTTGTTCATGGTTAAGTTTATGTTTGTCTTCATGTTATTTAGGTTAGTACAATTATGATTGTTTGATAATGAATGCATGTGAATGATAAAAGGAATTCATTGATTAAGGTTATGACACTTATGATTGTACTAATGCACTTGTGGTGTTGTATGAGGATGATGTTGTCTGCTAACAAGATATAAGTACATCAAGAAAGAAAAATCAAGTTCTATGACCATGATGACATAGGGACAAAGACTCATCCATAGTCTTTGACCACATAGAAGATCTAGTTATGGGGTATGTATGATGCTTAACCCATGAAATATGCAGGTTCTAGCACAAGGTCTCTAAATCATTGAAGAGAACAAAGAAGATATTGTTTGGGTATGTTAAGACATAACCAAGCTTGATAATCCAGGTATGTTTTCATATATCAGTTAGAATCCTACTTTGTGTTAGGATCTTAGGTAAGTATAGCTGTGTATGAAATGATCATGACCATACATAATGTTTTGATAGTATTAAGACTATAATAATGAATGTATGATTATGTATGAGATCATGATGATGGCACTAGTGAACACTTAAGCATGCATAGTGGTCTAGGATGGATAGAAGTTCAAAATAGAGATCAAGCGGGAGGCAACCACACAAACATAAAAGATAAGTGTTTAAGTTGTCATTTGAATTACTTCTTGAATCTTTGAATAGTAAATGATATTGCTTGGAATAGTTGTATGCATATTTAGAATGTATCATGCATAGTGTGAGCATTCATATATCATTGAAGAGTATACTACTAATGTGCATATGATGGGTAAGTTGGACAAACATTCCATTTTTGTTTGTCTAGAATGAAACCTCTTTGCTGACATGTTGAGAGCTATGCACACTCTCGATAGTATGTTCTGGTAGAGATGGAAGGCATCTAGATAACCACTGTATGCATAAAGGATATGGAAAATTGTTGTGCCAAAGTATTAGTCAAGACAATTGTATGCATAATAGGTTATCATGTCAACATGATTTGATGATTATGAAGTATTACTAATCATGTAATTAACTTTGATTTGTAGGTATGAAGAATGATGCACACCGAACAAGTGATGGATGTTCAACAAGAAGACTTACAAATCAAACATACTATAGAAGGCTCGTGGCTAGAAGATTCTCTTAGAAAGAGGAAGAGGATCATGACAAGATGTTTGCTTCAAGTGGCTAGATAAGACCATTCTCTTAATGGTGTAATTGAAGAAAGCTGTGTAAGGATACCCAAGATCGATAGTCATTTGATGAGCTTAATGATCACCATGGGTGATGCGGATTTCAACCTTTTCTACAAGGTTGAATATGGTGTCTACATAAAGATGACATTCTTCTCTTAGATGGATGCAAGAAGGAACTCACCACAGAGTTCAAATGATCTTGAGGCTCATATCAGTAGACCCATGTGACGAGAGATGGCACGGATAGATATGCAGAAGAACATTCACTGCAGAGTGTGGATGATGTTCAGTCACAGAAGGAGAGCTGATAGCTTCTTGACAAGCTTGGGATTTACCAAAAGTAAAGCTGATCCTAACCTTTACCTTAAGGTTATGGATGATGAACCTATCATACTATTACTGTATGTGGATGATCTCTTTCTGATAGGGAATGAGAAACAGATCATGGAAAGAAAGAAGAAGCTACATAATTTGAGATCTCGAATTGATGCATTACTTCCTAAGTTTGGAAGTATGGCGAGGCTCAGAAGGGATCTTTCTCAACCAGGGAAAGTATGCTGTGGGAATCCTGAAAATATTTGATATGTTGGAATGTACAACCATGGCCACTCCCATGGATTCCAACTTGAAGCTGTTAGCGGATGACTCATCAGAGTTAGTGGATGTGACTCTGTACAAACAAATTATTGGGTCATTGATGTATATGACGAATACAAGGCCAGATATATACTTTGCTGTGAAACACCTTGAGACAGTATCTAGTGGAACCTAGGAATGTTCACCTGATAGCTACAAAGAATGTGATGAGGTACCTAAAGGGTATGATAGACTTTGGTCTATGATATCTTGGAGATCATGATTTCAGATTGTATGGTTACACAGATGCTGACCATGCAGGGAGTGTATCGGACAGGAAGAGCACATCGGGCGGATGTTATTGTCTAGGATCTGCCATGATCTCGTGGTTTAGTAAGAAGCAATCTAGCAAAAATGAAGCAGTATATATAGCTGCTTGCTCTGCTAGCTGTGAAGCGATATGGCTTCTAAAGATGTTATAAGGATTGTTTGACTTAGAGATGGACCCCACTGTGATCCCGTTTGACAACCAGAGTTGTATCAAGATGATAGAGAATCCAATGTTCCATGATAATTCAAAGCACATAGAGATTCGATATTTCTATATACGGGATATGGTGCAAAAAGGAGCTATCAAGCTCGAGTATGTGAGCACTAATGAACAAGTTGCTGATGGATTAACCAAAACTCTATCTTGAGTAAAGTTTGAGTATTTTTGAGACAAGCTTGGTGTAGTTCAGAAGGACCCTCCTCGAAAGGGGGAGTGATATGGTTGTTGATGATGAGGTTACCTATTCCGACGATGAGGTCGATGATGAGGTTACTTATTTCGACGATGAGGTCAATGGTGAGGTTACCGATTCCGATGATGAGGTCAATATATGGCTTTGTCTAAGTGGACTAGGAGGGATGGTATCATCCCTGGACTTCGGTCCCTGAATTGATCCGTAGACATATGTCTCCGAGGAATGGTCCCTAATGGATGAGGGGGACTGTATCATCCCTGGACACATGTCCTAAAAGATATCCGTAGACATATGTCTCCAAGAAAGTGGTCCCTAGTGGACGTGATAGGACTGCATCATCCCTGAACGTTTAGTTCAAAATGTACATGATAGGACTGCATCGTCCCTGAACATTTAGTTCAAAACGTACATGATAGGACTGCATCATCCCTGAACGTTGAGTTCAAAATGTAAGTGATAGGACTGCATCGTCCCTGAACGTTTAGTTCAAAACATATGTGATAGGACTACATCGTCCCTGAATGTTGAGTTCAAAATGTACGTGATAGGATTGCATCGTCCCTAAATGTTTAGCTCAAAATGTACGTGATAGGATTGCATCGTCCATAGACATGAGAGGTGTCTTAAATGGATCAAGATTGATCATCCTTAGACAGTGATCCTATAATTCCGAAAGGAAGGATGGTCTTAAATGTTGATCCTTGGATTGTAGTGGGATTGATCATCCCTAGACAGTGATCTCGTAATTCTGAAAGGAAGGATAGTCTTAAATATTGATCCTTAGACTAGAATCCCATAATTCCGAAAGGAAGGATCACCAGAGTTGATGGACCAGAATCCTGTAATTCTGAAAGGAAGGATCACCAGAATTGATGGACCAGAATCCCGTAATTTCGAAAGGAAGGATTTTCCATGATCCCGTAATTCCAAAAGGAAGGATCACCACAGTTGATGGACCAAAATCCCGTAATTCCGAAAGGAAGGATTGTCCAGGATCCTGAAATTACAAAAGGAAGGATCATGTGTATTGCAGAGTATGATGAGATGATGATGCTATTGATTGAGATGATCTAGATGATGATGATCGAGATGATCAAGATGATGATACTGTTGATCGAGATGATCTAGATGATGTTGATCGAGATGATCGAGATGATCCAGATGATGATGATTGATATGATCCAGATGTTGTAGATCGAGATGATCCAGATGTTGTAGATCGAGATGATCCAGATGTTGTAGATTGAGATGATCCAGATGCTATATATCGAGATGATCCAGATGCTGTAGATCGAGATGATCGAGATGCTGTAGATCGAGATGATCCAGATGCTATAGATCAAGATGATCCAGATGTTATGAATCGAGATGATCGAGATGCTTTAGATCGAGATGATCCAGATGCTGTCGATTGAGATGATCCAGATGCTGATGATCATGTGATGATGATGCTGATGATCGTGTGATGATGATGCTATTGATCGAGAGGATCCAGATGATGATATTACTGTAGCTGATCAAGTGCTGCAGAAGGTGAAAACTCAATACTGACGATGCTGATACTCTAGTATTGAAGACCTGAAGATATTCCAGTAACTGGTTGAGTTACTGATGATGTTGAGAAAGATTCCAATGATTCATAGATGTATCATGTATGATGTTAATGACTCCTTGCTCTTGTAGATGTTGTTATAATATCCTTCTCGTTAAGGTGGAGTGTTGAGATATTGTAACTTCTAAGAATATTATATTTGTACTTTATTATTCCGGATATGTTTCATTCCTCTGTGAAGACCTTATTGTATATCTGAAGATGTTTATTCCTCCGTCAGAATGTGGTAACTTGGGTTATTAGACATCCCTAGTGGGGTCGGCTTAGAGTCAGTTGTAATGGGGTGTTTAACCCAGTGGTTAAAGTTGGGTCCGACCTAGTTAGTGTAAAAGTCAAGTCAGAGTTGTGTATAAATAGAGGAGGTGAGTTCCTCATTTAACACACATTCACTCACTTGTGATTGGCGCATAGGTGAGAGAGAGATCTGCTATGGAGGAGAAGGAGCTCATGTTTGTGGATTACATCTTTGTATTTGCTGGTTATCTATATTGAGGAAGCTTTGTTGGGTTTTCTACCCCATGAGGGTTTTCTAGGATAAATCTGTGTCTCTTGTCTTTATGTTGTGCTTGTTGTTCTTTTAGTGATCCTGTATATGCTATTGTTGTGAAATGGAATGTAATGCTGATATTTTCTATCTTAGCATATTGAATCTTAACACTCCCCTTGTGGAATTCCAGTCATCCTCGTTCCAAATAAAGACGGGACTTGGCGCATGTGCATCAACTACAGGGCACTAAAAAAACATTCAGTGAAGAATCAGTACCCTTTGTCGTGGATAGACGAGCTATCGAGTGTCTGAAAGGTGCTAGGTTCTTTACGAAGATCGACCTCAAGTTGGGATATCATCAGATTCCAATCGAGCCCTCAGATGTATGGAAAACTGCTTTCAAGACCAAGGAAGGATTGTTTGAATGGTTAGTCATCCCTTTCGGCTTAACCAATGCACCTGCAACCTTCATGCGATACATGGATAACATTCTTCGACCTTTCATAGACATTGGGTCATTGTCTATCTCGATGACATATGGATTTTAAGTCGATCATGGGAAGAACATGTCATACAACTTCAACAAGTCCTTGAAACTCTCCAGCAACATCGACTGTACTTGAACATGGATAGATGTTCCTTTGCGATGAACAACATCAAGTATTTGGGGTTTGTAAATGACTCTACAGGCTTTCACGTCGATCCATAAAAAGTACAAATTCTCAAAGATTGGACCATTCCTCAAAGCATTCAAGAAATAAGAAGTTTTCCTGGTTTGGATAATTTCTATCGACAATTCATACTCGGCTTTAGTCACATAGCCCGGACCTTGAATCAGTTGACGAAGGGAAGTGGGAAAAATGTCTTCAAATGGACACCGACACAACAAGCAACTTTTGAATAGCTCAAACACAAGCTATGCACTACACCAGTACTTGTGTTACCTAATTTGCATCAGCCCTTTGAGATTGAGACAGACGCATTGGACTAATCCTTGGGTGCAGTGATCACTCAGTCTGGTCACCCAGTCGCTTTTCATTCCAAAACTTTTAATGACACTGTTAGAAGATATTCGACATACGAAAAAGAACTGTACGCCATCGCAAAATCTCTCAAGCAATGGAGGAATTACATCCTTGGAAAGGAAATGGTCACCCTCATTGACCATAAGCCTCTACAGTTCGCTCTGACCCAGTCGAAACTACAAACAAATCGACAAATAAAGTGGATTAATTACCTACAATGATTCCCGTTGGTAATTAAGTATCGGAAAGGTAAAGATAATGCCGACGCCAATTATCTAAGCTGGCCACCCATTACTCTCCTTTTTACAGTGATGAGTATGCAGGGATATGACACCACTACTTGGCCTCAGTTGCATCAGGAAGACATCGAATTTTCACCAGTCTATCGACAACTTCAGGCTGACAAGTCTTCAATCACCGACTATTTCTTGAAAGATACATTGCTATACAAGCTTGGAAAACTTTGTGTACCAACCGATGAGCATCGACATCAGCTCATTTGGGACGTGCACTACAGCAAGACCGTAGGACACTTTGGAGTATAAAAGACCCTTGCTATTCTGTAGAAGTATTTCTTTTGGCCTTCACTTAAAACCAACATCAACAAGTACATTTGATCATGTGTGGTTTGTGCCATTTCTAAATTGCCTAATCGATGACATGGATTGTACACACCTTTTCCAGTTCCTAGTCGACCATGGGAATCTATTTCTATGGACTAATTGATAGGATATCCTACTACAAAACATCAACATGACGCGATCTTAGTAGTAGTTGACAGATTTTCCAAGATGGCCATTCTCATTCCATGCAAGAAGACGATGACAACGCAACAAACCGCTCAACTCTTCTTCACAGATGTTTGGAAACACTTTGGTTTACCAACAACCATCATTTTTGACAGAGATTCCTGATTCTCAAGAAACTGAAACGCTGGTATTCCAGATTGGCTAAAACGTTTTCCAGCTCGACATTCCTTCATGCCTGGGTATTCATCCAGTATTTAATGTAGATCTACATTGACCATACCATGCACCACTGTTGGAACATAACGAATTGCAAATAGCAGAACCCGATGACATCCATCCAGATGTTTAGGAGCCTCTTCCTTGTGACACCATTATGGGACGATGAGTATGCCATACAAGGATGAACGCAATTCCCTTGTTTTAGGTTGCTAAATCTGGACAGATCCAAGCACAAGGAAAATGGTACTCTGCTACTAAATTGACTGATAAGTTTCCTCACCTTGACGAGAAAACAATGGGGACCATTGTTTCTTATGGAAGGAGGTTTGATCCATATCGCAGTTGGCATTTTTTTCGAATGCTAACATCGACTGCGACAAGTCATCAACAACGACACAACTTCGACAAGTTCCAACTTCGATAAGTTCAGCGACCTCAAAACAATTTCGTGACGTCGACATGCAGTGTCGACTTGCGACTTGTGCAACATCATCTTGCGACTTGCAAATGTTGAACTTTGACAGACTGTCTCTCTATCTTCTGGTCGACTGTAATGGTTGAACTTCTGAAACCGTTCGAACTTCTCTTGTAAATGAACGTAACGGGAAGGCACCCAAGTGTATCATCTCTATATAAACATGTAAAATATTGTAATATACAACTTATAATCTTACCTATCCGGTTTTCAGTAATAGAGAAGAACACAATTCACATTCCTGCATATTGTCTATGTGTATGTGTTCATTTGTGTAGTGTATTCCTACTTTTCTCTTTCTCTTTTTTATGCTTCCGCCATAACAGAGCCGACTCATTCAGTCGAATTGTTGTCCCCCTCGTGCTTCCTAGCCTCGAGCAGATTATAAATGCTAGTAGGAGAACCCAATTTGGATGAATATATGCTTTCTCCCTGGCCACGTCAAAGAAGGGGGTCCACTTCTTCAAATACATAACCGTCGAGCCCCAAGACCATACACTAGATAGAATACAATATGCATCCTTCCTGTCTCAAAAGATAGCTCCAACCCAAACCTTAGCCAAGACTAAAATCTTCAGGGCGTACCCAATGGTAGTTGTCCAATGTGACTCAACCCATGATTTCAAAGTTTTCATGCCCATTTTTTCCCCTTGAATCGTCCAACCAATGCCATTTAGATAGCGCAAAAACTTTTCCCATTGCAACTTCATCACCTAGAACTAATTTTTCCTTCGTAAACTTATTTTTGATGTAGGGATTAAGATGATTTCATCCTTTATTAGTTACAATCCTTATAATAGTCTTTGGTACAATGCCAACAGAATGGATCCCTGCATCCCCTAGAACTTATCCCACAGAGCCTCCATATGTTGCTAGTCCATCTAGGGGAGGGGTAGTGCATAATGAATATATAGCTTCAAGAACTCTCAACATCGATATGTGACTCCTGTTATGAAAAATAACGGAGCCAAAACCTTTATTAAATGAAAAGAGAGAGATTAGTAATACACCAAAAGAATGGGGATGAAGGGAAGAACCCATTAAGACCATGCTCCTTGGGATGCACGTTGACAGTTCACAACCCTCCATATGTTTCAAATGTGGAACACCTCGTATTGTAGACAATAAACTATAGCACCTCGAAAGGAACCAATCATAGTCATCAATAATACAAAAAACCAAACTTGTAAGATAAAAAAACACTTAAACCTCCATCTAGAAACTTCTATTAATAACAATCAATAATGAAAATCAATCATACTAGTGAGTTCAATCCCCAAGAGTGTATTCGATCATTCTACGAAGGATCTTCTATTCATAAAGAACACTATTGAGTTAATGAGGGTTGTTTAAAGAAAATCGCCAATCCTATCGACCCTATCGAAATAAACACCATTCAAAATCACCAACGTTAGCCGAACCACCATTAATTAGGTCCCTTATCTAACTCCTCGAGAGGAGAATCATAAAGTATGATTAACTATAACATACCTAAAAAACATGACCAGAGGACCTCTTCAAAATAAATAAACCATGACCTAACTAGTTCATGGCAGCTAGGGTTTACTAGTCGACTAGATGTTCATTGCGGCTAGTCAAGACTTTTCATTCTAGTTGAGGGATGGGATAATTTTAACAAGAAATGTAAGAAAGATAAGAGGATTTCGATTCATAGCATTGGATGATTAACCTCAATGTAAAAGATTAAAAGTACCTTTATGCTATAGTTAACTTAAAAAAGAAAATCAACATTGCTAAAATAATAATGAGTTTCATAGTTAAACCAGCCTCAAAGAAATCCTAAAATATAGTGAAAGGAAAGAATTTGTTATCTTTATGAACTAAAGAGATAAATAATAAAAAACATTATTAATTTCTTATAATGTCATGCATATGCTCATATTAAATTTTAGTTTCTATTTGTAATATTATCGACTTTCATAATTTATTAACTCATTGAATTTAAGAATATTTAGGAAAAATCATCTTTAATCTTTTTTATTATAAAAATGAAATATATATATATATATATATATATATATATATATATAATCAAAATCTAATCATTTGATGTTGGAGGTTTTCACAGTGTGGTATTGTTATTGATGCTTTTCAGATTCATTGTGTTCAAAAGTTGTAGGTCAACGTTTCGGATCTGCGATACACGATCCATCATCAGGACATGGATCTGCGATACCCTGTTTTGATGATGGATCACGTATTGTGGATCCGAAATATTGACCTAAAAATTTCGAACAAAATGAATCCAAAAGCCATCAATAAAAAACCTAATCAATCCAAAAAGTATTCATAAATAATAATCATCATAATTATAAAAATTTATTTATTAAATCCTATAATTATTTATTTATTTTCTTATGTGATGAAAGAGACCTCAAAAATTTTCATACATTATCCTTTATGGTGTATAATTTACTTTCTTATTGGATTACATTTATTGTATTTAAGCTTGTTTACCCACTAATACTTTCGAATAAGTGGAGGTTTCATTCTGTTTTTTTAGAAAGAAAAAAATAACACACATTAAATGGATCGAAACACCATTGTAATAGTTGATTTAAACTACATTTTAAATCAATATGATGTAATTTTTGGGGTTCACTTTATGAACTTATGACATAGCACTGCATTCGTAGGATATTAAAGAATACCCATAACTTCATTGGATATTACAAAATGCCTCAAAAAATCCTTTTTTGACCTTGTTCTAATAGACCTTTCCAATTAAAAGAACCCCTATTTTAATTATATATCCTAGGTATCCATTTTTAATACCCTTTTTTAAAATTCCCCCCTTAGTATGGTGACATGACACAACTCTTAAAACCATTAAAAACCTTTTGGGATGAAATACGAAATTAGCGAGAGAAAATATTTCAATATGGGGAACAAACCCCTAAACACAAGTTGTCTTCATACATATATGTTCCAATCAACTTCATGCCACCTTCACTCACATATAATACCTATTTAAGCACCACTCTAACTAAAAACACAATCAAAATTCACACCACCTTCACACATATATCATACTTATTCAAACATTAATTTAATTTCACACACAATCAAATTCACACCAAATTATGACATAAAGTATCTATTCAAGCCCCAAAATATCCTATTCAACCCCATAGATACATAATTATAACCCCCTAATATCTATATATTAAATACCCTTTGACCCCTATATATTAGGCAATATATTAATTCAATATTTTTGAAGTATTATATCCCGCGATATAAAATCACGTGGTATAATATTGTATACTTAGTGAACCCATAGATATAAATGAAATAGATAAAAAAAATACTATCAACCCCCATTTCATTAAATCTAGACTAATCTCATTCTAAGCGAACATAGATTTATTATGAATATCGATTTCCAATACTTGATATATCGGTTTCCAATACGTGATATACCGGTTTCCAATACTTGTGATGTCAGTTTCCAATACCTAAGTTGTCGGTTTCCAAAAACTAATATATCAGTTTTCAATAGCATTGCCACCCATAATATGAAAAAAATAACAAGTTCCCTAATTCAAGTGAGCAAGAGAATGAGCCACTTCCCTTACTTTTGAAGAGAATGAGCTGCTACCCTTTCTCACACATGACTAGCATCTAACTTGTCATATTCTAAAAACTAATATATCAGTATAACAAAAATAACAAGTTCCCTATTTCAAGCGAGCAAGAGAAGGATCCACTGTGTCATGTCCCCAATTAAATGATTTTCAGATAAATAATTAAGTTGGCCTACCCAATTCCTAAGGGTTATGTGGAAGAATTAAAATATTGACATTTAACCCTAAGGTCTATATTTTTTCATGAAAATTCAATATTCTAAATTGATGGTGGAAAAATAGGCCAATAAATTATGGAATAAATGTTAAATGCTCCAAAATGAAGTGGCATTAGGTCCTAGTTGGACTTGGGGGAGCATAAGTAGACATGTGGGGTCCACACGAGAGAATATTACTCCTTTAAACATGGAGCCATCCCCAAATTCGAGTTGGAAGGGAAGAGGTAAAATTCATGAAGGAAGAGGAAGATTCATAAGGCTAAAAATAAGAAATGACATATTCTATGACAACTATGACAAGCATTATGACACTTATGATAGATTCTATGACACCTATGACACTAATGACAGATTCTATGACATCTATGACAATGTAAGAGCTAAAAATAGACCAAGAGGGATCATGAGATGAGTTACACATCTCCATAGCATGCAAAATATTCCCCAAGTCGAATTCATGGAGGCGTTGGAGACAAAATATGATCCAAGTGTCATGTGGGGCAAATGAAGGGCCATAACCCCCACTAATTCAAATTTCATGAGTAATTAGGAGATAATTTGATTTCTAAGGAGGTAAATGAATCAACTAAAGTTATTAAAAGGATGCCAAGTCGAAATGGAGTAGATTTTTATCATTTTTTATTTGCATCTTTGCAATTTGAAGAGATTTAAGCTTGTCCTTGCACGGTGGATGTTCATCCTCCCTGCCTTAGTATCAAATTCGAGGGTGAAATATTCCCATACAAGTTGGTTGATGGAGAGGCCATTCAGACCTCTAAGCAAATATTCATGGATATGTTTTGATGTAGGTTCTGTTAGGATATTCCTATACTCCATCCTAGTCCTTCTATCATTTCTGTCATTTTCAGTCACAGTCATGCATGCAAAATTAGGGTTTGCATGCAATTAGGGTTTGCATGCATTTTGCATGCATCCTAGTCATCATTACCAGCACCTAGCCCTCAAAAAAATAGCCCCCGGAGCTTCCTTCAGATTATTTTTAGCTCTCCTAAAGCTTAGTGCACCCTCCTTTCACATACTGCATGAGAAGGGCACCTTTCTTCACCTACCAGTCCAGTTTAGTTCAGTTATCTTCAGTTCTTTCCTTGATTTAAGGATTAACTAACTCCTAACTAACCTTATCACTCCAATGGAACTCTAGTGTGACTAGATAGCCTATTCTGACTCTAGATAGATCCATCTGCGCCCTCTAATGAGCCTCCTTCACTACATTAGTGCTTCATGTGCCAGTTACACCAACCACACTCAGTTAGACTCAGTTTGACTCCCGGTTGACCATTACTTGTGCATTGATGACTTCACTAATGAGAAGGTGGACTCCTAGTTATGCATTGATGACTCTCCACTGATTATGGATCTGTGCATGAAGGATAATTTGAATTACACCTAGTGAATTCGAATCCTCATCCTCAACATTGTATATTTACCAGTTTACTATTTAGATTAATGTAACATGTGTAATTCTTCTGCCTCTATCAGAGCTCCTTTGGATCTATGTTCTATTGCTTCTCTCTTCTTCTATTATTCCTAAATTCTTTCATTGTGAGTTTTACATCATCTCTTTGGATCTTATGTGGGAATTTTCACAGGTTCAACCCCCATCTGATTTTAAGTTCATATTCTCTCTTCCTTCTCTACTATCATTCTCCTATCTTTCTCTCAATGTTCATGTAAAGTGAGATAGTCCACTCTTTGTTGCATACAGATAATGGAAGGATGTTGTTTAGACCTTATGAAATTGTTAATGTATGAATAAATATGTAATGGATAGATAATGATATCCAAAGATCAAAATACTAAGCACTTCATGTACTATTTCTCCATGTAACATTGATATTCGAGCTAGTTTCCTCTTTCTCTCAATGTCATGTAAAAGTGTGATGGCGCACTTCTCGTTGCATCTAGATAATGGAGGATTGATATTCTGAACTTATGGACATGTTAGTTTCTACACTACTCTAATATATTCATATCATGATATCCACAACTCGAAATCCCTTGGACCATATAAGAAAACTCAAGCAAAAACCACCATTCTGAGCCATTGTGCCCTTGTATACATTTATGAAACTTTGAGCATTTATATATCAGTTTTGCACCAGAATTATTCTGATTTTTGTATATGTTTGAGAATCCTATTATTTAATGTACATGAGACATAAATGTTATGCAGACCGCTTTTTTCATTTTCCTATAATTCCATGTAAAAATCTCTACTATATTGTTCACAATTTCCAAGCAATGAATGTGTTTTGTAACCTTCTGTTTTAAGAGTGTCTTAGCAAGCTATAAATGTGAATCAATGATTCACCTAGTTTCTTTTGAAGGTCCTTGATATTATCCATGTTTATTTTCTAAAATTTGGGAGTTTCGTACAACTTTTGGGAAGCCAAAAGTGTCATCTACCCTTGGGGGTTTTAACATCGATTTTCTTAGTACTTTTGCCTTTCATTCTCTAGTTGTAAATGCAAGTTGCTAAAGTCTTCAGAAAGTGTCCAAGCATATAATATATGCATTAGTGTGTCCTAATACACCTCAATCTAATCTAGAAATAATTTTAAACCATTTGGGATCATTTGGGATAGTTTGGGGTTTCACTAGTCCAAGATTCGAAAATTGGCCAAATTGGGGATATTAAAGTGGTATCAGAGCATGGTCCTTGCACTTGTGCATTAATATAATCCATTGAAGAATAATTTGTAGCCATGTATTACTATTATGATGACTCATATGATTACAATTCTTATGAGGAATATAAAGATGATTGTGAGCAATATGAAGAAGAATGTGAATGGCATGAGGAAGAGGTGCCATCATGAAGCACTTCTTACAATTTAATAAGGAATTAAGATTATTCATATGACTCTATGTATGATGAATATGAATGTGTTGAACCACCAAAGGATAATCCTATGAATGAATTAGAAATATTGAGAGCAACATGTAAAACCTTGCCCCAACAATATCAGGCATATCTTGATCTATATAAGGGAGATACACAAAAGGCAATTCCTTTTGAAGACTATGTTGATTGGGTGTTTGGAAATAGGCTCAATATTGAAGATGTGGATTTAGTGAAGAAAGGTCTATGTCCTTCTTGCAAAATACATTGGAGAGAAAATCATATATGTTTGAGTGAAAAGGAGGAGCAAAATGATGAGACCCATGAGCCACCTAGTTCTGAAATAGGTGAAGCAGAAGAAGCATTAGATGAAGAGGATCCAAAATCACTCCCAAGTGACTATGAAAAAGATGAAGAAAAATCACATGAGCATGAAGAATATTCCATTGAAAATACTGAATATCATTCTGAGACACACTCTACTTTGGTCATGAATCAAAGAGCATCTACTGATGGATGCTTGAACTGTGAAGGAGTGCTTACTAATGGGTGCTCACACCTCTATGCTGGTGACATAGAGATCAATTTTGAAAGTGTTGCTGCAAACCAAAGTTCCATTTACCATGGAGATGAATACGTTGTAGCATTTGAAGAAGAACCAATATCAACTTCCCCATCACCACTTGAGCTTCATGAAGTTGGTCCAAGCAAGAAGGAAGAAGACGAGGTTCATTTGCAAGAGCCTCATTTTCTTGCAGGGTCCTTGAAGATGGATGAAAATAATATTCAAGAGGCCTTGAAAACTCTCCATGACACATGTTAACACCCAAAAATGGTTCACTAGCTCATCTCCCTATTCACATAACCCATTTGTCCACCTTTCCCACATTTTTGGCCTCCAAAACCCCAAAAAACCCTAAATTGGTAACCAAATAGGAAAAAAAAACATTATTTCCCTAAAAAATAATGAAATTCCTTAAAAAAAGTTAAAAACCTACAAAAAGGGTCCAAAAATCCCCAAAATAAAAGAAAAAAGGGAAAAATCAAAATAAATTCAAAAAAGAGGGAAAATACCTAATACCATTTCCCAATACCATTAGTTGCCCAAAACTATGGGCCAATACTCCAGCACTCAAAATCACTATAAAAATGTGATGGAGGCCCCTCATTTAAAATGAATCACTCTTCACACCCTCATGCTGCCAAATTCCCTATTGCACTTTAGCCTCCCATTTCAAGCTTTTGTGTCCAGTTAGTTGAATCTTGACCAACCTATAGAGCATTTGGAGAAGAGAAAGGAACTCTGGAGACCCGACACAGTACTCTTCATACTGCTGCAAGGGCCCTCATCACCTCTTCTTTTGAGCTAACCATTACTGCAAATCCTTGTTTGCCATATAGTATAAAAATGCAAATTTCATTTATGGGTTCCTGTTGATTTTCCATTTTACTGCAGTAGTTAGATCTATTTCATGTTTTTTATTTGCACACATCATTTGCTTATTATTTAGTTTTTATCCATGTTTATGGATTGCTACTAAGGGTTCCTGAATACTTAGTAGGTGATATTTAGCATGAGCTGGTGTGAAAAATCCAAACACATTGCAAAATACTCTGAACAAAGGCGACCATGCTAGGGGTGCTGCCATAATGGGGGGGTACTATATGCGATCTGCCGAGGCACCGATAGTCATAGTTTGGGCCTTCTTTATGGTTTAAGGATTTTAAATAAGGGATACAAGTGTGGTAAAAAATGGTACTGTTGTGTGGATTTATACGAGACCAGGACAACGTATGCTCGTGAGTGCTTTCAATTTTAAGGAGTTTGAAAGCTATAAGAAGACTTTGAATATGGTGATAAGGTACCGTGATGTGGATTTATATGAGCCTAGGATGGTGAATGCTCATGGTTGCTTTCAATTTTAGAGAGTCTGAAAGCAATAAGAAGACTCCAAGGGGTTCTTTTTCATGTGTTAGTCTCTAAGGCTCGAAAAAGCATAAAGTTATGCAATGAAGAACTCTTCTAGCCGATGTGACTAGAGTATTGCTTTTTCATAATTAGTCTACCAGGTCTGGAAAAGTTTTAAACTTATACCAGATAGACGCGCTTTCGGATACTTTAATGAGCATAAAAGGAAGCAAGGTTGCTCAACGATCTTTTCATTCTTTTAGGATTCAAAAAATATCTTAACAAAAACTCCCTGAGTACCTTTTTCATAAAGGAGTTGCTCGGCCCGAAAAAGGGATAAAAGTATACTGAACATATGTAACAGCCAAGCAAGGAGGATGTGTTCAATCAAGGGACAACCATGGGAACCAAGCAAGAAGGGGTGGGGGGAATACTAATGGGGCCTCCTTACGGGTTGATGAAATAGTGGAAAAATAATGCAATAACTATAGTAGGGATGGAGTGGAGGGATCATGGATAAGCCACGATATAAAAAATGGCGAAAAAAAACTCCGACCTATGTGGCACATAAATCGAGGTGGTGAGGGGCATGGAAAAAATGCCCAAAACAAGTTCAAGTGAGAGTGAGAAATGATCTCAAGCATCATCACGGGCTCAAAGCACAAATTAGGGTAAAAATGGTTATAAATAAAGGGGAGCCCACTGAGCATAGGATGTGGTGGTGGAGATAAATGATGACCCGCAGGGGAGGAATACTAGGCATATGAAATCAAATCAAATATACAAGTGACACGTGACCTCGAAAATGGTCGAGATCAGGCATGTGAAAAAGTGAGTAAGGTTAAGTTCTTTCCCCCATGCTATGGGCATAGGGTTTGTGATTGTGGATCTCATATATGTTGGCTTGAGAAATGGGATTATTGAAATGATGAGATAGATGTGACGGGGCAGGTTCAAAATGATTGAGCATGCCCCCTATACCAGGTTCGTGGTAATATATTATTTCCCCTAACTCAGAGGTGTCAATATGGTGCGGATGCTGTCTCAAAGAGGGATCAATAGGGCGTTGACTGACTGCTAGAAAGGGGGGGGTACCATGAGGATGTGGGATGTGGTGGCATACTGAAGTGATGATATGATGATGGGGGATTATGTGGTTGAGCAGGTTCTAGGGAAGGCTGCTGTGGATAATAAGCGGGAGGGGATTGGGATTGTGTAGGCATAGGTGCTGTTGGTGAATGGTAGTAGGAAGGTGGTGCGGTAGGGGGGCCATACGCTGGCGGTGTATGTCCATAGAAATATGTCAGACATGAAGGTCCATGTATATGGGGGGATCGGGATGGGGGAGAATATGAAGGTGTTTCTCCCGACTGGGTGGTGGCCCGCGAAAGGTCAGGACCACTCACGGCAGGGTTAGGTGTAGGCTTATAAGCCGGGGTGGTGGCAAGGGGAATATGGACATATGAATTACTATGAGATGCAACGAGTCCAATAATGTCATCCGCATCATGGGATTCCCCTGGCACGTCCTTCCTGGAGGAATAGCCTCCAGGAGCATCAAGTAAAATGGAATATAGGTATCCTGACTGAGCGTAGATAAGATAGAATTGTTGGGATTTGAGGATGGATTCTTCTTCAGTTTGGGGCCGTTCAGATGCCACATCCTTGGCAATAACTGGTATAAGGGATTTCAAGAACCAATCTAAGAAGATATGTCATCTATCTTGATCTTGCATAAACTACGACGTCTACGCCATTCATGAGTATGGTTAGTGATATGGGTAGTGTTTTGTCTGCAAGAGAGTAAAATATCAACACCAACATCATAACAGATAGGTAACTGAAAGAATTGCAGGAAATTCGAAGCAAGGGATGTAAATTTGGAATGGGTCCCATGTGGCTGTTGAATATACCACTTAGCTGCAAAACCAGTGAATGTCCATTGCAAAAGGAGTAGGCGGACCGAGTCATCCATGATGGAGTTGGAGGAACACGATAATTGGAATGACATGATATGGTTTTGGGGGTCTTCCCCACCCTTCCCTTCAAACTTTGGGATGTATGAAGGGAGTTTGGTAGGCATGGGGGGCCATGTGGGATCATGTTGGATTGAACCATTGGTTAGTCTTGCCATATCAAGTAGGTTGAGACTGGCCATGAATGGAAAAATAGCAGAAGGATATGACATAGTTGAAGTGGCCTGCGTGCTAGCCATGGCGACAATCATGGGGCCACCACCACCGAGTGGCGGGGCAGTTGCGTGTGTCATAACAGGGATCGAGGGACCCCTTTTAAGGGGCAGAGGGATCATGTAGGAAGGGTCGGTGCCCCCAAGTGTTCTACTAGTGATCAAAGGGATGGTAGTCGGAATGTATCCACTAGCAATGGGTATGGATGTAGTGACTGGGATGCCATGTGTAGGTCTTGTAGATGGTATAGCAGAGGTGGATTCTGAAGTGGTAACTAGGCTAGTGGTGGAACCACTGCCAAAGGGGTTAGGATTCACGCCGACCATGGGGCTAGATGGACATGTGTATATGGGAAAATCCGATTCAAAATCAGAGGTAAAATAAGGGGCGTTAGGATGATTATCCAGTGAAGAGGCTGTGCATCAGTGACGGGTGCGGTCAAGTGGACCGTGCTGCGGGGATAGCCCCTGTAGGCGATGAGAATGTCTCGGTGAATCAATGGTGATAGTTGTATAAGTGTTGAGGGGCTCTGGTGAATAAAATGCTAAAAAATAATAGTGCAACCATGTGTGCAAAAGGAGAGCTCAAGAAAATATGGCGCTCAGGCCAACAACAATGCTAAAAAATGCATGCTCCAACAATGTGCTACAACAAGCGGAGCAACAATAAAATGGTCAAAATACCAACAAGAAGCATTCCTAAATATAAAAAGGTGGACTCACTAATCCAATGGGGGTATAGGAGCATGCAAAAACCTATCTAAGAGATATGGAATCTCACACAAATTGTATCCCCTGAAGGGTGATGAAATCCGCAATCAAGCAATACGAAATGGAGAACCAAGTGGCTAAAGGATATCCCTCTACTAAGAGGGACTTTGAGTAAAAGAATCCTAGAAGAAAGACAACTAATCTACCTCGTTCATGGCACGTCCGAAAAGGTATCCCACAACTTCAGTTCTTTGGCCATCATACACCCAGTATGGGATCTAGCATGCACGATGAGAACAATGAGTTTGTGTCCTTCAATACAGAATGGAGTGTGGTATTTTGTTCACTCAAACCTAGTCGACAGGGGTTCCCATCGTTGTCGACACCAACCCACTGCGATCTCCCTGAGCACCGGACCAGACAGGTTTTACCCCGTCTAGCAACACCTACGAAGCAGATGAGGTCTCACTCGAGATATTCAAGGGAGAGTCGACGGAACCATGTTTCCACCAAATGAAGGAGGATGTTTGCGACAATGATCACTTAAACTTATTGCGACATTCAGAAATATATCTATGCATTCAACTTTGGAAACATTGTATCCATATCATCATTCAACAGAAACATTCATCGCAACAGGTATAACAGTAAAGCATTAATTGCAGCAAGAAAACATAGCATTATTCATATATCGCAACATGCATTACCATAAGTGAACAAAAGATGCACAGGGATTTCGCAAAACAGCTCTGTCATGTCATATTAAATTAGCAAAACTCATATACAATATCTCTTCAAAAACACAGATCTGGCCAGTATCTCTCAATCTCGGATAAAGACTCAAAGACGCACACATCCAACATCTAAGGATCTGTGCTCCGATTATTCAACACTTACAACTTATGCCTATATATAGGCTTCCACCCTTACAATGCTTGTCCACTTACTAACAACTTCCTAACCAACACTTTGAGCAAATGACCCAAAATATAACTGACATGGTCCAAATGACCCAAAAACCTGCATTCTACAGTACAATTGACCCAAAATTACATAACATACGGTCCAAATGACCCAAAACCCACAAATTACAGTACAATTGACCCAAAAATACATAAATAATCTTCTTTACGCCCATCTCTTCGCCTTCCGCAATATATTCTGACTTGTCGCAGCATCGCTGATGCTGTGATTCTACCTTACCAAACCGCCTACCAACAGGCCCCCAACACAATCTTGTGGCTCGCCCTCAGGCCATGTCAGCTGGACATGGGGTATTCACTAGTATTGACTCTGTTGTGGCTGAACTATATTTCTGCAACTGTTCTTGCTGTATGGATTGCACAGTGTGGTCCTGCTCCTTCTGCTACACTGATCATCGACTTGCTGTCATGTACTTCTCACCCGAAAGTGGGCATTTCCCGGCTTGCTATCATGGATCTTGCAAACTCATCCTCCAATATTGAGGGATCGATTGCAGACGGAGGAGAAGTTTATGAACAGTGCTGAAGTCTGAAACAAGTCAGCGGTTCTGGCACATCTGTTTGGCACCGGTAAGCACATGCTACAGGAACCAGAGGGCTGCCACCCCCATCCTTTTTGTGGTCATAGGGACCAAGAGACTTTTAACTATCACCAACTTCCTATACATCTCGGAAGGGACTTCATGCTTTTAACCCCCGAGTGTCTGCAACACGGCTTGCTCCAGGTGCTCATGCACACTTGTCGTTCAGGCCCTCAGCGCACCTGGTGTGCTACCACACGAAATGAAATGAATCATTTCCACAGCCTCCTTGGAATTCCTAACTTAGCTACATGCCTGAACCTCTCGCAACATAACACCTCTCGATTGGAAATCCTTTGTGCTCTACTATCCTCTGGTTCCTATATTTATACATCGCATTCAGTCGGTCGTCTACCTCAACAATCATTTACACCACCTATTCACGTAAGATGTTAATCATATCATTCCACTATTATGTCTGAGTGTGAACTAGAATTCTAATGAGAGGTGATGAAACCATACTGCTGCCGGTCGCCAAGTGTGCAAACCATCACCTCAAGTGCCGTCGGCCATGCTGCCATGGTGTACTCCTCATGCTAAACGTGCATGCTTCTGGCAGCAATCCAAGTCGACTAACGATCATACCTACCCAAATGGAAAAAGTTTCATTTGCCAATGATTCGTAATGATTTTTGATTTGACCTATTCGCGGCCCTGCTCTTGTCGCGGACCACTCCTAACTTACGGCACAAGCCTCCCTGCCTGCGCATTCTCGTCTATTTCAGTGCGCCATCCTATCACCAATCAACCTGCTATTTTTTTTTTATTTTTTATTTATTTTTTCGATGTGACTCATGCATCGCATTGTTCCAAGCCCGACTGATAGGGCTTCAACCTACTGTCATTAATCAACATGGGGAGCATCGCTCCGTCCAACTGCTGCAACTGTACTGCGCCTCCTGAAGTGATGCTACTAATGCGATACGGACCAAGCCAATGCATCTGTAGTTTTCCTGGATGTTTCATAAACTTACTGTCATACAATAGTACCAAGTCACCCTGTTGAAACTATTTATTTTTGATGTGGCGATCATGCCACACCTTCTAGCGATCCTTCTCCGCACCCTAGTTGAAACCAACAATAAAGTGATCTTCCTCTAGCTGTACTAGCTGCGCTAGACATTATTCTAATGTTGTTGCAACATCCATACCTGTCGTTGCCGCGACGCATAGGCTCAGAATGATGTACTACATTGGCATAATCGCTTATTGTCCATACACTAGCTTGAATGGTGTTTGTCCCGTCAATCTTTTACATGTGGTGCGATACGCCCACAACACTGCTGGGATTTTCAGATCCCAATCATCGCGGTTCGCATTGCACACCTTTGTTAGTGCATGTTCCAATATTTTGTTGAAAGCTTCCACCGTGCCATTTGTGTGTGGATGATATGGCATACTCTTCTTATGCTGTATCTACAATTCCTCTGTCAATGCGCTGATGGTGCGATTGAGAAAGTGGCTTCCTTGATCACTCAGTAATATCTTGGGGCAGCCGAAGCGAGTGACAATGTTGTTGAACAAAAACCTGTGATGAACCTGCAATAATTAATTAATGCAGATACACGAGATATCATAAATAATAGAACTCAGAATCACTTTTATATTGATCACGGGCCACTTCGAGGGGGCAACCTCCTTTGAGCAAGCTCAATACAATTAACTTCACGGTGCCTTCATAGGCCTCAACACACACTTATATACTAAGTCTAGGTGCCAATACCATGGATCAATACTATGTGTCAATACAAACCATGGGCTAAGTCTAGGCACCAATACAATGAGTCAAAACCCTGGGACATATAATACTATGGGATGACTTACAAAGCATATGCGTCCAATACTATGGGTCAATACTATGGTAATATAAACTATGGATCAACAAATACTATGGGACAACTTACAAAGCATATGCGTCCAACAACAATATACTAACAAAGTAAAGACATGGGTTCCTAACATCCCCTCTTTCTTAGAAAAAGCTTTGTCCTTAAAGCTTTAGATGTGGAAATTGATGCAGAATCTGAAGGAGTGGGTCCCCTGTAGCATCCTCGGGTTGCATTCCGAGCCACTCGCACCTTTGGAGTTTCAGGGAGGATTGCATGGAAGGCTATAGACGAAGAAGAACCATATCAGTGATGTGAAAAGTGTGCTTAGAACGGTGCTGATCGGCTTGTTGTTTCAGTCGAATTCTTGCCATGTGAAAATTGTCCTGCAGAATGAGAAGAAGCTGATCACGGTTTTGAAGAATTGAGTCAATTGCCTGAACTGGGGAGCTGCTGAAGGTGTATGGAAGAAGAATTGGTGGTGCCTGTCCAGAGACTACTTCATATGGTGTCCTTTGATATGTGGTACTATACCACTGGAGCGCTTCTAGGAAATCCATAGAAATAGTTGTCCAAATCTGTGGAGGGATGGGAAAGGGTTCGAGCAGTCCCGAAAGGAGGGTCGTTTCACCCTTGTTGACCTGGAAAGTATCACAGTCAACCACCATCCGTTGAATTGTCCTTTTGAGTCCCTGCCAAAAGAAGTTACATTGTTCCTGGTCATACGTTTTGAGGAACCCAGAGTGCCCTACTGATGAAGAAGCATGGAGTTCATAGAAGAGATAGCCCCGTTGAACAGATTGCAACCAATTTGGAACAAGCAGAGAAATGGCTGTAAGAGAAACTGGGTCACCAAATGTGCGAGGAGGAGCATCTTCCACCATATTGTCCTTACCCTTTTGGTAAGTGGTCGCATAGTCATAACCCATGAGTTGGATAACCCATTTTAGGTGTGTTGGGGACGAGACCCGTTGTTCCAGGAAAGTTTCCAGACTCTGGAGATCAGTCTTGATGCAGAAATAATTCCCCAATAGGGATGGCTGCCACTTCTGTACTGGATGCAAAATAGTCATCATTTCCTGCTGAGAGGTAGATGCGGCTAAATTCTTACCAGAAAGGTGTCTTAAAGGAAACAAGCTCATTGGTTTAGCAAAGACACCTGCATATCTATCCAAGGAAGTAGTGGAGACTGTTGATGGGTGCATCTGAATGGAATGGAGCTGAGCGATGACACCATGTGAATTCTTCTTAAGTATTTTTTCCAAGCGATGTGAACTGATGATGCAAAGAGACCCTGGTTGTAAGCCCATAAATTTGTGTTGTGCCCCATTGACTGAAAACTGCATCCAAAGTTCAGCAAAATCCCATAAGATGGGGCCAAGTGTGCGTAACCATTGAATGCCCAAAACCACATCACATCCGCCTAAGGACAAGGCAAACATGTGAGAGCACAGGTTATAATATTCCATAGAGATACGCACATTGTGACACTTCCCCTTGCAAGGTAAGGTGCCCCCATTGGCAACCATGACTTCAAAGTTGGAGCAAGGATGGACAAAAAAATCAGCCTGTTTGGCAATCCGAGGATCAATGAAGTTATGAGTGCTACCAGAATCAATGAGTATGGTAAGAGGGAGCTTCTTGAAGTATCCCCTGACTCGCATTGTTTGTGGGGTGGTGACACCGGTTACAGCATGGAGAGAGATCTTGGGTGGGTCGTCCTGAGATGGGGTGTCAACAAGCGGGTGTTGAATGTTGACCTGATCATCTACTGTATCTGGAGCTTCTTCATCAAGTTCTGAGGCAGGCGGAGAATCCACATGCAAGAGATAGAGTTTTTGTTGAACACATATATGTCCCCGAGTGAATTTCTCATCACAATTATAACAAAGCCCTTTTTTGCGGCGTGCTTGCATCTCTGTTTCAGACAATTGCTTGATAGGAGTTGGTTGAGGAGCAGGCGTGATGGGCAGTCGTTGGGAACCCATATTTCTGAAGGGAACAAAGGTGGGTTTGGAGCGTTGTTGAGCTGCGATCTGTTAGGATATTCCTATACTCCATCCTAGTCCCACCAGTATTTTGATCATTTACATTTTCAGTCATGCATGCACCTTTTAGGGTTTGCATGCATTCTAGGGTTTGCATGCATTTTGCATGCATCCCAGTCATCAGTCCAGCACCTAGCCCTCAGTTAGCCAGCCCCCAGGAGCTTCTCACTATTCAGTTTTATCCCTCCAATTGCTTAATGCGCCCTTCTTCCTTGATTTTAGGGAGCAACTCGCCCTTCTTCACCTACCAGTCCAGTTGTCACTCAGTCACACTCAGTTACACTAAGTTACGCTTAGTTACAGTCAGTTACAGTCAGTTACAGTCAGTTACAGTCAGTTACACTCAGTTACTCTTAGTTACATTGAGTTACACCCAGTTACACTGAGTTACACCTACCAGAGTTAGTTTGACTGATGGTTGACAATTACTTGAGCATTGATGACTCCACTGATGATGATGAAGACTTCCAGTTGTGCTCTGATGATCATGAGGACACCTAGTTGTGCTCCGATGACACTCCAATGATCCTTTGATCACTCCATGAAGGCTAATTCGAATTTCCACCTTATGCATTCGAATTCCTCATGCATTGTATTATTTATATGTCCATTTGTGATTAATAATCTAGTATGACCGAAGTATTATTGCTTCTATCTGAGTTCTACTGTACCATATTATTCTGTTGCTCATTATACTGCATGTATCACTCTTCTTCTATTTTCTTGCTTAATCATAATTATTCTCTTGTGAGATACATCATCTCTTAGATCTGCTGTGAGGATTTTCACATGGTATCAAAGCATGTTGAGAGAATTGTTTATCTCCATTCTTGAGAGTTTTTTGCAGGTTATTACCAAGATTTTGAGTGCAGCAGTTGTAGCAATTTCTGCATTTTTGCAGCAGTAGCAGTTGTAGTTATTCTATATTGTTTTTGCAGGTCCTCTACAGCTTCAATGTATTCATCAGGAATTACTCCTCTTGATCCACTCAACTATGATGAATGGAAACCAAGAATGATAGCAGACTTGAAGATCCATGATCTTTTTTATTGTTATTTTGAAAGAGAGTTCGAATCCCCTGAAGAGAAGATTGACTGGTTAAATAAAAGAGACATGCACTTTGTAGCAATAATGTTTTCTTTGTATGCATACCAGAGATTCCAATTCAAATACCATGATGGTGTTGAAATTCCAAGAGAGTTATGGACTCCAAAAGAGATATGGGCTCACCTGGATGGAAAATTTGGCAGAGAGAATGAAGGACTTGGTCCCAACCCATTAGAAAGAAAACAAAGTGATGCATTCGCTCCTCTTGATGGTCTCTCAGATCATGAACCAGTATAATCTCATATTGAAGTTGTTGACAAAGAACTTGCAGATTCTCCGCTCATGCTCAAACTTTCTTCTCTTTCTGTGCCAGCTCACACTCTAGATATTGCAGAAGGTCCTAAATCCTCTCTTGCACCAGACTCTGTTGGTTTGCATCATGATCACATGATTATTTCAGAGGTCAAATCAGCTAATGGAGGTAATGCAGTCACTTATCCTCAACAAACATCTCTTTTATACTACTATATGATCATAAATTCATGCTTTCAGAAGGTCATTGAAGAATATGGCCATTGCCATTCGCTTGGGATAATTTCTCATGCATCTACTGGTTTTGATCTCACCTCTCATGGTTCAAAGGAGATCTCAAGAAGCCATGATTCAAGTCTTGTATCTAATTTGAGTTCTAAGCAATTACTGCTTGGGAAAATTTCTCATGCATATGATAGTTTTGATCTCACCCCTGCTGGTTCAAAGTAGATCTCAAGAAACTGTTTTGAAAGTCTTAAATCTGATTTTGATTTCAAGCAAACATGTAATAGTTCTTTTTGGCATAATATCACCCATGGTGGTTTGAAGGAGAAGACAAAAGACTATATGCACATTCAAAAATTTGATCCTACCTCAGCTGATTCGAATCACAGGTTCAAGGATCATTCTAATACTGTTGGATTTGTTCTCATCACATTCGATCTGAAGAGCAATTACAAGCACATGCTTTTTGAGCATGATCCACTTCTTCCCAAGAAGAAGATACCTCCAGACATATGACCAAGCATCACACATGCTTGAGTTTGGAGCTTTTATTTTTTTATGTGTGCCTTACAGTCTATTTTTTGAGGAGGGGGTATGTTTCCCATGAAATTTTCCCACTTCCTTGGTTTATTGATTGTTATTATTCATTGTATTGGGTGACCTTTGGTCTTAGTTACCAGGGCCCAGGATGGATTAAGGGGGGGTGTTAGGATATTCCTATACTCCATCCTAGTCCCACTAGTATTTTGATCATTTACATTTTCAGTCATGCATGCACCTTTTAGGGTTTGCATGCATTCTAGGGTTTGCATGCATTTTGCATGCATCCCAGTCATCAGTCCAGCACCTAGCCCTCAGTTAGCCAGCCCCCAGGAGCTTCTCACTATTCAGTTTTAGCCCTCCAGTTGCTTAATGCGCCCTTCTTCCTTGATTTTAGGGAGCAACTCGCCCTTCTTCACCTACCAGTCCAGTTGTCACTCAGTCACACTCAGTTACACTAAGTTACACTCAGTTACAGTCAGTTACAGTCAGTTACACTCAGTTACTCTTAGTTACATTGAGTTACACTCAGTTACACTGAGTTACACCTACCAGAGTTAGTTTGACTGATGGTTGACAATTACTTGAGCATTGATGACTCCACTGATGATGATGAAGACTTCCAGTTGTGCTCCGATGATCATGAGGACACCTAGTTGTGCTCCGATGACACTCCAGTGATCCTTTGATCACTCCATGAAGGCTAATTCGAATTGCCACCTTAGGCATTCGAATTCCTCATGCATTGTATTATTTATATGTCCATTTGTGATTAATAATCTAGTATGACTGAAGTATTATTGCTTCTATCTGAGTTCTACTGTACCATATTATTCTGTTGCTCATTATACTGCATGTATCACTCTTCTTCTATTTTCTTGCTTAATCATAATTATTCTCTTGTGAGATACATCATCTCTTAGATCTGCTGTGAGGATTTTCACACAATCTTGTCCTCGACCAGCTTAGCCAACCGTAGGACTTCTATCATTGTGTTAGGACAAAACATTTTGACCTCTAAGCGGATTTCATCCTTGAGACCACTGATAAAACAACTCCTATAGAATTCATCAGACAATCCTTCTGTGTGATTGGATAGTTTCTCAAATTCCATCTGATACTCTCTCACTGTGCCAGTTTGGTGAAGTTTAGTGAGTGCTCCTGTGAAGTTGTCAAAAGCACTAGGACCAAATCGTGGCAAAAGGAGTTGGCAAAAATCTGTCCAGTTTGGCTCGGGATGAGCTTTGATGTACCAACGGTACCATTGAAGGGCTTCCTGTTCCAAATGAAAGGATGCAAGTGGAACTTTCTGGACATCAAAATTATTATGCAGACTAAAATATTGTTCTGCTTGGTATATCCATCCAGTCGGATCAGTACCATTGAAGCGAGGGAAATCAAGCTTCGGCCCACGAAAATTGTTGGAAGAAGAGAACCCGGTGGCTGCAAAAGATTCTGGCTGTCGGTGATTGCTCATGGTTGAATGCTGAAGATGGAGGCTGAGAAATTTTTCATCCAGATCTTGGAGTTTGGTTTGGATGGCTGCAAGTGCTTCGTCCATGGTGTTTTCTCTTGTGCGAGTCACAACCATAACCAGTAATTTTTTTTTTTATTTTTTTTTTATTTTTTTTTATTTTTTGTGGGGGGGGGATGGATAGAAAAACACAAACACAAGCTTATTTAGTAAGGGGAAATTTGGATTTGGGAAAAACTCGGAGGGGTAATTGGTGTTCGACTAGGTTTTCGACACTTTTTGAGGAACAGGGAAGCAAAAAATGGGGATTTCAGAAGCGGGAACTCTATGGTAAAATTTGAAGGCAATCGGGTGAAAATTGAAGAAGTTATGGCAAACCCTAAAAATAGACAAATGAGGGATTTCTGGTCTTGGGAAGTGGAATTTGGGATAGGGTCTTCAAGAATGAAATATGCATAATGGGATTTCAGGGATGTCAGTGAAGTTTCAGGGAAAACAGAGTTGAAACAAGGGAGATATGGCCGAAAAACAGGATTTTTTTATTTTTATTTTTTTATATCAGAAATGGATCGGAAATAGCGGTGTGGAAGGGATCCGCAATAGATGGATCTGCAATGGCATGGAAGGGATCGAAAATGGATGGATCTTAAACAGTGACTGGATCTGGAACGACTTTCAGAATCGATCTGAAATGGCTGGATCTGGAGCGAAAGTGATCAACAACAGTTCAACTGAAAATAGATATGGACCCCAGGTATGTACAGCTTCCTAACAGTTCAGGTGTTTCACTTGGCCACCAATGCTGTCTGACGGCTTGTGTATTGGGGCAGTACCCCTCACTCCACGGCTCAGGTAAAACTGATAACCGCTTTGCCACAAACGACAGCTCTTGGTTTACCTCACAGGTGGGAACTAGTCAATCAGGTAGGGGTCGTTGCCCTTTTCGTTGGCAGGTCCTCTCAATGGGCCAGCTAATTTGGGGTTCCTGTGGTACTCCTCACAATGAGTTTTAGGGATTATGCCCAAGTACTTCCCACAGTTAAGTGGATAGAGATTATTCCCAAATCCAAAGCTACAACAGATGCAAAAAAAAAAATTTGGCAGAAATTCCACCCAACGAGCCCAAGAAAGTGCTCTGATACCAGATGTGATGAACCTGCAATAATTAATTAATGCAAATACACGAGATATCAGAAATAATAGAACTTAGAATCACTTTTATATTGATCACGGGCCACTTCGAGGGGGCAACCTCCTTTGAGCAAGATCAATACAATTAACTTCACGGTGCCTTCATAGGCCTCAACACACACTTATATACTAAGTGTAGCTGTCAATACCATGGATCAATACTATGTGTCAATACAAACCATGGGCTAAGTCTAGGTGCCAATACTATGAGTCAAAACCATGGGACATATAATACTATGGGATGACTTACAAAGCATATGCGTCCAATACTATGGGTCAATACTATGGGCTAATATAAACTATGGATCAACAAATACTACGGGATGACTTACAAAGCATATGCGTCCAACAACAATATACTAACAAAGTAAAGACATGGGTTCCTAACAAAACCGCGCAGCCGTGGCTGCAGAACAATCAACGACTGGTGCAGCTTCCGCCCATCTTGTCAAATAATCTATCACCGTGATGATGTATCTTACACTGGTCCGCTTCCTAGGTGGGTTGATTAGTCCCACGAAATACATTGCCCATTTGTCGAATGGCTGCAGTGTTAGCTGAGGCATCAATGACATCTCATCCCATTTGGATGGCTTCCCAGTTCTCTGACAAACATTGCAGGACCGCGCATAGTTAGTCGCATCATTGTGTAGTGTGGGCCACCAGAGCCTCGCACAAAGCACCTTCTTGGAAATCGCACGACTGCCATAGTTCCCTCCAGCCACTCCTGCATGCGCTTTGGCCAAGATCTGCCCCTGTTCATGAGGTAAGACACAACGCCGTAAGATATGATCTGCGCCCATCTTATATAACTCACTTGCAATGAGCTGGAAATCTGCAGCCTTGACTACCAACTGCTTACTCTGACTAGTGGTGAACTCTTATGGTGCAGTAGCTATCGCCAGAAACTGAATGATTTCTTCAAAATATCCAACGAGGACTTCAACCTTAAATAGTTGCGCATCAGGCAACCCGTCTTCAATGTTAGTTGGCTCTTCTCTTGTCTCATTCCACGACAGATGATCAGGGTCAGCATTCAACTGCCCTGGATTCACAATCACTTCAAATCGAACTCATGAAAAAGAAGTATCCATCGACATATCTTCCCCCCCAACACAGGCTTATTGACTAGGTATTTCAATGCGGAGTGGTCTGTAAACATCTTAAAATGGACTCCCAATAAGTAGTGTCGAAACTTCTGCAACGCATAGACCATCGCTAGGCCTTCCCTCTCGATAGTGGTGTAGTTCCTTTCTACGGGTGACAGCTTCCAACTTGCGAAAGCAATAGGGTGATTGAGGTCCCCCTCTCCTAGCTGGGAAAGCACCACTCCCAACGCAATCGACGATGCATCAACGTGGACATGGAATTCCTTACTCTAGTCTGGAAATACTAATATCAGTGCCAAAGCCATCTTAGCCTTCAGATGCTCAAAACTATCCTGACATTTAGGGCTCCATTGAAATATCGAATCTTTCTTCAATAACTTCTCCATAGGGGCAGTGATCGCTACATAACCCGTGGTGAACTTGCGATAATACCCAGTATGCCCCAAATTCGCCCTTAACTGCTTAACATTAGTCGGTGGTGTTAAGATCAAAATGAGTGCCATCTTTGTTGGATTGACTAATAACCCTTGTTTACACACAATGTGACCCAGCAATATCCCAAACAGTGCACAAAAGATGCACTTCTTCAAATTCAACGATATCTGGTGCTATCCGCAATGCTCCAGCATCAACCGCAGATTGGCCAGATGATGACAGATCAAACCATAGACTGTCCAATCATCCATGTATACTTGCAAAAACTTCTGAATAAAATCCCAGAACGTAGAAACAACAACCCGCGAGAAGATCACAGGTGCGTTCTTCAACCCAAACGCCATCACGGTGTACTAAAAACAACCCCATTCTGTCACAAAAGTTGTCTTATGGCGGTCTTCTTTTGCAATGTGAATCTGATGATAGCCTAAGAACCCATCCATGAAAGAATACATTTCTTGTCCAACCACACCTTCTAGTACTTCATCAGTAAACGGAGTTGGAAAGGGATCATGCAAGCAAGCATCATTCAACTTCCGCAAATAGACACAAATGCACACCTCGCCAGTCTTCTTGTCTTGCACCACCATAGGACTGATCCATTCTGACTCTTCGATCAGTTCAATGATACCAGCATCCAACATGTGATCAAGTTCTACCTTGACCCTCTCCTTATGTCGCGGATTTAGCCGGTAGGGTCGCTGCCTGATCGGTTTAGCATCTAGTTTCAAAGGGATCTTCATCTTACCTAAATCACCCAAGACACCTTTCATTTCAGAAAACTTCGTAGGAAGGAGGTCTTGGAATTCATGTAGCAAATCAATGACCTTTCCCATCATCTCATCATCCCAATAATCTCCAACATTTGCGAACTTGGGAGTGGCCTCTGTCCCAATGTTGATCTTACGGAGCTTCAATGGCTGGCTGATCAGATCAGTAGGTGCATCAGGTGCTATCACATTGCAACTCCCTTCAGACTTGGGAACATTGACATTTCACGGATCATCACCATCTTCGGTCCCACTGGTGGTATTGTAACATTCCATCATGGATTGCATTTGATAGTGTCTATGCAGATCCGGAGGATATGCTACTGGGACAACCTTCAAAACCACGTGGCGGATGAGCTACAAAGCATTATTGACATCAGGATTGGCATCTGTGAAACTGAATGTATGAGTGAAGCATACCGTCAACTCCACCCAAGTTATAATTTCTACTCACAACTCAGCTGCAATATACCATTAGCGCGGCGTCTCATCTAAAGTATGGATAAAGGCATGGATCCACTCATCTCGCGGTTGTGATGACCACAATGTATGACACTCCCTCAGATGACTTCCAGGGTTATTCCAACCATCATATTTCCTTGTGTGGTAGACCTTGGTATCGCCGAACTGAACCGTCATCAATATCCAGCATTGCATCCATCCATCGATCAAATTCTTATGTGTCACCGACCAGCGTGCTGGGGCAGCCTTTAGTGCTTCCTCTAATTCCAATAGTCGCTATGGTGCGGAAACTCTTTGCTCAAACTCCGCCAGAAATTCAGACAAACTAGGAAACCCCTCATATACTGGTAGTGTGACCGTTTCAGTCGCAACGCGGCATAACGATTGTGTGACTAATCCACACTTGCAGAGCAATACCTCGTGCAAGTGGTTCTACTAGTGTTCTAATGCATCATCAGATTTGGAAGACGCAGAGCTCTCACTACGCCATCCTAGCTCACCGTTGGAAGTCATTTGAATATAGTCTTCGGAAATATTGAATGCATGGTGCCATCCACTGGGATATTCATCCTTCACTGGCTCAATGTATCTGCGTCCTTTAGCTGGATCCAATAGGGCTATGACTCTGAAATCGCGGTTTTCAAAAGTCATCATCCGCTGCTTGAAGTTGATTACTGCTCCACTATCATTAGCCCATCCGATCCCCAACAATGTTGGATACGAGCTTCCTCCCTCAACCACTTCAATGACGTCATAATCAACATAGGTATTCATGCCCTCAATGTCCACCACCAAGCGTGGGACTCTCCCAATCGGTGTCACCTTAGCGTGATTAGCTAACAGGAGCTGTACAGGAGACCAACTCAATGGGGGGATCCCCATTTTCTGCCATGCCTACTTGGTTAAGATGTTGACATATGAACCAAGATTTAGAATAACTGAATCAACATCATAGTCCCCAATTTGTATGTTCATGCGCATCTCCTTGCCTATCTTCCATCGTTGTAAGGAGTTTACCACAGACTCTTGCTATCCCCTGGTTGGTCATTGCAGCAACCCCTCGATCTCTGCTAGAGCAGCAGGATCTCTTGCCAACAATAAGCAGTTCTCAAAAACTTTCTGCAAGGTTCCAGACAATGCCGACAGACCTACCTCTGTAGTAGCATAAAAAACAGGGGGCATGTTGCAAATGATAGCTTTACCGCGTTCCTGGTCCATCGCGTGACGCGCCTGAAAGAACACATATCATTCAGTTTCGATGTCAAATGAGACCTTCTTTTGCCTAGCCGATCAAATAAGCGGTTGTGGGATATCTCCTCTTATTACTGCACCTCCCCGCGTGATGACCGCGATAGCTGCATCCAGTGGCCTTGGCTCTATCGAAATTGTTGCAACACTCGCACCCTGATTCTGGTTCAACGGTGGATTCCCCGATTGGTTTACATTCTGACTAGCATTCTGGTTCGGGCATTGATTTTGGTTCTGTGCTAGTTGCTGCACCTGATTCTGTACTGGTTGCTGCACCTGGTTCTAATTCTGCAACTGTGGAACGTTCCCTACTTGCCATCGTGCAATCAACTGCGGGCAGTTCTCCACTGTATGATCTGTAACAAAGCAAAATGTACACTGCGTCTGTAATAGTGGGAAATATCGTTGATAGTGCCCCTATACCGAACAATGATAACACTGAACAGGTCCACGACCTCCTCATCCTCCTCCATGACCAAATCATCCACCATGTCCACCCCGGAATCCGCCTTGCTGTTGGTACTACTATTGGTTGTAATGTTGCTGCATAGGAGCTGATTGCATGCCCTGCCCTTGCTGCGCATACTGCGATTGTTGAACGTACTGTGGCTGTTGTCGAGCCATTTTCATCGAAGCATATTGTAGCATAAACTGCTGCAATACAAACTGTACCTATGGTTGAGGTAGTGGCTGGGCTACCTGCGGCTGCGGTTGTTGTACAACACGTTGATCGTGCTTCACATAGAATGCATCGTACGTTCTCTCATGGAGAAACCCATATGCCCAACAATCTTTGTTGTCATGTCCCACAGATTTACCAAATGTGCAATACAGATTCATCGGTTTGGTGACCATCTTCTGCATGTATGGACATTCCTCATGGCAGTTCCCATATACCTGAGAAACACGACGCCATGGCATGCCACCACCACTCAACGGGTTTGGAGCTCCTGAAACTAGATAATTGTGGAAGTCAGGGAAATTATCCTTAGTATGCCCTTCTCCTCGACCTTGCGTACACCATACTTCTTCACGCTGCTCCTTGCCCTTCTTCAGATCTTGTAGCTATATGGTCAAGTTAGCCAACTGTGTCTTTATCTGCGACATCCTAGCTGCATTTTCACCAATCGACGACACCTCCAATCACACTGCAATCTCTAGAGATTCACTGGGCATCGTAATGTTCTATTGCATCAATGGTAGTCGAATGTGTGGTAGCAGTGTCGCAATGAACCACTTTTTGTGTTGGACAACGCTCATATCAAAACTAACCCTCGCCATTAGAGTCTTAAACCGCTGGTCAAAATCCCACACCGTCTCATTGGAATACTACTTAATTTCTTTCAATTCTGTAGAATATTGGGCTTTAGACTTGGGCTTTCTGAATTCTGCAATCAAACCATCCCAGATGTCGTCTAGTGTCTTCTCCGGAGCTCTTGTAGGGACTAGAACAAACTTCATAAACCAGTCTAATGTGCGACCTCGCAGAGTTGTTGCTGACTGTCCTTTCTTAACATTATCATCAGCGATCTATTTTACGGTCCATACCGCTTCGAACAAAAACCAGTACTGCTCTGGGTTATCTGTCCCACTCCCGTGGAACAACGACAAATTAGCGTCCTCGCCCACCATCCTAGGCTTTCTTCCTACAAGCAATCAAGTTTTGTTGACCCGGTGGAGTCGAAGTTGTGTTTCTACTAGTTGACAGATAGTGAGCGGAGGTGTGGGTACATTTCCACTGGGGTTTGGTCTTGCCTCTGTCCTGGGCATAGCCTGGTTGTCCTTTTCTGGACTATGAGGTCTCTTCGTCCCGTGTGGTCTTCCTTCGTGAACTTGTGGTTCGATCGCAGCGACCTTATCCTATCCTCCGCCTCTTCTCCTGTCTAAACCTCGCTCCTCCCCTTGTAAGACCACTCTCTTCCTCGGCTTCGCTCACACTCTCGTCATGACCTGTACCCATCTACCCGTTATCATTCCATGTACTGCCCCCCCTGCTATCACAATACCCACGACCTTTTCCCACCAGGCTGTTTAATGATCTAGATGCATCTTCAATATATCCTTCTCGCAAATAAGCATCTTAATGGACAGTTGAAGTGATAGTAGAAACCTTCTCCAGGGTTCGTGGAAGAAATATCTCTCAGCTTCACAATAGGATTTTTGTGTATCAATCGCGAATTCAGTGATATACCCTTCCAAGATTCTATCAAGCCACACTTCGACAGCTCGCGACGCTTTGTTGTCGACTTCATGCAGTTCTTGGATCAGCACCGAGGTCCAGGTCATCGGTTCACCACCTAAGAATCTTCTGGAAGGTCAACTTTGCCAACCACTTGTACAAAATAAATGGGAATTCATAGAAAAACCATTCACGTGGACCGTCATGAATATATCTTCCCACCGACTGATCTACCGTCAGTTGAGTGTTCTGACTTTCTTCTTCAGCAAATTCCTGCAACTTCTGATCAAACCAGTTTTGTATCTCTGGCTGCGTCGGATGCCACAACATATCCTCCTTTCACTTCGCACATGGTCCCGGCAACGGAACCATTTGTTGACTCAAACCCAGTTGACAGGGATTCCCATCGCTGTCGACACCAACCCACCATGATCTCCTTGGGCACCAACCCAGACAGGTTTTACCCTGTCCAGCAACACTTGCGGAGCAGATGAGGTCTCACCCGAGATGTTCAAGGGAGAGTTGACGGAACCATGTTTCCTCCAAATGAAGGAGGATGTTTGCGGCAATGATCACTTAAACTTATTGCGACATTCAAAAATATATCTATGCATTCAACTTTGGCAACATTGTATCCATAACATCATTCAATAGAAACATTCATCACAATAGGTATAACAGTAAAGCATTAATTGCAGCAAGAAAACATAGCATTATTCATATATCACAACATGCATTACCATAAGTGAACAAAAGATTCACAGGAATTTCTCAAAACAACTCTGTCATGTCATATTAACTTAGCAAAAACCAGATACAATATCTCCGCAAAAACACAGATCTTGCTAGTATCTCCAATCTCGGATACAGACTCAAAGACGCACACATCCAACATCTAAGGATTCATGCTCCGATTATTCAACACTTACAACTTATGTCTATATATAATCTTCCGCCCTTACAATGCTTGTCCACTTACTAACAACTTCCTAACTGACACTTTGAGCAAATGACCCAAAATCTAACTGACGCGGTCCAAATGACCCAAAAACCCGCATTCTGTGGTACAATTGACCCAAAATTACATAACATACGGTCCAAATGACCCAAAACCCGCAAACTGCAGTACAATTGACCCAGAAATACATAAAATAATATTCTTTACGCCCAACTCTCTACCTTCCGTGATATCTTCTGACTTGTCGCAGCATCAGCGATGTTGTGATTCTACCTTACCAAACCGCCTGCCAACATATTCCACTCAAAATTATGGAACCAATCTTGCTAATTTCCCTCCTAAGGGAGAGGCCCTTCGACAAATCGGTTTTAACTGTACCAATAAATAATAGGGGATTTTGGCTCCCTAAAAGACAACAACTATGTCGTAAATGTAAATGACAAAGGGGGTGTTGTTTGGATTCCTAACTCCAATGTCCTACCTAGCTACATAATTGTTTTTGTGTTCCCCAAAGGGGGGTTAAAGTGAGTTTAATTAAGTCAATTTTAAGTCTCTCTTGAATTATGGGGAGAGTGTGTATGCACAAGTAGTGTGTACCAAATATTACCAGATAGTAAATGATGAAGGAAACAACTGAGACTGAAAAATAAAACTTTTTTTTTTTGCTTTTCAAATAAAAATATTAACTACTAGAAAAAAAATGCAAATGTTACAGCGAAAATTAGACTAATTCCTGTAATATTCTATGCAAAATTAAAAAAACCAGAATATAGATGTAAATTCTTCTTGAAAAAATAACTGACTTAAAACAAAATCACTCAATTTCGAGTCCCGAAGGCCAAGATATCTGAGTTTGAAAATGTGTAATTTTTCAGCATATTTCTGTACAGACGACAAGTTTGGAAATGATATGTCTCCACACTGTGTGATCAGATGGTGACCATATCAGTGTCATTGGATATTGGATATCAATGTCATTGGGCAACTAATGATATTGGGAAATGGTATTAGGTATTTTCCCTCTTTTTTGAATTTATTTTGATTTTTCCCCCTTTTTCTTTTATTTTGGGGATTTTTGGACCATTTTTGTGGGTTTTTAACATTTTTTGAAGGAATTTACTTATTTTTTAGGGAAATAATGCTTTTTTGCCTATTTGGTTACCAATTTAGGGTTTTTGGGGGTTTTGGAGGCCAAAAATGTGGGAAAACTGGACAAATGGGCTATGTGACTAGGGAGATGAGCTAGTGAACAATTTTTGGGTGTTAACAACACACATGCACTGGTTTCAAAATTTTGTTGGTGTGTGGAGGAGAAATCGTCCCTTGAACACATGGAGAAAATCCATAAGGCAATGTTGGGCACCAAAGGTAATTTTTTGAATTTGATTTTTGATATAGATTATTTAATTAAGATTGTTGGTTTGTATCATGGAATAAAATTGAAGGATAAATAAGAGAATGACAAGATCTCAAATGAGTTGGAGTCCACCCAAAATACACTCCAAAAATCTATGGTGCAGATTGAGCAACTTCAAGAGAAGTTGCAAAGGTCCTTTACACCCTCCTACATATCAGATAGTCATTCAATGGCTTAAATAATTTATGTTACAAAGGAGGAACCTCATGTGACTATGGAACATGAGGTACATGTTGATATGCAGGTGCTTGAAGAGGCTACATTCAAGCAAGAAGGAAGACAAGCACTTATTCTTGTTCGGAGGGATTATGAGATGCCTCATGGAGAGAATTGTAGAGCCTTGGAGGAGACACATGATCTCACAATAGTTGGACTAGATAATTATGGAGAAGATGCATTAAAAATTTTGATGGGTAAGATTTGCAAAGAGTTAAGGTTGGTTCACAATTATTCACCCCCTAATTTTTCAGCCACATCAATTGGGGATGAAAATTGGGTGAAAGGTTTCTTTCTAATGGTTCCACATGAGGAGTATCAAACTCCTATCTATCCTTTTGATGATGACATGAATAGAGCACCTTATTATTTACATTTGCAATAACTTCCTTTGCTACCTTATGATGATACATATCTACATGGATGCACCTATGATGTTCACCTGAGTCACTTAAAGACTCATGATTTTCCTTGCTCCTTGCTTAGTTCAATTGATGTTGGAGGAACTTCATCCAATACTTGGGTGAAGAGATATATGATTGGAGCACATTTTTATTGGAAGAAGCATCCTTTTTTATTTCTTGATGATACATATATTCGTGGATGCACAAATGGTACTTCTGTGAGCCCCTTTGTAGGGACACCCTTTTCAGGGTCCCCAAAAAAAAACTCCCAGTACGATTTTTTTTTTGTTTTGAAGAAGAAGATATAGAAGTCACAAATCTAGCTCTATCTATTGTAGTACATGAATGTCAATATATAAAACAATATACTCAGATTTATTCATTCTCAAAGATTTAGCCAAATTAAATAAAATAAAAATACTTCAAACATGTTTTCGACAGTTGGTCCAGTGAATCGATGGAGTCCTCGAAGTGGTTTCTGCATGATCCAATCCAATCTCCTGAAAAAATACCAAGTGACCCCTCGGTTGACCTCCCTACCGTATCAGGGTTACTCTTCTTCACCCCGAACCCCCGAGCTAATGGGGTCGTAAGAACACACACAAATAGCCTCGCGAAAGGATCTCCCAATCCTCATTCCGGTTAATCCCAATTCCAAGGATCATAACATAATCCGAGATTATGATGACCATCCAGCATTAGGGAGCAAGAGATCCCTCTCTCTTTCTCCTCCCTCTTTATATAGGAAAAGCTCTTGTGCCATGTGTATGTCCATGCACATTATTTAATTTAATTTAATATTTTAATTAACAATATTCTCAAATACATGTGTCTCAATGTCTTCAAGGTGCACCTAATTCCCTAGATCAGTGGGAGTAAGTGTAGGAGAGTTCTACTTCTCTTTTGATTTTCAATTAGTTTTCTCAATATCTTTTAGTAACTAGTTGTTTTTAATTATTCAAATTCTTTTAAATAATAAAAACTTTATAACAGGATTTGTTTCTTTTAAAGAAATAGCATCTGAATTTTATTTTTTATTTTTGAGAAATTAAAAGATTAATATATATATCAATATATATTCTTTTAATTTTAAATAAAATACTTTATTCAAATAATTATTTATTCTATCTACAGTCTTTTCTTTTTCTTTTATAGTAATAAGGAAATATTTAAAATAATTCTTTATTACATTTTAAAAAAAAAAATTTCTTTTTGAAATAATTCTAATATATATTTCCATTAATTTATAAAAGAAGAGAACATTAACTTTTCTAAATTTCAAATTCTTTTCTCAACCATAATAGCATAAAGGACCGGCAGACGTCGGTTAAAAGCAAAGATTCAAGGCAATCACGAGGACTGTCATGATTGTTATCTCATCCCTTAGTGGTTAGTGACATATGGGGACCCGAACCGACACAACTTTTACGGAAAGCAAAGATTCCGACAAACAAACAAAAATAATTAAAATTGTGGGTTATGTGTTAAATTTTCATAATTTACTTCAATCGGATCTAGGATCTTAACTGAGAGAACAACATGTACAACAAATCTACAGCATATCAATCATGGACACAATAATGCAAGCACACAAGAGACACAGAGTTTACTTGGGGAAAACCGTAAAGGTGAAAAACCCCAATAACTTCCTCAGAGATAGATAGAGCAATGATACAACCAGAATACAAGAGATAGTCTTCTCCTAGCAGCAGAGCCTCCTCCTCCACAAGTGCGCCACTCTCCCAAGTGTGAGTGAGAGAATAGAATGTGTAAAATGAGAGAGACACACTCTCTATTTATACGCTAACTTGACTTGACCTTTACTCAACTAGGTCGGCCTCAACTTAACCACTTAACATAATGATGACTGGGCCGACCCCCACTAGGGTGGTCTAATAACCCTTTGACCCACATGGCCGACCCCAAATAGGGTGGTCTAATAACCCTTTGACCCACATGACTTATACAGGTCCGACCCCAACAAGGTGGTCTAATAACCCATCAAGTATAAGTTATGACACTTACAATATAAATGACGCATTTCCGTATAGAGGAATAATAACATCTCTATAGGAATACAACCACTTCCGTATAGAGGAATAATAACATCTCTATAGGAATACAATATACATATATGTGAAATACATTCTGAAGTTACATATACATCAACACTCCCTCTTAACTAGGAAGGTATTTCTCGACACAAGTCTTCTAGGACAAGTCATCTTCTCTGGATCATCGTCACTGCTGTTGCTATCTCAATCAATCTATGAATCTACTCGTCATAGGAAGTTCTACAGAGCCAGTCCTTTTTCATAATGGATGTAGTCCCACCACCTGCAGGTCTTCGTCATCAATGGCCATACTGTGGAAATCTCAGGACTTATTACGTGCATCACAAAACCTTAAAAGAGTCTCTTGACTAGCAAGAACCCTAAAGAGCATCAAAGGCCTTTTTCATTGTGTCCAAATCTCTAGGACTTATTACATGTGACCCCACCACAAAACCTCAAAAGAGAATCCCAGGACTGATTACGAGCACAAGGCTCAACCTATCGGATCTCCCAAGGCACAAATTACATGTGGTCACCACAAAACCTCGAAAGAGCATCCCAGGACTGATTACGAGCACAAGGCTCAACCTATCGGATCTCCCAGGGCACAAATTACATGTGGTCATGGCAAAACCTCGAAAGAGCATCCCAGGACTGATTACGAGCACAGGGCTCAACCTATTGGATCTCCCAAGGCACAAATTACATGCCATAGGACAAAACCTCGAAAGAGCATCTGCCAGATATCCCAGGGCACAAATTACATGCCATTGGAAAAACCTCGAAAAAGTATCTGCAGATCTCCCATGGCACAAATTATATGTCCTCCTAAGAAAAACCTCGAAAGAGCATTTGCCAGATATCCCAGGGTACAAATTATATGCCATAGGAAAAACCTCGAAAGACTATCTGCAAATCTCCCAGGGAACAAATTACATGCTTATCTGCACAACCTGTTCCACGACCACAAAGTATCAACCTGATACTCACCATCCATCATCCTAATGTACACATGATCATCCTGATCATCATCACTATAACATCCTGCTGCATGTCATCTGGAGAAACATCCTGAAGCTCGTCATCCACAATCATCCTGATCATATCATGCATCTACTTGATACATACAAGTATCTACCTGATACATATCATCATACATGATCCACCTTATCATACAATGTATCCACCTGATACAAATACAAATACATGATCCACCTGATCATACACGATACATATCATCATACATGATCCACCTTATCATACAATGTATCCACTTGATACAAATACAAATACATGATCCACCTGATCATACATGATACATATCAACATACATGATCTACCTGATCATACAATGTATCCACCTGATACATATATAGATACATGGTCCAAGCATCCAACATGATGCATATACAAAATACATACAAATGATCCAACCGATCATATCTAGCATCCAACATGATGTGTACATACATAAATGATCCAACTGATCATATCCAACATCCAACATGATGCATATACAGAGCAGTAACTGGAGCATCGTCCCGATGCTCATCATCCAACGCTTATATCCACAACCATGTGAAGGATCCTCCTTCCAACATGCTTGGAATGGCTTCTGCAAATGTGTCCATCACTTCTTCCTCGAAGTGTCATCAATCTGAAGAACACCAAGCCTCTCCCTTAAGTACTCAAACTTCACCCTAGCTAGTGGCTTCGTCAGCACATCTGCAATCTGCTCGTCCGTCGCAATGTACAGGAGCTTCATAGCTCCTCTATGCACCATATCCCTGATATAGTGATATTTGATCTCTATGTGTTTCGACCTGTCATGAAACACTGGGTTCTCAGACAGCTTCACACAACTCTGGTTATCACAAAAGATACCAGTAGCATCCAATGGGAGATCAAATAACTCAGATAGAAGCTTTCGTAGCCATACTGCCTCACAACTAGCTGAACAGGCTGCAACATACTCTGCCTCAGCTGTACTCAGTGCTACGTAGGACTGTTTCCTACTGAACCAAGAGATCACACTTGATCCCATACTGAAGCAACACCCAGATGTGCTCTTCCTATCTGCAGCACTGCCAGCCCAATCTGAATCAACATAACCATGCAGGTTAAACTTTTGATTTGCTTCATACCTGAGCCCATAATCCACTGTACCCTTCAGGTACCTTAGAATATGCTTTACAACAACTAGGTGACCACTCCTTGGATCCATCAGGAATTGGCTCAATGTGTTCACCGCAAAGCAAATATCTGGTCTCGTGTTCGTCAGGTACATCAAGGACCCAATCATCTGACGATACATAGTGATATCAACCAGCTCAGATGAAGCATCACACAGAAGCTTCAGGTTCGATGCCATAGGTGTGGCCATAGCCTTGCAGTCCATCATCCCGAACCTCTTCAGGATCTCTACTGCATACTTCCCTTGTCCAGGGAAGATTCCATCTACACTCTACCACACCTCCATGCCAAAAAAAAATAGTGCATCATCCCCAAGTTCTTCAACTCGAACTCGACAGCAAGCTTCCGCTGCGTGTCGGCAATCAATCTATCTACGCCTGTAATAAACAGGTCATCCATATACAAAAGTAGTATCATTGGATTTCCTTCCTCAACCTTGTAGTAAAGGTTGGAATCCGCTTTACTCTTGGTAAAGCCCAAACTGGATAGAAAGCTGTCTATCCTACCATACCAATTTCTGCACATATATATGACTACACCATTCAAGAAGGCTGTCTTGAAATCCATCTGGTGTATCTTCTATTTCATCACTTTTATATTTCTCTATGCTGCCATCTGCAACATGCTTGATCTGATAGTTCCATTTGGAAGTCACAACAGACTTCTCTTCAACTCCTGGGACCACATCCCAAACATCGTTCTTCATGATCAACGGATCATGGCATTCTTCCCGTATCCTGGGAACTTCAATATCTTCAATAGATAATTTTGTTGCTTGAACAAATGTTGTAGTCCTTCTTTTGTAGGTGATGGCATACGATCTTTCCTACACAACAAGTTAAATTGCATGATTAGAAAACATCTCATAGTTTTCAGAACAAATTCTTACACATAAAGAACTATGTCATACAGTCATGCAATTATCTTAGCCAATGCTTCAATACAACATTTATCCATATCCCGTAACTTTCTAGATGCCTTCCAATCTCTACCAGAACATTGTTAAGAGTGTGCACAACTCCAAACATGTCAGCAAAGAGGTTTCATTCTAGATAAGTAGCAATGGAATGTTGTACAGTGCCATAGGCCACTTAGCCATGCATATTAGTAGTATACTGTTCATCAATGCAACTATTCTAATATGCATAATACACAACCTAATATGCAAGTAATGACAATTCAAATACTTATCTTTGTTTGTTTGTTGGGTTGACTCCCTCTCAGTCTTTGCTTCTTTTCTGAAACTCCATTCTTATGTGGATTGTGAGAAGTGGTCAACTCCCTCTGAATATCTGCATCCTTGCAGAAACTACTGAAGTGTGCTCCTTTGCTTTCTTGCAGGAACAACTAGAGTGTGCTCCCTCTTGATCTTTGCTTCCTGGATTACATGTCCTTGAACTTACATCCATCCTTAATCACTATGCATGATTATTAGTATCATCATTGTGTTATCCTTGAGGTCTCATACATAATCACACATTTATTAGTATAATCTTAATACTATCAAAACACAATAATCTTAAACATGTATATTCATGATCATTCACAGATAATAAACATTAGTATTCAAGGTTTCAGGGAAGTCTTCTTTTACTCATACATATTCTTATTTGATCATAGGACTCTTTTGGTTAGTTGAATCATCAATCAAGATAAGAGATATAATATGCATACAACCATGATTATTCAAACCTATGACTTCATGAATAATCATTATCAACAACACAACAGTATAAGATCCTAACACAAGGTAGGATTCTAGCTTGATATAGGAAAAACATACCTAGATTAGCATGCTAGCTAGTTATGTCTAACATACCTGCATAATGTCTTATGGTTCTCTTCAATGACTTGTGCTAGTAACTTGCATGTCTCATAAGTTAACCATTGTAGAACCAAGTTATACATACCTTGAAAGTAGATCTTCTATGTGATCCATGACAATGGATGAATCTTTGTCTTCATGTCACCATGAGCATATGTTCTTGAAGTAGAACATGATTTGACTTTTTTGGTGTACCTTTTGTGTTAGCAAACAACATAAACCTCATACAACATCACAATGCATGAGTACAATCATAAGTGTCAAAACATTAATCAATGAATATCTTCTATTAAGGTGATACGACAAGTCCAGTAATTAATCAAGATTGTACTGTAATGATATGAAGACAAACATATGATAAACTTAACCATGAAACATACCTGTCAAGATTGCTTGTAATCTTCTTATGGAAGGCCTTAGCCTCATCTCCCTCTGAGACAAAAACTTCTTCACTTATGCAGCTGACCAATCCATCTTCTTCTAGGATTAACCCAATCCACTTGATTTGCAAGAACTGGACCTGGAGCTAGATTAGGGTTTGTCAAAGAAACCCCAAAAATTCAAACTTTGAATTTCAAACTTCCGAAAGGATAGAAATATGCACCTTGATGAGCTAATCAAGTTGGCATATTCAAAATTTGAAAACTGCAAAGTTTCACCCCTCAAAATTGCCTTTTAGATTTCTGGATTCACTATGGAGGACCCTAAATTAGGGTTTGAGTTTCCTGGAGCTTCACCCAACCAAAATATTTGATTCAAAACTCTAAACTTCGATTTTTTGAGTATCTTCCAACCGTGGTCACAGATTTCCAAAATTCCAATTTTTGCAGAAGCCCTAATTTTCCATCTTTCCGATCAAAGTCTCGAACTGGGTTTTGATCAAGCCCAGCCTTCTTCCCAACCAAAAAATATGATCTTGGTCTCTAAATTTTGATTTTGATGAGTATCATCCAGCCGTGGTCTCCGATTACAAACATTCCAACTTTCTCCAAAGCCCTAAATTCTGGAAGCGATGAATGAAGGTACTCAAAAATAATTTTGTTTTGACAGAAATATGTACCTGATTGTTTATGGTGTAACTCCAAACTTTTCGATCCACAGGGTCTAAAAACGTTTCTTGAGATATCCCGACCTGTTATCTTTCCATCCCGACAGGTCTGACCTCAATTGGATTCTTTGAGAGAGAGTTATGCCAATTGTCGCAACGTGACCTGTTTATGGGATAATACAGGAGAGCGAACTTGTACGGTGTGCCACATGTCACTGTTTCAACTTCGGCCTCTGAAGATTTTTCCTGAGATAGCCCAACCTATTATCTTTCCATCCCAATAGGTCTGACCTTAATTGGATTCTCTGAGAGAGAGTTATGCCAAGTGTCGCAACGTGACCTGTTTATGGGATAATACAGGAGAGCAAAATTGTACGTCATTCCACATGTCACTGTTTCAACTTTGGCCTCTGAAATTTTTTATTGAGATAGTACAGTCTGTGTAGTACCTGTCACTTTTTACGAAATTTCATTTGGAGCTTCCTAGCCCAAGTTATGACCTTTTTCCCAAGGTCACCTGATTTTTACTCATATCTAGAAGAGGCAGAAACCCTATATTGTACAGATCATAAATCACAAAGTACAACGAATTAGAGGTTTTCCTTTGGACACAAGGTACATGGAGATCTGATCTTCGACCTGTAAAAGTTTCATATCCGAACACTTCGCCAAAACTCATTTATAGCGAAAGTTCTACAATGACTAGTTTTTGCTAGATCAAGCCCTAGCATCGTAAGTGCAACAAGTGTCATACATGCCATATCATGCCTTCTTTTAGGCTAGCTCTAACACCATGTTAAATTTTCAGAATTTAGTTCAATCTGATCTAGTATCTTAACTGAGAGAGCAACATGTACAGCAAATCTACAGCATATCAATCATGGACACAATAATGCAAGCACACAAGAGACACAGAGTTTACTTGGGGAAAACCATAAAGGTGAAAACCCCCAATAACTTCCTCAGAGATAGATAGTGCAATGATACAACCAGAATACAAGAGATAGTCTTCTCCTAGTAGCAGAGCCTTCTCCTCCACAAGTGCACCACTCTCCCAAGTGTGAGTGAAAGAATAGAATGTGTAAAATGAGAGAGACACACTCTCTATTTATACACTAACTTGACTTGACCTTTACTCAACTAGGTCAGCCTCAACTTAACCACTTAACATAATGTTGACTGGGCCGACCCCCACTAGGGTGGTCTAATAAACCTTTGACCCACATGGCCGACCCCCAATAGGGTGGTCTAATAACCCTTTGAACCACATGACTTATACAAGGCCGACCCCAACAAGGTGGTCTAATAACCCATCAAGTATAAGTTACGACAATTACAATATAAATGACGACACTTCCGTATAGATGAATAATAACATCTCTATAGGAATACAATATACATATATGTGAAATACATTCCGAAGTTACATATACATCAACATTATGGCCCACCAAATCTTTCAATCCCATGCATCATGGCCAGCACGACATCATGATAATAATAATAATAAAGTATTGAATAATTTCTTATTAAATTCTTTAAAACTTCCACATGTATATTATTTAATTATGTATGTATGAGTAGTTTTCTTTTTTCATTCTTCTTTCGTCTAGGTACCTCTTCGACGAGCCCTTCCGACAGTATCTTTCTTTCTTCTTATGGGGAGTACTGCGTAGCGATCGCGAGTCGTTACCGCGATCTCTCAACTATGCTCTTTGGAGACTAAGGGATGTTGAGGGATAAGGTTCTCCTTATTGCGCGCCCCTCAACTCATCGTACATGACCAAATAAAGTCGAGCATTCATTTATTAAGTAAAGTAATAGTTTCTATAACTGTCGCTCAAGCATTTTCAAAGTAAATTCAAATGGTTTGTGTTTTACTTAGCCGGTTTATTTCAAAACTAGTACCCTCATTAGTCTAATCTATTAAAGTACCGAGGCGGGCATTACATACACACCCTCTTATTAAAACTTCGTCCCGAAGTTAAGTCTCATGTGCTTCCACGGCGAGTCTTCACTTTCTTTTCATATTCATTTCTTCAACATAACCACAATTGATAATAACATTTCATTTCTTCTTTTCTTCCCTCATAAAAGTATAATTCACATAATTGATAATATAACTAAATCGTACCTTTCATAGTGTAGCAATCCCGACAATAGTTCTCTCTTGACTCACTAATTATAACCGGAATTGAAACTATCCACAACAAATTCTTTTCGTTCAACAAAACTATAAATGTATCATTTATGAAAATCCTTAAAGCACTAAAACATTCCAACATAACTCAAGATATAAATTTTATCAATTATGTCCTAGTATTCTATGGCTTTAAATAAAATTTCCTAGTGCATTTATTCCTAAACATGGAAAATATAATTGTTTTGTCACTAATTATCTTTTGGTTAACATACAGATATATATAGACTAATTTCATCTCATATATATATTGACATATAAATATGTATTGAAGGCTCTATCATCATTATCTTTTGGTTAACTCATAAATAATTATATTCCAATTTTTATCCCCTCTATATATCATCATATAACTAAATATCTATATGCTCTATTCTTTAACCATCTTTTTGTTTAACAAAATTATGATATACTTAAGATTATATACAACTTTATTCAAATCAATATCTTATTACAATAAAGTTAATCCCTATTACACTATTTACAAACTTTATCTAAAGATAAACTGATTCTATTTCAATTATTGTCGTCATTCACGTCTTCAGGTTTTCTTCAATCTTTTAAGACATATCAAGGCTCAAGAAACCACTTTATTGAAGTTGTTCAGCTCAGTCACTCGACAAGTGCCCTTAAGGTCCACAGTCATTTTAGGGGCATTACATACACCCCCTCTTATATAGCACTTCATTCCGAAGTTAAGTTTTGTTCTTGTACTTTCGACGTTAGGTTTTATCTTGATTTCTATTCTTATCTTCTGTCCTTCTATTCTATTTTTCTCCAACAATCATAGCTATAAGCACAAGTGGTTCAAGTCATTATTTCCTTTCTCATTTAGTATGGTTCCAATACATACTCAAGAACTCAATCGTAATTTCTCATAACATTAATCCGATGATACATTCATGGGTTGTCAGTCCCAACTAGATCTCCTACATCTTCTAGTCTTCTGTGGATATCTACATCATCCAAAATAACTACAAGCTATATTGCATCAATAGCCACCCAATAGTTATCAAATCATCATCAAGCAAGAATCCAAAACTATTGGGTCATCCTTCCCTCCCAGACAAGAAGGTAAGCATCATAACATATTCCAATCATATTCAAGGAATTCTTTGGAATAGGGATCCTCTTGAATGTGGAACCACAACAACAGGTATCCGTTGCCAAAGTTTGTACGAAAATATTTTCATATCGTAATTATAACCGTAACTTAGCTCTATGAAAAGTGTAACATAAGAAGTTCTTATATTCCCAATACTACAAGAACATTTTAATTCACGTGACCAAAAATATAACCAACATTCCAAAAGAATAAATACATCAATTTCCTAGTTCCCTATGTTATATTTTCATGTGTGAGCATTTTAATTCACATAACCAATATAACTAATATTCCAAATGGATAAATATATAGAGTTCCCTTATTCTCTTTGCTACCTTTTTGTGTATGAATATCTTACTTCCCATATGCAATTACAACTCATATTTCAAGGAAAATAAATATACAAGGTTCCTATATACGTAATGCTACAATTTCACCTATGAATGTCTTATTCCACATACACAGTTATATTTTAATATTCCGACGGTAAAAGTATACAATATTCCTATTTTTCAATATATATATATACAAAAATATCCCTACGTCAAAAAGGTTTTGAACAAGAGACCATTTCTTCTGCTATCCACTTATCCTCGTATATTGGTTTACATTTGAAGATAACAAGATATACATAAACACTTTCAACTCATATATACATAGGTTAATCACTTATTTAAACACTTGTAATTAACTAATCCTTGGCCTTCCTGTCCACGTTTCCCAAACTAAAGATCTACACTCGGTGATAATAGACATACATAAAAGAATTTTCCACCTATACTTTATGCAAATTAATCATAAATAAGAGGTCTTTCAATTAATTTCTCTTCTGTCCGTTAAATAATTCAAAAGTTAAGCTATGTTTATATTCAATAAGAACAATAATTAAAAGGTCTTTCAATTTCTTTTCTGTCCATTAAATAATTCAAATTAAGCTATACTCCCTTCAATAAAACTTTTTATTCAGACATGGATAATTTAATTCATAATACCTCAATCCTACAAATAACTTGAATACGAATAATTGACAGTATATGTCTCTAGGTTTTATGTATAATTTTTTTTTTCATCTATTTATGCTATTGCTATTTTCCAAAGAAGGAAATCACATAGCTATCATCTACTTTATAAACAAAACAAGCAAAACATGTTTAATGGAAAGAGTCTTAACCAACAATTAAGAGGTTATCTTAGATGTTACTATTCTTAACCATGAGAGGTAAAGTATTATCATTAGTGTTCAACTTTACTTTTTAAATAATGCCATTCATTCTGAATATTATTAATTTATAAACAATGATTATAATCTGTACTACTCCTATCATAGCCTTAGTAATGTAACCACAAGGTTACTAGTATTTATTTAAGAATTAAACTTGTAAAAAGGGATAATCTCGATTCTCAATGATTTATAAAATAAGATTGTGTATATAGAAAAAGAATGAATAATTATTACAAAGATATTTATAATTATTCATTAAAATCACACCATTTTAACTAAAGGTGGTACACATGGAACCTTGCAACTTCTCTAAGTTCTTTCAATTCCCTTTAAATTTAATTGACAATTCTTTAATTCATTAATCAATAAATAATTATTTAAAAAAAAATGATCCTCTATTTTATGTAACCTTAAAGACTTTCAGTTCATAGATATACTATGAATCACCAAAACCTATATATATATATATATATATTTTTATATATATATATATATATATATATATATATATTTATATTTATATTTAATGATTATAATTGATTATAATTTTTGTAAAGCATAATACAAAATATAATCAAATATTTAAATTAAGCTATATTATAATTCGAATAAGATTAGGTGGTTGGGAGGAATGTTGTTATCCTCCTCACTCGGGTTCAAATCTTGCTTTGTGATACTTGCTCCTCAGGTTCTATGTAATGATTGTAAATGTAGCCATACCTTGATTCTTTCAGAATAACAGATGTTAGCGTTTTCCACAGAAAAAAAAGAGTTCAACACCTCACCCAAACTAATTAGTTTTAGTGAAGTGTTGGTGAATTACATGAGTCACTACCACAAGGAATAAAAAGGAAGGCCGAGGTCGAGACCAAGATCGCAGGTGAGCATTTAACATTAGGGTTTTAAACGAAATCGAAACCACACCGAATTTCGATCACATGCAATGGGTTACAGTAAGGAATATCGACCTGCTCAGGGATGGAGTATAAGACTGTGGTTAATACTTAGATGGATCCAACGCTATAATTGCAGGGATCAACACAATTCAGAATGACAGAGATAATGGACAACGATTCCAGAATTCGAATATTAAAAAAAATATCAGTGCTATAATTATAACTGGATCCAATGCTAAAAATTGCAGAGATCAACGCGATTCGGAATGGCAGAGAAAGTTTAAAGATCGGATGCCCAATCTGCAAAATAATAAATTTGGAAACACCAAACAGGTTTCAAATAGACACATCCAGGTTTCTAACGGTCATATTACGAATCACATTACAAACTCAGGAAGACGCCATTTAATCTCCGAATTAAAACACGGAAAATTTTAATAATTGAACTACAGATTGCATCATCGATTCTGGAAGACCCCGAACAGTTTTCGAACTGAATTTGCTGAGATAATTTCACATAAACCCAGAAAGACAGAGTTTGTAAATTCATAGAGAATCATAAAATATATCCATGCGATTTGAATACAACAGATACAGTGGTTATCAAAAATATATTTTAGCAAATAATCATTGCAAAGTAAACCACAAAGACCACTAGGTGTGGTGAACAGATCCGTGCAATCTGAGTATATATAGAGACTAAATAAATAGCTCTGTTCGATCTCTGATCTGGTAACCGATACAGAGGTCAACAAAATCTAAACCCAGGTAGACAGGAATGAAAACAATGCATGAAATAGACGTGCAGAGGTGATCTCAGAAATTTAATAAAATTGAATCGCACAGGGTCAAATGGGACGGAGTATACCCGATCTGGGTATCACACATTGATCACCGAAATTTAATAAAGTATAACGCACAGAGTTTAAATGAAATTCTCATCAGCATGGGTTAGGTATAACAATCCTTACTCAACACTAAGTCGATGGGCTATCGAGGTCCACTCAAGAGATCAATTTACTTATCAGTATGTGTAGATCAGATCTGGAATGGAAGCGTAACTTATTGAGCAGAGAATGATTTACTTCACAGAATATTTTAGAACAGATCTGGAATGGAACTTAATCATCAGACAGAGATGGATTCATAGAAATGGAGGCAAAGATTGATTCACAGGAATGGAAATGCAACTATTAGGCAGAGAGTTCGTTTGCTTCTCAGAGCATTCGTTCTAGATCTGACATAAAACGTAAATCCCCACGCAGAAAGTTTGTTCCTTCTCAAGCATTCGACTCAGATTTAAAAGTAAAACATAAAATTATAGAAATAAATGTAATTGCTGTGCAAGTCATTCGATTAGATATTTATGATTCTATATTTTTCTGAAATAAAAACGCATATACTTTCGAGATCTAAATCGATCCTTAGAAAATTTAATTATGAGTCCAATGCCCTCAAGACTCGACTAGCTCTGATACCAAATGTAAGGACCCCTTTTTCGAGGTCTCAAAAAAAAACTCCTACTACGATTTTTTTTTTTTTTTAAGAAGATATATAAGTCACAAATCTAGCTTTATCTATTATAGTACATGAATGTCAATATATAAAACAATATACTCAGATTTATTCATTCTCAAAGATTTAGCAAAATTAAATAAAATAAAAATACTTCAAACCTGTTTTCGACGGTTGGTCCAGCGAATCGATGGAGTCCTCGAAGTGGTTTCCGCACGATCCAATCCAATCTCCTGACGAAGTACCAAGTGACCCCTCGGTTGAACTCCCTACCGTATCGGGGTTACTCTTCTTCACCCCGAACCCTCGAGCTAATGGGGTCGTAAGAACACACACAAATAGCCTCCTGAAAGGATCTCCCAATACTCGTTATGGCTAATTCCAACTCCAAGGATCATAACATAATCCGAGATTATGATGACCATCCAGCATTAGGGAGCAAGAAATCCATTTTTCTTTCTCCTCCCTCTTTATATAGGAAAAGCTCATGTGCCATGTGTCTGTCCATGCACATTATTTAATTTAATTTAATATTTTAATTAACAATATTCTCAAATACATGTGTCTCAATGTCTTTAAGGTGCACCTAATTCCCTAGATCAGTGGGAGTTAGGTGTAGGAGAGTTCTACTTCTATTTTGATTCTCAATTAGTTTTCTCAATATCTTTCAATAACTAGTTGTTTTTAATTATTCAAATTCTTTTAAACAATAAAATTTTTATAATGGGATTTGTTTCTTTGAAAGAAATAGCATCTCAATTTTTTTCTTTTTTTTGAGAAATTAAAAGATTAATATATATATTCTTTTAATTTTAAATAAAATACTTTATTCAAATAATTATTTATGCTATCTATAGTCTTTTATTTTTCTTTTATACTAATAAGGAAATATTTAAAATAATTCTTTATTCCATTTAAAAAAAAATATTTTCTTTTTGAAATAATTCTAATATATATTTCCATTAATTTATAAAAGAAGAGAGCATTAACTTTTCTAAATTTCAAATTCCTTTCTCAACCATAATAGCAGGAAGGACCGGCAGACGTCGGTCAAAAGCAAAGATTCGGGGCAATCACGAGGACTATCATGATTGTTATCTCGTCCCTTAGTGGTCAGTGACATATGGGGACCCAAACCGACACAACTTTTACGGAAAGCAAAGATTCCGACAAACAAACAAAAATAATTACAACTGTGGGTTATGGCCCACCAAAGCTTTCAATCCCATGCATCATGGCCAGCATGACATCATGATAATAATAATAATAGAGTATTGAATAATTTCTTATTAAATTCTCTAAAACTTCCACATGTATATTATTTAATTATGTATGTATGAGTAGTTTTCTTTTTCCATTCTTCTTTCGTCTAGGTACCTCTTCGGCGGGCCCTTCTGACAGTATCTTTCTTTCTTCTTATGGGGAGTACTACGTAGCGATGAGGAGTCGTTACCGCGATCTCTCAACTACGCTCCTTGGAGACTAAGGGATGTTGAGGGATAAGGCTCTCCTTATTGCGCGCCTCTCAACTCATCATACGTGACCAAATCATTATGGCCTTGCCCGTACGACATACGCTTCCCCGGGTGAGCTGAAACGGCTTCACCCATGCGTGGATTGCTAATCCAAGGTCAACAGTCAGTCGTCGTACCCCTATGTGTTCTTTTTGTTTTTACGACCCCTATAATTCCATTGTGGGTCAGTCAGTAAATCATCTTACCTGCCACTGCACATACACACACTCAAGCGCACATTAGTAGCGCTGCACTATGAAATATTTCCTCATTCATCATTTTCTCTCAATCAATAAATCATATCTATCATTCATCATTCTATCTCAATCAGTTGAGCATATGTAACATTTAGTCATTCTATCTCAATCAGTCGAGCATATCTAACATTTAGTCATTCTATCTCAATCAATCGAGCATTCATTTATTAAGTAAAGTAATAGTTTCTATAACTGTCGCTCAAGCATTTTCAAAGTAAATTCAAATGGTTCGTGTTTTACTTAGCTGGTTCATTTCAAAACTAGTACCCTCATTAGTCTAATCAGTTTACGTACCGAGGCGGGCATTACACACATGGCACAGGAGATTTTCCTATATAAAGAGGGAGGAGAAAGAGAGAGGGATCTCTTGCTCCATAATGCTGGATGGTCATCATAATCTCCGATTATGTTATGATCCTTGGAGTTGGGATTAGCCGGAACGAGGATTGGGAGATTCTTTCAGGAGGCTATTTGTGTGTGTTTTTACGACCCCATTAGCTCGAGGGTTCGGGGTGAAGAAGAGTAACCCCGATACGGTAGGGAGGTCAACCGAGGGGTCACTCAGTACTTCGTCAGGAGATTAGATTGGATCATACGGAAACCACTTCGAGGACTCCATCGATTCATTGGACCAACCGTCGAAAACAGGTTTGAAGTATTCCCTTGAAGGCTCATTGTTTTCCTTGCTCCCTACTTGGTTCAGATTTTAGTGGAGGTTATTCATTCACTTCTTGGATGAAAGAACACATGGATGATTATTTTGATGCCTCTTACTATTAGTTTTTCAGAATTTCAATCTGATCTAGGATCTTAACTGAGAGAATAATATGTACATCATATCTACAGCATATCATTCATGGACACAATAATGCAAGCACACAAGAGACACAGAGTTTCACCGGGGAAAACCAAGAAGGTGAAAAACCCCGCAACTTTCTAAGAGATAGATAGAGCAATGATACAACCCAAGTACAAGAGATAGTCCTCCTAGCAGCAGCTTCTCCTCCTCCACTAGTGTGCCACTCTCCAATGAGTGTGTGAGTGAAGAATAGAATGATCAAATAGAGTGCCTCCCGCACTCTATTTATACTTGACTTGATTTGCTTAATAACCTTTATTAAGTTGGCCTTAACTTAACCACATAACATAATGCTGACAGGGCCGACCCCCAATAGGGTGGTCTAATAACCCATCAAGTATAAGTTACGACACTTACAATATAAATGACGACACTTCTGTATAGAGGAATAATAACATCTCTATAGGAATAAAAACACTTATGTGTAGAGGAATAATAACATCTCTATAGGAATACAATATACATATATGAAATACATTCCGAAGTTACAAATACATCAACACTCCCTCTTCACTAGGAAGGCATTTCTCGACATAGGTCTTCTAGCACAAGTATTCTTCTCTGTATCATCGTCACTGGATCATCGTCATCGTCACTGTTGTTGCTATCTCAACCAATTGAAATATTGTAACTTCCAAGAATATTATATTTGTACTTTATTATTCCGGAGATGTTTCATTCCTCCGTAAAGATCTTATTGTATATCCGGAGATGTTTATTCCTCCGTCAGAATGTGGTAACTTGGGTTATTAGACTTCCCTAGTGGGGGTCGGCCCTGTATGTGTTATGTGGGTCAAAGGGTTGTTATACCACCCTAGTGGGGTCGGCTCAGTCAATTATAATAGGGTATTTAACCTAATGGTTAAATACGAGCCTACATGTACTTGTGTAAAAGACATGTCAAAGTAGTGTATAAATAGAGGAGGTGTGTTCCTCATTTGACACACTCACTCACTTGATAGAGAGGCGCACTTGTGGAGGAGAGGTCTGCTATGGTGGAGGAGGAGATCATGTCTTTGGTTTGCATCTTTGTATATTGATGGTTATCTATATTGAGGAAGCTTTACTGGGTTTTCTACCCCATGAGGGTTTCCCAGGATAAATCTGTGTCTCTTGTGTTTATGCTATGCTTGTTGTTTCTTCAGTGATCCTGTATATGCTATTATTGTGAAATGGAATGTAATGCTGCTATTTTCTGTCTTAGAATATTGAATTTTAACATGGTATCAGAGCTAAACTGAAGGAAGGCAAGGTATGGCACTTACGACACTTGCTTTACTTACGACAATTTGAAGGTTAGGGTTTTATATAGCAAAAACCAGTCATCGTGGAACTTTCGCTATAAATCCATTTTGGCAAAGGTTCAAGATCTAAAACCTTTACAGGTCGTAGATAACATCTCCAGGTATCTTGTGTCCAAAGGGAACCCTTAGATTCGTTGTACTTTGTAAGTTATTATCAGTACAAGTTAGGGTTTCTGCCTCTTCCAGATCTCAGTCAAAATCAGGTGACCTAGGAAAAAAGGTCATAACTTGGGCTAGGAAGCTCCAAATGAAATTTCATAAAAAGTGAAAGGTAGTACACAGACTTTACTATCTCAGGAAACGTTTTCAAAGGTTGAAGCTGAACCAATGACACGTGGCACACCGTACAAGTTCGCTCTCATGTTTTATCCCATAAAAAGGTCACGTTGCGACACTTGGAATAAATCTCTCTCAGAGAGTCCAATTGAGGTCAGACCTATCCAGATGGAAATATAACAGGGCGAGCTATCTCAAGAAAAGTTTTCAGAGGCCGAAGGTCAAACAGTGACATGTGGCACGCCGTACAAGTTCGCTCTCCTGTATTATCCCAAAACAGGCCACATTGCGACATTTGGCATAACTCTCTCCCAGAAAATCCAATTGAGTTCAGACCTATCAGGATGGAAAGATGATAGGTCAGGATACTGCAGAAAAAGTTTTCAGACCCTGTGGAGCAAAAATTTCGGAGTTATAGCAGAAACAATCAGGTACATTTTTCTGTCAAAACAAAATTATTTTTGGAGCACCTTTATTCATGGCTTCCGGAATTTAGGGTTTCGGAGAAAGTTAGAATTTTTGGAATCGGAATCCACGACTGAATGCTACTTAGGAAAATCGAAATTTAGAGACCAAGATCAAATTTTTTGGTTGGGTAGAAGACCGGGCTTGATTAAACCCTAGCTCGGGATTTTGATCGGAAAGATGGAAAATTAGGGCTTGAGCAAAAGTTGGAATTTTTGAAGTCTGTAACCACAGCTGGAAGCTCCTCAGAAAAATAAGAGTTTAGAGCATTGGATCAAACCTTTTGATTGAGCAGAAGGGTGGGCTTCATCAAACCCTAGTTCGGGATCGTATGTAGAAGATCCAGAAGTTTCAAAGGCAATTTTGAGGGGTCAAATTTTGGAGATTTCAAAATTGAAGTATGCTAGTTTGATCAGCTCAGCAAGACACATCCTTCCATTCATTCGGAAGTGTGAAAGTCAAAGATTGAATTTTTAGGGTTTCTCTAGCAAACCCTAATCAAGCTCCAGATCAAGTTTCAGGGGGAGTTGAGGTTAAGGCCTTACATAAGAAGACTACAAGAAGTCTCGACAGGTATGACTTAAGGAGGTTCAGGTATGTCTTGAAATCTGATTCCTGATTAAATTCATAATGTGTTTGTCTTCATATTATTTGTTAGTACAATCTGGATTAATGTTAGACTTATCTTATCATCCTAGTAACAGTATGAATGCATGTGAATGATCGAAGACATTCATTGATTAGGGCTATATGATTGTACTAATGCATTATGGTGTTGTGTGAGGTTGATGTTGTCTGCTAACAAGATTCAGGTACATCACGAAATACAAATCAAGTTCCACATGAAGACAAAGACTCATCCATAATCTTTGTTCTACTTACGAGGTATGTATGACCTTGATATATTATGCTTAACCTATGAGACATGTAGGTTCTAGCTTAGGATCTCTAAATCATTGAAGAGATTGTTTAGGTATGTTGTACATAACTAAGCAGGTATACTAATCCAGGTATGTTTTCCTATGTCAAGTTAGAATCTTACCTTGTGTTAGGATCCCCTATATAAGTATACTTGGTATGATTGGTTATGCTTATTAATAAAGTTAATCAAGGTTTTATGCACATTATGTATATTATCTTGATTGATGATTTAACTAACCAGAAGAATACTAATGATCATGACTATACATATTCAAGATTATTTAGAATTAGAATGTTTTGAGAATATACTAATGAATGTATGTTTGAGATCATGCGGATGACACTAGTGCACACTTGAGCATGCATAGTGGTACAGAATGAATAGAAGTTCAAAAGACATACAGAAGATCAAGTGGGAGGCAACCACACAAACATAAAAGATAAGTATTTGAGTTGTTATTTGAAATAGTAAATGATATTTCCTGTAATAGGTTGTATGCATAGAATATATGATGTTGAGTGTAAACATTCATAGAGCATTGAACAGTATACTACTAATATGCATATGATTGGTAAGTTGGACAAACATTCCATTGTTGCTTGTCTAGAATGAAACCTCTTTGCTGACATGCTGAGAGCTGTGCACACTCTCGATAGTATGTTCTGGTAGAGATGGAAGGCATCTAGATAGCCACTGTATGCATACAGGACATGGGAAAGTGTTGTGCCAAAGTATTGGTAAAAATAAGTTGCACAAATATGTAAATGATATCTGTATGCATAATAGGTTATCATGTCAATATGATTTGATGATTATGAAATATTACTAATCATGTACTTAATTTTGATTTGTAGGAAACATCATGATGAATGATGAACACTGAACAAGCAATGGATGTTCAACAAAAAGGATTTACAAATCAAACACACTATAGAAGGCTCGCGGCTAGAAGATTCTCTTAGAAAGAGGAAGAGAATCATGACAAGATGTTTGCTCCAAGTGGCTAGATAAGACCATTCTCTTAATGGTGTAATTAAAGAAGAAGTGTGAATCAGGTTCTGTATGGGTACCCATGATTGATAATCAATTGATGAGCTTAATGATCACCATGGGTAATGTGGATCTCAACCTTTGCTACAAGGTTGAATATGGTTTCTAGACACAGATGGCATAAATGCAAGAAGGAACTCACCACAGAGTTCGAATGATATTGAAGCCCATATCAGTAACGAGAGATGGTGCATATAGATATGCAGAAGATCATTCAATGCAGAGTGTGAATGATGTTCAGTCACAAAGGGAGAATTGACAGTTTCTTGATAAGCTTGGGCTTTACCAAAAGTAAAGTTGCTCCTAACCTTTACCATAAGGTTATGGATCATACTCTTATTGTATGTAGATGATATCTTTCTGATAGGGAATGAGAATCAGATCATGAAAAGAAAGAAGAAGATGGCTGCAGAAATGAAAAATGAAAGATCTCAGATTGATGCATTACTTCCTAGGTCTGGAAGTATGGAAAGGCTCAGAAGGAATCTTTCTCAAACATGGAAAGTATGCTGAGAAATATTAAAAGGACTTGATGTGTTGGAATGGTCACTCTCATGAATTCCAACTTGAAGTTCTTAGCAGATGACTCATTAGAATTAGTGGATATAACTTTGTACAGACAAATTATTGAGTCATTGATGTGTCTAATGAATACTAGGTCAGATATATGCCTTGTTGTAAACACCTTGAGTCAGTATCTAGTGGAAACTAGAAGTGTTCACCTGTTAGTTGCAAAGCATGAGATAAGATACCTAAAGGATACAATAGACTTTGATCTATGGAGATCATGAATTCAGATGGCTACACAGATATTGATTGAGAAGAAAGTGTATCAGACAGGAAAAGCACATCGAGAAGATGTTATTGTCTGGAATCAGCCATGATCTTGTGGTTTAGTAGGAAACAGTCTAGTATGGCTCTTAGCACAAGTAGAATATATGGCTGCTTGCTCTGCTAGTTGTGAAGTAGTATGGCTATAGGATTGTTTGAATTAGAGATAGACCCAATTGTGATACTATGTGACAAACAGAGTTGTATCAAGATGGCAGAGAATCCAGTGTTCCATGATAAGTCAAAGCACATAGAGATCTGACATTTCTATATACAAGATATGGTGCAGAAAAGGACTATAAAGTTCGAATTTGTAACAAGTTACCAATGTACTAACCAAACCTCTACCAACCCGATGTACTAACCAAACCTCTCCTGATTCGATGTACTAACCAAACCTCTACCTCAAATAAAGTTTTCCAAGACAAACTTAATATAGTTCAAAAGGACCCTCCTCGAAAGGGGGAGTGATGTGATCACTCATGATGAGATTGCCTGCATCAACAGTGAGGTCGATGATGAGGATAACTATATTAGTGATGTCAATAGAGAGGATGGTGGATGGTCCTTAGATAGGGTCTAAGTTGACAAGGGGATTGCATCATCCTTGAACATATGTTCTAAAAGGATCCGTAGACGGATGTCTTCGAGAATGAAGTCCTTGGTGGACTTGAGGGGATTGGATCATCCCTGGACTTCAGTCCTAAAGAGAGCCATAGACGGATGTCTTCGAGAATGAAGTCCTTGGTGGACTTGAGGGGATTGGATCATCCCTGGACTTTAGTCCTAAAGAGAGTCGTAGACGGATGTCTTCGAGAATGAAGTCCTTGGTGGACTTGAGGGGATTGGATCATCCCTGGAATTCAGTCCTAAAGAGAGCTGTAGACTGATGTCTTTGAGAATGAAGTCCTTGGTGGACTTGAGGGGATTGGATCATCCCTGGACTTCAGTCCTAAAGAGAGCTGTAGACGGATGTCTTCGAGAATGAAGTCCTTGGTGGACTTGAGGGGATTGGATCATCCCTGGACTTCATTCCTAAAGAGAGCCGTAGACGGATGTCTTCGAGAATGAAGTCCTTGGTGGACTTGAGGGGATTGGATCATCCCTGGACTTCAGTCCTAAAGAGAGCCGTAGACGGATGTCTTCGAGAATGAAGTTCTTGGTGGACTTGAGGGGATTGGATCATCCCTAGACTTCAGTCCTAAAGAGAGCCGTAGACATGATGTCTCTGAGAACAAAATCCTGAATGAACAGGTAAGGGGATTGGATCGTCCTCGGAATTTAGTCCTTTGAATTGAGTTGTAGACATGATGTCTCCAAGAACAAAATCCTGAATGAACAGGTAAGGGGATTGGATCGTCCTCGGACTTTAGTCCTTTGAATTGATCCATAGACATGAGGTCTCCGATAATTGAATGACAGGACTGGATCGTCCCTGAGCTTCGGTTCAAAAGGTACATGATAGGACTGGATCGTCCCTAAGCTTCGGTTCAAAAGGTACATGATAGGACTGGATTGTCCCTGAGCTTCGGTTCAAAAGGTACATGATAGGACTGGATCATCCCTGGACTTCGGTTCATAAGGTACATGACTGGATTGCATCATCCATGGACCTATGTCCTAAAGAGAGCAAGATTGATCATCCTATAATATGATTGTGTGTGTTGATGTGGTTACTTGTATCGGTATGGATACTCGTATTGATGATGTGGTTACTTGCATCGGTAGGATACTTGTATTGATGATGTGGTTACTTGTATTGGTAGGATACTTGTATTGATGATGTGGTTACTTGTATCGGTATATATACTTGTATTAATGATGTGGTTACTTGTATCGGTATGGATACTTGTGTGATGACAATGCTGATGATCGTGTGATGACAATGTTGATGATCGTGTGATGACGATGTTGACGATGCTGATGATCATGTGATGACGATGCTGATGATCGTGTGATGACGATGCTGATGATCGTGAGATGATGATATTGATGATCGTGAGGATCCAGATGTTGATGTTGTTGTAGCTGTTCGAGTGCTGCAGAAGATAAAGACTCAGTACTGAAGATGTTCCAGTATTGAAGATGTTCCAGTAACTGCTTGAGTTACTGATGATGTTGAGAAAGCTTCCAATGATTTATAGATGTATCATGTATGATGTTGATGACTCCTTGCTCGTGCAGATACTGTTATAATATCCTTCTCGTTAAGGGGGAGTGTTGAAATATTGTAACTTCCAAGAATATTATATTTGTACTTTATTATTCCGGAGATGTTTCATTCCTCCGTAAAGATCTTATTGTATATCCGGAGATGTTTATTCCTCCGTCGGAATGTGGTAACTTGGGTTATTAGACTTCCCCAGTGGGGGTCGGCCCTGTATGTGTTATGCGGGTCAAAGGGTTGTTAGACCACCCTAGTGGGGTCTGCCCAGTCAGTTATAATAGGGTATTTAACCTAATGGTTAAATACAAGCCTACATGTACTTGTGTAAAAGATATGTCAGAGTAGTGTATAAATAGAGGAGGTGTGTTCCTCATTTGACACACTCACTCACTTGATAGAGAGGTGCACTTGTGGAGGAGAGGTCTGCTATGGTGGAGGAGGAGATCATGTCTTTGGTTTGCATCTTTGTATATTGCTGGTCATCTAGATTGAGGAAGCTTTACTGGGTTTTCTACCCCATGAGGGTTTCCCAGGATAAATCTGTGTCTCTTGTGTTTATGCTATGCTTGTTGTTTCTTCAGTGATCCTGTATATGCTATTATTGTGAAATGGAATGTAATGCTGCTATTTTCTGTCTTAGCATATTGAATTTTAACATCAACCAATCTCTGAACTACTCGTCATAGGAAGTTCTACAGAGCCGGTCCTTTTTCATACTGGATGTAGGCCCACCTTCTGCAGATCTTCATCATCACTGGCCATACTGTGGAATCCTCAGGACTTATTACGTGCATCACAAACCCTCGTAAGAGCATCCCAAGACTGATTACAGGCACACAGCCCAACCTATCGTATTTCCCAGGTCTTATATGTGACCATCATCACAAACCCTCGAAAGAGCATCCCAAGACTTATTACGGGCACACAGCCCAACCTATCGGATCTCCTAGGACTTACATGTGATCCTCATCACAAACCCTCGAAAGAGCATCCCAGGACTTATTATAGGCACACAGCCCAACCTATCGGATCTTGTAGGACTTACATGTGATCTCCACTACAAACCCTCGAAAGAGCATCCCAGGACTTATTACGGGCACAAAGCCCAACCTATCGGATATCCCAAGACTTACACATAGTCACCACCACAAACCCTCGAAAGAGCATCCCAGGACTTATTACGGGCACACAGCCCAACCTCTCGGATTTCCCAGGTCTTACATGTGGTCATAGGACAAACCCTCGAAAGAGCATCCCAGGACTTATTACGGGCACACATCCCAACCTCTCGCATCTCCCAGGTCTTACAAGTCCTCTCAAGCACAACCTGTCCATGGCCACAGAGCATCATCCTGATACTCACCATACATGGTCCTGATGTACATCATTTGGAGCAACATCTTGAAGCTCATCATTTATGATCATCTTGATCATACAATGCATCCACCTGATGCATACATAGTATCTACCTAATACATATCATCATTCATGATCCTACTGATCATACAATGCATCCACCTGATGCATACATAGTATCTACCTGATACATATACAAATACATGATCCAACTGACCATAACAAGCATCCAACATGATGCATATACATATACATGATCCAACTGATCATAACAAGCATCCAACATGATGCATATATAGAGCAGTAACTGGAGCATCGTCCTAATGCTCATCACACATCGCTTACATCCACATCCATGGGAAGGATCCTCCTATCACCATGCTTGGAATGGTTTATGCAAATGTGTCCATAACTTCTTCCTCGAAGTGTCGTCAATCTGAAGAACACCAAGCCTCTCTCTAAAGTATTCAAACTTCACTCTGGATAGTGGTTTTGTCTACACATCTGCAACCTGCTCATCCGTCGCAACATACAAGAGATTCACAGCTCCTCTCTGCACCATATCCCTGATATAGTGATATTTGATCTCAATGTGCTTTGACCTGTCATGGAACACTGGATTCTTAGATAGCTTCACACAACTCTGGTTATCACAAAAGATACCAGTAGCATCCAACGGGAGATCAAATAACTCAGATAGTAGCTTCCAAAGCCATACTGCCTCACAAATAGCCGAACAAGCTGCAACATACTCTGCCTTGGCTGTACTTAGTGCTACGCAAGACTGCTTCCTGCTAAACTAAGAGATCACACCTAATCCCATACTAAAGCAGCACCCAGAAGTGCTCTTCCTATCTGTAGCATTGCCTACCTAGTCCAAACCAACATAACCCTACAGGTTAAACTTTTGATTCGCATCATACTTGATCCCATAATCAATTGTACCCTTCAGGTACCTCAGAATATGCTTTACAGCAACCAGGTGAACACCTCTGGGATCCGTTAGGTACTGGCTCAATGTGTTCACCGCAAAGAAAATATCCGATCTTGTGTTTGTCAAGTACATCAAGGACCCAATCATCTGACGATACATAGTGACATCAACCAGATTAGATGAAGCATCACACATAAACTTCAAGTTCGATGCCATAGGTGTGGCCATGGCCTTGCAGTCCGTCATTCCAAACCTCTTCAGGATCTCTACTGCATACTTCCCTTGTCCAAGGAAGATTCCGTCTACAATCTGCCACACCTCCATGTCTAGGAAATAGTGCATCATCCCCAAGTCCTTCATCTCGAACTCGGCAGCAAGCTTCCTTTTGGTGTCGGAAATCAACCCATCCTCACCTGTTACAAACAGGTCATCCACATACAATAGTAGTATCGCAGGATGTCCTTCCTCAACCTTGTAGTAAAGGTTGGAATCCGCTTTACTCTTGGTAAATCCCAAACTGGATAGAAAGCTGTCTATCCTACCATACCAAGTCCTAGGAGCTTTCTCGAAGCCATACAAGGTTTTCTTCAACCTGCACACATATGAATCCCTATCATGTGTCTCAAAACTAAGTGGCTGCTCCACATACACTTCCTCCTCGACTATACCATTCAAGAAAGCTGTCTTGACATCCATCTGGTGTATCTTCCATTTCATCACTGCAGCCAGAGCAAGTACTGATCTAATGGAAGTGTATCTGGCTACAAGAGAAAAAATATCTTCATAGTCCATCCCCTCTTTCTGAGAGAAGCCACGAGCTACAATTCTCACTTTGTATTTTTCTATGCTACCATCTGCAGCATGCTTGATCTTATAGATCCACTTGGAAGTCACAACAAACTTCCCTTTAGGTCTTGGGACTGCATCCCAAATATCATTCTTCATGATCGACTGGTACTCCTCGATCATGGCATTCTTCCCGAATCCTGGGAACTTCAATACTTCAATATCTTCAATAGATAACTTTGTTGCTGAACAAATGTTGTAGTCCTTCTCTTGTAGGTGATGGTATACGATCTTTCCTACAAAACAAGTTAAATTGCATGATTAGAAACGTCTCATAGTTTTCAGAACAAATTCTTACACATAAATAAATATGTCATACCGTCATGCAATTATCTTAGCCAATGCTTCAATACAACATTTATCCATATCCTGTAACTTTCTAGATGCCTTCCAATCTCTACCAGAACATTGTTAAGAGTGTGCACAACTCCCAACATGTCAGCAAAGAGGTTTCATTCTAGATAAGTAGCAATGGAATGTTGTACAGTGCCATAGGCCACTTACCCATCATATGCATTTTAGTAGTATATTGTTGATTAATGCAATTATTCTAATATGCATAATACATACCCTAAGTCTAGGAACATAACCATATACATCATTGAACAATATTATTTAAACAAACAAATATGTAAGAAATGACAATTCAAATACTTATCTTGTTTGGTTTGTAGGGTGGACTCCCTCTCATTATTTGCTTCCATGTAGGAACTACTGGAGTGTGCTCCCTCTTGATATTTGCTTCCCGGATTACCTGTCCTTGAACTTATATCCATCCTCGATCACTTATGCATACTTACTAGTATCATCATTGTATTATCCTCGAGGTCTCATACATTCATTAGTATAATCTTAATACTATCTGTTAACACCTAAAAAGTGCTCACTAGCTCATTCCCTTATTCACATGACCCATTTGTCCACTTTTCCACCATCTGAGCCCCTGAAGCCAACAAAAGGTCACCAAAAGACCTTAGTACACCCCTTTTTCCATTAAAAAAGAGTATTTTTCCAAGAAAATCATAAAAAACCCTCAAAAAGGGTCCAAATTCCCAAAAATATTAAAAAGGGAATTAAAATATTATTTTTATTCAAAAAAAGGAAAAAGGAGGGAAAAGTACCTAAACCATGTTGGTTAATACCATTTGGTTTCCACAAAACCACAAATGGTATTCCCCACCACCAAAACCTATAAAAAGGTGGTAGGGGCTCCTCATTTCACATCCATCCATTATCTCATCCTTATGCTGCTGAAATCTCCCTTGAGCATTTTAGCCATTGCAAACCACATTGGAGAAGAGACCATTGGAGATTGGAGTTGCTCATCCTTGGAGCCATTCAACCTCATCATTAGAGGTATTGATTCCGCAAGCACTTGCTTGCCCCATTCTTTCAATACAAATTCATTATTTTACATTATCTTGTTCTTGATTTTAAATTATTTTTGTTATTTGCTTAATATCTTTGCATAGATCCATGGTTAGTCTTGTTTAATTAGTTTATTGTTATTTATTTCCATTGAAACTGCTGCTACTAGTTAGCAGGTGCCCATAGCACTAAGCCTGGTTGCAAAACTGGGCCAACAGTTTTTGGCGACTCCGCTTTGGTTTGAACTATAAATCTCAATTTTTCTTTCAATCTTTGTTTGTTAGTAGTTTTTAACCTTTAGATCCATAGATCTGCCATCCTAGACAACAGATCTATTGCTGCTCTAGTTTTTGGCCCCATAAATTGCCATTAACAGCCCGAAATTTTTGATTTTCGGGTTCATTTCTTGGTTTCCGTGCACGGCTTCCGCCTCGCGGCTTTTTGCCAGACAGTCGCGCGGTCCATCGCAACTTTTCTGCGTTTTTCCGCACGGCCCATCGCGGATGTTTTCCAGACAGTCGCGCGGTCCATCGTGACTTTTCTGTGTTTTTCCGCGCTGCACACCGCGGCTTCGCAGCCAATTTCCGCGCTTCCCATCGCGAGTGTGCGGCTAAAACCAGCGCGGTCCATCGCGACTGTGCGACCAAAATCCGCGCGGTCCAGCGCGACTGTACGACCAAAACCCGCGCGGTCCATCGCGGTTTTTCTGTCAAAACCCGCGCGGCTGAATTTTTCATTCGGCCATCCTGATTTTGAAAATTTTTTTTACTGTACTTTCTGCCCATAGCACATTTTTTACAGTATTAAATTCTGCATATTTGACAGCTTTGAAAAAAATTTTACTATTTAAAGTGCATATCTAGAAATCTTTTTAAAAAATTTCAAGAAAGTGAAAGAAAGACTCATTTTGCATTTTTATCTAGATTAAAGTTTTTTCCTGTTTACTTCTTTAAAATCTTGCCCTTAGCAATTTACTTGAAAAAAGAAATCCATTTATTTCTTTTAAAGAAGTCTATTATTTGCTTTCAGAAATCAAAATATTCTTTGTTTTTTGAGTTGATATTTGCAAAGCAATTTAATTCCCATTTATTTGAAAAAGTCATAAATATTTGCTTTTTTATTTTCAAAAACTCCTTTGTTTTGTGAAAATTTCCTATAAAAGCATTTACATTTTTTAAGTTCAGTTTACAATACCTCACGTGCACTCACACGATCACTTAATTGAACTAAGCCTTAAAACGTACCCTAATTTCAACACACTTTTAACCCCACTTGGGGAACACTAAAAGAACTTTTGTAGCTAGGTAGTATTGGGGGGATAGGTGTTCCAATAACACCCCTCAGTTATTACATCTGAGACATAGAAGTTGTCCAATTAGGGAGCTAAAATCTCTTAGTACTTTTTGGCGCGGTCACAACCGGTTTGTGGGAAGGCCTCTCCCTTAGGAGGGTTGAAGTCGCGAGGATGGTTCCGGAAGCCTGAGTGGAATACCGAAATCCATTCAGTAACCGAAGGGCTACCATTCGCAGTTCTCGGGATATCCCTATATTGGGATATTGCGATCAAAGGACCAAACGGCAGATTTACCTTTTCTCGACGCGTCATGAACGGAGTATCCTAGTAGCCTGTATTTAGGATTGATTACCCGGTGTCCCTCCCGGTAGGGGGATATTTAGCCGTTGTCTCAACATTCATATTGTCTGACTTGGATTTCATCACCTTGCAGAGGATATCGTGTGTTTGAGTCACAATACTTTTAGTTAGGTGTTTGCATGATTCAACCCACCCTTGGTCTAGTTACACCTATTTTTTATAGAAGCCGTTTGCATGTTGGTATTTTGACCAGTTGTTGCATTCCTCCACTTATTGTAGCACAGCTGCTAGAATAAGTGCCCTTTTTGAGGTTGATTTTTTGGCCTGAGAGCCTTCTTTTTTCACTCCCCTTCTTGCACCCTTGGTTGCATTAGGGTTTTGAGTCTTTTATATATATATATATCACCACCTGATACTTAAACAAATTTTTTACAAAAACTTAATTCTCACCATTGAGAATTTTAGACGCTCCCGTCGTCTACAGGGCGAACTCCCAGAGTTTAGTCCATTTGGCTCTCCACGTCATGGACGCAGAACCCTATCCCTTGATTCGACACATCGTCAATCAACTAGACAGTCATCCGATTCTGACACACCTCACTTCACATTTGATTGGGAGGTAGAATCCGAAAACCCCACAGAGTTACCACCAACCACCATTATGTCTGGAACACCATTTGATCCACTGTTTACCAGCACCATAGGTGAGACATCTACAGACCCTTCTGCGGTGGTGCCATCCATGGCAACTACCACCCCCCTGGGTATGCCCAATATGGGCAACACTCCACATATAGAAATTCCCAACACAGGTCCACCACCTGTTATGGGCATACCCAACATAGGGGTCACATCCCCTTTGGTTCCCACAAACCCTATCCCAGGAATCCCCACTGCTATTCCTACCCCAAGTGTAACCCATGTTGCACTTGGAGGCGCTGGCCCATACCAGACTACACCTATTGGAGGGCACATACCCTCCATACCTAGCATACCTTTAGGTGCTACTGGACCCCACACCACAATGACTAGGCATATCCCAGTTCCAGTCACCACATCTGCTAGCTTACCATACATGGCAAGTCTGAACCTGCCAGACTTAGCTAGGCTCACAAATGACCCCATCAGACATGATCCTGCGTGGCCTCACATGCCCACCAAACTCCCCTCTGACATCCCTAAGTTTGAGGGTAAGATGGGTGAAGACCCCCAGAACCATATCATGTCTTTCCATCTATGGTGTTCCTCCAACTCCATAGTGGACGACTCTGTCCGCCTCCGGCTCTTACAATGCACCTTCACTGGCTCTGCAGCCAAGTGGTATATCGAGCAGCCCCATGGGACGCATGCCACCTTTACCTCCCTGGCCTCGACCTTTCTACAGTTCTTTCAGTTACCTATCCGCTATGATGCGGGCGTCGAGATCCTACTGTCTTGCAGACAGAATACGGCCACCCACATCACTGACCATATTCATGAGTGGCGTCGACGCCGGAGCCTTTGCAAAATTAAGTTAGATGACTGTATCTTTTTAGATTGGTTTCTAAAATCCCTCCTCCCACTCATCGCGAAGGATGTGGCATCTGAAAGACCCCAGTCTGAAGAAGAGGCCATCCTCAAAGCCCAACAGTTTGATCTCATCTACGCCCAGTCAGGTTATCTATACACAATCATACCAGACGCCCCACGATGCGACTCTTCACATAGCGACGCACCGGGGGCATCTCATGCCGCCGATGGCATTATTGGCCAAATCACACCCCAAGCTAAACCTTTCAGCATGGTGAGCACCATGCCTGCCCCAGACCTCTCTAGGGCTACATCCAGTTCCGGAACGACAACTTCTTATGCTCCAACAAACCAGACCCATCACATTCATGGGCCCTCTTGTCCACAACATTGCTATGGGCAAGCACCATCAGCATATGTACCTCCTACATACTATACTCAACCTACCACACATACCCCCCTGCAGTTCCCACAACAGCAGATGCATTACCCACAACCAGCTGCACCAGCTAATCTCGCACCTCCAACAGCTCAGGGGTACCAACAACCCCAACAGGCAGCTGGACCACCTCCAGCTCCACCTGCATACTACCCACCGTAACCTGCTCCCGCGCTTGCGGCTCCCCAGAATCCCCCCAATGCTCAAGGGCATGTGTACGCACAACAACATCAGCCCCAATACCAAAATAACCAACGCAACCAGGGTGGGAAACCAAACCACGGAAGAGGACGTAACCGTGGAAACAACCAAAACCATAACCAAGCTCCACAACCTACCCATCCTCTGCAAAACAATAACGCGGCGCCTGCTCATCAGAATCCTGATCGGCCACCTAAGCAAGCCAAAAATGCTAATTTACGAACAAACCATCCTTGTTCCATTTGCGGTGTCTATGGCCACTATACCCACGCTTGCCCACATCTGGAGCGAGCTCGACAACTATGGACAGATGACGCCCATCGTCAAGGGCAGGCGGCTCCTCAGCCGCCACCCAACCCTCCACCACCTCAACAACAGCCTTTGGTGCTACAAAACCCTTTTCCAACACAAGGGGTGGTGAACACTCAGCCGTTAGCCCCCCCACAGGGCAACGTACAACCACAGCAAATCACTTACACCGCTCCTGATCAACCCATGTTTGATTCAGGGACTCACCACTTATTGATGATGTCCACTGCCGACGTCAATATCCAAACCCATCGGAACCAGTATGGCCCTACCTTCGAAGCCCCCCCCGCCGACAAGGATACTAACGCTCATCCCACCGATCAGCCGTTACTGATACCACCTCTTCCACTTGATGGCGCATCTAAAGCACCTCGTTTCCCACTCTGTCGTATCAACAACAACCCCAATGCATGGGCTGTGTCAAATTACAACATCGTAGATGACCTAGCTCAATCTCCCGCAGCCATGTCTGCGTTAGAAGTCTTGAAAAACTGTCCTACTCAACGCAAGACTTTACTTTCCGCCATTGGGGCGATTGACCCAAATGATTCGAAATTGATGACCTTTGATTTAGACCAGTCTGAACCACGTCTGCCTTCCACCATAGCAGTCCAAGTTTCTGTTTCTATTCGAAATCTTGTCATCCATCGATGTATCATCGACGAGGGTGCCTCCACATGCGTCATGTCCACATTTGTTTGGCAGAAGTTGGGATCCCCTACTCTCCAGCAATCCACCACTGCATTGCGGGCCTACGACGGTCGGTCAGCTCAACCTCAAGGTTTACTACCCAAGGTACCCGTCCAATTAGGTGGGAAAACTGTGCTCATGGACATAGAGGTCATTAATGCCCAGCTCGATTATAACCTTTTACTCGGCCGCAGTTACATGTACGCCATGAAAGCGGTCTCCTCATCCGTTTTTCGCACCATGATGTTCCCCCACGAGGGACGCGTGGTCAAAATCGACCAACTCACATACTATGATCCCAATGTCCCCGCAGCACCCGAAAATGTTCTTCCCATGATTGAACAACCAAATTCTAGTGCAACTACCTCCTTTGTCTCCTCTTTGGGACTAGGACTTTATTCAGATACACCAATGACCTCTACATTGTAGTCCATCCCACCACCGTCACCAGAGACCCAAGTCGCAAACCTCTGTACTCTTTCACAGAATGCACAGGCATCCGGTAATCAACCACCATTGATTCCTAGTCACATTGGTGTTACACCCATCCACACCATCCCCTTCCTATTTCCTCCTTCGGGTGTAGTAAGCGCCCCGGTTATGGCTACCCTTAGTCTACCCGGATTAACATTGGGATTACCCGTGTGGTATATTCCGCCTCCCGTTCGACCGCCGACACCAAACGTCATCCTCCAACCGGTACAACCTATTATTACCACAAATCAACCTCCTCCTGGTGTCGCAATACCTTCGTCATCAACGAAACCTCCTCCTAGCCTCAATATCCCTTCGTCGTCAACGAATCCTCCCCCTCCTATCAAGCCCACTGGGGGCAGAGGTCCACAACCATACACTGCTATACCACCTCCTAAGGCAGTTAAACCCCCACCGGTGTTTCGAGCTCCCCCTAAATGTTCGTTGTGCGATGAGATAGGCCATCCAACTCATCAATGCCCACACTTACCGGCACTCCAAGAGCATATGAATATGTTGGACGATGACATTAGCATCCCAGTAGTTAGATTAGAGCCACCTCTATAGCCTCGCGACAAATCACTGCGCACCAACCATCCTTGTGCTATATGTAGTGTTTACGGCCACTACTCTCACCATTGTCCTGATCTACCTGACTATAGAGCAGCGTTGTACGAGTTAAACAACGTCGACTTAGAGATATCTCCTCCCCTCATCGAGGAGATCCACCCCCCGCCATCATCCTCGTCGGAAGAAGTCAATACAATATATATGATTTCAACAACCTTCAAACCAGAACCCCTTGATTTATGGTCTGACTACTTCAATACTGATGAACAAATTTTGGAGACACTCACTGCACCCGACTACCCTTGGGATGATATGCATCATCGCTCGTACTTCCTCCCGGAAGCATCTACACCCACCTCATCCAACCAGCTATCGGTCGAATCGAAAGATTTCATACCCACTAAGGTCGATTGGTTAAGGGACCCCATCCCAGCACCGGATGCCTTTGAAGAAGGGAACATGTCGAACATTTCCCCCACTATACAGATAGACATTTCCACAACACCAGGGAAACCTGAGTTCATCTCACTGGGCGCATCTTGCACTCAAGCAGAAACTCAGGCATACAAAAAGGTCTTTCAAGAGTTCCGTGATGTCTTTGCCTGGTCCTATACCGAGATGCCTGGTATCGACCCCGCCATCATTGAACACCACATTGATACATGGCCTGAGGTACCCCCTGTTCGTCAGAAACAACGACCCATTCACCCTTCCAAGCTCCCCGCTGTTAAAGCTGAGGTCGAAAAACTTCGCAAAGCAGGATTCATTTACCCTATTCCGTACACCACTTGGGTGTCAAACCCTGTTCCCGTCAACAAAAAGCAAGGCACCCTTAGAGTATGCACTGACTTCCGAGATTTAAACCACGCTTGTCCAAAAGACAATTTCCCCACGCCATTCATTGACCAACTCATTGATGAGTGTGCGGGCCATGAAGTCCTATCCTTCATGGATGGGTTTTCCGGATATAACCAGATTCACATCCGCAAGGAGGATCAGTACAAGACTGCTTTCACCACCCCATGGGGCACCTTTGCCTATCGCGTCATGCCATTTGGCCTTAAAAATGCTGGTGCCACTTTCCAGGGAGCCATGACCTATTGCTTTCACGACTTGGTCCACATCCTGCGAGTCTATCTTGACGACCTCATAGCTCGTTCCCGAATACGATCAGACCACCTTAACGACCTCCGGCAAGTTTTCCTGCGTTGTCGCAAATATAAAATCCGCTTGAACCCACACGAGTGTGTCTTTTGCGTCCCAGCAGGCCGCTTATTAGGTTTCATTGTCTCCCAAGATGGAATCACTGTCGATCCCCTGAAAGTCAAAGCCATCTTAGAACTTCCGCCTCCTCGCACACTCCGGCAACTCCAAAGTCTACAGGGGCGGTCCAATTTCCTTAGGTGCTTCGTTCCTGACTATGCAACCAAAGTTCACGGTTTCTTACGCTTACTCCGTACCCACATACCCTTTGTTTGGGATGAGCAAGCAGACACGACATTCAAAGACCTCAAGAAAGCTCTCACACAAGCCCCCTTGATATCCCCACCGGATTTCTCTCAAGACTTCACCCTTTATGTCTCGGCATCCGAACATGCTGTGTCCGGAGTTTTGGTCCAAGAAGATGCCTCACACCGAGAGCATGTGATTTATTATGTCAGCCAGACCTTGTCTGGCCCACCTCTGCATTACCCATATGAGGAAAGATTAGCCCTAGCTGTAGTCTTTTCCGTACAAAAATTGCGACACTACATCCTACTCAGTCATACCACGGTCGTGGCCGACTCCAACCCCATGGTCTATCTCCTCACCCGGCGGCTCCTACAAGGTCGTGTTGCTAAATGGGTCATTATCCTCCAGGAATATGACCTCACTTTCAGAACTCCCAAAAGCACTAAAGCCCTCGCGCTCGCTCACCTCATCACGGACCTCCCATCCTCTTCAAAATCACCCGTTATCCAAACGGACTTGATTGACGAGCATATCTTCATCATTTCGTCTAACGACCCTTGGTACGGAGACATTTTGACTTACCTTCGTACGCAAAAATTTCGACCACACATCGATCGTGATGGATGCCGTCGCATACGACACCACGCCCCCCGATACCTCCTGATAGGGGATGTACTTTACCGACGCGGCGTTGATACCATCCTACGCCGCTGTCTATCCCATAGTGAAGCAGAACAAGTCCTCAATGATTGTCACAGCGGTGCATGCGGAGGCCATTTCTCCGGCATGGCAACAGCCCAGAAAATCATTAGGGCCGGTTATTTTTGGCCATCATTGTTTACTGATTGCATCACCGCAGTCAAGCATTGCCAGAACTGCCAGCTATTTGCCCCCAAAGCAAGAACCCCCCCCGCCCCCCTTCATCCAGTCATCACCGTTGGACCATTCTGCAAATGGGCCATCGACTTTCTCGACTGCAACCCCACGTCAGCTGGCGGTCACAAACACATCGTTGTGGCTGTAGATTATTTCACCAAGTGGGCAGAAGCCATGCCGACTTATAATTGCAAAGCTGACACTGCAGCACGATTTTTCTTCAACCACGTTATCGCTCGTTTCGGAGTGCCCAAGCAACTAGTCTCTGACCACGGCTCTCACTTCGAAGATGCTGTCTGGAAGGAATTATCAACCATGTTGAAATTCGAACACCATTTCTCCTCCGCTTACTATCCCCAAGGAAACGGCCAAGTCGAAGCGATCAATAAAATTTTGAAGACCATTCTCCAACGTACTGTAGACAAGCACAAATCCAATTGGCACCACATGCTCTTCCCGGCACTATGGGCCTACCGCACCTCAACCAAAACCGCCACCGGTTTTACCCCTTTCCATTTAGTTCACGGTGTCGAATCCGTCCTCCCTATTGAGTGCCAGATCCCAGCCTTACATATCGCCGTTGAACTCCTACCGGACACTTCCCCGATCGAGCAACGTTTACTACTCCTAGAGCAGGCCGATGAAGATCGGCGCACAGCCATTCAAAACATGGAAGCAGCTAAACAACGATCGAAACTAAGTTACGACAAACACGTCCACCCAAGAACCTTTTCTGAGGGAGACCTTGTCCTCGCTTACGATCAAGCTCATGATAAAACCAGGAAGGGAAAGTTCGTGTCTATGTGGCAAGGCCCCTATATCATACACACCTGCCTTGGGCAGGGGGCATACATTCTGACCGATTCAAAAGGAAATCCCCTACGCAACCCACGCAACGGGTTGTACCTTAAAAGATTTTACCCATAGAAAATCTGATGGACACCATCGTCCATTTTAGTATAGGCATACTTTCTTTGTTCACAAAAAACTCAAAAAACCTAAATATTTGTTTTTCTTTGCATGACCACAGATGGAACCTCTTCCACTCTGCCATGTCGGTTTCGCTGATGGTGCAAGCCGTTGGTCTCCCAATCTCGCCTCCGCAGCTTGGGTAATATACTCCCCTTCACATGAGTTAATTCACATTGACGGAGTATGTCTAGGTGCCGCTACCAATAATCAAGCTGAATACGATGCTGTGACCGGTCTCCTGGCCGCTGCTCTCCAAATGAGCATCCGTCACCTCAACATTTTCTTGGACTCACAGCTCCTAGTTTCCCAGCTCAACAATGATTACCAGGTACGCGATCCCTGTCTTTTCAGAAAATTCCTGCGCACTAAACAAATGGTTAGACAATTTGCATCCATTTCATTCACACATGTCCCAAGACACCTCAATAGTGTAGCAGATAATATGGCTAACAATGTCCTCGATTGGCACACCAGTCACATCACGACATATCCATAAACAAAATGCATCCACGTGCATAATATGTGCCTCCACGGGCATATCTATAAACAAAATGCATCCACGTGCATCACATGTGCCTCCACGGGCATAAAACAAATAACCAAATAATGCATCCACGTGCATAACATGTGCCTCCACGGGCATATATAAATCAACAAACATACTGCATCCACGTGCATAACAGGTGCCTCCACGGGCATATACAAAAGATAAAGGTGCATCCACGTGCATACACGACAATATATCCAAATATATATCCACATATATATATAAATCAAATAGTCAACATGTCATAAGTGCCCTCAGCACTCGATATACAAAAATACATCTGTCATACAAAAAATGATTCCCCATATGCTCATCAGCATTTGGGGGCAGATACAGTATCGTCTACTCAGCTGGATCCCGAGGATCCTCAGGCTCCTCCTCCGGATCCTCCGCCGCTGGCCCCGCCGGGTCATGAAGAGCCCGAACTCTCCGCTCTGCCAGCCCCGCTGGATCGTCCCGCAGACGTATCCTCCCCTGAGCCGGCCCTTCCGGATCATCCCGTCTATCATCCCTGTGCCTCGCCACGAACACCGTTGTCCTCAATAGGAGCGACTGCCACTCAGGCGGCGCACCGAAACAACCCTGCAAAATACCCCGATCCAGGTCTCTCCAACCATCCTCGGGAAGCCCAGCTAGGATCTCGGCAAAAGTCTGTCGGATACCATCTATGGCGTCATCACGAGGGCCAACCCCTCGCCCACGAGCTGCAAATCCTCCACCACACGGAAGAGGTACAGGTACAGGTGGATGGGCGACCACCATCGCCCGCCCCTGCCGAGCCACGTAGTCAGGCGGTGGCACTGGACCCACATCTGCACAAAGCAAGTAATCCATCACATTCTATACAACAATAATCATCAATGATAAATCATACAGCATATGATATAATATCAAATAAAACACAAACATACCATCTAAACTCCAGGCCTGTCCTGGGGCACGAGGCATCTCTGGGTCACCTCGGTAATCCATGCCGGCATAGGGATAGTCCTCAATCACCAGAGGCATCTGCTCCCACTGCTGATAAAAATCCTCCGTGAAGTAACCACGGACACCACCGCCGCCATGGGGCATCATCTGCCCCCACCTCATCATACGAGGCTCACTCGGAAGACCAGCACGAATGGGTACCCGTGGCCGCAAGGTCGGCACCCGCTCGAAGAAAAAACAGGATAAAAATGAGGCATAACAAAACTCGCCTCCCTCTCTAATGGCCTTGTCCAGATCTCTCCGGACACCAGCCAGGAACATCTGCGCCCAGGCATAATAAGTACCCTGAAGAACGGAATCCACCATCATCGTCTGCCCCCCAGACATACGATGTGGTGCAGCAGCACCCAATATCCGTAGAACGCAATCCCCAACAGCTCGCATATCCCACTCACGCAGGGATCGCAGACTAATAGAGCTGTTTTGTAAAACAGCATCATCAGAACAGAAAGCCTGTAAAAGGTCCTCCATATCTATACCTGGAGGCAACCTCGGCATGATATCACCCACCTCACCCAAGCGAGGCAACCCAGTCAAAAAATAAACATCCGTGAGAGTGATCTCTAACCTCTCACCACCAATGATGAATGCACCCTCCGCCGGCACCCACCACTGCACAAGCCTGTTCAGGAGCCGTCTCACTGAACGTATAGGCGGGATCTGAGCGAACTTTAAAAGTCCGCTCATAGCCAGAGTCTGTCTCACCCCTGCATCAGTCTCAATCCTCAACATAAGATCACCATCGATCTCCCTCTCCCGCCACGAGGACTGAGGTCTCCTCAACATCCTGCCAGGAAAACATAAGAAATTTTTAGCCCCAGCATAAAACTTTTAGAAAAATCCCATCGCGGCTTTTACACAGAAAGCCGCGATGCCCATCGCGGCTTTTCCACAAAAAGCCGCGATGACCATCGCGGGATCCATGAAAAAACCCGCGATGAACATCGCGGATTTTGGCCGGACAGTCGTGATGAACATCGCGACTATCCCCCATGAACTCGCGATGAACATCGCGGGTTCCGACCTCACAGTCGCGATGAACATCGCGACTGTGAGCCTAGAACCCACGCGGTTCATCACGGGTTCAGCCCCGAAACCCGCGCGGTTCCACGTTGGAGAGTCAACGTGGAATTTCGCGGCCTTCGGGGGCACGCCGCCAAACAAAAAAGACATAATTGACAAGGTTAAGGGAAATAGAGTTACCTGCAACTCGCTGAATCGAAAACCAACGGTGAAATCTCCCGGAAATCGAGAAAAAGCTCTGACAGCTCTATCAAACTCGCACGTAACAATGACAGGTCATTTGGGCCCCACCCCCTATTTATAGAAATTCCACCAATTTTCCAACAACCATTGCGGTATCATACGAAGTCCATTTCTCAAACCGTTGGTACCGTTGGAATCAGCACCGCGAGAACTTCATACAGGTTCCTTCCTTTTTCCGTTTTCACGGGGTCCATTTTTTGACCATTTTTTGGCCTCTCTAGTGGCCTTGGTTTGCGTGCCACATCGGCCGTTCTCCGTTTTGACGTGCCTTATATCACCGGATTCAGTTTTCCGCGCTCATGATGACGCTTGAGATCATTTCTCGCTGTCAGGTCCCGATTTTCAGGGCATTTTTTCCATGCCCCCCTCGTCACCTCGGTTTGCGTGCCACATCGGCCGTTCTCCATTTTAGGCGTACCTTATATCACCGGATTCAGTTTTCCGCGCTCGTGATGATGCTTGAGATCATTTCTCGCTGTCACGTCCCGATGTTCAGGGCATTTTTTCCATGCCCCCTTATCACCTCGGTTTACGTGCCACATCGACCGTTCTCAGTTTGGGGCATGCCTTATATCGTCGGATCCCGTTTTCCGCGCTCGTGATGATGCTTGAGATCATTTCTCGCTCTCACCTTTCGATTTTTTCGGCCATTTCTTCCATGCTCCCTCATCACCTCGGTTTGCGTGCCACATCGGCCGTTCGCCGTGTCCGACAATCTTTATGTCACCGGATCCAGTTTTCCGCACTGATGACGATGCTTGAGACCTTTTCTCGCCCTCATCAATCCATTTTTGTTCGGTATAATTTTATCCCTTTTTCGGGCCGAGCAACCCCTTTGACGAAAAAGGCACTTAGGGAGTTTCTGTTAAGCTCTTTTCTGACTCCGAAAACAATGAAAAGATCGCCGAGCAATCTTGCTTCCTTTCATGCTCACTAAACGTATATGAAAAGGCGTCTACCTGGTATAAGTTTACCCCTTTTCCGGACCTCGTAGACTAATTACGAAAAAGGTATACTCTAGTCACATCGGCTAGAAGAGTACTCCATCCGCATCATTTTATGCTTTTTTCGGGCCTTGGAGACTAAACTAACGAAAAAGAAACACCAATAGAGTCCACTTACCACTTTCAGACTCTCTAAACATGAAAGCAACCATGAGCATGAGACATCCTGGGCTCGCAAAATCCACAGGACCGTACCATTTCAGAGCACACTTTTATCCCTTCTTAGAGCTCATTAAAACTACGAAGAAGGAATCAATGGTACCTCTTGGCGGCACGACAGATCAAATCTACTCATCAGGCAGCTTCCCCATTTTGGTCGCCTTTGTTCAGAGTATTCTGCAGTATGTCACCTTGATAATCCCTCGACGGCACCTATCAGCTCGTCCTCCCCCCCAGAGTCAATATATACCATTTAGTCAAAGCAATGATCCCCACACCTACAAGTCAGTTCCCTACGCTGCCAGGTCAACCATGTCATCATGCTCTGAACAAAGGAAGTTTGAGTCTACCCATTTTTTGACCCAGTTATTTCCCATTCCCACAAGTATGTCAGTCCTACCATCAGTACTACAACACTTCAGTTTTACACCTCGTGCTCCTATCAAGGAAACATCATTGCCTTGTTAGTTGCTGGTCTCCCTCTGTCGACGACAACCACATTGATTCCAGAGGATAGACCGAGAGGTCCCTGTGTCTTGGACTCATTACCATTTATGATGAGTGCCTACGAATCATTTTGAGAGGAATACTTAGTGCCTCTCCGAATGGTTGTTTCTCACATGCTCGACTTCAACACCTTGATCGCATCGTTGAGACTCGCACAGGGTATTGGTCCGTTTAGTTATTAGTCGAAGACCCCGGATACCACCTGGCTCCTCCACATTTGAGAGTCTACCTATGGATACAACCAGTTACATTTTTTCTATAGATATCCGGGTTGCGTATGGCGACAGTATTCAGATGTACCCCAGTTTTATACTCCCTCGAGTATACAGATACAAATACTTCCCAAAGATGGCTCACAGTCATTAAGTCCATACAGATGATTGAACACCTTCAGTTTCAACAGTTATTCCAGTGTATCAGTTATTAAGATCAGCCATGATCACGAATATATCCCACAATAATGTCCCCTCTGGACCATTATGATGTACCAGTATATTTCTTTACGTATTAGATCCCCCTTCTTGGGACTAATTGTTTTGTATATGTCTTGATACGAGCATGGGAATGCCCGCCTCGTCCTTCATCAGAGATTATACCTCATTCATATTGAGGCCATGTAATATTTTTTTTTTTTTGCAGCTTCCAAGGGCCGTGGCTCCAGTCTCCAACCGGTCTCTTCTCTCCCCTAAACCCCAGAAAAAAGGACAAAGAACTATGATGTCTATCGACCATACGATGAGCTCCTGCCCTCACACATCAGGGGGCAATCTGTTAACACCTAAAAAGTGCTCACTAGCTCATTCCCTTATTCACATGACCCATTTGTCCACTTTTCCACCATCTGAGCCCCTGAAGCCAACAAAAGGTCACCAAAAGACCTTAGTACACCCCTTTTTCCATTAAAAAAGAGTATTTTTCCAAGAAAATCATAAAAAACCCTAAAAAGGGTCCAAATTCCCAAAAATATTAAAAAGGGAATTAAAATATTATTTTTATTCAAAAAAAGGAAAAAGGAGGGAAAAGTACTTAAACCATGTTGGTCAATACCATTTGGTTTCCACAAAACCACAAATGGTATTCCCCACCACCAAAACCTATAAAAATGTGGTAGGGGCTCCTCATTTCACATCCATCCATTATCTCATCCTTATGCTGCTGAAATCTCCCTTGAGCATTTTAGCCATTGCAAACCACATTGGAGAAGAGACCATTGGAGATTGGAGTTGCTCATCCTTGGAGCCATTCAACCTCATCATTAGAGGTATTGATTCCGCAAGCACTTGCTTGCCCCATTCTTTCAATACAAATTCATTATTTTACATTATCTTGTTCTTGATTTTAAATTATTTTTGTTATTTGCTTAATATCTTTGCATAGATCCATGGTTAGTCTTGTTTAATTAGTTTATTGTTATTTATTTCCATTGAAACTGCTGCTACTAGTTAGCAGGTGCCCATAGCACTAAGCCTGGTTGCAAAACCGGGCCAACACTATCAAAACACAATAATCTTAAACATGTATAGTCATGATCATTTCAAACATAGATAATAAACATTAGTATTCAAGGTTTCAGGGAATACTTCTTTTACTCATGCATATTCTTTATTTGACCAAAGGACTTTTCTGGTTAGTGATATCATCATAATATGCATAAACCCTTGATTACTTACATTTCTAACTTCATGAATAATCATTATCAACCATACAACAATATAAGATCCTAACACAAAGTAGGATCCTAACTTGATATAGGAAAAACATACCTGGTTATCATATTTGCTAGTTATGTCTAGTAATGTCTTCTTGTTCTCTTTAATGACTTGTGCTAGTAACCTGCATATCTCATAGGTTAAGCATTGTGGAACCAAATTATACATACCTCGTAAGTAGAGCTTCTATGTGATCCATGGCAATGGATGAATCTTTGTCTTCATGTCACCATGGTCATATGTTCTTGAACTAGAACATGATTTGTCTTTCTTGATGTACCTTTCATGTTAGCAGACAACATCAACCTCATACAACACCACAATGCATTAGTACAATCATAAGTGTCAAAACCCTAATCAATGAATATCTGCATTCATAATTTTATTAAGGTGATATGACAAGTCTAAAGTTAATCAAGATTGTACTAACCTTAATGAAGACAAACATACCATAAAATTAATCATGAACAGATCTCGAAACATACCTGGATAAGTCATACCTGTCGAGATTGCTTGTAATCTTCTTATGTAAGGCCTTAGCCTCATCTCCCTCTGAAACAGGAACTTATTCACTTATGCAGGTGACCAATCCATTCTCTTCTAGGATTAACCCAATCCACTTGATTTGCAGAAACTGGATCTGGAGCTGGATTAGGGTTTGTAAGAGAAACCCTAAAAATTCAAACTTTGAATTTCAAACTTTTGAAAGGATAGAAAGATGCGCCTTTATGAGTTGGTCAAGCTGGTATACTCAGAATTTAAAAACTGCAAAGTTTCACCCCTCGAAATTGCCTTTTAGATTTCCGGATTCATTAGGGAGGACCCTGAATTAGGGTTTGATTTTCCTGGAGCTTCACCCAACCAAAATGTTTGATCCAAAGCTCTAAACTTCGATTTTCTTGAGGAGCTTCCAGCCATGATCACAGAATTAAAAAATTCCAACTTCTGTAGAAGCCCTAATTTTCCACCTTTCTGATCAAAGTCCCGAACTAGGGTTTGATCAAGCCCGACCTTCTGCCCAACCAAAAAATTCGATCTTAGTATATAAATTTTTATTTTGATGATTCACATTCAGCCGTGGTCTCCGATTACAAAAAATTCAACTTTCTCTGAAACCCTAAATTCCCGTAGCCATGAATGAAGGTACTCAAAATCCAATTCTGTTTTGCAGAAATATGCACCTAATTGTTTATGGTGTAACTCAGAAATTGTGGATATACAGGGTTTGAAACTTCTTCTTGTGGTAGCTTGTCCTGTTAACTTTCCAACCCCACAGGTCTGACCTCAAATGGATTCTCTGAGAGAGAGTTATGCCTAGTGTCGCAACGTGACCTATTTATGGGATAAAAAATGAGAGCGAACTTGTGCGGAGTGCCATGTTTCACTAGTTCAATTTAGGCCTCTGAGCATTGGACCTATGAAATTAAAGTCTGTGCCCTACTTGTCACATTTTACAAAATTTCATTTGGAGCTTCCTAGCCCAAGTTGTGACATTTTTTCCTAGGTCACCTGTTTATGACTGAGATCTGGAAGAGGCAGAAACCCTATATTGTACAGATCATATATCCGAAAGTACAACAAATTAGAGGCTCTCCTTCAGACACAAGGTACATGGGGAACTTAAATTCAACTTGTAAGATTTACAAATCCTGAAACTTTTCCAAAATGAATTTATAGCTAAAGTTCTACGATGACTGGTTTTTGCTATATCAAGCCCTAGCTTCGCAAGTGTAACAAGTGTCATAAATGCCATACCGTGCCTTCTTTAAGGCTAGCTATGATACCATGTTAGTTTTTCAGAATTTCAATATGATCTAGGATCTTAGCTGAGAGAATAACATGTACATCATATCTACAGCATATCTATCATGGACACAATAATGCAAGCACACAAGAGACATAGAGTTTCACCGGGGAAAACCAAGAAGGTGAAAACCCCGCAACTTCCTCAGAGATAGATAGAGCAATGATACAACCCAAGTACAAGAGATATTCCTCCTAGCAGCATCTTCTCCTCCTCCACTAGTGCGCCACTCTCCAATGAGTGTGTGAGTGGAGAATAGAATGATCAAATAGAGTGCCTCCCTGTAATGCCCGCCTCGATACCTTAACTGTTATAAATAATGAGATACTAGTTTTGAAATGAACCGGCTAAGTAAAACACGAACCATTTGAATTTACTTTGAAAATGATAGAACGACAGTTATAAAAACTATTACTTTACTTAATAAATGAATGCTCGACTGATTGAGATAGAATGACTAAATGTTAGATATGCTCGAGTGATTGAGATAGAATGACTGGATGTTACATATGCTCAATTGATTGAAATAGAACGATTGAATGTTAGATATGCTCGACTGATTGAGATAGAATGACTAAATGTTAGATATGCTTGACTGATTGAGATAGGATGACTGAATGTTACATACGCTCGGCTGATTGAGATAGAATGATGAATGATAGATATGATTTACTGATTGAGAGAAAAGGATGAATGAAATATATGTTCGACTGACTGAGATATTATGATGGATGAGTAAATATTTCATAGTGCAGCACTACTAATGTGCGCTTGAGTGTGTGTGTGTGCAGTGGCAGGTAAGATGATTTACCGACTGACCCACAATGGAATTATAGGGTTCGTAAGAATGGAAAGAACACATAGGGGTACGATGACTGACTGTCGACCATGGATTAGCAATCTATGCACGGGTGAAGCTGTTTCATTTCACCGGGGAAAGCGTATGCCGTACGGGCAATGCCATAATGATTTGGTTGCATACGATGAGTTGAGGGGCGCGCAATAAGGAGAGACTTATCCCTCAACATCCCTTAGTCTCGAAGGAGCGTAGTTGAGAGATTGCGGTAACGATTCCCGGTCACTATGCAGTACTCCCCATAAGAAGGAAGAAATGAAAATGTCAGAAGGGCCCGCCGAAGAGGTACCTAGATGTAGCTAGGGTTTTACCCCTAGCTTGTGCAAATGAGCACCTACTAAGGAGAAGGGACTCCTTAGTAGCAGTTCAGTAAATGTAAATTAAAATGCTAAAACAGAAATATAAATCACTCTAAACATGTGCATGAAACATAACAAATAAGATGTAAAGAATGGCTTTTGGTATTAATTTTACCTCCAATGTGAAGGTTAGTGAAGCTCTTGCAATGTCCAAGAGGGTTGCTCCAAGCTCCAACTTGCTCCTTCTCTTTCTCCAAATGATGGGAATGGGCCAAAAGGGGCTCTCAAGGTGAAAGTAGCTCAAGGGTGAGCTAGGGTTTCAAGAGAGATTTTGGCAGAGTAAGGGTGCTTATGATTGTGGATATGGAATAAGGGGTCTCCATCACCTATTTATAGTTTTTTGGTGGTGGAGTGCTGGCCCATGGTTTTGGGAACCATATGGTTTATGTCAGCTATATAGGGTTTTTTCCTCCTTTTCCTCATTATTTTATATTTTTTATTCCCTTTTTAGAGGGTTTTTGCTATTTTTAGAGGAATTTTGGATATTTTTGGAGGAAAAAGGGGTTTTTTAGCCTTTTTGAGGCTTTTTTGATGGTTTTGTGGCCTTTTGGAGGCTTTTTAGTAGGATTTTCAGGATGTTTAAGGGAAATATGGTAGGAAAATGGACAAATGAGCCATGTAATGGGGTAGATGAGGTAGTGAACACTTTTTGGGTGTTAACAGATTGCCCCCTGATGTGCGAGGGCAGGAGCTCATCGTATGGCCGATGGACATCATAAGTCATATCAGGTTTTCCTGGGGTGTGGAGAAGAGAAGAAACAAACTGAAGCCCGGAACAACGATCCCGAACAAACTGCAAGAACTAAAAGTACATAACCTCAATAATGGATGAGGAATCATCTGATCATATGGACGAGGCGGGCATACCCATGCTCGTATCAGGATATAACATAATAATAACAATGGGGTCCAAAAGATGGGGACCTGAAATGTACATGACCTCAAATACTGAATGAGGAATAATCTCAATATATGGACGAGGCGGGCATACCCATGCTCGTATCAAGATACATAAAATAACTGTGAGGCCCAAAGATGGGGACCTGAAATATACATAGAGAACCACTGTGTACATCATAAGAGTCCAGAGGGGACACCAAATCCGGGACATATTGCTGGGTGACCATGTCGTAGCTGAAAGACTGATACACTGGAATGATGACAGTGCTACTGAATGTGGTACCAAAGGAACTGATGAGCTGCTGGATCTGAGTGACAAGGGGTCATACTCTCAATGGTACACTAAACTGGAACTGATCTGGAACGGAACTGGGTACTCAAGGAAGCATAGAACTGGATGGCTTCCAAATACAATCGCCAACGCAGCCCAGACATCCACGGGAACATATAACTGGGTGTTCCGAAGTGACTCACCAATGTGCTAGAGTCGGGGGAAATCCGGGGTATTCGACTAAAAACTGAAGGGATATAAATCCTGCACGATTCTCAACGATGCGATCAAGGTGCTGAAGTCGAGCATGTGAGAAACAACCATTCGGAGAGGCAATGATGACTCCTCCCAAAATGGTCCGTAGGCACTCACCACAGATGGTCATGGGTCCAAGGCGCAGGGGCCTTTGGGTCTATCCTCTGGAATAAAGGGGCTGTCGTCGACAGAGGGAGACCTGCAACTATCAAGGCAATGATGTTTCCTTGACAGGAGCGCGAGGCGAAGAACCAAAATGTGATAGTACTGATGGCAGGACTGACAAACTGGGGGGGAATAACTAGGCAAGTAGAGTGGGTGGACTCAAACTTCCTTTGTTCAGAGTATGATGGCGGGGATGATCGGGCAACATATGAAACTGAATGAGGGGAAAGGGATCACAGCTGTAATGGATCAAGGATAGTGACTGGGATGAGGGATACTCAAGCTGGTGTAATATGGCAGGAGACTGCAGGCTACTCTGAACAAAGGCGACCTGATTGGGGGTGCTGCCGAGATGATCAATCATAGTGCCAGGAGGCACGGGGGGACTTCTTCATGGGTTAAGGAACTAGAAGAAGTGTGTGTAAAATGGTACTGTCGTGTGGATTTATACGAGCCCAAGACAGTTCATGCTTGTGATTGCTTTCAATTTTAAGGAGTCTGAAAGCGATAAGAAGACTCTGAAATGATGGAATGGTACTGTCGTGTGGATTTTACGAGCCCATGACAGTTCATGCTCATGGTTGCTTTCAATTTTAGAGAGTCTGAAAGCAAATACGAAGACTCCAGGGGGTTGCTTTTTCGTGTGTTAGTCTCCAAGGCCCGAAGAAGCATAAAAGGATGCAAGGAAGAACTCTTCTAGCCGGTGTGACTAGAGTATTCATTTTTCGTAATTAGTCTACCAGGTCCGGAAAAGGGTTAAACTTATACCAGATAGACGCCCTTCCAGGTACTTTAACGAGCATGAAAGGAAGCAAGATTGCTCGACGATTTTTTCATTGTTTTAGGAGTCAGAAAAGAGCTTAACGGAAACTCCCTAAGTGCCTTTTTCGTAAAGGACTTGTCCGGCCCGAAAAAGGGATAAAATTATACCGAACAAAAGGAATGGCCAGGCAAGGAGGAAGTGCTCAATCAAGGAACATTTATGATGACCAAGAACGAGGGTGGGGGGGGGGACACTGGTGGGCCTCCTTGCGGGGTTAATGAAATGGTGGCAAAATAACGAAACATTTGCAGTATGACAGGAGTGGATGGCTCATGTAAAAGTGTGGATCAATCCGATGGTGGCCGATGTGGCGCGCAAACCGAGGAAGCAAGGTGTTGGGACACAATGTTGAAATTGTACCAGGTGAGAGCAAGAAATGGTCTCAAGCATCATCACGAGCTCGGAAAAAAGAATCCGGCAATATAAAGAGTGTCAAAAATGGAGAATGGCCAATGGGGCACGCAAACCGAGGCGATGGGGGGCGTTTTGGAAAAAATGCCCGAAAAATCTAGGGGTGAGAGCGATAAATGATCTCAAGCATCATCACCCGGCTCGGAAAAATTATTTCGATGATATAAAATATGCTAAAAACGGAGAGAAGCCAAAGTGGCACGCAAACTGAGGTGACTAGTGGTGTCTAAAAAATGTGCAAAAAATGGTAGGGAAAAAATAATGCAACGAGGTGACCATCAGGACGGTCTCATCGTGCTGATTCCAGTGGTGGAAACGGTTCGAAAAACAGACTCCGTATGGATTCAGAATGGCCAAAACAAGAAAAAGTCAACTGACTATAAATAGTGAGTGGGCCCAACATGACAAGTGACATTTGTACTATTTGACTTTGACTAGTGATCAGAGTGGACCAGAGCTGAGGTGGCATTTCTGGACGATCCGACCAGCCGATTTCAGATCTGAGACATACAGATATTCCGTCAAACTCATACCTGCATGTTTTTTAGGGTCGGGGGTTGGGTAGTGGGTCCCAGGGGTATTTGTATGGTCCACATGGGGGGGACCGCGGGTTAGAGGGTTGGAACCGCGGTTGGGGACCGCGAGTTTCCGGGTGAACCACGCGGTTTGGTACCGCGTGTTTCTTGGCTGGACGTGCGGTCTGGTACCGCGCGTTCCATGGAGGAACACACGGTGCCAAACCGCGAGGTTAGTGCTGACAGACGCGGTCCTTAACCGCGTCTGTAAGCCTGACAGCCGCGGTCGAAAATTGCGGCAGGGAGCCCTAAAGCCGTGGTTTTGGACCGAGCTATTAGGGTTTTCCGGGGGGAGGGGAAGGACTATTTGTTTGTCATGAGTCTGATGAGGCTACTTTGCGTGATTGACAGGATGTCACAGGTTCTGTGGAGAGAGCGGGAGATTCCAGATGAGATCGTTGCCGTCGTCCGAGGGCAGCACCATGTGCAATTGGTGCTGGGACTATGCAGACTACTAAAGTTCGCCCAGGTACCCATGATGCGGTCAGCAGCGTTGCTGCTGAAACGACTGATTAGTTTCTGGGAGCCGGACATATAGGCCTTCAGAGTGCAGGGTGAGAGGGTGGACCTCACCCTGACAGATGTATACTTCCTGACGGGGTTGCCCTGTCTGGGTAGGGTGGCAGACATGCAGCCGCGGGTATCTGCGGACATAGATATGGAGGACATGCTGGAGCGGTACTGTGGTCTAGAGGCTAGGGTGCATAGGAATGCACTTCTGGTGAGAGACCTACAGGAGCCAGCAGTACAGGCCATGGCGGCATGCATGGTTCGCGTCTTGGGGTCCCAGTCGCCAGAGAAGGTGTCTCGGGGCCAGATGCAGCTGGTGGAGCATGTACTGGATGGGGTTTATTATGCGTGGGGCCAGATGTTCCTCACCTACGTTCAGCGACAGCTGACAGTAGCGAAGGAATCTAGCAAGGGGTTTTGCTATGGTTCTTTCTTATGTGCGTTTTTTATGGAGAGGGTACCCACACTGCGGCCGTGGGTGCCAATTAGAGTAGGAGGTTTGAGGGAGCCACGGATGGTGCAGTGGGGCGAGATGATGCGTCGCCGTGGTGGCGGCGATGTTGGTAGGTATTTTACGCAGGAGTTGTACCTGCAGTGGCTCCAGATACCATTGACACTGGATGACTACCCGTATAGGGACATGGACTACACCGGAGACCCAGAGGTGCCACGGGCACCAGGACAGGCATGGGGACCCGATGGTGCGTATGTTTTTTCTTGCATGTTATGGATGTCAAGTTTTATATATGATAGTTGATTGATATATTGTTATTGACAAATGGGTGATCTGTAGATGTGGGCCCGAGGCCGCCGCCCGGGCATGTGGCACGGAGGGGGATTGTGGCCGTTCCAGCTCTGCCTGGGCGGGGGGAGGTGCATCGCCGGGATGCGGAGGGGACGCTAGAGTCCGTACGGGCACTACTAGACCGTTTGCTGGTGGGGGTGACCGATGAGGGGTGGTGGGACGTCGATCCGGATGTGGTTCAGGATTGCATGAGGGCACCCTGAGAGTTCAGATCCATTGCGATCTGGGTGGCTATCTTGGTGGACAGGGCACGGGCACAGGAGCCCGTAGGGGATGAGGACTTGCCGAAGGAGGAGCGAGGGGAGGACTCAGAGGCAGCTGATGCAGGCAGTGATGTAGGGTATGACTCTCATTAGGGAGTGCAGGGGACTCCCCCCAAGTTTTCTAGCTATGGCATGTATTTTATGAGGCTTTAGGGATGTATAGACATTTTTTGTATAGCTGAGTACAGGGGTACTCAGGACATGTATAGCACTGTGACATGTATTTTTTGATATATATATATATATGTACGTGGATGCACCTTTTTGTGATGTTGTTTTAGTTGTACGCACGTGGATGCGTTTATGGTTTGTGATGTGTTTGTACTGCATGTGGATGCCCCTGGTGTATTTTATGTGATATAGCATGATGTATGTATGATTAGGCACGTGGATGCCCCTATGGATACAAATGTGGTTTTATGGTTTATGTACATGGATGCAAATGTTGATGCAATGCAATCTTTTTGGGTTTTTATATATTTTTATGAGATGTTATGGGATGATGATGCATGATGTAGGTGTTACATGGTGTGATTGATATGCCAATCTAGGATGTTGTTGGCCATTTGATCTGTGACACTATTGTGAGCTCGTGGGACATGAGTGAATGTAATGGATTCAAACTGTCAGCTGAGTTGTTTTGTGCGCAGGAATTTTCTAAAGAGGCAGGGATCACGCACCTGGTAGTAGTTGTTGAGCTAGGAGACAAGTAGCTGGGAGTCAAGGAACACATGAAGGTGACATATGCCCATCTGGAGGGCAGCAGTCAGGAGACCAGTCACAGCATCATACTCCGCCTGGTTATTGGTAGCAGCGCCTATACATATTCCGTCAAGGTGGAGCATCTCATGTGAGGGGGAATATAAGACCCATGCTGCAGAATCCAGGTTTGGAGACCAGCGGCTTGCTCCATCAGCGAAGACAGTGTAACAAGGTGGAAGATGGTCCATCTGTGGTCATGCAAAAATGATGAATGTAAGATGATGGTAAAAAAGGTGAAAAACAAAAAGAGAGTAAACTGTACAATGCGGACCAATGAGGCCGCGGTTTCATTTATGGGTAAAAATGCTTAAGATACAACCCATTACGGGGGTTGCGCAAAGGGTGACCTTCGGAGTCAGCTAAAATGTATGCCCCCTTGTCGAGACAAGTCTGCACGATGTAAGGGCCTTGCCACATGGATTCAAACTTCCCTTTACCGGTTTTGTCGTGGGCTTGGTCATAGGCGAGGACGAGGTCCCCTTCGTGGAAAGTTCGAGGGTGAACATGTTTGTCATAACTGGCTTTGGAGCGGTTTTTGCAAGCTTCAATGGTCTGAAGAGCGGCACGACGGTCTTCATCGGCTTGTTCGAGGGATAACAGACGTTGCTCAAGTGGGGAGGTATCAGGGAGAAGCTCAACGGCGATATGTAAGGCATGTATCTGACACTCGATGGGGAGGACAGACTCTACACCATGAACTAAATGAAACGGGGTAAAACCAGTGGCGGTCTTAGTGGAGGTACGGTAAACCCATAAGGCGAGGAAGAGCATGTGGTGCCAATTGGACTTGTGTCGGTCAACAGTGCGTTGGAGGATAGTTTTTAAGATTTTGTTGATGGCCTCTACTTGACCATTCCCTTGGGGGTAGTAAGCAGAGGAGAACTGATGTTCGAATTTGAGGAGGGTGGACAACTCACGCCAGACGGCATCTTCGAAGTGTGAACCATGGTCTAAGACCAACTGTTTAGGGACCCCGAATCGAGTGATGACATGGTTGAAAAAGAAACGGGCGGCGGTGTCAGCGGTACAATTGAAGGTGGGCATGGCTTCTGCCCATTTGGTGAAGTAATCGACGACGACAATGATGTACCTATGGCCGTTCGTAGATGGGGGTCTACACTCCATGAAGTCGATGGCCCACTTACAAAAGGGACCAATGGTGACGACTGGGTGTAACAGAGAAGGTGGTGTCCGGGCCTTAGGGGGAAAAAGTTGGCAGTTATAGCAATGCTTGACCACAGTGATGCAGTCGGTGAAAAGTGTGGGCCAGAAATATCCGTCGTGGACAACCTTTTGGGCGGTGGCCATCCTAGAGAAATGGTCTCCGCAGGCGCCGCTATGACAGTCATTAAGGACGTGTTCAGCTTCCTCGTGTTTAAGGCAACGATGAAGAATTGTGTCAACCCCCCGCCGGTAAAGGACATCGCCTAAGAGGAGATATCGAGAAGCCTGGTGACGGATGCGACGACGTCCATTATGAGTGACCTTGGGTCTAAACTTCTGCGTGCGCAGGTATAAAAAAATATCACCGTACCATGGGTCATCAGATGAGATAGTGAACAAATGGTTGTCGGGTAACTCATCGGAGATTTGTTTTGCCGGGAGAAGGGAAGGGAGATCAGTAATGAGCTGGGCAAGTGCGAGGGCTTTAGTGCTCTTAGGTGTTCGGAAAGTGAGGTCATATTCCTATAGGATAATGACCCATTTAGCAACACGACCTTGCAGGAGCCGCCGGTTTAGGAGATATACCATGGGGTTAGAGTTAGCGACGATTGTGGTATGACTAAGTAATATGTAGTGTTGCAATTTTTGGACGGAAAAGACCACTGCTAGGGCGAGTCTCTCCTCATAGGGGTAACGTAGGGGTGGACCAGACAGGGTCTGGCTGACATAGTAAATGACATGCTCTTGGTGAGAGGCGTCTTCTTGAACCAAGACTCCAGACACGGCATGCTCGGATGCCGAGATGTAATGGATGAAGTCCTAAGAGAAATCCAGAGGGGAGATCAAAGGGGCTTGTGTGAGAGCTTTCTTGAGGGCTTCGAATGCATCTTCTGCTTGCTCATCCCAGACGAAGGGTACGTGAGTATGAAGTAGGCACAAGAAACTGTGAACGGTAGTGGCGTAATCAGGAATGAAGCATCGAAGGAAATTGGATCGCCCCTACAGACCTTGGAGCTGCCGGAGCGTGCGAGGAGAGGGAAGGTCTAAGATGGCTTGGACTTTCAAGGGATCAACAGTAATTCCTTTCTGGGAAACAATAAAACCCAACAATCATCCTGTCGGAACGCAAAAGACACACTTGTGTGGGTTCAAGCGGATTTGATATTTGCGACAATGCAAAAAAACTTGCCGAAGGTCGTTAAGGTGGTCTGATCATTTCCGGGAACGAGCTGTAAGGTCGTCAAGGTAGACTAGCAGGATATGGACCAAACCGTGAAAGCAATAGGTCATGGCCCGCTGGAATGTGGCACCTGCATTTTTTAGGCCGGAAGGCATGACGCGATAGACAAAGGTGCCCCATGGGGTAGTAAAGGCAGTTTTGTACTGGTCTTCCTTACGGATCTGAATCTGATTGTATCCGAAAAAACCGTCCATGAAAGAGAGGACTTCATGCCCCGCACATGCATCGATGGGTTGGTCAATAAATGGCGTGGGGAAGTTGTCCTTGGGACAAGCACGGTTTAAATCGCGGAAGTCAGTGCATACTCTAATGGTGCCTTGCTTTTTGTTAACGGGAACGGGGTTTGAAACCCATGTGGTATAGGCAATAGGATAAATGAATCCTGCCTTGCGAAGTTTCTCAATCTCGGCTTTGACAGCTGGGAGCTTTGAGGGATGAATGGGGCATTGTTTCTGACGAACGGGGGGTACATCAGGCCATGTGTCAATGTGGTGCTCTATAATGGCGGGGTCAAGACCGGGCATTTCGGTATAGGACCAGGCAAAGACATCACAAAATTCTCTGAAGAGGTTTTTGTATTCCTCAATCTCTTGCTTACTGCAGAAGGCTCCTAAAGTGATGAGTTCAGGGGCACTTCCGGGGGCAGCGATATCAATTTGGATGACAGGTGAGATGTTGGCCATGTTACCCTCCTCGAAGGCGTCAGGAGCAGGAATAGGGTCCTTGAACCAGTCGACCTTGGTGGGAAGGAAGTCTTTGGATTCAACCGTGAATTGGGTAGCTGTGCTAGAGGAGGATTCTTCTGGGATGAAATAGGAACGGTGGTGCATGTCATCCCAGGGACAATTCGGGGCAGTGAGAGCCTCGAGAATCTCCTTATCAGTACGAAAATTTTGTGTCGTCAAATCGGTTGACGAGGGAGTAGTGGTTGAAGAGAGCATATAAATGGTATTAACCTCTCCTGAAGGGGAGGAGACTGGGGGGTGAATCTCCTCAATGGTGGGTGGTGCCGTCTCAAGATCCAGATTGTTCATCTCATAGAGAGCTGCTCTGTAATCGGGGAGATCGGGACAGTGATGTGATTAATGCCCGTAAACACCGCATATGGCACAGGGGTGGTTGGTACGTAGGGATTTATCTTTAGGCTTGGGGGTGGGGTCTAGTTTGACAATCGGGATATTGGGGTCATCGTCAAGCATCTGCATGTGTTCCTGTAATGCTGGTAACTGTGGACATTGATGAGTCGCATGGCCTAACTCATCGCACAACGAGCATTTGGGAGGAGCACGAAACACGAGGGGGTTTTTGACTGTCTTGGGAGGTGGTACAGTAGAGTAAGGTTGTGGACCTCTGCCCCCAGTGGGCTTGGTAAGAGGAGGAGGGGGATTCGTGGAGGACGACGGGGTAGAGACACCGGGGGGTGGCTGAGTGGTAGTAGCCATGGGTTGCACCGGTTGGAGGATGACGCTTGGTGTCGGCGGGGGAACGGGAGGCGAAAGATACCAGACGGGTAATCCCAAGGTTAACCCAGGGAGGCTAAGGGTAGCCATAACTGGGGTGCTTACTACTCCCGATGGAGGGACTAGGAAGGGGATTGTGTGGATAGGTGTAACACCAATGTGGCTAGGTACCAATGGTGGTTTAGGCAACAAGGGTGGTTGATTGTTAAGTGTTTGGTTATTGTGGGACAGGGTACATAAGTCAGACATGTCGGGCATAGATGACGGGGGAGGAATGGATTGGAAGGTGGATGTCATCGGCGGGTCTGAGTAAAATCCAAGTCCCAAGGAGGAAACAAACGAGGTAGTGGCACCATTAACAGGTTGTTCAACCATGGGGAGAACATTTTCGGGTGCAGTGGGGGCACTGGGATCATAGTAGGTGAGTTGGTCAACCTTGACCACGTGTCCATCATGGGGGAACATCATGGTCCGAAAGACAGAGGAAGCTACCTCCCACATAGCATACATGTAGCTGCGACCAAGTAAGACATTGTAATCAATCTGGGCGTTGATGACCTCTATGTCAATGAGGACGGTTTTACCACCTAACTGGACAGGGAAATTGGCTAGGAGACCTTGGGGCTGAGCCAAACGACCGTCGTAGGCACGTAATGCAGTGGTGGACTGCTGAAGGGTAGGGGATCCCAACTTCTGCCATACGAATGTAGACATAATGCATGTGGAGGCACCTTCATCGATGATGCATCGATGGATGACAAGATTCCGAACAGAAACAGAAACTTGGAATGCTAAGGTGGAAGGCAGGCGGGGTTCGGACTGGTCCAAATCAAATGCCATCAAGTTTGAATCATTCGGGTCAATAGCCCCAATGGATGAGAGTAAAGTCTTGCACTGGGAAGGGAAGTTTTTCAAAACTTCTAACGCAGACATGGCTGCGGGGGATTGGGCTAAGTCATCTACAATGTTGTAGTTTGACGCAGCGCGCGCATTGGGGTTATTGTTGATACGGCGAAGTGGGAAACGAGGTGCTTTGGAAGCGCCATATATTGGAGGGGGAGGTATACGTAACGCCTGATCAGTGGGGTGAGCATTAGTGGTTTTATTAGTGGGAGGGGCTTCAGAGGTGGAGCCATACTGGTTTCGGCGGGTCTGGAGGTTGACATCAGCGGATGACATCATCAACAAGTGGTGGGTCCCTGAGTCGAACATGGGTTGATCAGGAGCGGCATAAGTGATTTGTTGTTGGGGTGGCGCATTGGCTTGAGGGGGAGCCAACGGCTGAGTGTTCACTATGCCTTGGTTTGGTAAGGGGTTTTGCAGCACCAAAGGTGGCTGCTGAGGTTGCGGGGGGTTGGGTGGTGCTTGAGGAGCCGCATGCCCTTGGTGATGGGCATCATCAACCCAAAGTTTTCGAGCTCGCTCCAAGTGTGGGAAAGCATGTGTGTAGTGGCCATAGACCCCGAAAATAGAACAAGGATGGTTTGTTCACAAATTGGGGTTTTTAGCCTGCTTGGGCGGGCGATCAGGGTTTTGGTTAGCAGGGACCGCATTATTATTGTCGGGGGGATTAGGAGGTTGATCAGCTTGGTCTGTAGGTTGGTTGTTCCCACGATTACGGCCCTTGCCGCGGTTTTGTTGGCCCTGGTTGCGTTGGTTGTTCTGGTTTTGCTGCGGGTTGTGTTGGGCGTAAACTTGCCCTTGGGCAGCAAGTGGATTCTGAGGTTGCACAGGTGTTGGAGCAGGCTGCAGTGGATGATATGTAGGTGGAGGCTGCACAGGTGCAACAAATTGAGGGGGTTGCTGATATGGCTGTGGAGCGGGTTGTGGGGTTGCCGCAGGGGCTGCCTGTGGCGGGTAATAAGCGATTTGGGCTTGGGAAGGCGCAAGAGCTGGTGCAGCCTGCTGGTGGTAATAAGCGGGTTGGGCTTGAGAAGGCGTAGGAGCTAGTGCAGCCTTCTAGTGGTAATAGGGCTGAGGTGCGACCCGAGGGGGGGTAAGCGGGGGGCGCATGACCGAAGCACTGAGGTGGACAGATGGGTCCATGGGAATGATGGTGATGTGTCATAGGAGCATACGAGTTGGTGGCCCCAGACTGTGAGGTAGCCCGCGAAAGGTCGGGGCCAGGGGTAGGACGTGCTATGGAAAAGGGTTGGGGATGCGAAGAAACACGGTCGATGATGCCGAATGCAGCATGGGATGCCCCCGATGCATCGTGCTGGGAGGAATCGCCACGAGGGGCATCAGGTATAATGGTATAGAGATAACCTGACTGGGCGTAAATGAGGTCGAATTGATGGGCCTTAAGGATGGCCTCTTCTTCAGACTGGGGTCTTTCTGATGCCACATCCTTAGCAATGACAGGGAGAAGGGACTTGAGGAACCAATCTAGGAAGATACAGTCGTCTAATTTGATCTTGCATAAGCTACGGCGTCGATGCCACTCATGAATGTGGTCCATGATGTGGGTAGCCGTGTTTTGTCTGCAAGATAGGAGGATCTCAATGCCTGCGTCATAGCGGACAGGTAACTGGAAGAACTGCAGGAAGGTTGAGGCAAGGGAAGCAAAGATGGCATGGGTCCTGTGGGGTTGCTCGATATACCACTTGGCTGCAGAGCCAATGAAGGTGTGCTATAACAGACGGAGGCGAATAGAGTCGTCCACTATGGAGTTGGAGGAACACCAGAGATGGAAGGACATGATATGGTTTTGTGGGTCCTCACCTGCCTTGCCCTCGAACTTAGGGATGTCAGAGCGGAGCTTGGTAGGCATATGAGGCCATGCAGGGTCGTGTCGGATAGGATCGTTAGTCAGTCTGGCTAGGTCAGGCAGGTTGAGGCTAGCCATGAATGGCAAACTGGAAGAAGGATGTGACACAGTAGTGGGTTGGACCAAGTTGGGGCCAATGCCCCCAAGTGGAGGGACAAGGTTTGGGATGTTGCCCCCAAGTGGGGGAACTAAGGTATAGGAGGGTCCTGCACCACCGTGGGTGGTGTGAGTCACTGGTGGAGTGGTGGTAGATATGCCAGGTACTGGAATGGGTATGGTGGCCGGAATGGTGGACGTGGCCCCCATCAAGGGCATACCCAAAACAGGTGTGGTAACTGGTGTAGTGGTGGCTGTGCCACCAATGGTCCCTACAAGGAAAGGAGTGGAAGTCGTGTCAGCCATGGGGCTAGTAGGGGCAGTGTAAATGGGGTTCTCAGACTCTTCCTCAGAATCGGAGGTAAAGTAAGGGGCGTCAAGATCGGGTGGCAGAGTCCTATGCCGCTGACGAGTGGAGTCAAGTGACAGGGCTCGAGATCTATGATAAGTGGTATCAAGTGATGATGATCTGTGTCGATGACGGGTGGTGTCAAGTGAACCGTGCTATGGGGGCTCACCCCTGAGGCGCCGAGAATGTCTCGGGGACTCAATGGTGACAGATGGTGTCAAATCTCTGTGGGTTGAGGTGAGTAAAAAACAGCTCAAAAATCCTAATGCAACCGAGTGTGCAGAAGGAGAGCTCAAAAAACAAGGCACTCAGGCCAACAACCAACTCAAAACACCCACTGTAACAGCTGTGCTACAATAAGTGGAGTACCAACAAAATGGTCAGAATACCAACAAGCAGCAGGTTTCCTAAAAATAAAAAATGGTGGACTCACTAGACCAAAAGGAGGTGATGGAGCAAGCAAACACCTAACTAAATGGTATTTTGACTCAACTAAACATATCCTCTGCAAGGTGATGAAATCCAAGTCAGACAATATGAATAGGAGAGCCAAGTGGCTAAGATATCCCCCTACCGGGAGGGACACCGGGTAGTCAATCCTAGAAGAATGGAAACTAAGATACCCCGTTCATGACACGTCCAGAAAGGTGAATCTGCCATTTGGTCCTTTTACTGCAATACCCCTATACAGGGATATCCCGAGAACTGCGAAAGGTATCCCTTCGGTTACTGAATGGAGTGCGGTATTCCACTCAGGCGTCCGGAACCAGTCTCACGACTTCAACCCTCCTAGGGGAGAGGCCCTCTAGTAAACTGGTTGTGACCATGCCAAAAAGTACTAGGGGATTTTGGTTCCCTAATTGGACAACAGCTATGTCTCAAGTGTAAGTAATCGAGGGGTGTTATTGGAAGCCTATCCCCCCGATCCTACCTAACTACAAAGATTCTTTTGTGTTCCCCAAGTGGGGTTAGAATATTGGTTGAGTTAAGTAGTTTTTAAAGCTCACTTGAATTATGTGACAGAGTGTGTGTTCGTGAGGTGATGAACCCAAAATAGAAGTGCCACAAGGGGGGCAACTTTCTAACTAACAATAATACTGAATTCGAAACTTTAACATGCAAAATTTTCTGAATTAAAATGCTGAAATTTTAAAAAGATACTGTAAAGGGAACATAAATTATGTTGCAGAAAAGACTATAGGAAAGTAGGGCTGCAGGTGGAACATATGGCTGTGCTGATGCAGAAAATATTGCAGCAAAGGGGCTGGGTTCAAAAACAGGGAAAAAATGCAGAAATCAGATCGCGGGTCTGTGGCGAATCTGAGCAGTCGAACCGCGGGTTTGAGGGAAACAGGCGCGGATGAGTCGCAACTTTTTGGCCGACAGAGGCCGACGGGCCGCAGGAAACAGGGAAAAATACACATTCGGGTCACGGGAAAAGGGCTAACAGACGCAGTTGGGACGCGGGAAAAGGACCGACAGACGTCGTCGGGTCGCAGCAAACAGGCTAATTAGCCGCGGTCGGATCACAGGTAACAGACTTGAATCCACCGGCAGGGCACCGAAAACAGTCTGAGAGCCGTGGTCGGGTCGCAGGTAAAGGCCTGAAAGACGCGGTCAGGACGCGACTGCAGAGGGAAAAGATGCGGTTTACGGCAGCCGAAAGGAAAAAACGAAAAATTATTGCAGAAAACTATTTTTTTTTTTTTTAAAACTGAAACCAGAAATTCAAACCTAGTGGAGTTGCCAAAACTGTAGCTAGGGTTTTACCCCCAGCTTGTGCAAATGAGCACCTACTAAGGAGAAGGGACTCCTTAGTAGCAGTTTAGTAAATGTAGATTAAAATGCTAAAACAGAAATATAAATCATTCTAAACATGTGCATGAAACATAACAAATAAGATGTAAAGAATGGCTTTTGGTATTAATTTTACCTCCAATGTGAAGGTTGGTGAAGCTCTTGCAATGTCCAAGAGGGTTGCTCCAAGCTCCAACTTGCTCCTTCTCTTTCTCCAAATGATGGGAATGGGCCAAAAGGGGCTCTCAAGGTGAAAGTAGCTCAAGGGTGAGCTAGGGTTTCAAGAGAGATTTTGGCAGAGTAAGGGTGCTTATGATTGTGGATATGGAATAAGGGGTCTCCATCACCTATTTATAGTTTTTTGGTGGTGGAGTGTTGGCCCATGGTTTTGGGAATCATATGGTTTAGGTCAGCTGTATAGGGTTTTTTCCTCCTTTTCCTCATTATTTTATATTTTTTATTCCCTTTTTAGAGGGTTTTTGCTATTTTTAGAGGATTTTTGGATTTTTTTGAGGAAAAAGGGGGTTTTTAAGCCTTTTTTAGGCTTTTTTGATGGTTTTGTGGCCTTTTAGAGACTTTTTAGTAGGATTTTCAGGGTTTTTAAGGGAAATATGGTAGAAAAATGGACAAATGAGCCATGTAATGGGGTAGATGAGGTAGTGAACACTTTTTGGGTGTTAACACTAGACAAGAACGAGAGGAAGAAAATTAATCAATGGTATAAATGAAAATTTCACATAAGATTTAAAAAATACTTTATTTCATTTTGTTCTATTTTGATTAATTTGAATAATTATATTTAAGATTTTTTTTTAATTGATTTCATTAACTTGAATTATTCATTTTAATTGATTTTATTAAATTGAAAAAGAATTGAAGAGATTGATTTTATTCAATATTAAATTTGATTAATTATGCTGATTGAAAAAGATTAATAATAAGAAAATTATTTTTATTCAAAGATTTTAATTTTATGGATTTTATTATTTTAAATCATTCTATTAAAGATTCTATTTAATTGACTTTATTATTTTGAGAAAGAATTGAAATAGGTTATTAATAAAAGAATTGTTTTTCTTTTATTATTATTCAAGATTTTACTTTAATTAATTTTATTATTCATTTAAATTATTTTATAAAGAGGAAATTTAAATTACACTTTTCGTAAAAGGAATCATCTTTTAATTCAATCTTAATATTAGGAAAAGAAAGAAAAGTAGAAAGCAATAAGTCTAACTAAAACATTGTTAAGTAAACTAAATGAGAACCAAAAGAGAAGTAGAACTCTTATACACCTAACTCCCACTGATCTAGGGATTTAGGTGCATATTAAAGACATTAAGAAGACACATGTTTTTGAGAATATTGGAAATTAAAATATTAAATTAAATTAAATATGTGCATGGACAGACACATGGCACACAGGCTTTTTCTATATAATGAGGGAGGAGAAGGAGAGAAAGACATCTCTTTCTCCCTAATGCTAGATGGTCATCATAATCTCGGATTATGTTATGATCCTTGGAGTTGGGATTAGCTTGAACGAGGATTGGGAGATCCTTTCGAGAGGCTATCTTGTGTGTGTTCTTACGACCCCATGAGCTCATGGGTTCAAGGTGAAGAAGAGTAACCTCAATGCGGTAGGGTGGTCAACCGAGGGGTCACTCGGTACTTCGTCAGGAAATGCTATTGGATCATGCGGAAACCACTTCGAGGACTCCATCGATTCGCTGGATCAACCGTCGAAAACAGGTTTGAAGTATTTTTATTTTATTTATTTTTCTAAATCTTTTTTAGAATGAATAAATCTGAGTATATAGTTTTATATATTGATATTCATGTACTACAATAGATAGAACTAGATCTGTGGCTTTTATATCTTCTTCTGAAAAATCGTACAAGAATTTATAAACTTAATTATACTTATATTTTCCAATTCCGTGGAAGTTTTTTTTGGGGACCCCGAAATGGGGGTCCCTACATTTGATATCAGAGCTGGTCGAGCCTTGAGGGCATTAGACTCATTCTCTTTTGCAAATGCAGCTTTCTCCATATCCGCTGCAGAACTTGGATATTCGGTACTCGGACGTTGGATCAATTGTGATTTCCTTGGAGTTACACCTACAGCTGGAGCAACCGTTCCTAGAGGTTTTATTCACTCTAAAATTATTTTTAGTTCTGTTTTTATTTAAAGAAATGTTGAAGGTCAAGAAGAGAATGTATAATTCTGTGTTTATTTTAATTTTCTGGACATGCAAGTTTTATTTACTTGAAGATTTTATTTATCTCTATTTTTATTTAAGGAAATGCTTAGAGATTTGAAATGGACTTTCGATTTAGAAGGTATTACATTTCTATGAATCGTTAAAAGTATATTACTGGATGTGTGAATTGAATCGACCAATCTGTCATACACCCATTTGAAATTGTGTGTTAACCAGATCTGAGTTTGGATCAAGGGACCCATCTTATTTAAATCTGACTGGCCGTATCCCATTCATCCATGTTAAAGATGGAGCTTTTGTTCCTCTCGTAGTTTTGTGGAGACTGAACTATTTTACCTTCGTTGCCTATTAACCATTTCAACTTCCAGATCTATACGACTTCGTTTCTGTATATGTACTCGAATTTCAGACAAGAATCTGATCTACCTTCGTAGCTTAGACAAAAATCTGATCTACCTTCGTAGCTTGAACCTGTGTAAAAGTTTATATTCTGATTTCTGCTGTTGCTAATACCTTAACGCCCAGATCTTTAAAATTCCGATCTCTAACCACAGTTGATAGTCTGTTTAACAAAAAAAAAAAAACATCTCTGTAACGATTACCGCTTGTGCCCATAACGTGTAGATCTTCGCATTGATAATTTGTTCAGGCGTTTGTTTAAATGTTTAAATCTCTGCGAAAGTTCATTCTCATATGCCCAGATCGTAGAATCTTAACCCTGTTCAAGAATTTGTTAAAACCTCTGTTTTTATACTTTAAACCTCTTTATTTCATTCAATGGACTTGAAACTCTGCGTAAAACAATGGATCCAGTGAGATCGAAACCATGTAATTCGTTTGGAACATCGTGAATCGAAACTCTGTCTATGTAAAATATGTGTAATTTTGTAAATCGCCAATGGTTGGGAGCGAACTCTATTTTAAATCCTGTATAAATTCCCTTTCGACTGGTGTAAAACAGGAAGCTTCCTTCTATCTGGTTTATTGAAGGATCAGAATTCGTATTACCACCGTAAATTTTATTGTTTCAAGTAGAAACTTCAGTGTGTAACAAGCTCGAATAGCTATAGCAAATCAAGGAAGGGGCTTAGTTAGAATTTTATTTGTTTAACTTCTACAGATTTAAGCTTTATTTAAGACCTGAGTATTGTTATTTTGCTGTATAAATTTATATTTAAAGTTCAGTAGGTATATGTTTTTAAAACCCCTGCTATTGGCTTTTATTAATGAATCCTAATATCCTAAAATTTTTAAAAGATCTGAGTATTGGTAAAATGGCTGCTGTTTAATTTCTGGATTTCATGCTTCACACAGACATACCAAATCGATGGAGAAATTTGTTTAAAGTTTGTATATATATATTTAAATTACTAAAACTTCTTTTACTGGAAGGAATGAATTCATGGAATTTGAGTATTTTAAATCCTGTAGACGTCATGGCTTTCCAATTAACGAACTTATGAGGCAGTGCTATCCCAGTAATATAAATCCGCTACTGAGTTTGATCTATGTTGCCCTGTACCCTGCGAGTATTTTATTTTTTTATTATGTTTTATATATTATGAAGTCATTTGTGATTAGCGGTATGAAAAGGAGGAATTTATTTACCATGTAACTAAGTGTTAAAAAAAATAAAAAATAAAAACCCGAGAACCAGACCTACAGAATAGTAACCTCCATATTAGTTAACTCATTCAAAAGAATAAGTCGATTTATAATCTAGGCCATTTTAAAAGAATTTTCCATGGGTACTAGATCTTAGGACAACATCTCATGCGGGTAAATCGTGACCGTATAGATTTATAGGTCAACACCTCGAAGGAGGACACCACATGATGCTTTATATATAGCAAATACAAAAAAAAATATTTTTATATTTTTGGAGGAATGCATTGTGCATTGTTATTATATATATAGATGACACTTATATTTTCGTAAGTCTTGAGATTCACTACATTATTATGTGTACATATATGATGAAAGGAATTGTATGATCTATATGTTTTATAGATATGGGAGGACTGCATAATTTATATATATATACATTGAAATAATTGTTATTTATACATCTTATATCTTGGGAGGCATTGCATTTTGTTAGGAGTTTTATATATTGAAAGATTGTATATTTTATTTATTTATTTATATATATGAAGAATGTACCTTATATATATTATAGATATAGAAAGGTTTAAGTAAGGATACATTTAAATGTTTTACAACAATTCTTTCTTATTTTTATAGGCTTAAGGGTTTCAAGTATATATAACAAGAAGTACTATCCTTGGACTTTATATTTAAGGACTAAACTTAAATGAGGTTTTTTTTAAGATTTTATATATTTCTTAAATGTATAATGTAAGCACTCCGGGATTACAGTGGTCGCTGGACAGGTGGCCAACAGGTTTTCAATCTACTCCACTTGCTAAAACTAGTTGTCTTCCAGGTATCAACTACTGCAAACATCCGAATTCATGAGAATGGTGGAATTGGAATAAGATGCGTCTACTCATCTAAATTATATTTAGAAGTAAAATGGGAATACTTTTAGTTATGTCAAATACATGTGAAAAGTAAAAGACATCAGAATTAATGCTACGGAGTCATTATGTTATAAGTGGTGATGTTTAAACTATTAGGACATTCTATAACTTATAAAGAAAAATATTATTCATGTCTAAAAGTCCAACTAGTTACAATGAGTACCATCATAATTGTTATTAAATATAACGGTTAAATACAATGTAGAACATATGTATTAGATGAGCGTTGAAGAAATGACGACTTTTATAAAATACATTATATAGTTGAGACTTTTAGGTGAAGTAAAAGATGGGAAGTTTGATGTCAAGAAATTGTTAAATAACTAATGTAAACCTTAGAAAACTGTGACAAAAAAAAAAAAAGATCACTCGTTCAACATGAAGGACGCTACATTGGGGGTGAATTGAAGTATATGCTTATGCCCTTAAAATTAATATTTCGATAATCGGTTAGTACTTATTCATGGTGAAAGAAAATGCACCAAATATTGTTGGAAGTGTTAGATTTTCTGAAATTACTTCAATCTGATCTAGGATCTTAACTGAGAAAACAACATGTACAGCATATCTACAACATATCAATCATGGAGACAATAATGCAAGCACACAAGAGACACAAAGATTTACTTGGGGAAAACCATAAAGGTGAAAAACCCCAATAACTTCCTCAGAGATAGTTAGAGCAATGATACAACCAACCATGAGAGATAGACATAACCTAGCAGCAGATCCTCCTCCTCCATAAGTGCGCCACTCCTCCTTGAGTGCATGTGTGAGAAGTGAGTGAGCAAATAGAGTGCCTCCCGCAATCTATTTATACTTGACTTGACTTGCCTTTTTACCTAACTCATGTAGGCTCGAACTTAACCACATAACATAATGCTGACTGGGCCGACCCCCAATAGGGTGGTCTAATAACCCTTTGACCCACATGGCCGACCCCCAATAGGGTGGTCTAATAACCCTTTGACCCACATGACTTATACAGGGCCGACCCCAAACAAGGTGGTCTAATAACCCATCAAGTATAAGTTACGACACTTCCATATAGAGGAATAATAACATCTCTATAGGAATACAATATACATATATGTGAAATACATTCCTAAGTTACATATACATCAACACTCCCTCTTAACTAGGAAGGTATTTCTCAGCATAGTTCTTCTAGCACAAGTCATCTTCTCTGGATCATCGTCACTGGATAATCGTCATCGAGTCATCATCATCGTCACTGCTGCTGCTATCTCAATTAATCTCTGAATCTACTCGTCATAGGAAGTTCTACATAGCCAGTCCTTTTTCATACTGGATGTAGGCCCACCACTTGCAGGTCTTCATCATCACTAGCCATACTGTGGAATCCTTGGGACTGATTATGTGCGTCACAAAACCTCGAAAGAGCATCCCAGGATGTTATGAGCACAAAGCTCTACCTATAGGATCTCCCAGGGCATCGAATTACATGTGACCTCACCACAAAACCTCGCAAGAGCATCCCAGGCTGTTACGAGCACACAGCTCTACCTATAGGATCTCCCAGGGAAATGAATTACATGTGGTCATGGAAAAACCTCGCAAGAGAATCCCAGGATTGATTACGGGCACACTGCCCAACCTATCGGATCTCCCAGGGAACCGAATTACATGCCATAGGACAAAACCTTGAAAGAGCATCTGCCAGATATCCCAGGGAACCGAATTACATGCCATAGGCAAAACCTCGAAAGACTATCTGCATATCTCCCAGGGCATCGAATTACATGTCCTCCCAGAGCAAAACCTCGAAAGAGCATTTGCCAGATGTCCCAGGGCACTGAATTACATGCCATAGGAAAAACCTCGAAAGACCATCTGCAAATCTCCCAGGGCACCGGATTACATGCTCATCTACACAAACTGATCCACGGCCATAGAGTATCAACCTGATACTTACCATACATCATCCTGATGTATCCATGATCATCCTGATCATCATCACTGCAACGTCCTACTGCATGTCATCTGGAGCAACATCCTGAAGCTCGTCATTTGTGATCATCCTGATCATCACTGCAACATCCTGCTGCATGTCATCTGGAGCAACATCCTGAAGCTCGTCATCTATGATCATCCTGATCATTACTGCAACATCCCACTGCATGTCATCTGGAGCAACATCCTGAAGCTCGTCATCTATGATCATCCTGATCATCACTGCAACATCCTGCTGCATGTCATCATACCTGATCCACCTGATCATCAATGCATCTACCTGATGCATACCAAGTATCTACCTGATACATATCATCATACATGATCCTCCTGATCATCAATGCATCTACCTGATGCATACCAAGTATCTACCTGATACATATCATCATACATGATCCACCTGATCATATAATGTATCCACCTGATACATATACAGATACATGGTCCAAGCATCCAACATGATGCATATACAAAATACATACACATGATCCAACTGATCATATCCATCATCAACATGATGCGTACATACATACATAAAAATGATCCAACTGATCATATCCAGCATCCAACATGATGCGTACATACATACATAAAAATGATCCAACTAATCATATCCAGCATCCAACATGATGCGTACATACATACATAAAATGATCCAACTGATCATATCCAAGCAGAAACCAGAACATCATCCTGATGCTCATTATCCAGCGCTTACATCCACAGCCATGTGAAGGACCCTCCTTCCAACATGCTTGGAATGGCTTCAGCAAATGTGTCCATCACTTCTTCCTCGAAGTGTCCTTGATCTGAAGAACGCCAAGCCTCTCTCTGAAGTACTCAAACTTCACCCTGGCTAGTGGCTTCGTCAACACATCTGCAATTTGCTCGTCCGTCGCAACATATAAGAGCTTCACATCTCCTCTCTGCCCCATATCCCTGATATAGTGATATTTGATCTCTATGTGTTTCGACCTGTCATGAAACACTGGGTTCTCGGACAGCTTCACACAACTCTGGTTATCACAGAAGATACCAGTAGCCTCCAACGGGAGATCAAATAGCTCAGACAGTAGCTTCTGTAGCCATACTGCCTCACAACTAGCTGAACAGGCTGCAACATACTCTGCCTCGGCTGTACTTAGTGCTACGCAAGACTGCTTCCTGCTAAACCAAGAGATCACACCTGATCCCATACTGAAGAAACACCCAGATGTGCTCTTCCTGTCTGCAGCACTGCCAGCCCAATCTGAATCAACATAACCTTGCAAGTTAAAATTTTGATTCGCTTCATACTTGAGCCCATAATCCACTGTACCCTTCAGGTACATCAGAACATGATTTACAGCAACCAGGTGAACACTCCTCGGATCTGACTCAATGTGTTCACATCAAAGCAAATGTCTGGTCTCGTGTTCGTCAGGTACATCAAGGACCCAATCATCTGACGATACATGGAGACATCAACCGGTTCAGATGAGGCATCACATAGAAGCTTTAGATTTGATGCCATAGGTGTGGCCATGGCCTTGCAATACATCATTCCGAACCTCTTCAGGATCTCTACTGCATACTTCCCTTGTCCAAGGAAGATTCCATCTGCACTCTGCCACACCTCCATGCCAAAAACAAATAGTGCATCATCCCCAAGTTCTTCATCTCGAACTCGGTAGTAAGCTTCCGCTGCGTGTCGGAAACCAATCTATTTTCACCTGTAACAAACAGGTTATCCACATACAAAAGTAGTATCACTGAATTGCCTTCCTCAACCTTGTAGTAAAGGTTGGAATCCGCTTTACTCTTGGTAAAGCCCAAACTGGATAGAAAGCTATCTATCCTACCATACCAAGTTCTGCACACATATATGACTACACCATGTTGTCTTGAAATCCATCTGGTGCATCTTCTATTTCATCACTTTTATATTTCTCAATGCTGCCATCTGCAACATGCTTGATCTGATAGTTCCATTTGAAAGTCATAACAAACTTCCCTTCAGGTCTTGGGATTACATCCCAAACATCATTCTTCATGATCGACGGATCATGGCATTCCATTTCTTCATCCCAGATCCTGGGAACTTCAATATCTTCAATAGATAATTTTGTTGCTGAACAAATGTTGTAGTTCTTCTTTTGTAAGAGATGGCATACGATCTTTCCTACACAACAAGTTAAATTGCATGATTAGAAAACATCTCACAGTTTTCAGAACAAATTCTTACACATAAAGAAATATGTCATACAGTCATGCAATTATCTTTGCCAATGCTTCAATACAACATTTATCCATATCCCGTAACTTTCTAGATGCCTTCCAATCTCTACCAGAACATTGTTAAGAGTGTGCACAACTCCCAACATGTCAGCAAAGAGGTTTCATTCTAGATAAGTAGCAATGGAATGTTGTACAGTGCCATAGGCCACTTACCCATGTATATTAGTAGTATACTGTTCATCAGTGCAACTATTCTAATATGCACAATACATATCCTAAGTCTAGGAACATGGGCATATACATCATTGAACAATTTTATTTAAAATACTTATCTTTATTTGTTCGTTGGATGGACTCCTTCTAAGTCTTTGCTTCCTTGCAGGAGCTGCTGGAGTCCTAATCTGAAGTAGTTTCTTCTACACCTTTCTGTTGTGGAATGTAGAGAGAGATGGTCAACTCCCTCTGAATATCTGCATCCTTGCATAAACCACTGGAGTGTACTCCCTCTTGATCTTTGCTTCCTGGATTACCTATTCTTGAACTTATATTCATCCTTGGTCCCTATGCATGTTTATTAGTATCATGATTGTGTTATCCTTGTGAACTCATATAAAATCATACATTCATTAGTATACTATTAAAACACAATAATCTCAAGCATGTATACTCATGATCATTTCAAACAGAAATAATAAGCATTAGCATTCAAGGTTTATGTAGGATTCTTATGGTTAGTCAAATCATAAGAAGCATAACATGTCTAAACCTATAATTACTCAAACCTATGACTCTTTAGTTGAATCATCAATCAAGATAAGAGATATAATATGCATAACACTTGTGATTATTCGAACCTGTACCTTCATGATTCTTCTGGTTGGTCATATCATCAATTATGGTAAGAAACATAATATGCATACAACCATGATTATTCAAACCTATGACTTCATGAATAATCATTATCAACAATAGTATAAGATCCTAACCCAAGGTAGGATTCTATCTTGATATAGGAAAAACATACCTGGATTAGCATGCTAGTTAGTTATGTCTAACATACTTACATGATGTCTTCTTGTTCTTCTTCAATGACTTGTGCTAGTAACCTGTATGTCTCATAGGTTAGCCATTATAAAACCAAGTTATACATACCTCGTAAATGGATCTTCTATGAGATCCATGACAATGGATGAGTCTTTATCCTCATGTCATCATGATCATATGTTCTTGAACTGGAACATGATTTGTCTTTCTTGGTGTACCTTTCATGTTAGTAGACAACATAAACCTCATACAACACCATAATGCATTAGTACAATTATAAGTGTCAACACCCTAACCAATGAATATCTTCTATCATGCATTCATAATTTTGTTAAGGTGATACGACAAATCTAAAATCAAGATTGTACTAACCGTAATAACATGAAGATAAACATACCATAAACATAATCAAGAACAAATCTCAAAACATACCCTGATGAGTCATACCTGTCGAGATCACTTGTAATCTCCTTATGTAAAGCCTTAGCCTTATCCCCCTCTGAAACAGGAACTTCTTCACTTATGCAGGTGACCAATCCATCTTCTTCGAGGATTAGACCAATCCACTTGATTTACAAGAACTAGAACTGGAGCTGGATATGGGTTTGTCAGATAAACCCCAAAAATTCAAACTTCCAAAAGGATAGAAATATGCGCCTTGATAAGCTGATCAAACCGGTATATTCAGAATTTGAAAACTGCAAAGTTTCACTCCTCAATTTTGCCTTTGAAACTTCCGGATTCACTGGACGTGACCCTGAACTGGGGTTTGATGAATCCCACACTTCTGCCCAATCAAAAGGTTTGATCCAAATCTCTAAGCTTCTATTTGTCTGAGGAGCTTCCAGCCGTGGTCACAGATTTCAAAAATTCCCATTTTTATAGAAGCCCTAATTTTCCACTTTTCTGATCAAAGTCCTGAACTAGGGTCTGATCAAACCTGACCTTCTGCCCAACCAAAAATTCTGATATTGGTCTCTAAATTTCTATTTTGATGAGTAGCATTCAGCCATGGTCTCCGATTACAAAAATTCCAACTTTTTTCGAAGCCCTAAATTCCGGAAGCCATGAATGAAGGTACTCAAAAATAATTCTGTTTTGACAGAAATATGTACCTGATTGTTTCTGGTGTAACTACGAACCTTTTCATCCACAGGGTCTGAAAATTTTTTCTGAGATATCCTGACCTGTTATCTTTCCATCCTGATAAGTATGACCTCAATTGGATTCTCTGAGAGAGAGTTATGCCAAATGTCGCAACGTGACCTGTTTTGGGATAATACAGGAGTGCGAACTTGTACGGTGTGCCACGTGTCACTGTTTGAACTTCGGCCTCTGAAAACTTTTCCTGAGATAGCTCGCCCTATTATCTTTCCATCCTGATAGATCTGACCTCAATTGGACTCTCTGAGAGAGAGTTATGCCAAGTGTCGCAACGTGACCTGTTTATGGGATAATACAGGAGATCGAACTTGTACGGCGTGCCACGTGTCACTGGTTCAACATCGGCCTCTGAAAACGTTTTCTGAGATAGTACATTCTGTGTACTACCTTTCACGTTTTACAAAATTTCATTTGGAGCTTCCTAGCCCAGGTTATGACCTTTTTCCCAAGGTCACCTGATTTTGACTCAGATCTGGAAGAGACAAAAACCCTATATTGTACAGATCATAAATCACAAAGTACAACGAATTAGAGGTTGTCCTTTGGACACAAGGTACCTGGAGATTTAAGCTTCGTCCTGTAACAATTTCAGATCCGAAAACTTCGCCAAAACAGATTTATAGTGAAAGTTCTACGATGACTGGTTTTTGCTATATCAAGCCCTAGCATCGTAAGTGCAACAAGTGTCATACATGCCATATCATGCCTTCTTTCAGGCTAGCTCTGATACCATGTTAAATTTTCTGAAATTACTTCAATATGATCTAGGATATTAACTGAGAGAACAACATGTACAGCATATCAATCATGGAGACAATAATGCAAGCACACAAAAGACACAAAGATTTACTTGGGGAAAACCATAAAGGTGAAAAACCCCAATAACTTCCTCAGAGATAGATAGAGCAATGATACAACCAACCATGAGAGATAGACATAACCTAGCAACAGATCCTCTGTTCGGGTACACAGGTATCTACCAAAGGACCGAACACCAAGAGCAACCACTTCACACAAACATATCACAGATCAACACACCGATGTTTTGACGTGGTTTAAACCCTCTTGAGGGAAACACTCCATGGCCGCAGCCAAATAGCTTCTACGGGACAATTTATTATGCAAAGAAAGAAAGTTACAAATGAGCTTCTCATAATCGATCAACTAAACAATAACCCTCCATGCTCTTTAAATAGAGATCATGGACCAATCGGGTGTTAAGCCACGGATCAAGGTTAGGTTTGATCTAAGAGAAGTTGAGCCGTCGGATCACTCTATGTCGGAAACATATCGTGACCTTCGGATTAAGTATTTACAAATGCATACTAATGCATACTAAAGAAACACAGTATCCCTAACGGATATATTACACAAGTTGATCTTAACTAACTCCTAAGTGTCTAAATATCCTAACATCCCCCCTTAAGAACAACTTGGGATAGGATTGAAGGATTTACAAAAGTGACACTATTAGGAGAAGGAAGGAGGCATTAGAGCCTATCCCCCCTTAATGACAAGTTCCTGAACTCCTAACATAGATCGAAGTTTAGAAAAATTCGCTTTTGTAAGAGACTTGGTGAAGATGTCTGCAACTTGATCATCTGTAGGGCAAAAGAGCACTTCAAGAACCCGATCATGAACAAGATTTCTGATGAAGTGCATATGTAGCTCAATGTGTTTGCTGCGTTGATGTAGAACTAGATCTTTGGCAAGCTTGATGGCACTTTGATTGTCGCACCAAAGTGGAGTAGGCTGCTGCTGCTCGAATCCAAACTCTGAAAGTATCTGTCGAAGCCATAAAGCTTCCTGACTGGCATTAACTGCTGCTCGATATTCTATCTCTGCTGAAGAAAGAGCAAGAGCTTGTTGTTTCTTACAAGCCCAAGTAATAGGTCCAGATCCCAGACTGAAAACATAACCTGCAGTAGACTTTCGATCATCAGGACCGCTGGCCCAATCTGAATCAGTGAAACCAACCAACAAAGGTTTCCCCCCTGTACTGTAATGAATCCCAAACTGAACTGTACCTCGAATATATCGAAGTATTCTTTTAGCTGCTTTCCAGTGGCTTTCATGAGGTGTCTGCATATAACGGGAAACTCGACCAACGGCAAAGGAAAGGTCAGGACGAGAATGAGTCAAGTATAGGAGACTACCAACAAGCTGACAATACAAGGTGGCATCGAATTCAGGTGAAGTACAAGTGGCAGAAAGTTTGACTCCAGACTGGAAGGGAGAAGGGGCTGGTGTACAATCTTCCATGTGAAAGCGACGAAGAAGGTCACAAGCATACTTAGACTGAGAAAGAAAGATTCCTTCTTTGGTTTGTAGGACTTGGAGACCAAGAAAATAATGCAAATGTCCTAAGTCTGACATTTCAAAATTTTGTTTAAGACTGGATTTCACATGGGTTATAAGCTTAGGGTCACTACCAGTAAGAATAAGGTCATCAACATATAGAACAAGTATGATGAGATGGTTTCCTACTTTCTTGGTATAAACATTGGGGTCAGAATGACATCTAGAAAAACCAGTGTCAAGGAGAAAGTTATCCATTTTGGCATACCAATCTCTAGGAGCTTGCTTAAGGCCATATAAGGATTTCTTAAGGCGGCAAACAAGGCTAGAGTTATTCTGAACATAGCCAGGAGGTTGTTCCATGTAAATTTCCTCGTGTAAATCACCATGTAAGAAGGCAGAATTGACATCCATTTGATGGACTTCCCAGTTGTGTAAGGCCGCAAGGGAAAGAACAAGGCGGATGGAGTTCATTTTTGCGATAGGAGCAAAGGTTTCATTGTAGTCAATCCCTTCAACTTGGGAAAAACCTTTGGCAACTAACCGTGCTTTAAGTCTTTCAACACTTCCATCTGATGCATACTTAGTTCTGTAGACCCATTTACATCTGACAAGTTTTCTTCCTTTTGGAAGAGGTACAAGATCCCAAGTATCGTTCGCCATTAAGGAACGATATTCTTCATCCATGGCTGCATCCCAATCTGGATTCCCTGAAGCTTCTGCAAAGGTTTCTGGATCATGATTCTCGGAAACTTGAGCCAAAAGAGAAGAGGCTCGCTGAAACTAAGAACGTGTTCGTCGTTGATCTCTAGGATCACCGGCAAGATCACCAGCTGCTTCACATGTTGAACGGACCCATCGAGGAAGCACTTGTGCTGGTGCAACTGGAGGAACATGAGCAGGCGGAGGTGGATTTTCATCCTCACTGTCATCATCAGAAACTGGAGTTGGAAACCTGTCAAGGAAGTTGGAAGATGAAGAAGAAGGCACAAATGCCGAATCAGGCTCGCAGGCCAAAGATGGCACAATCGCCGAGTTAGGCTCGTAGGCCAAGAGACTTTCATCAAATTTAACATCTCTTCTAATGATTATAGCATGAGAATGTGGTTGAAGAAGTCTATAACCTTTTACATCTTCAGAATATCCAACAAATATGCACTTTTCACTTTTAGGCTGCAATGCTTTCCATTTTTCATCCGGAATGTGAGCAGGGTATTTTTTAAGGATTATAAAATTATACTTAAGTATAGTATTCTAGGCGATTATTTTGGATTGAAAAAAGCATATATATAGATTGGTAGGCGAATATTAAATATGAAACATACAATTTAATACTGAAACTTGTAAATTTTGGTGAATATTATGATAAAAAAACATATTTTATGTAAATATAGGCGATATTGGAGACTAAAAATGACCAAATAGCGAATTTATTTTTTGAAAAAAAGTTCAAAAAATAGCCAATTGGCGAAATTTCGCCCCTAAAAATTTCCCTGAATGTGAGCCCATGCTTCACTACCAAACACACGAAAGTGACTTACATCAGGTTTAGTTTTACTCCATGCTTCTTCCGGTGTTATACCTTGTAATGCTTTTGTGGGGGTGCGATTAATTATGTAACTTGCACAATTTATGGCTTCAGCCCAAAATTGAAGACTTAGTCCCTTAGATTGGATCATACAATTAGCCATTTCTTTTAAAGTGCGGTTCTTCCGCTCAGCTACACCATTTTGTTGTGTTGTATATGGAACAGTGTGCTGTTGTTGGATGCCTTGTTCAGTGCAGAAAGAAGTGAACTATTTGTTAACATATTCTCCTCCATTGTCAGATCTTAACTTAATAATTTGATGACCAGATTGTTTTTCAACAAGGGCCTTGTAGGCCAAGAACATGTTAAATACTTCGCTCTTAAGTTTTAGGAAATAAAACCAAGTGCGTCTAGTGTAATCATCAATGAAAGTTAAGAAATACTTGAAACCAGAAAAGGAAACAGATGGAAGAGGACCACACAAGTCACTATGCACAAGCTCCAAGGGAACCGAGGCATGCCAAGAGGCACATTTGTCAAAACTGTCCCGATGATGTTTTCCGAGTACACAACCGGAGCAAACACCATCTCTGCAAGATACCATCGGAAGACCAGTCACCATATTTTCTTTACATAGTTGTTGCAATGAGCGATAATTTAAGTGACCAAATTGCTCATGCCAAAGTTTGTTCAAGTTATCACTATGAGCAACAAAAACTGAAGGGAAAGGTGATGACCCAAAGTTGTTAAACTTGTACAACCTGGTAATATCATCAACAATTCCGGTAGCTAGAACCTGTTGAGGATCTTTAAAATCCTTGATTACAACTTGGTGAGGTGTAAAGGTCACAGTTTTACCTTCACCAGAATGAGTGATCTGATAGACTGATAACAAATTGCAGGAAATTCTTGGAACACATAGTACATCACTAAAATGACCATTATCTACTGGAACTGTTCCAGCTCCTACAACACTTAGAGATCTATCATCACCAACAAATATTTGTTTGGTGTTACATTCATGCATAGTAGAAAAGATGGCTTGATAAGATGCTCCAGAATCAATGAGCCATTCATTTGAAGTAGAAGAAGAAGATGCATTATAAGAATAACCAGATGCACAAAGTGCATGTCCATGAGAGGCAGATTCTGAAGGCGAATCTAGGATGATGTGGTGCTTCTTCATTGCTGCTTCCAAGGCTGCCATCTTCTTGAAACACTTAGATTCATCATGATTATCTTTCCCGCAATAGTTGCAATGACGCTCAGTCTTCTTGCCTTTTGGCTTGGATCCTTTGTCATTTTTTAAAGAAGGAGTTGACTGAGAGGGTTTTGGACCCTTGTTTGACTTATTATTGCGAAAATTTTGTTTCTTGGGAGGCTTAGACTTTTCTTTCTGTTGGGACAATAAGGCTTTCCCAGATGTATCTGCATTGTTGATTATTCCAAGATGAATGAGTTTATCTTGTTCTCTAATCAGGGAATCACAAAAGGATTCAAGACTAGGCTCTTGATAGCTAGCTGCATTCAAGGATGCTTTCATGGAGTAAAATGTAGATACAAAAATAGAATATGCAGGTCCAAGTTTGGAAAGAATATGATAAATGCACTGTTTGTCTTCCCTCTCAATCTTACATTCTGCACATAAGAGTTTAAGAGTTTTGTACTTAGATAAATAATCTTGAATGCATGAAAAGTCACTTGGATTTAAAGAAATCAACTCATTTTCGAGTTGATGACCTCGAATTTCATTGTGTTTACCAAACACAGTTTCCAACTTGTCCCAAGCAGCATTAGGTTCATCAATTCCAGATATGTGGAATCGCAAATCAGTAGAGATTGACATCCAAATCAATCCACGAGCTTCATCACATCTATTTGCTCATTTATTTTCTTATCATCATCAGTGGGTTCTTTTTCTTTCCCTGTGGTAATTCTGAAAAGTCCCCTACTTCGTAGAACATCCTCCATACGAGATTTCCATGAGAAATAGTTGGAACTGTTAAGTAGAATATCACAATGGGCGGCCATATTTGTAAATTAATGGCTGTAAAAGTAGAAACCAATAGTTTGGATGTGAAGAGCTCGAAAAAATAGGTGGTTTAAAAAAAAACGGCACTAAAAACTAACTTTGTATGATGAAGTTATGCTTGAACAAAGAAACTGTTGAAGATGTCCCCAATAGTGACGTGGTAGCTAGAGAATGTCCAGCAAAAAAAAGAACCCCCCTCTTCCCAAGATGAATCTTTTGACAATCACTTTACAAGAAAGTTGCTTTAAGTGAACCACTTTTGTAAAATAAGTAATTTCACTTTTACAATGATATTACTTTTAAATAGTGCAACAATAAAAAACTTAAGTGACTCACTTGTATTTTTAATTTTTATTATTTAAGTGAGATGCACTTTTACAATAAAGTAACTTGAAAATATAAATTGCATGCACATTTCCTTTTAAAGGTAACTTCCTAAGACTTGAACTCAAGACCTATTAAGGAATAAAGCAACTTTGAACCAAGTGAGCTAGATTAAAATGTATGTAAAATATGGAAATGAGGAAGGAGACTTTTATTTTTTATTTTTTTATTTTTTTTACTCTCTTGCTCGGTTTGCGTGCTTGCCCTTTTTCCTGCAAAAGAGACCACAAAACGAAACAAAAAAAAACTTTTCCACACTTGTGGAGTTAGATTTTTCTAGCTTGCCCGGAAAGTCTATGTTTTCTCTCTGTTTCTTATTTGCCGAGATCGCGCAAAGTGCACGGCAAAGAGAATACGCAGCCGAAAAAACCCTTTCCCTTTCTGTTTTCGATTTGCCGAGATCGCTCAAGGTGAACGGCAAAGAGCATACGCAGATGGGAAAGCAACAGTTCGGACCCAAAAAAATCTAACAGTAAAAAAAAAAACTGAAATATGAGATTTTTTCTTATTAAAAAACGAAATAAAAAAAAATGCGTCACTGTAACATTATACCTTCAGATCTGATGAAATACGCGTTTCTGGAGCAACCGGAAACCGTTTTCGATCAAACAAAAACTATTTCCCAATGGAAACGACGCTATGGACACAATGGAACACCTCCCACAGCCTATAAATGCACATAAATACCAGAACTAGAAACCCTTGTGAGTTTCGACAACAACAATTCAAGATCTAGATCATAACCGGAAGCGGCACTTCATAAAAGCTCTGATACCATATTCAGGTACACAGGGTACTACCAAAGGACCGAACACCAAGAGAAACCACTTCACACAAACAGATCACAGATCAACACACCGATGTTTTGACGTGGTTTAAACTCTCTTGAGGGAAACACTCCATGGCCCCGGCCAAATAGCTTCTATGGGACAATTTATTATGCAAAGAAAGAAAGTTACAAATGAGCTTCTCATAATCGATCAACTAAAAAATGACCCTCCATGCTCTTTAAATAGAGATCATGGACCAATCGGGTGTTAATCCACGGATCAAGGTTAGGTTTGATCTAAGAGAAGTTGAGCCGTCGGATCACTCTATGTCGGAAACATATCGTGACCGTCGGATTAAGTATTTACAAATGCATACTAATGCATACTAAAGAAACACAATATCCCTAACGGATATATTACACAAGTTGATCTTAACTAACTCCTAAGTGTCTAAATATCCTAACATCCTCCTCCTCCATAAGTGCGCCACTCCTCCTTGAGTGCATGTGTGAGAAGTGAGTGAGCAAATAGAGTGCCTCCCGCGCTCTATTTATACTTGACTTGACTTGCTTTTTTACCTAACTCATGTAGGCTCGAACTTAACCACATAACATAATGCTGACTAGGCCGACCCCCAATAGGGTGGTCTAATAACCCTTTGACCCACATGGCCGACCCCCAATAGGGTGGTCTAATAACCCTTTGACCCACATGACTTATACAGGGCCGACTCCAAACAAGGCGGTCTAATAACCCATCAAATATAAGTTACGACACTTCCGTATAGAGGAATAATAACATCTCTATAGGAATACAATATACATATATGTGAAATACATTCCAAAGTTACATATATATCAACAGGAAGTTAAACTAATGAAAGCTACATGGCGTCAACAATAGAATGAGAAACTTGAAGGAGTGTTTAGATGGATTTTAGTAAACTAAAGGAGAAGAGATGGTATGTGTATTAAATTATTTGTTTGAAGTTATGGCTTAGAGTAATTAAATCATGAGTTAAGATTGTTATTCTAATCATCATTCCATAATAAGATTTGATACGAGTGGTGATAATTGTCTTCTAAGCTAAGTTTATGACATACACTTGCTACGAAGATCGATGTAGAAAAATCGAAGCTGCAATTTTTTACTTCTTCTCCTTCGGTAAGGATACTCCCAGCTTCTCGAACAGGTTAGAATTCTTCTTCTCTAAAAAAATTGCTAGTATGAAAGATTGAATGGAATTCAAGTTTCATATACTTTGATGATGGGTTATGCGTCAAGAATTTTATCGATTGGTTGTAAATGCTTATTTTTCTGAAATCAAGGTGATGGCTTCGCAGGTATGCACTACTAATTTGTAATCGTGCTTTGAAATGTGAAAAGAGAGAAGTTAAACTTACTTGAATGATAGAATCTTAACTGTGTTTAAGTTAGGAAGAGAAGAAAACCTTGCATGACGTTGTTTATAAAAATCTGAGATTATACTAAGTAAATAGCACTCCAATATTTAATTATACTTTGGATTATGAGAAGAGAGAGGTTGCATGAAAGATAAGTTTAGTAATGGTTAAAGCATGTATTGAAGAACTGAATTGGAAAGGGTAAATTCTTATTTTGAAATTCGAACATTGTTTTAAAACATATGATAGTTATACGCAATTATAGAAAAGGAAGAAGTTGGAATTGAAGATTTTATTCCTTATGCTGAAATATGTTGGTGCTTTAAGGATTTTCGTGAATGATATACTTATAGTTTTGTTGAATGGAAAGAATTTATTGTAGACAATTTCAATCCCGGTTACAATGAGTGAGTCAAGAGAGAACTGCTATGGGGATTGCTACACTACGAAAGGTACGATTTAGTTATATTACCAATTATGCGGCTTATACTTATATGAGGGTAGAAAAGAATAAATGAAATTTTATTATCAATTGTGGATATATTGAAGAAATGAATGTGAAAAGGAAGTGAAAACTCACCGTGGAAGCACATGAGACTTAACTTCGGGACGAAGTTTTAATAGGAGGGGGTGTATGTAATGCCCGCCTCGATACCTTAACTATTTAGAATAATGAGGTACTAGTTTTGAAATGAACCGGCTAAGTAAAACACGAACCATTTGAATTTACTTTGAAAATACTTGAACGACAGTTATAGAAACTATTACTTTACTTAATAAATGAATGCTCGACTGATTGAGATAGAATGACTAAATGTTATATATGCTCAACTAATTGAGATAGAGTGACTGGATGTTACATATGCTTGACTGATTGAGATAGAACGACTGAATGTTAGATATGCTCGACTGATTGAGATAGAATGACTAAATGTTAGATATGCTCGACTGATTGAGATAGGATGACTGAATGTTACATATGCTCGACTGATGGAGATAGAATGATGAATGATAGATATGATTTACTGATTGAGAGAAAAGGATGAATGAAATATATGCTCGACTGACTGAGATATTATGATGGATGATGAAATATTTCATAGTGAAGCGCTATTAATGTGCACTTGAGTGCATTTGTGTGCAGTGACAGGTAAGATTATTTATCGACTGACCCACAATGGAATTATAGGGGTCGTAAGAATGGAAAGAACACATAGGGGTACGACAACTGACTGTCGACCCTGGATTAGCAATCCACGCACAGGTGAAGCTGTTTCAGCTCACCCAGGGAAGCGTATGCCATACGGTCAAGGCCATAATGATTTGGTCATGTACGATGAGTTGAGGGGCGCGCAATAAGGACATCCTTATCCCTCAACATCCATTAGTCTCCAAGGAGCGTAGTTGAGAGATCGCGGTAACAGTTCCTGGTCGCTACGTAGTACTCCCCATAAGAAGGAAGAAATGAAACTGTCAGAAGGGCCCACCGAAGAGGTGCCTAGACAAGAACGAGATGAAGAAAACTAATCAATGGTATAAATGAAAATTTCACATAAGATTTAAGAAATACTTTATTTCATTTTGTTTTATTTTGATTAATTTGAATAATTCTATTCAAGATTTTATTTTTAATTGATTTCATTAATTTGAATTATTCATTTTAATTGATTTTATTAACTTGAAAAAGAATTGAAGAGATTGACTTTATTCAATATTAAATTTGATTAATTATGCTGATTGAAAAAGATTAATAATAAGAGAATTATTTTTATTCAAAAATTTTAATTTTATGGATTTTATTATTTTAAATCATTCTATTAAAGATTCTATTTAATTGACTTCATTATTTTGAGAAAGAATTGAAATAGGTCATTAATAAAAGAATTGTTTTTCTTTTATTATTATTCAAGATTTTACTTTAATTAATTTTATTATTCCTTTAAATTATTTTATAAAGAAGAAATTTAAATTACACTTTTAGTAAAAGGAATCATCTTTTAATTCAATCTTAATATTAGGAAAAGAAAGAAAAATAGAAAGCAATAAGTCTAACTAAAATATTGTTAAGTAAACTAAATGAAAACCAAAAGAGAAGTAGAACTCTTCTACACCTAACTCCCACTGATCTAGGGATTTAGGTGCACATTAAAGACATTAAGAAGACACATGTGTTTGAGAATATTGAAAATTAAAATATTAAATTAAATTAAATATGTGCATGGACAGACACATGGCACACAGGATTTTGCTATATAATGAGGGAGAAGAAGGAGAGAAAGACATCTCTTGCTCCCTAATGTTGGATGGTCATTATAATCTCGAGTTATGTTATGATCCTTGGAGTTGGGATTAGCCGGAACAGGGATTGGGATATCCTTTCGGGAGGCTATCTTGTGTGTGTTTTTATGACCCCATGAGCTCAGGGGTTCGAGGTGAAGAAGAGTAACCTCGATATGGTAGGGTGGTTAACCGAGGGGTCACTCGGTACTTCGTCAGTAAATGTGATTGGATCGTGCGGAAACCACTTTGAGGACTCCATCGATTCGCTAGATCAACCATCGAAAATAGGTTTGAAGTATTTTTATTTTATTTATTTTGCTAAATCTTTTTGAGAATGAATAAATCTGAGTATATAATTTTATATATTGACATTCATGTACTACAATAGATAGAACTAGATCTGTGGCTTCTATATCTTCTTCTGAAAAATTGTACAGGAAGTTATAAACTTAATTATACTTATATTTTCCAATTCTGTGGAAGTTTTTTTGGGGTACCCCGAAATGGGGGTCCCTACACTCCTGCATTCTATTTATACTTGACTTGACTTGCCTAATAACCTTTACTAGGTCGGCCTTAACTTAACCACATAACATAATGCTGATAGGGCCAACCCCCAATAGGGTGGTCTAATAACCCTTTAACCCACATGAATTATACAAGGCCAACCCCAACAAGGTGGTCTAATAACCCATCAAGTATAAGTTATGACATTTACAATATAAATGACGACACTTCCATATAGAGGAATAATAACATCTGTATAGGAATACAAACACTTCCGTATAGAGGAATAATAACACCTCTATAAGAATACAATATATATATATGGAATACATTCCGAAGTTACAAATACATCAACACTTACATCCTTTTGGAGCAGCATTATAGGACATGGGATCCTCACCTATGTCATTGGAGCAGATTTGATTGGTCACTTGATGCTTGTATGCAATTGGCCAATGGTGGTCTATTTATTTGGAGGTACAAGCACTTTCATGATTCTTTGATGAGGCACCTCCTTGATGTACATTTGTATTATGTTGTTATGTACTTTGATGATCTATATTTTGTACTTATGATGTTTGGAAGAATGCATACAAGGAAATGGGATCCATAAATTCTCTTTCCTGATGGCATGGGTTGGAGAGCACTCCTAATTGTTGGAGTGCAATACAAGCAATGGGACCTTGGGATAATTTTTAGTCTCATTGGTTTCAATTTTTGGGGAAAACAAGTAGTATGGGAGATTCAGTCACCACTTGAGAAGGTGATTGTAATCAAAGTAGTGCAGGAGTAAGCATGGTGGTTCCTCTCTAAAATTTTAATGAAATCTTAAAGACTCAAAGTTGGGAAACTCAGTGGCAACTTCAAAGAATTATACAGTGGTATCAAAAAGGGTTTCCAAAATATGAAAGAGGTAAAGAGGAATTATGAAAATATGTTTTGATGGATTTAATTAATATTTTGGTGTGTAGTGGTGATGTCATAGGGGATATCAATATGAAAAATACAACCCACATCTCCTTACTTTTGGAAACACACAATTGCAGCACATGTGTACCACTACTCAGAGTTTTGGAAAGAAAGCAGGTTATTTCGACATCCATGTTTGAAATTGAATGAGGACAAGAAATCTTGGGTGGGGAGGACTACTATGTCCCCAATTAAATGATTTTCAGATAAATAATTAAGTTGGCCTACACAATTCCTAAGGGTTATGTGGAAGAATTAAAATATTAGCATTTAACCCCATGGTCTATAGTTTCTCATCAAAATTCAATATTCTAAATTGATGGTGGAAAAATGGGCCAATAAATTATGGAATAAATGTTACATTCTCCAAAATGAAGTGGCATTAGGTCCTAGTTGGACTTGGGGGCGCATAAGTGGACATGTGGGGTCCACATGAGGGAATATTACTCCTTTAAATATCGATCCATCCCCAAATTCGAGAAGAAGGGAAGAGGTAACATTCATGAAGGAAGAGGAAGATTCATAGGGATAAAAATAGGCAATGACATATTCTATGACAACTATGACAAACATTATTACACTCATGCCAAATTATATGACACCTATGACACTTATGACAGATTCTATGACACCTATGAAACTTATGACAGATTCTATGACATCTATGAAATTGTAAGAGATAAAAATATACCAAGAGGGAGCATTAGAGGAGTTAAACATCTCCAAATCATCCAAAAGATTCCCCAAGTCGAATTCATGGAGGATTTGGAGACAAAATATGAGCCAAGTGTCATGTGGGGACAATGAAGGGTCATAAACCCCACTAATTCGAATTTCATGAGTAATTAGGAGATAATTTGAGTTCTAAAGAGGTAAATGACTCAAATAAATTTATTAAAAGGAGTCCAAGCCGAAATGGAGTAGATTTTGATCATTTTTTATTTGCATCTTTGCAATTTGGAGAGCTTCAAGCTTGTCCTTGCATGGTGGATGTTCATACTCCCTGTCTTAGTACCAATTTCAAGGGTGCAATATTTCCATCCAAGTTGGTTGATGGAGAGGCCATTCAGACCTATCAATAGAGATTCATGGATATTTTTTGATGCAGGTTCAACCCCCATCTAAGTTCAAGTTCACATTCTCTCTTCCTTCTCTACTATCATTCTCCTATCTTTCTCTCAATGTTCATGTAAAGTGAGATAGCGCACACTTTGTTGCATATAGATAATGGAAGGCTCTTGTTTCAACCTTATGAACTTGTTAATGGATGCATAAATCTGTAATGGATATATCATCAGAGCCAAAGCTCGAAACACTAAGCACTTCATGTACTATTTCTCCAAGTAACATTGATATTCGAGCTAGTTTCATCTTTCTCTCAATGTCATGTAAAAGTGTGATGGTGCACTTCTCGTTGCATCTAGATAATGGAGGATTGATATTTCTCTTGGAATATTTTATATTCCTTGGAAGGTAATAATGTATTTGTATTATGTCAGAAGATATCCACAATCTTATGTAAAACAGTAATACATTATATCCCATATTCATTATGGTAAAGTATACTCTTGATATTCATTATTATATAAAGATATGTTATTATGGAGAATTATATTACCCCACATGTAATATGTGAGAGTAATTCCTCCTCATCTTTTAGTATATAATATATTCAAGGGAGTCACATCACTCATCATGATCTTTACTTATTAGCATTGCTCTCTTGTAAGCTTGAGGGAGATAATATAAGACTACCTTCCCGTGGACGTAGCCCAATTGGGCAAACCACGTATATCTGTTGTACTATTTTATCTTGTTCTCTTTATGTACTTATTCTTGATATATTATTGTTTTGCATAGATAGGTAAGCTAGTTTAGCTAGATCCATATCTCTGACATGGTATCAGAGCTTATTGCTATGATCTAGCACCTTCTATTGCTTTCAAACAATATTTTATCATTTGAGAATTTTTTATTTTTTTAGATTTGCTTTCTATCTGGTAGCCATTAGGCTTCTCTTCAGATCTGGGCATGTTTCTGCAGTTTTCTTTCTAACCCTAACCTTGTTGTAAAGTTTTTTTTATGCAGAAAATTTTCAAGGGTTTCTTGATTTTTTTTTTGTAGATCTATATGATTTTCTGATTCTCCTCAAAGAGATCTATCTTCCGGTTATCAGATCGACAGTTTTCATCCAATTTTGGTAGACTTTGTGCAGGTTTTCGTCTTCGACAGATTCAACACTTTTTTCGGCCTTAAACTTGAAGTTCACAACTATTGCTTCGTAGAACCCATGGTTAACCGCAACTGGTCCTATTGTGAACCCACGAGTATACTGCAGACATGCGACTTCTAGTGATCAGACCCGCGTATTCTACAACATACTTGCGATTGTTCTCACTGCTAACTCCCGTTTACTTTAGTATAATCGCTACCCTCCTGTGTAGAGACCCACGAGTGCTTTGACATAGCTGTGAATTTTCTGCACAAAAACCCATGAACACCCTGATCAGAACCGCGACATTCACCTTTACATACACGCGAACCCATGAATGACTCTACTGTAAACCCATGAGTAACCATGACCTTTGTCGTGTAGGACCCACATTTTTTCAGTGTTATTCGCGAATCCATTGTGGCAAAAACCGTGAGTGACTTTTCTTGGAACTTTTCAAAAGGGTTGTAAGTAAAAGTTTCTTTCCTTTACTGTTTTTTCTACTGTGTTTCTACAGTTCAGTACAGTAAAGTATATCAGTTTTCTATTATTCACTTTTTTTTCTTGTCATTTCTAGCATTTGGGTTTCTTGTCAATAGTTCTATCATTATGACTTCAGAAGTAGCTTCTGTTCCTGACCTTGTTGGTCCTAACTATCTTGCATGGAAGAGAAAATTGATTGATGTTCTCATGAGTAAGAATCTATGGAGGATTGTTAATGGTGAACACACGAAACCTGTTGATGCTCAAGCTTTAGCTATATGGGATGATAAATGTGATCAAGCAAGAGGGCTCATTGGTCAAACAAATTCAGATAGTTTTCAGGTAAGTATAGAGGCAGAAGACAACCCCGTTGAGGTATGGAAAATTATTGCTTCTTTATTTGATAAATATGATGATGTTTCTGCTTATTACCTTGAAAAGAATATTTTTGAGCTAAATCCTACTAAATTTGAAAGAGTAGAATTATATCTTGCTGAAGTGAAAACCTTAAATGAAAAATTAAATAATTTTGGTAAAGATTACAAGAAAATAGACACTGCTCTTATAATTCTTGCAGAACAAAAATTGCCATCTTGCTTTGATATGTTCATTCAAACTAGGAATAGATCTCTTGAATTGTCTTCAAATACCATGAAACCTACTTTTGATGATTTTGTAAAGGATTGATAAATGAGCAAGAAAGGTTAATTGTCTTACGACAAGTCTCACCTAATAAAGCTCTAATGGTACATAATAAGAATCCTAAGAGAAGTTTTAATAATGCTAAAGGTTCTTGTTCACACACTTCAAAACCTAATAATAATTCTGGTAATGCTTCTAATGCACATTATGAATCTAGTAAGAAGAAGAAAGTGTATGGTCCTTGTAAGCATTGTGGTAAAACTAATCATCCTAAAAATAATATCTTTAAATTGAAACATTTAATGTCTAAGGCTAAAAAGAATGGTTCTGATGAATCACAAGTAGATTTGTGTGCTTCTATTGTTTCTTCTAGTAATTCTTCTTCTAATGTGGAATGGATAATGGATTCTGGTGATTCCAAACATATGACTGGTAATGCTTCTTTATTTACATCTTATGAAAATAATAAAAACACATCTCATAAAGTATCTATATGTGATGGTAAACAACTTTCCGTAATTGGTTCTGGTAATTTTAATGTTGCTAATGGTCAATTGAAAGATGTTTTTCATGTTGAAAATATGCCCATTAACTTACTTTTTATTTATCATGCATGTCAAAAAGGATTTAAATTTGAAGCTTAGCCTGATAAATATGTTCTTAAAGATATCAATCAAAATTTCAAAGTAGTTTCTTCTGGTCATGTTGATCATACTGCTGGTTTATATAAATTTGTTGGTTTTAATTCAACTAAAAGACAACCTTTGTATTCCTATGTTTCTCATGCCGAAGAACTAAGTAAATTATGGCATGAAAGATTAGGTCATTTGAATTATGGTAAAATGCAAATGTCAACTAAAATGGTACTTGGCTTGCCTAATATTTCATCTACTAACGATGTTTGTGAAGGTTGTGTTCTTGGTAAACATCATAGAGAAATGTTTGATAAAGGTAAAGCTTGGCGTGCTAAAAATCCTTTGCAATTAATTCATAGTGACATTTGTGGTCCTCTTGATGTTCCTTCTATCTCTAATGCAGTTTATTTTCTTACTTTTATTGATGACTTTAGTAGAAAATCATGGGTTTATTTCTTGAAAAATAAAAGTGATACTTTTTCTAAATTTCAAATATTTAAATCCTTGGTTGAAAATGATTCTGGTAAAAATATTAAGACTTTAAGAACTAATAATGGAAGGAATTCATTAAGAAATAATTTGAAGTATTTTTATCTAAACACGGAATTCAATATCAAAAGACTGTTCCTTACACACCTCAACAAAATGGTGTTGCTGAAAGGAAAAAACATAACTTTAGTTGAAATGGCTAGATCTATGCTTTATTCTAAAGGATTACACAAGAAATTTTGGGTCGAAGCCATAAGTTGTGCTAACTTTATTTTAAATAGAGTTCCTACAAAAGCTATTAAGCTTGTTACCCCTGAGGAAAAATGGAATGGTAGAAAACTAGATATTAGTAACTTTAAAGTGTTTGGGTGTGAATGTTGGGCTCATATTCCTGATGACAAACGAAAAAAGTTAGAACCCAAGTCTCACAAGTGTATATTCATTGGTTATTCTGAGGATTTTAAGGCTTATAGGTTGTTTGATCCTCCTAATCAAAGTGTCATCATTAGAAGAGATGTTCAATTTATTGAAGTCTCTCCACCACCTAAGCCTGTTGAACCTTGTGTTACTCTGAATATTCCCTTATCATCTATTACTCCTATTTCAATTAATCCTTCCAGTTCTGTGACTGATCTTAGTTCACCTTCTTCTTCTTCTTCTTCAAGTATTCCACTTGAATGTCTCGAAGCTCCTGAAGTGACTTCTGTCCCTTCTAAAATTCCTGTTTGGGCCCAGAAAACTCTTGAATTTATAGGAAGTGATATCAGAATCCATTCCGATAGTCGTAGAACTAGATCTAACTTTACTCTTATGACCAAAGTTTTGGCCACAAATGATCCTACTACTTATGCTCAAGCTAAGGGTAAACCTCATTGGGAACAAGCTATGTCTGCTGAGTATTATTCTCTTATGAAGAACAAGACTTGGTCTCTTGTTCCTCTTCCTTTAGGAAATAATTTAGTTGGTTGTAAATGTGTTTATAAAACTAAATTTACTGCAGAAGCATAGAATGAAAAGTATAAAGCTAGATTAGTTGCAAAAGGTTTTAATAAAATTGAAGGTATAGATTATAATGAAACTTTTGCTCCTGTTGCTAAAATGAATACAATAAGAACCATTTTATCTATTGGTACATCTTATAAATGGGAAATACACCAAATGGATGTTAAAAATGCCTTTTTAAATGGTGATCTTAATGAAGACATTTATATGCAACAACCTCCCGATTTTATTAATGCCGAATCATCAAGTTTAGTATGTAAACTACACAAGTCTTTATATGGTATTAAACAAGAACCTAGGGTGGTATGATAAAAATTGATGCATATTTCTTGAATAATGGTTTTAAGCATTGTATAACTGATCCTAACCTGTATGTTAAGCATGTTGATGATAATATCATTTTTATTTTTTTATATGTTGATGATCTTATTATCACTGGAAGCCAACTTGTTCTCATTCAAAGTATGAAAAGTGACCTTCAAAAGAAGTTTGAAATGACTAATCTCGGTATATTGCACTATTTCTTGGGTCTTCAAATTTGGCATGTGGAATATGGTATTTTTCTCTCTCAACTGATGTATGCTACAGATTTATTGGCTCATTTCCACATGAGTGATTGTAAACCTGCTCCTACGCCTTTTCAATCTGGTGTAAAGTTAACTATTGACTGTACTACTCGTCTTGTTGATGCTACTCTTTATCGTCAACTAGTTGACAATTTGATATATTTTACTCACAACGGACCAAATCTCTCTTTTACCGCTAGTATGGTTTCACAGTTCATACAGCAACCTCATGAAAGTCATTGGCAGGTGTCATGTCCCCTCCCATCATACCAGTTAGATGGAGGGGATCGTGAGGCTATGACCGGGCATCTAGCCCCATAAAATTTTTAACGAAGCATTCACATAATTTAAAAGAGATATGGGATGTAAAATTATAAGAAAAACACAGTGGAAATAATCAATTACACACCCATTATACAGTCAGTATATTCATGCCGTTCATCAATCTAAACGATATCAATTAGAAAATGAGAATACTTATCTTAAACCAAGTAATCCCTGAGCAACCAGCTACGCTTCTGCAACGTTCCACCCAACCGTAGGCCAGTGACCTCCTTAATCTCTCAGCACCAATGCCACCCCCGAGCTGGGCATGATCTCCACAAGGAACTAGGGAACCACAGGGTCTCACATAACCATAGATACACTAGAGTCAGCCATACCAACCAGCAGTCGGGTTTCTGGGGTTGTTGGGAGATAAATGCATTTAACAGCGAAAACTGTAAGTGTTGGGCATGAGAGAGATGTTTCAACAGGGGGACGCACGAGATGGGGTTTCTTGAGCTTCAGAAAAATGTGGGTAGGCTCAAACGAATTGGCAGACTGGGAAAATTCGACTGGGAGAGCAACCCATTTCAGAAAAACGCCCCAAGGGCAAAAACGACCTCTCCCTCAGCCCAAAATTGCGTCCCTCCTTTCCCAGCTACTTCACAATACCAAAAACGAGTTCCTGGACATGGAAAAATGCAGGGTTATGGTGAAAAACGTGAGGATAAACTCCAACAAGTTCAGACTGCGTGAGAGAGATAATGCCATGGGTGAAGAATGGCTTTTGGGCCAATTTCGTGGGGGTTTTCTTGCCCAACAAGCGAAAACACGTTTTTCCAAGTTGATGGCTTGCCCATGCACGCAAATTGACAGCCATACCTCTCCCATCCCAAGGCATTTATTGTCTCAACCAATTCTTGGAAGAATTAAATGATTGGGTGCATGAGACCAAGTGGGTAGTGGAGAGTTCATGGGTTTCTCAATGAAATGGCTTAACACCATGGCTCAAGGGTTTGGTTATTCCCCCCCCCCTATTCCTTGTAAAGATCATGCCCCCATCTCTTTGTTGCATTGCGTAGCTGGTTGTGGGTATCTTTCATTAAATTCGTATTTACATGATGTCTTATTTACATCCTGCCCTTCTAGCACAAGAACCATAGGCATCTACCTCTTAATTTTCGGTACATAAAACGATAAATCAATGGCGGGGCCTTGGCCTTGAGCTCCTCACCATGATTAAGTTACAATAATTACATCATTTACGATTTAGTGCAAAAGGGGGTCAAAATGGGGACATGACATACCCCTCCCCTTAGAATAACACCGTCCTCAGTGTTCCAACACTTCGGAATAAATACTCACTTTACATATGTCCAAAATTCACAAAAACTTTGCAGATCTGCCCTGCATTCTGTTCTTTACATTGAACTTTCAGGACCAAGTCCTTTGACCTTTACTAGTTGCTCCTGCTGATTCGGATCTTCTAGCTCATCCATAAGTTTGAAAACTTTATGGCTGCTACCCTCTTGAGGTTCTCTTGTTGGGCAGTTGTGGAGGTAATGATCCCCCTCACAATTCCAACACTTCACAGGTTGCTTCATCTTTATCTTCTCAATTTCCTTTGAGTCTTCCCACTTGGAGCGTTTCTTAATCGGACGATTGGATGAATGCTTCTTCACTGATCCACTTTTCTTTCCCTTGCTGATTGATTTCATAATGCTTTTTACCTCTTTCTGCAGACGAATAGAGTCCTGCAAGACCTTGTGGTTCATCTTGTTCTGCTGCTTTTGCATCTTGAGCATCTCTCCAAGATTTTCTTGGGTTTTGGCAATTGTTTGAAGAAGACTTCCAGCCAATCCTAATAGCCCTTGGTCTGCCGCCATGGTCAATGGAAACAACTGACCACACTTTGCTCACTAGCACACCTACCTATACCGAATGCAACCAATTGATTCAATTTCACCTGTGAAATTCATCATTACAATTCTCGTTAGGTCAAGTATAACCCAAAACATTAAAAATCAGTCAATGGTTTTTCCCCAGTTGACATGGATAATCCATGCTTTACTCATGAGACTCCCACACTTTTTATGCTTGCCCAACATACACATGAATTCCTTCATGTTCATCCTTTCACAGGAAATTCACTATTTTATCATCCACAATTCATCTCAAGCAATTACACACAATCTATTTTCAGCCATGATATGCACTCAACAATCTTTTTGTTTTATAAATGCATCAATCAAAAGAAAAGAGAAAAGGTAGGGGTTTCTCCCTCTTAGTCTTGTTCTATTATGGAGCTACACTATCACTGTGGTTTCATGCTCCTTGGTCTCTTTCACTTCAATGTGAATGCTTTGACTTTCCTTTCTTGGCTATGACACTCAGTGTCTAAGGTCTGCATATGGATTTCAACTAGGGAACCCTTCCCCATTGTCGCTTACAGAACCTTTGGCTGCTAGGACCCACACAGTTCCACTAGCACCATCTTCCATTACTGCTCATACTGAGCTCTTTAGGACAGTCATATGTCCACATGCATCCTGCAGATGCTTTCATAGTCCTTGCTTCCAGCAATACCTACACTCAAACATTGAGTCAATTGTTAACACCTAAAAAGTGCTCACTAGCTCATTCCCTTATTCACATGACCCATTTGTCCACTTTTTCACCATCTGAGCCTCTGAAACCAACAAAAGGTCACCAAAAGACCTTAGTACACCCCTTTTTCCATTAAAAAAGATTATTTTTCCTGAAAAGCATAAAAAACCCTAAAAAAGGGTCCAAATTCCCAAAAATATTAAAAAGGGAATTAAACTATTATTTTTATTCAAAAAAGGAAAAAGGAGGGAAAAGTACCTAAACCATGTTGGTCAATACCATTTGGTTTCCAAAAAATCACAAATGGTATTCCCCACCACCAAAACCTATAAAAAGGTGGTAGGGGCTCCTCATTTCACATCCATCCATTATCTCATCCTCATGCTGCCGAAATCTTCCTTGAGCATTTTGGCCATTGTAAGCAACCTTGGAGAAGAAGACCTCTTGGAGCTTGGAGCTACTCAACTTGGGAGTTGCTCAACATCAACCTTCACCATTGAAGGTATTATCGCAAGCACTTGCTTGCCCCCCCCATTTTTCAATACAAATTCATTCTTTAATATTTTCTTATTCTTGTTTTTTAAATGTTTACATTATTTGCTTATATTCTTGCATAGATCCATGAATAGTTTTGTTTAGATTAGTTTCTTGTTTAATTCTATTGAAACTGCTGCTACTAGTTAGCAGGTGCCCATAGCACTAAGCCTAGTTGCAAAACCGGGCCAACAGTTTTTGGCGACTCCGCTTGGTTTGAACAATAGATCTCTAGTTTTGCTTTTAATCTTAGTTTTTTATTAGTTTTTAACCTTTTGATCCATAGATCTGCCATCTTAGAAAGCAGATCCATTGCTGCTCTAAGATTTGGGCCCATTAAAAGCCCGGAATTCTCAATTTTTGGGTTCGTTTTTTGGCTTCCGTGCATGGCTTTCACCTCGCGGTTTTTAGCCTGACAGTCGCGCGGTCCATCGCGACTTTTCGGCTTTTTTTCGCGCGGTTCACCGCGACTTTTCGAATTTTTTTCGCGCGGTTCACCGCGGCTTCGTGGCCTGTTTCCGCGCTGCACATCGCGGCTTCGCGGTCATTTTCCGCGCTGCACATCGCGACTGCGCGCCCCTTTTCCGCGCGGTTCCCCGCGGCTTCACGGACATTTTCCACGCTGCACATCGCGACAGTGTGCCTAAATCCCGCGCGGTCCATCGCGACTGTGCGACAGAAACCCGCGCGGTCCATCGCGGCTTTTCTGTCAAAAGCCGCGCTGCTAATTTTTTCATTCGTCCATTCCGATTCAAAAAATTAATTTCTTACTGTACTTTTTTCCCATATAGCACATTTTTACAGTATTAAATTCTGCATACTTTACAGCTATAGAAAAATTTCACTATTTAAATGCACATCTAGAAGTCTTTTTAAACATTTTTAAGAAAGTGAAAGAAAGACTTATTTTGCAGTTTATCTAGGTTAAAAAAATTTCCTGTTTATTTCTTTAAAAAATCTTTCCCTTAGCAATTTCCTTGAAAAGAAAACCATTTATTTCTTCAAAAAGTCTATTATTTGCTTTCATGATTCCAAAGATCCTTTGTTTTTTGAGTTAATTTTGCAAAGCATTTAGTTTCCATTTATTGAAAGAAGTCATAAATATTTGCTTTTTATTTTTGAAAGATCCTTTATTTTTTGAAAATTTCCTATAAAGCATTTACTTCTTTCAAGTTCAGTTTACAATACCACACGTGCACCCCGTCGAACACTTAATTGAGCTGAGCTTTAAAACTTACCCTAATTTCAACACACTTTTAACCTCACTTGAGGAACACTAAAAGAACTTTGTAGCTAGGTAGTATTGGGGGGATATGTGTTCCAATAACACCCCTCAGTTAATACATTTGAGACATAGTTTTTGTCCTTTAGGGAGCTAAAACCTCTTAGTATTTATTGGCGCGGTCATAACCGGTTTGTGGGAAGGCCTCTCCCCTAGGAGGGTTGAAGTCGCGAGGATGGTTCCGGAAGCCTGAGTGGAATACCGAAATCCATTCAGTAACCGAAGGGCTACCATTCGCAGTTCTCGGGATATCCCTGTATTGGGATATTGCGATCAAAGGACCAAACGGCAGATTTACCTTTTCTCGACGCGTCATGAACGGAGTATCCTAGTAGCCTTTCTTTAGGATTGATTACCCGGTGTCCCTCCCGGTAGGGGGATATCTAGCCGTTGTCTCAACACTCATATTGTCTGACTTGGATTTCATCACCTTGCAGAGGATATCGTTTGTTTGAGTCACAATACTTTTAGTTAGGTGTTTGCATGATTCAACCCACCTTTGGTCTAGTTACACCTATTTTTTCTAGAAGCCGTTTGCATGTTGGTACTCTGACCATTTGTTGCATTCCTCCACTTATTGTAGCACAGCTGCTAGAATAAGTACCTTTTTTGAGGTTGATTTTTTGGCCTGAGAGCCTTCTTTTTCACTCACCTTCTTGCACCCTTGGTTGCATTAGGGTTTTGAGCTTTTTTATATATATCGCCACCTGATACTTAAACAGATTTTTTCACAAAAACTTATTTTCTCACCATTGAGAATTTTAGACGCTCTCGTCGTCTATAGGGCGAACTCCCAGAGTTCAGTCTACTTGGCTCGCCACGTCACCGACGCCGAGCCTTATCCCTTGACTCGACACATCGTCGGTCAACTAGACAGTCATCCGATTCTGACACGCCTCACTTCACTTCTGATTCTGAGGCAGAATCCGAAAATCCCATTGCGTTATTCCCAACCAACATTATGTCTGGAACACCATTTGATCCACTCTTTACCAGCACCATAGGAGAGGCGTCTACAGACCCTTCTACTACAGTGTCGTCCATGGCAACAACCACCCCCCTGGGTATGCCCAATATGGGCAACACTCCACATTTAGGAATGCCCAACACAGGGCCACCTCCTGTTATAGGAATTCCCAACACAGGGCCACCACCTGTTATGGGCATGCCCAACATAGGGGTCACACCCCATCTGGTTTCCACAAACCCTATCCCAAGAATCACCACTACTATTCCTAACCCTGGTGTAACCCATGTTGCACTAGGAAGCGCTAGCCCTTACCAGACCACACTTATTGGAGGACATATACCTTCAATACCTAGCATACCTTTAGGTGCTACTGGACTCCATACCACCATGACTAGGCATGTCCCAATCCCAGTCGCTACATCTGCTAGCTTACCATATATGGCAAGTCTGAACCTGCCAGACTTAGCTAGTCTCACTAATGACCCCATCAGACATGATCCTGCATGGCCTCACATGCCCACCAAACTCCCCTCCGACATCCCTAAGTTTGAGGGTAAGGCAGGTGAGGACCCCCAGAACCATATCATGTCCTTCCATCTATGGTGTTCCTCCAACTCCATACTGGATGACTCTGTCCGCCTTTGTCTGTTACAGCGCACTTTCACTGGCTCTGCAGCCAAGTGGTATATCGAGCAGCCCCATGGGACGCATGCCACCTTTACCTCCCTTGCCTCCACCTTCCTGCAGTTCTTTCAGTTACCTGTCCGCTATGATGCGGGCGTCGAGATCCTACTATCTTGCAGATAGAACACGGCCACCCATATCACTGACCACATTCATGAGTGGCGTCGATGCCGAAGCCTCTGCAAAATCAAGTTAGACGACCGTATCTTCTTAGATTGGTTTCTAAAATACCTCCTCCCTCTCATTGCGAAGGATGTGGCATCTGAAAGACCCCAGTCTGAAGAAGAGGCCATCCTCAAAGCCCAACAGTTTGATCTCATTTACGCCCAGTCAGGTTATCTATACACAATCATACCTGACGCCCCACGATGCGACTCTTCACGCAGTGACGCGCCGGGGGCATCTCATGCCACCGATGGCATTATTGGCCAAATCACACCCCAAGCTAAACCTTTCAGCATGGTGAGTACCATGCCTGCCCCAGACCTCTCTAGGGCTACATCTAGTTCCGGAGCGATAACTTCTTACGCTCCAGCAAACCAGACACATCATATTCATGGACCCTCTTGTCCACAACATTGCTATGGACAAGCGCCATCAGCATATGTACCTCCTACATACTATAACCAACCTGCTACACAGAACCCCATTCAGTTCTCGCCACAACAAATGCAGTACCCACAACAAACTGCACCAGCTAATCCAACACATCCAATAGCTCAGGGGTACCAACAACCCCAACAGGCAACTGGACCAACGCCAGCTCCACCTGCATATTACCCACCGCAACCTGCTCCCGCACCTGCGGCTCCCCACAATCCCCCCAATGCTCAAGGGCATGTGTACGCACAACAACATCAGCCCCAATACCAAAATAACCAATGCAACCAGGGTGGGCAACCAAACCGTGGAAGAGGACGTAACCGTGGAAACAACCAAAACCATAACCAAGCTCCACAACCTCCCCATCCTCCGTAAAATAATAACGCGGCGCCGGCTCATCAGAATCCTGATCGGCCACCTAAGCAAGCCAAAAATGCTAATTTACGAACAAACCATCCTTGTTCTATTTGCGGGGTCTATGGCCACTATACCCACACTTGCCCACATCTGGAGCGAGCTCGGCAGCTATGGACAGATGACGCCCATCGTCAAGGGCAGGCGGCTCCTCAGCCGCCACCCAACCCCCCACCACCTCAACAACAACCTTTGGTGCTACAAAACCCTTTTTCAACACAAGGAGTGGTGAACACTCAGCCGTTAGCTCCCCCACAGGGCAACGTGCCACCACAACAAATCACTTACGCCGCTCCTAATCAACCCATGTTTGATTCAGGCACTCACCACTTATTGATGATGTCCACTGCCGATGTCAACATTCAGACACGTCGGAACCAGTATGGCCCTACCTCCAAAGCCCCCCCCGCCGATAAGGATACTAATGCTCATCCCACTGATCAGATGTTACGTATACCACCGCTTCCACTCGATGGCGCCTCTAAAGCACCTCGTTTCCCACTCCGCCGTATCAACAACAACCCCAATGCATGGGCTGCGTCAAATTACAACATCGTAGATGACTTAGCTCAATCTCCCGCAGCCATGTCTGCGTTAGAAGTCTTGAAAAACTGTCCTACGCAGCGCAAGACTTTACTTTCCACCATTGGGGCGATTGACACAAATGATTCGAAATTGATGACCTTTGATTTGGACCAGTCCGAACCATGTCTGCCTTCCACCATAGCAGTCCAAGTTTCTGTTTCTATTCGGAATCTCGTCATCCATCGGTGTATCATTGACGAGGGTGCCTCTACATGTGTCATGTCCACATTCGTTTGGAAGAAGTTGGGATCCCCTACTCTCCAACAATCCACCACTGCATTGCGGGCCTACGACGGTCGGTCAGCTCAACCTCAAGGTTTACTACCTAAGGTCCCCGTCCAATTAGGTGGGAAAACTGTGCTCATCGACATAGAGTTTATTAATGCCCAGCTCGATTATAACCTTTTACTTGGCCGCAGTTACATGTATGCCATGAAAGCGGTCACCTCATCTGTTTTTCGCACCATGATGTTCCCCCACGAGGGACGCATGGTCAAAATTGACCAACTCACCTACTATGATCCCAATGCCCCTGCAGCACCCGAAAATGTTCTCCCCATGGTTGAACAACCCACTTCTAGTGCAACTACCTCCTTTGTTTCTTCTCTGGGGCCCGGACTTTACTCAGATACACCAATGACCTCTACATACCAGGCCATTCCACCACCGTCACCGGAGACCCACGTCGCAAACCTCTGTACTCTTTCACAGAATACACAAGCACCCGATAGTCAACCACCATTGGTCCCTAGTCACATCGGTGTTACACCCATCCACACCATCCCCTTTCTATTTCCTCCTTCGGGTGTAGTAAGCGCCCCGGTTATGGCTACCCTTAGTCTACCCGGGTTAACATTGGGATTACCCGTGTGGTATATTTCACCTCCCATTCCACCGCCGACACCAAATGTCATCCTCCAACCGGTACAACCCATTGTTACCACTACTCAACCTCCTCCTGGTGTCACAATCCCTTCGTCGTCAACAAAACCTCCTCCTGGTCTCAATATCCCTTCGTCGTCAACGAATCCTCCTCCTCTTGTCAAGCCAATTGGGGCAGAGGTCCACAACCATACACTACTATACCACCTCCTAAGGCAGTTAAACCCCCACCAGTATTTCGAGCTCCTCCTAAATGCTCTTTGTGCGATGAGATAGGCCATCCGACTCATCAATGCCCACAGTTACCAGCACTCCAAGAGCATATGAATATGTTGGACGATGACACCGACATCCCAGTCGTTAGACTTGAGCCACCTCCTCAGCCTCGCGACAGATCACTGCGCACCAATCATCCTTGTGCCATATGCAGTGTTTACGGCCACTACTCTCACCATTGTCCTGATCTCCCTGACTATAGAGCAGCATTGTATGAGTTAAACAACGTTGATTTGGAGATATCTCCTCCCCTCATCGAGGAGATCTACCCCCCGCCATCATCCTCGTCGGAAGAAGTCAATACAATATATATGATTTCAACAACTTTCAAACCAGAACCCCTTGATTTATGGTCTGACTACTTCAATACTGATGAGCAAATTTTGGAGACACTCACTGCACCCGACTACCCTTGGGATGATATGCATCATCGCTCATATTTCCTCCCGGAAACATCTACATCCACCGCATCCAACCAGCTATCAGTCGAATCGAAAGATTTCATACCCACCAAGGTCAATTGGTTAAAGGACCCCATCCCAGCACCGGATGCCTTTGAATAAGGGAACATGTCCAACATTTCCCCCACTATACAGATAGATATTTCCACAACACCTGGGAAACCTGAGCTCATCTCGCTGGGCGCATCTTGCACTCAAGCAGAAACTCAGGCGTACAAAAATCTCTTTCAAGAATTCCATGATGTCTTTGCCTGGTCCTATACCGAGATGCCTGGTCTCAAACTCGACATCATAGAACACCACATTGATACATGGCCGGAGGTACCCCCTGTTCGTCAGAAACAGCGACCCATTCATCCTTCCAAACTCCCCGCTGTTAAAGCTGAGGTCGAGAAACTTCGCAAAGCAGGATTCATTTATCCTATTCCGTACACCACCTGGGTGTCGAACCCCGTTCCCGTCAACAAAAAGCAAGGCACCCTTAGAGTATGCACTGATTTCCGTGACTTAAACCACGCTTGTCCAAAAGACAATTTCCCCACGCCATTCATTGACCAACTCATTGATGAGTGTGCGGGCCATGAGGTCCTATCTTTCATGGACAGGTTTTCCGGATACAACCAGATTCACATCCGTAAGGAGGATCAGTACAAGACTGCCTTCACCACCCCATGGGGCACCTTTGCCTATTGCGTCATGCCATTCGGCCTTAAAAATGCTGGTGCCACTTTCCAGCGAGCCATGACCTATTGCTTTCACGACTTGGTTCATATCCTGCGAGTCTACCTTGATGACCTCACAACTCATTCCCGAAAACGATCAGACCACCTTAACGACCTCCGGCAAGTTTTCCTGCGTTGTCGCAAATATAAAATCCGCTTGAACCCACACAAGTGTGTCTTTTGCATCCCGGCAGGCCGGTTGTTGGGTTTCATTGTTTCCCAAGACGGAATCATTGTCGATCCCTTGAAATTCAAAGCCATCTTAGAACTTCCACCTCCTCGCACGCTTCGGCAGCTCCAGAGTCTACAAGGGCGATCCAATTTCCTTAGGCGCTTCGTTCCTGATTACGCCACCAAAGTCCACGGATTCTTACGCTTACTTCGCACCCACATACCCTTTGTTTGGGATGAGCAAGCAGACACGGCATTCGACGCCCTTAAGAAAGCTCTCACACAAGCCCCCTTGATATCCCCACCGGATTTCTCTCAAGACTTCACCCTTTATATCTCGGCATCTGAATATGCTGTGTCCAGAGTTTTGGTCCAAGAAGATGCCTCTCACCAGGAGCATGTGATTTATTACGTCAGCTAGACCTTGTCTGGCCCACCTCTGCGTTACCCATACGAGGAAAGATTATCCCTAGATGTAGTCTTTTTCGTACAAAAATTGTGACACTACATTCTACTCAGTCATACCACGGTTGTGGCCGACTCCAACCCTATGGTCTATCTCCTAACCCGACGGCTCCTGCAAGGTCGTGTTGCTAAATGGGTCATTATCCTCTAGGAATATGACCTCACTTTCAGAACTCCCAAAAGCACTAAAGCCCTCGCGCTTGCTCACCTCATCACTGACCTGCCATCCTCTTCGTCATCACCCGTTATCCAAACGGACCTGATTGATGAACAAATCTTCATCATTTCGTCTGACGACCCTTGGTACGGAGACATCTTGACTTACCTTCGTACGCAAAAATTTCGACCACACATCGATCGTGAGGGACGCCGTCGCATACGACACCACGCCCCCCGATACCTCTTGTTAGGGGATGTACTTTACCGACGCGGCGTCAATACCATCCTACGCCGCTGCCTATCCCATGGTGAGGCAAAACAAGTCCTCAATGATTGTCATAGCGGCGCCTGCGGAGGCCATTTCTCCGGCATGGCCATCGCCCAGAAGATCATTCAGGCAGGTTACTTTTGGCCATCATTATTTACTGATTGCATCACCACAGTCAAGCACTGCCAGAACTGCCAACTTTTTGCCCCCAAAGCAAGAACCCCCCCCCGCCCCCCTTCATCCAGTCATCACTGTCGGACCATTCTGCAAATGGGCCATTGACTTCCTCGATTGCAACCACACGTCAGCCGGTGGGCATAAGCACATCATTGTGGCCGTAGATTATTTCACCAAGTGGGCGGAAGCCATGCCGACTTATAATTGCAAAGCTGACATTGCAGCACGATTTTTCTTCAACCATGTTATCGCTCGTTTCGGAGTGCCGAAGCAACTAGTCTCCGACCACGGCTCTCACTTCGAAGATGCCGTCTGGAAAGAATTATAAACCATGTTGAAATTTGAAGACCATTTCTCTTCCACCTACTATCCCCAAGGAAACGGCCAAGTCGAAGCGATCAATAAAATTTTGAAGACCATTCTCCAACGTACTGTAGACAAGCACAAATCCAATTGGCACCACATGCTTTTCTCGGCACTATGGGCCTACCGCACCTCAACCAAAACCGCCACCGGTTTTACCCCTTTACATTTAGTTCACGGTGTCGAATCCGTCATCCCTATTGAGTTCCAGATCCCAGCCTTACATATCGCCGTTGAACTCCTACCGGACACTTCCCCGATCGAGCAACGTTTACTACTCCTAGAGCAGGTCGATGAAGATCGGCGCACATCCATTCAAAACATGGAAGCAGCTAAACAACGATCAAAACTAAGTTACGACAAACACGTCCACCCAAGAACCTTTTCTGAGGGAGATCTTGTCCTCGCTTACGATCAAGCTCATGATAAAACCGAAAAGGGAAAGTTCGTGTCTATGTGGCAAGGCCCCTACATCATACACACCTGCGTCGGACAAGGGGCATACATTTTGACCAATTCAGAAGGCAATCCCCTACGCAACCCACGCAACGGGTTGTACCTTAAACGATTTTACCCATAGAAAATCTGATGGACACCACCGTCCATTTTAGTATAGGCATACTTTCTTTGTTCACAAAAAATTCAAAAAAAATAAATATTTGTTTTTCTCTGCATGACCACAGATGGATCCTCTTCCACTCTGCTATGTCGGTTTCGCTGATGGTGCAAGCCGTTGGTCTCCCAATCTCACCTCCGCAGCTTGGGTAATATACTCCCCTTCACATGAGTTAATTCACATTGACGGAGTATGTTTAGGTGCCGCCACCAATAACCAAGCTGAATACGATGCCGTGACCGGTCTCCTGGCCGCAGCTCTCCAAATGAGCATCCGTCACCTCAACGTTTTCTTGGACTCACAGCTCCTAGTTTCCCAGCTCAACAATGATTACCAGGTACGCGATCCCTGTCTTTTCAGAAAATTCCTGCGCACTAAACAAATGGTTAGACAGTTTGAATCCATTTTGTTCACACATGTCCCAAGACACCTCAATAGCGTAGCAGACCATATGGCCAACAATGTCCTCGACTGGCACACCAATCACATCATGTCATAACCAAAATGTGCATCCATGTGCATAAAATGTGCCTCCACGGGCATATCCATAAACAAAATGCATCCACGTGCATAACATGTGCCTCCACGGGCATATACAAAAGACAAATGTGCATCCACGTGCATACACGACCATATATCCAAATATATATACACATATATATATATAAACCATGATAGTCAATATGTCATATGTGCCCTCAGCACCCGATATACAAAAAATACATCAATCGTACAAAAAAATGCTTCCCCATATGCTCATCAGCATTTGGGGGCAGATACAATATCATCTACTCATCAGGATCCCTAGGCTCCTCCGGCTCCTCCTCCGCTGGCCCCGCCGGGTCATGGTGAGCCTGAACTCTGCGCTCCTCTGGCGCCTCCTCCGCTAGCCCCGCTAGGTCACCCCGTAGACGGATCCTCATCTGAGCCGGCTCTGCCGGGACATCCCGAGCACCACCCCTGTGCCCTGCCACAAACACCGCTGTCCTCAACAAGAGCGACCGCCACTCAGGCGGCGCACCGAAGCAACCCTCCAAAATATCTCGATCCAGGTCTCTCCAACCATCCTCGGGGAGTCCAGCTAGGATCCGGTCGAAGGTCTGTCTGACACCCTCTATGGCGTCATCTCGAGGGCCAACCCCTCTCCCACGAGCCGCAAATCCTCCACCACGTGGAGGTGGTACTGCTGCAGGTGGATGGGCGACCACCATCGCTCGCCCCTGACGAGCCACGTAGTCAGCCGATGGCACTGGACCCACATCTGCACAATGCAAATAAACCATCATATGCAACTATAATCATAGACTGATAAATCAAACAACACATGATATAATATAAAATAAAACACAAAACATACCGTCTAAACTCCAGGCCTGTCCTGGGGCACGAGGCATCTCGGGGTCACCTCGGTAGTCCATGCTGGCATAAGGGTAGTCCTCAATCAGCAGGGGCATCTGCTCCCACTGCTCATAAAAATCCACAGTGAAGAAACCATGCACACCACCGCCGCCACGAGGCATCATCTGCCCCCACCTCATCATGCGAGGCTTACTCACCAGACCAGCACGAATGGGTACCCGTGGCCGCAAGGTTGGCAAGCGCTCAAAGAAAAAACAGCATAGGAAGGAGGCATAACAAAACTCACCTCCCTCTCGAATGGCCTTGTCCAGATCCCTCTGGACACCAGCCAGAAACATCTGCCCCCAAGCATAATAAGTCCCCCGGAGAACAGAGTCCACCATCATCGTTTGTACCCCAGACATACGATGTGGCACAGCAGCACCCAATATCCTCAGAACACATGCCCCAACAGCCCGCATATCCCACTCACGTAGCGATCGCAGACTGATAGAGTTGTTCTGCAAAACAACATCATCAACACAGAAGGTCTGTAAGAAGTCCTCCATATCCACACCCGACGGGATCCTCGGCAGGAGATCGCCCACCTCACCCAAACGAGGCAACCCAGTCAAAAAATAGACATCCGTGAGAGTGATCTCCAACCTCTCACCCCCAATAATAAATGCACCCTCCGCCGACACCCACCAACTCACTAGCTTCTTCAGGAGCCGTCTCACTGAACGAATAGGTGGGATCTGAGCGAACTTCAAAAGTCCGCTCATAGCCAGAGTCTGTCGCACCCCCAGATCAGTCTGAATCCTCTCCATAAGATCATCATCGATCTCCCGCTCTCGCCACGACGACAATGGTCTCCTCAACATCCTGCCAGAAAACAAAAGAAATTTTTAGCCCCAGCACGAAATTTAAAAAAAAAAAAAAATCCCATCGCGGCTTTTCCACCAAAAGCCGCGATGACCATCGCGGAATTTCCACCAAAAGTCGTGATGACCATTGCGGCATTTCCACCAAAAGCCACGATGACCATCGCGGCCTCCATGCAAAAACCCGCGATGAACATCGCATAGTTTGGCCAGACAGTCGCGATGAACATCGCGACTATCTCCCATGAACTCACGATGAACATCGCGGGTTCCAACTTCACAGTCGCGATGAACATCGCGACTGTCAGCCTGAAACCCGCGCGGTTCATCGCGGGAACAGACTCGAAACCCGCGATATTCCACGTTGGAGGGTAAACATGGAATTTCGCGGCCTTCGGGGGCCCGCCGCCAAACAAAAAAGACATAATTGAAAAGGCTAAGGCAAATAGAGTTACCTGAAACTCGCAGAATCGAAAACCAACGGTGAAATCTCCCAGAAATCAAGAAATAGCTCTGATAGCTCTATCAAACTCGCACGTAACAATGACAAGTCATTTGGGCCCCATGCCCTATTTATAGAAATTCCACCAATTTTCAACCAACCATTGCGGGATCATACGAAGTCCATTTCTCAAACCGTTGGTACCGTTGGAATCAGCACAGCGAGAACTTCATGCAAGTTCCTTCCTTTTCCCGTTTTGACAGGGTCCATTTTTTGACCATTTATTGGCCCCCCTGGTGGCCTCGGTTTGCATGCCACATCGGTCGTTCTCCATTTTTGACGTGTCTTATATCGCCGGATTTAGTTTTCCGCGCCCATGATGATGCTTGAGATCATTTCTCGCTCTCACCTTTAGATTTTTCGGGCATTTTTTCCACAGGAACGTACCATTTTAGAGCACACTTTTATCCCTTCTTGGAGCTCATTAAAACTACGAAGAAGGAATCAATGGTGCCTCTTGACGCCACAACAGATCACATCTACTCATTAGGCAGCTTCCCCATTTTGGTCGCCTTTGTTCAGAGTATTCTGCAGTATGTCACCTTGATAATCCCTCGACGACACCTATCAGCTTGTCCTCCCCCCCAAAGTCAATATATACCAGAGTCAAAGCAATGACCCCACACCTACAAGTCAGTTCCCCACGCTTCCAGGTCAACTATCTCATCATGCTCTGAACAAAGGAAGTTTGAGTCTAGCCATTTTTTGACCCAGTTATTTCCCATTCCCACAAGTATGTTAGTCCTGCCATCAGTACTACCACACTTCGCGCTCCTGTCAAGGAAACATCATTGCCTTATTAGTTGCTGGTCTCCCTATGTCGACGACAACCAAATTTATTCCAGAGGATAGACCTAGAGGTCCCTGTGTCTTGGACTCATCACCATTTATAATGAGTGCCTATGAATCATTTCGAGAAGAGTCCTCAGTGCCTCTCCAAATGGTTGTTTCTCACATGCTCGACTTCAACACCTTGATCGCATCGTTGAGACTCGCACAGGGTATTGGTCCGCTCAGTTATTCGTCGAAGACCCCGGATACCTCTCGACTCCTCCTCATTTGAGAGTCTACCTATGGAGACAACCTGTTACCACTTTTTCTATAGATATCCGGGTTGCGCATGGCGATAGTATTCAGATGTACCCCAGTTTCCTACTCCCTTGAGTATACAGTTACATTGAATCTCAGATATGACTCACACTTTTTTGAGACCCTACAGATGTTGGACACCTTCAGTTTCAGCAGTTCATCAATTATTCCAGGGTATCAGTTCTTGAGATCAGTTATGATCAGGAGTATATCCCAAAATAATGTCCCCCCCTGGACCATTATGATGTACCAGTAGATTCTTTATGTATTAGATCCCCCTTCTTGGGACTAATTGTTATGTATATGTCTTGATACGAGCATGGGAATGCCCGCCTCATCCATTATCAGAGATTATACCTCATTCATATTGAGGTCATGTAATATTTTTTGTTTTTGCAGCTTCCAAGGGCCGTGGCTCCAGTCTCCAACCGGTCTCTTCTCTCCCTAAACCCCAGAAAAAAGACAAAAGAACTATGATGTCTATCGGCCATACGATGAGCTCCTGCCCTCACACATCAGGGGGCAATCTGTTAACACCTAAAAAGTGCTCACTAGCTCATTCCCTTATTCACATGACCCATTTGTCCACTTTTTCACCATTTGAGCCTCTGAAACCAACAAAAGGTCACCAAAAGACCTTAGTACACCCCTTTCTCCATTAAAAAAGATTATTTTTCCTGAAAAGCATAAAAAACCCTCAAAAAGGGTCCAAATTCCCAAAAATATTAAAAAGGGAATTAAAATATTATTTTTATTCAAAAAAGAAAAAATGAGGGAAAAGTACCTAAACCATGTTGGTCAATACCATTTGGTTTCCACAAAACCACAAATGGTATTCCCCACCACCAAAACCTATAAAAAGGTGGTAGGGGCTCCTCATTTCACATCCATCCATTATCTCATCCTCATGCTGCCGAAATCTTCCTTGAGCATTTTGGCCATTGTAAGCAACCTTGGAGAAGGAGACCTCTTGGAGCTTGGAGCTACTCATCTTGGGAGTTGCTCAACATCAACCTTCACCATTGAAGGTATTATCGCAAGCACTTGCTTGCCCCCCCCATTTTTCAATACAAATTCATTCTTTAATATTTTCTTATTCTTGTTTTTTAAATGTTTACATTATTTGCTTATATTCTTGCATAGATCCATGAATAGTTTTGTTTAGATTAGTTTCTTGTTTAATTCTATTGAAATTGCTGCTACTAGTTAGCAGGTGCCCATAGCACTAAGCCTGGTTGCAAAACCGGGCCAACATCAATTCACATGTTTTAGTGTATTTTTCTAGGGTTTATTTCCAAATGAGAATTTAAGAAATCATAATTAAATCATACACACATGTATATTCAGAAGCAAGAAGTTGCAAGATAACCAAATACTTATCTGTATTGTGTGTTTCCTCGCTACTCCACAAGTTTCCTTCTCTGCTTTACAAGCCTTGGATCACCTGTGGGGTGGATGCTTGGCCAGCACACATGCTGCTCCACAACATCATCTGAATAGGCAATGCCAAGCCAGTGTGCCGACTGGGTTTATCAGGCATCCAAAAAATCAGTATGCTAAGCCAGTACGTCGACTGGGTTTATCAAGCATTTCAAAAATCAGTATGCTAAGCCAGTACGCCGACTGGGTTTATCAAGCATTCAAGAACCATTTCCAAGCCAGTTCTCCGACTGGGTTTGTCAGGAAATAACACCCTTCACTAATGCCAAGCCAGTACACCGACTGGGTTTATCAGGCATCCAGCAACCTTTCGCCACAACCCCCAAATAACCAATGCCAAGCCAGTACACCTGATTGGGTTTATCAGGCATACAACAACCATTCGTCACAACTCCCAAATAACCAATGCCAAGCCAGTACGCTGACTGGGTTTATCAGGCATACAACAACCATTCGTCCCAACTCCCAAATAACCAATGCCAAGCCAGTACGCCGACTGGGTTTATCAGGCATATGAACAACATAATATGATTACGTGGCTCCTTCTCTTGTGCAACCAATGGTTCCCTCCAGGAACTCCATAGGTGACTCACTTGACTGCAGGCTAGCATGGCCCCACAATACCCACTCACAATACACAAGGATGATACCCCTTTTCTGAAACCCAGCTCCCCGAGCCTATCCATCCCTTCTAGTGTCCTTTAGTGTGAGTGTAGAAAGGTTACCACTGCCCATACAGTCCTCTTGAGCACCCTTTTCTTCACTTTGCCTCTTACGTGCAACACCAAATTGCATCTGTGTAAGTTGATAGCACAAGAAGGATAAGCAGACTCATCAGTATTGTTGCTCAAAAATCGTAATCATATTTTATATCATTCACTATCAAGTATTGAAACACCAGGAATGCGTCCATTCCCTTAGGGTGTAGTCAATATTAAAAACCCTACCATGACCCAGCACCATAAAAGGTGTGCACCCCCTTTCCGATGTGCGCCATGTAGGCCCTAATCATACTCAAGCAGTCTGGAACAGTAATAATAAAACATGCTCTGCATATTAAATCTAATAACCAGACATGTATATCCCTAGTTAAGGTTACCGAATACTCATTCGTTTCACAGATGTATATTTTCTTCATTTGCAAAGAATGGGGGCTCCCTTCTCTGAGTCAACAGTCCTTCGGTTTGCCACCCCAATCTTTTCACATGCCTTCTTGGCATAATTTACCGTCTCAGTCACATGCTTTACCAACATGCAGTTCGGCTGAGACATTATCAACTTTTACAATGGTGTTTCACCTGAACCCATTTCCAAAGCATGGGATCCTGCCCGTCTAGTTTGGCTTCCGAAGGCCATCGCACATGGTCTTCCTGCAATGTGTCATCCTGGCACACTTTATCAAATAGCCAAATAGTCAGCAACATTTAGCAATAAGCTTCGAATATGATTGTTCCATAACCAATCAATAGCATTAATAATTAAATTCAATATGAATTTACAATTTTGTCTCCTACAGGAATTAGATTTGCAACTATGAGACTATTCTCATAAACTTAAACCAGACAATTTTCAGATTCGTTCCCGCATAAATTTACAGCCATGAGAACCTTCTCATAACCTTTGGCTTTTGCACATGGTAGATCCTGGTCTTTACTATGGACTTATCCTCATTGCCATACATAAGACTTTTCTACCTGAAAACGGAAACTTCAAACAGCCAAACACGTTGTGAGTGTCTACGCACATAATCATTCATTGCCATAACAGTCACTGAAGTGATCTCAGAATTATCATACTCAATAAGTCAAACACCTTCAGCTGTTTAACTTATGGAATGCAATGAAATATATATACATTTCTATATATATGCATCATTATGACAATAGAATTTCAAGGCATAGTCACACTATCCATGCAACTTAAATAAATCGTAAATACTCATTATTTCACAGTCATATCATCCTGTCCTTTCACAGAACATTCTAGTATCCCATCGATCATGATTTGGATCCTCATGTATTTACTATCCTGCCTTACCATAATCAGGACCACCAGTCCTCACTTGCTTTGGTTATTAAGTACATAACCATCATACACATGGCATGATATAAATTCATATGAATGCATTGAGATTTCTAAACAGTCATAGGGTGTAAGGATCATTTCCTTCACTTACCCACACCTCACCAAGCTTGGTAGGTCAACAGTCCCAATCATCATTCAATACCACATGCAAACTAAATCAACATAGCTCAAACATAGTTGAAGGGATCTTACCAAATCCTATTTCAACATTCATGCAATTTGGCACCAATAATCATTACCTGCATGGTTACTATTAACATCGCCTGATGTTACCTGCTCAGTTGGCTTCTTACCAAGGCTACTCAGTCCTTTTGCCAACTTTATAATCATAGATTTGTTGCGCCATCCTTTCTGCATAAGGTTGTTGGCTTCATGCAACAACATCCTCGGCACATTTAGCCATGCTCTTTGTTATCTTTGGTCCTACAACCAATACCAACATCAATAATGATTATCAGCCACAATATTCTCCATCAGTGGTTCATTGCATTTGCAGACTTCATTATTTTACCAATATGCAACACCCCATTTATGCACAAGCATTCCCCATGTATTATGCAATGTTTGTCAAGATGCCATCTAGTGCATGTACATCTATGTAATCCCTTACATTTTTAACATTTTTATGCCATATGACAATTTCATAATTATAAGTATGATAACAAACAGGGTTTTAAGGAATTCTTCCCTTTTCAATCCCTCCTCGTATCATGGAATTTCTCTTCCATATCATGCAATTGTAGAAATTGCCCACATTGATAACAAAATTTGTTTGTCAAAACAGCCGCTGGCACTCTTCTGCACTAAATAACTATGATGTCTATAGACCTCATTCAAACTCTGGTCATGCATCATTGTTCCCTGCTGGACAAGATTTCCAATGCCTGTCTTCATGCTCCATTCCGACATCAGGTGCGAAAACTGCATCCCTTCAAAAATGACAACTTTCACTCCAGTTCTGCACATTTTACACAGTTGCATTTTAGTCCCGAATGTCAACTTCAGCCACCTGTGGAAGAAAATCTATGAGGAATCACAAAAACTTATCTATCGGGCGAAGTTAGTCCATATAACAAGGAACACTCAGCAATTCACGGATTTCAATTCCGATGCAGCATTCATCTTCTATGAATTTCTGGATTTCACTACTTCTCACTTTTCACATTTTCCCAAAATTCCAAATTTTGGGCCAAAAACGGCTATCTCCCAAACGGTGCATTTCTGGAAAATCTTCGTCTAATGGAAGCTATCCATCTTAATGAGAATATGAAATGTCTAGTTCAGTAAAATTTCTGATTCCCACGTCTAGGGTCACTTTTACTGCCCACAAGCTTTTCAAAATCCCGAAAAAGTGGCTCGGAACAGTGCTTTTTGGCCTTCTTGCTCACCCCGACTCCACATCCTTTGGAGTTTGGCTCCAAGATTTTGAACTTAACATCGTGCCTGCTTCATGGCCGTGCCTGATCAATTTCAGCTCAAACCGACCTTCCGTTAATCCTCGGGACTCTGTCCTTCAAAAGTCACTATTATCTATTCTCTGTCAAATCGGAGTGTAATGGGCTAGGGGTCTTCACTGGTTCTTTCATGGCCTTCGTCAATGGCCTCCGAGCCCCACAGGAATCATTCCATTCTGAGTCCGGATACTCCTGTTTTTTTTTTGTTTTTTTTTTTTCGGGGATCTCTCCGCACTGCGGGCTGGTTCAGCGAATGCTCCCGCAACTGCGGGGTGGTTCAGCGAACGCTCCCGCAACTGCGGGGCGGTTCACCGAATGCTCCTGCAATTGCGGGGCGGTTCACCGAATGCTCCCGCAATTGCGGATCCATTCGGCGAATGCTCCCGCAATTGCGGAGCCATTCGGCGAAGGCTTCCGCCGTTTCAGAAGACTTTCCCGAATTCTTCCGCGATTTCGGAGTCGTTCGCGGAATCCTTCCGCAGTTTCGGGGAGGTTCGCGGAAGCCTTCCGCAATTGCGGAACGATTCGCCGAAGTCTTCCGCAGTTGCGGAACGACTCGGCGAAGTCTTCCGCAGTTGCGGAACGACTTGCGGAATCCTTCCGAAATTTCGGAAGAGAATTCCTTCCGCAATTTCGGAAGAGAATTCCTTTCGAAAATTTCTTTCGGCGCCGACACTTAGAAAATTTTTCAGCTTTTCGGAGCATTTCGCTGAATTTTTCCGCGTTGCGGGACAACTCGCGGAATCCTTCCGCAAATTTCGGAAGAGAATTCCTTCCGCAATTTCGGAAGGGAATTCCTTCCGCAAATTTCAGGCGACTTCCCGAACTCTTCCACGTTCCGAAAAAACTCACGGAATGCTTCCGCAATTTCGGAGCAATTCGCCGAATGCTTCCGCAACTGCAGAAGTCATTCGGGAATTCTTTCTGAAACAGACTTAAACGGATTTTCGAAAACACTTAGAAAATTTTAACAAACAGAAATCATTTCCAGCCATGCTCAACATTCAAGTTCATGTATTCAAGCATCATGGTCATTCAAAGAACATGGATTCATCATTAATCAAGGTCTCAAGCACATGATGCATCATCTCCTATGCACAACAATTAACAACAACAACAAAACAACAAAACAGCTTAAGATGGCAGAGGTTTCCCATGCTCCTTTCTCTGTTTCATAGAATGCCATCAATGCAACTAATGCAAGCAGCTTGCAAAAATCCCCAAACAGTCATGGAAGTGATTTCCCATTCCATCAAATAAAAGCCATGCAATCTTGAGGTTTCTTTAATGCATTTTAGTTCCGAATACAAAATGCATTTTAGTTCCATTTAATGCATTTACACACAATGATTTATATCTCTGTGAAGGCCCAACAGCCGCCCAACAGCCGTAGTGTTGAACCTAGAGCTCTGATACCATTCTGTCACGTCCCCTCCCATCATACCAGTTAGATGGAGGGGATCGTGAGGCTATGACCGGGCATCTAGCCCCATAAACTTTTTAACCAAGCATTCACATAATTTAAAAGAGATATGGGATGTAAAATTATAAGCAAAACACAGTGGAAATAATCAATTACACACCCATTATACAGTCAGTATATTCATGCCGTTCATCAATCTAAACGATATCAATTAGCAAATGAGAATACTTATCTTAAACCAAGTAATCCCTGAGCAACCAGATACGCTTCTGCAATGTTCCACCCAACCGTAGGCCAGTGAGCTCCTTAATCTCTCAGCACCACTGCCACCCCTGAGCTGGGCATGATCTCCACAAGGAACTAGGGAACCACAGGGTCTCACATAACCATAGATACACTAGAGTCAGCCATACCAACCAGCAATTGGGTTTCTGGGGCTGCTAGGAGATGGATGCATTTAACAGCGAAAACTGTAAGTGCTGGGCATGAGAGAGACGTTTCAACAGGGGGATGCACGAGATGGGGTTTCTTGAGCTTCAGGAAAACGTGGGTAGGCTCAAATGAATTGGCAAACTGGGAAAATTCGACTGGGAGAGCAACCCATTTCAGAAAAACGCCCCAAGGGCAAAAACGACCTCTCCCTCAGCCCAAAATCGCGTCCCTCCTTTCCTAGCTACTTCACAATACCAAAAACGAGTTCCTGGACATGGAAAAATGCAGGGTTATGGTGAAAAACGTGAGGATAAACTCCAACAAGTTCAGACTGCGTGAGAGAGAGAATGCCATGGGTGAAGAATGGCTTTTGGGCCAATTTCGTGGGGGTTTTCTTGCCCAACAAGCAAAAACACGTTTTTCCAAGTTGATGGCTTGCCCATGCACAAAAATTGACAGCCATACCTCTCCCATCCCAAGGCATTTATTGTCTCAACCAATTCTTGGAAGAATTAAATGATTGGGTGCATGAGACCAAGTGGGTAGTGGAGAGTTCATGGGTTTCTCAATGAAATGGCTTAACACCATGGCTCAAGGGTTTGGTTATTTTTCCCCCCCTATTCCTTGTAAAGATCATGCCCCCATCTCTTTGTTGCATTGCGTAGCTGGTTGTGGGTATCTTTCATTAAATTCGTATTTACATGATGTCTTATTTACATCATGCCCTTCTAGCACAAGAACCATAGGCATCTACCTCTTAATTTTTGGTACATAAAACGATAAATCAATGGCGGGGCCTTGGCCTTGAGCTCCTCACCATGATTAAGTTACAATAATTACATCATTTACGATTTAGTGCAAAAGGGGGTCAAAATGGGGACGTGACAGCAGGAAGCCAAGAGAATTCTGAGATATTTACAAGGGACATTGTACTATGGTTTTTTTTATTTGAGTAGTGCTACAGTTTCACTTTATGGTTATACAGATTCTAATTGGGCAGTAGATAGTTCTGATCGACAGTCAACTACTGGTTATATATTTCAACTTGGTTCAGGTCCGATTTCTTGGTCTAGTAAAAAGGTGAAGACTCTTTATTTAATTTCATGTGAGGCAGAGTATAGGGAAGCCAAAGAAGCAACAAAAGAAGCAGTTTGGTTACAGCATGTTCTCACTGAGCTTGGCCTGGTTCTGAAATCTTCCACTTGGTTGAAGTGTGACAATCAGGGTGAAATTCAGCTTGCTTATAATCCAATATATCACTCCAAGACAAAGCATATTGATCTTGATACTCATTACATTCGAGGTCTCATTGCAGATGGTGTTCTTTCTCTTGAGTATTGTCCTATAGAGCAGCAGGAAGCCGATATCTTCACCAAATCCTTAATAGCAGCGAAGTATGTGTTAGTTTTTCAGAATTTAGTTCAATATGATCTAGGATCTTAACTAAGAGAACAACATGTACAACATATCTACATCATATCAATCATGGACATAATAATGCAAGCACACAAGAGACAATAGACACACAAGGTTTCACTGGGGAAAACCATAAAGGTGAAAAACCCCACAACTTACTCAGAGATAGATAGATCAATGATACAACCCAAGCATAAGAGATAGTCTTCTCCTAGCAGCAGCTTCTCTTCCTACACAAGTGCGCCACTCTCCAATGAGAGTAAGTGTGAGAATGTGAGTGATGAAATAGAGTGCCTCCCGCACTGTATTTATACTTGACTTGACTTGCCTAATAACCTTTACTAGGTCAGCCTTAACTTAACCACATAACATAATGCTGACAGGGACAATGCCCAATAGGGTGATCTAATAACCCTTTAACCCACATGACTCATACAGGGCCGACCCCATTAACGTGGTCTAATAACCCATCAAGTATAAGTTACAACACTTATAATATAAATGACGACACTTCCGTATAGAGGAATAATAACATCTCTATAGGAATACAAACTCTTCCGTATAGAGGAATAATAACATCTCTATGGGAATACAATATACATAGGTGAAATACATTCAGAAGTTACAATTACATCAACACTCCCTCTTAACTAGGAAGGTATTTATCGACACAGATCTATTATCACAAGTCTTCTTCTCTGGATCATCGTCACTGGATCATCGTCATCGAATCATCGTCATTGCCACTGCTGCTGCTATCTCAATCAATCTCCGATCTACTCGTCATAGGAAGTTCTACAGAGCAAGTCCTTTTTCATACTAGATGTAGGCCCACCACTTGTAGGTCTTCATCATCACTGGCCATACTGTGGAATCCCAGGACTAATTATGTGCATCAAGCAAAACCTCAAAAGAGCATCCCAGGACTGATTACTAGCATACAGCTCAACCTTTCGGATCTCCCAAGATCTTTTACATGTAATTGCACAACCTGTCCATGGCCACGGAGTATCATACTGATACTCATGATCATATTGATCATCTCATCATCTACGAAGCACATTCCAGATGCACACAATACAACACTTACACTCACCGGCATGGGAAGACACACTTCAACCATCCGTGAAAGGCTCAACACTCACATCAACGCACATGGGAGAACACATCTAGCAGCATGTCGGAAAGGCTCTGCACTTACATCAACGCACATGTGAGAACACATCTACCACCATGTCGGAAAGGCTCTGCACTTACATCAACGCACATGGGAGAACACATCTACCACCATGTCGGAAAGGCTCTGCACTTACATCAACGCACATGGGAAAACACATCTACCACCATGTCGGAAAGGATTTATGCATCTGTGTCTTCGGACTCATCACTCATAATCCAACTGATTATGCAATGTATCCACCTGATACATATCATCACATATGATCATCCTGATCATCATTATAGCATCATCCTGATGCATATCATCTGGAGCAACATCCTGAAGCTCGTCATCCATGATCATCCTGATCATACAATGCATCCACCTGATGCATACCAAGTATCTACCTGCATATCATCATACATGATCCACCTGATCATACAATGTATCCACCTGATACATATACAAATACATGATCCACCTGATCATACAATGTATCCACCTGATACATATACAAATACATGATCCACCTGATCATATCAAGCATCCAACATGATGCATATACATATACATGATCTAACTGATCATAACAAGCATCCAACATGATGCATATACATGTACATAATCCAACTGATCATAACAAGCATCCAACATGATACATATATAGAGCAGTAACTGGAGTATCATCCTGATGCTCATCATCCAGTGCTTACATCCACAGCCATGGAAAGGATCCTCCTCTCAACATGCTTGGAATGGCTCCTGCAAATGTGTGCATCACTTCTTCCTCAAAGTGTCATCAATCTGAAGAACACCAAGCCTCTCTCTGAAGCACTCAAACTTCACTCTGGCTAGTGGTTTCATCAACACATCTTCAACCTACTCATCCGTTCACAACATACAGGAGCTTCACTACTCCTCTCTGCACCATATCCCTGATATAGTGATATTTGATCTCAATGTGCTCCGGCCAGTAGCATCCAATGGGAGATCAAATAACTTAGACAGTAGCATTCTAAGCCATACAACCTCACAACTAGCTGAACAAGCTGCAACATACTCTGCTTTGGCTGTACTCAGTGCTACGCAGGACTGCTTCCTGCTAAACCAAGAGATCACACCCAATCCCATGCTAAAGCAGCACCGAGAAGTGCTCTTCCTATCTACAGCACTTCCTACCCAATCTGAATCAGCATAACCCTGTAGGTTAAACTTTTGATTCGCATCATACTTGAGCCCATAATCAATAATACCCTTCAGGTACCTCAGAATATGCTTTACAGCAACCAGGTGAACACCTCTAGGATCCATCAGGAACTGGATCAATGTGTTCACCGCAAAGCAAATATATGGACTTGTGTTCGTCAGGTACATCAAGGACCCAATAATCTGACCATACGTAGTGACATCAACCGGCTCAGATGAAGCATCACACAGAAGCTTCATATTCGATGCCATAGGTATGGCCATGGCCTTGCAGTCCATCACCCCGAACATTTTCAGGATCTCTACTGCATACTTCCCTTGTCCAAGGAAGATTCCATCTGTGCTCTGCCACACCTCCATGCCTATGAAATAGTGCATCATCCCCAAGTCCTTCATCGCGAACTCAGAAGCAAGCTTCCTGTTTGTGTCGGCAATCAATCCATCCTTTCCTATTACAAATAGGTCATCCACATACAATAAGAGTATTATAGGATTTCCTTCCTCAACCTTGTAGTAAAGGTTGGAATCCACTTTACTCTTGGTAAATCCAAAACTGGATATAAATCCGTTTATCCTACCATACCAAGTTCTAGGAGCTTGCTTCAAGCCATACAAGGCTTTCTTTAACTTGCACACATATGGCTCTCTGTCATGTGTCTCAAAACCAAGTGGCTGCTCCACATACACTTCCTCCTCGACTACACCATTCAAGAAAGCTATCTTGACATCCATTTGATATATCTTCCATTTCATCATGGTAGCTAGAGCAAGTACTGATCTAATGGAAGTGTATCTGGTTACAGGAGCAAAAATCTCTTCATAGTCTATCCCCTCTTTCTGAGAGAAGCCACGAGCTACAATCCTTGCTTTGTATTTTTCTATGCTACCATCTGTAGCATGATTGATCTTATAGATCCACTTGGAAGTCACAACAGACTTCCCTTCAAGTCTTGGGACTACATCCCAAATATCATTCTTCATGATCAAATGGTACTCCTCGATTATGGCATTCTTCCCGAATCTTGGAACTTCAATATCTTCAATAGATAACTTTGTTGCTGAACAAATGTTGTAGTCCTTCTTTTGTAGGTGATGGTATACAATCTTTCCTACAAAACAAGTTAAATTACATGATTAGAAACATCTCATAGTTTTTAGAACAAATTCTTACACATAAATAAATATGTCATACAGTCATGCAATTATCTTATCCAATGCTTCAATACAACATTTATCCATATCCCATAACTTTCTAGATGCCTTTCAATCTCTACCAGAACATTGTTAAGAGTGTGCACAACTCCCAACATGTCAGCAAAGAGGTTTCATTCTAGATAAGTAGCAATGGAATGTTGTATAGTGCCATAGGCCACTTACCCATCACATGCATATTAGTAGTATTTTGTTCATTAATTGAATTATTCTAATATGCATAATACACACCCTAAGTCTAGGAACATAAGCATATACATCATTGAACAATATTATTTAAACAAACAAATATGCAAGAAATGACAATTCAAATACTTATCTTTGTTTGTTTGTTGAGTGGACTCCCTCTCAATCTTTTCTTCCTTGCAGGAACTATTGGAGTGTGCTCCCTCTTGATCTTTGCTACCTGGATTACCTGCCCTTGAACTTATATCCATCCTCGATCACTATGCATGCTCATCATTGTGTTATCTTTGAGATCTCATACATGATCATACATTCTTTAGTATAACTTTAATAGTGTCAAAACACATTAATCTTAAACATGTATAGTCATGATCATTTCAAACACAGATAATAAGCATTAGTATTCAAGGTTTCAGGGAAGACTTCTTTTACTCATGCATATTCTTATTTGACCAAAGGACTTTTCTGGTTAGTCATATCATCAATCAAGGTAAGAGACATAATATGTATAAACCCTTGATTACTTACATTTCTAACTTCATGAATAATCATTATCAACCATACAACAGTATAAGATCCTAACACAAGGTAGGATTCTAACTTGATATAGGAAAAACAAACCTGGTTATCATATTTGCTAGTTATGTCTAGCAATGTCTTCTTGTTCTCTTCAATGACTTGTGCTAGTAACCTGCATATCTCATAGGTTAATCATTATAGAACCAAGTTATTGTTGGCTTGGTTTTGCAACCAAGCTTAGTGCAATGGGAACCTATCAACAAGTGATAGCAGTTTCAAATATTGAAAGAAAAAACAAATCTAAATCTAAATCTAAAACTAAACTAGCATGTGCATATCATAATAAACTTTTGAAAGATTTGAAAACAAGAACAAGAAATAGAATAAAAAATAACTTTGTATTAAGAATAGGGGCAAGCAAGTGCTTGCAATGGTGATACCTCCAAATGGTGAAGATTGTTGAGCAACTTCCAAGGTGAGTAGCTCCAAGCTCCAAAGGTCTCTTCTCCAAGATTGCTACAATGGTCAAAAGCTCATGAGGGATTTTGACAGCATGAGGATAGGAAGATGGATGGATAGAAAGTGAGGAGACCCTACCACCTTTTGATAGTTTTTGGTGGTGGGAAATACCATTATGGTTTTGAGGAAACCAATGGTATTGACCAACATGGTTTAGGTACTTTTTCCCTCCTTTTTTCTTTTTTGAATATTTTGAATATTTTTATTCCCTTTTTAATATTTTTGGGAATTATGGACCCTTTTTGAGGGTTTTTTATGCTTTTTGAGGAAAAATATTCATTTTGAGTGGAAAAAAGGGGTGTATTAAGGTCTTTTGGTGACCTTTTGATGGCTTCAGAGGCTCAAATGGTGAAAAAGTGGACAAATGGGTCATGTGAATAAGGAAATGAGCTAGTGAGCACTTGTTGGGTGTTAACAGATTGCCCCCTGATGTGTGAGGGCAGGAGCTCGTCGTATGGTCGATAGACATCATAGTTCTTTTGTCATTTTTCTGGGGTTTGGGGAAGAGAAGAGACTGATTGGAGACTGGATCCACGGCCCTTGGAAGCTGCAAAAAACAAAAAATATTACATGTCCTCAATATGAATGAGGAATAATCTCTGATAATGGACGAGGCGGGCATACCCATGCTCGTATCAAGACATATACATAACAATTAGTCCCAAGAATGGGGGACCTAAAAAATACATAAAAAATATACTGGTACATCATAATGGTCCAGAGGGGACATTATTTTGGGATGTACTCGTGATCATAACATGACTGATCTCAATAACTGATACACTGGAATAACTGATGAACTACTGAAACTGAAGGTGTCCAACATCTGTAGGGACTCAATGACTGTGAGTCATCTCCAAGAAATATATGTAATTGTATACTCGAGGGAGTATAAAACTGGGGTACATCTGAATATTGTTGCCATGCCCAACCTGGATATCTATAGAAAAAAGGTAACTGGTTGTTTCCATAGGTAGACTCTCAAATGTGGAAGAGTCAGGTGGTATCCGGGGTCTTCGACTAAAAACTGAAAGGATCAATACCCTGTGCGAGTCTCAACGATACGATCAAGGTGTTGAAGTCGAGCATGTGAGAAACAACCATTTGGAGAGGCACTGAGGACTCTTCTCGAAATGATTCGTAGGCACTCATCATAAATGGTGATGAGTCCAAGACACAAGGACCTCTAGGTCTATCCTCTGGAATAAATTTGGTTGTCGTTGACAGAGGGAGACCAAAGACTAACAAGGCAATGATGTTTCCTTGATAGGAGCACAAGGTGTAGAATTGAAGTGTGGTAGTACTGATGGTAGGATTGACATACTTGTGGGGATGGGAAGTAACTGAGGTCATAGAGTGGGTAGACTCAAACTTCCTTTGTTCAGAGCATGATGACATGGTTGACCTGGCAGCGTAGGGAACTGACTTGTAGGTGTGGGTATCATTGCTTTTAAGGACTGAAAGGTATGTATTATCTCTGGGGGGGGGGGACGAGCTGATGGGTGCTGTCGAGGGATTCTCAAGGTGACATACTGCAGAATACTCTGAACAAAGGCGACCAAAATGGGGAAGCTTCCATATGAGTAGACGTGATCTGTTATGGCGCCGAGAAGCACCATTGGGTCCTTCTTCGTAGTTTTAATGAGCTCCAAGAAGGGATAAAAGTGTGCTCTGAAATGGTACTGTCCTATGGATTTTGCGAGCCCAGGACTGTTCGTGCTCATGTGTGCTTTCATTTTTAAGGAGTCTGAAAATGATAAGAAGACTCTGCAGTGGTTGTGAGTATCGTCCTGTGGATTTTTACGAGCCCAGGATGGTGATTGCTGGTGGTTGCTTTCATGTTTAGAGAGTCTGAAAGCGGTAAGTGGACTCCATTGGTGTTATTTTTCGTAAGTTAGTCTCCAAGGCCCAAAAAAGCATAAAATGATGCAAATGGAGAACTCTTCTAGTCGATGTGACTAGAGTATTCCTTTTTCGTAATTAGTCTACAAGGTCCGGAAAAGGGATAAACTTATACCAGGTAGATGCCATTTCAGATACGTTTAGCGAGCATGAAAGGAAGCAAGGTTGCTCGGCGATCTTTTCATTGTTTTAGGAGTCAGAAAAGAGCTACTCCCTAAGTGCCTTTTTTGTAAAAGGGATTGCTCGGCCCGAAAAAGGGGTAAAACTATATCGAACAAAAAAGGGATTGATGAGAGCGAGAAAAGGTCCCAAGCACCATCATGAGTGCGAAAAACTGGTTCCGGTGACATAAAGATTGTCAAAAGGGGGCCACGACCAATGTGGCACGCAAATCAAGGCGATGAGAGGGCATTTGGAAAAAGTGCCCAAAAAATATAGGCGTGAGAGTGATAAATGATCTCAAGCATCATCACAAGCGTGGAAAACTGAATCTGGCGATATGAGACTCGTAAAAAATGGGCGACGATCGGTGTGGCACGCAAACCGAGGTGACGAGGTGGCATGGGAAAAATGCCCAAAAAATCTGGGCATGAGAGCGAGAAATGATCTCAAGCATCATCACGAGCGTGGAAAACTGAATCCGGCGATATAAGATTTGTCAAAAATGGACGATGGCCAATGTGGCACGCAAACCGAGGTGAAGAGGGGGCATGGGAAAAATGCCCAAAAAATCTGGGCGTGAGAGCAAGAAATGATCTCAAGCATCATCACGAGCGCGGAAAACTAGATCCGGCGATATAATATTTGTCAAAAATGGGCTACAACTGATGTGGCACGCAAACCGAGGCAACGACGGTGTGTAAAAAATGGTCAAAAAATGGACCTGGTGAAAACAGGAAAAAGAAAGAACTGTCATGAAGTACAATAATGGACGGTGGTGTCCATCCGATTTACTATGGGTAAAATCACTTGAGGTACAACCCGTTGTGTGGGTTGCCTTCTGAATCGGTCAGAATGTATGCCCCCTGTCTGAGGCAAGTGTGTATAATATATGGGGCTTGCCACATGGACACAAACTTTCCTTTCCCGGTTTTGTCATGAGCCTGATCGTAGGCGAGGATAAGGTCCCCTTCAGAAAAAGTTCTTGGGTGGACATGTTTATCATAATTTAATTTGGATCGGTTCTTGGCTGTTTCCATGGTTTGGAGGGCTGTGCGCTGATCTTCATCGGCCTGCTCTAGGAGTAGTAAGCGTTGCTCAATTGGGGCAGTGTCCAGTAGGAGTTCAACGGCCATATGTAGGGTTGGAATCTGGCACTCAATGGGGAGGACGAATTCGACACCGTGAACTAAGTGGAAAGGGGTAAAACCCGTGGCGGTTTTAGTCGATGTACGGTATGCCCATAGTGTCGGGAAGAGCATGTGGTGCCAATTTGATTTGTGTTTGTCTATAGTGCGCTGGAGGATGGTTTTCAAAATTTTGTTAATTGCTTCGACTTGGACGTTTCCTTGGGGATAGTAAGCAGAGGAGAAATGGTGTTCAAATTTCAGTAAGGTTGATAGTTCTCTCCAAACGGCGTCTTCGAAGTGAGAGCCATGGTCTGAGACGAGTTGCTTTGGCACTCCAAAACGAGCGATAACATGGTTGAGAAAAAACCTTGTTGCGGTGTCGGCCTTGCAATTGTAAGTTGGCATGGCCTCCGCCCACTTGGTGAAATAATCTACGGCCACAATAATGTGTTTGTGACCGCCGGCTGACGTGGGATTGCAATCGAGGAAGTCGATGGCCCATTTGCAGAATGGTCCGGCAGTGACGACTGGATGAAGGGGGGCGGGTGGGGTTCTTGCTTTGGGGGCAAAAAGTTGGCAGTTTTGACAGTGTTTGACTATGGTGATGCAATCAGTAAATAATGACGGCCAAAAGTAACCTGCGCGAATGATCTTTTGGGCGGTGGCCATGCCGGAGAAATGGCCTCCGCAGGCACCGCTATGGCAATCATTAAGGACCTGTTATGCCTCACTATGGGATAAGCAACGTCGTAAGATGGTATCAACGCCGTGTCAATAAAGTACATCCCCTAACAAGAGGTATCAGGGGGCGTGGTGTCATATATGACGGCGTCTGTCATGATCGATGTGTAGTCGAAATTTTTGCGTGCGGAGGTAAATTAAGATGTCACCGTACCATGGGTCGTCAGATGAAATGATGAAGATGTGATCGTCAATCAGATCCATTTGGATAGCAGGTGATGACGAAGAGGATAGGAGGTCTGTGATGAGATGGGAAAGCACGAGGGCTTTGGTGCTCTTAGGAGTTTTGAAGGTGAGGTCATATTCCTGGAGGATAATGACCCATTTAGCAACACGACCTTGTAGGAGCCGCTGGTTTAGGAGATAGACCATAGGGTTGGAGTCGACGACAATTGTGGTATGACTGAGCATAATGTAGTGTCACAATTTTTGGACGGAAAAGACTATAGCTAGGGCTAATCTTTCCTCGTATGGGTAACGTAGGGGTGCACCAGACAAGGTTTGGCTGACATAATAAATGACATGCTCTTGGTGAGAGGCATCTTCCTGGACCAAGACTCCGGACACGACATGTTCAATGTCGAGACGTAAAGGATGAAGTCCTGGGAGAAATCCGGAGGGGAGATTAAGGGGGCTTGTGTGAGAGCTTTCTTGAGGGCGTCGAATGCCGTGTCTGCTTGCTCATCCCAAACAAAGGGTATGTGGGTACGAAGTAGGCGTAAGAATCCATGAACTTTGGTGGCGTAATCAGGAACGAAGCGATAAAGGAAATTGGACCGCCCCTGCAGACTCTGGAGTTTCCGAAGCATGCGCGGAGAGGGAAGGTCTAAGATGGATTTGACTTTCAGGCGATCAACAGTAATTCCATTATGGGAAACAATGAAACCAAACAACCGGCCTACCGGAACGCAAAAGACACACTTGTGTGGGTTCAAGCAGATTTTATATTTGCGACAATGCAGGAAAACTTGCCGGAGGTCGTTAAGGTGGTCTGATCGTTTCCGGGAATGAGTTGTAAGGTCATCAAGATAGACTAGCAGGATATGGACCAAGTCGTGAAAACAATAGGTCATGGCCCGCTGGAAGGTGGCACCAGCATTTTTGAGGCCGAAAGGCATGACACGATAGGCAAAGGTGCCCCATGGGGTGGTAAAGGCAGTCTTGTACTGATCCTCCTTACGGATCTGAATCTGGTTGTATCCGGAAAAACCATCCATGAAAGATAGGACTTCATGTCCCGCACACGCATCAATGAGTTGGTCAATGAATGGTGTGGGGAAATTGTCTTTGGGACAAGCGCAATTTAAATCACGGAAGTTAGTGCATACTCTAAGGGTTCCTTGTTTTTTGTTGACGGGAACGGGGTTTGAAACCCAGGTGGTATAAGCAATAGGATAAATGAATCCTGCTTTGCGAAGTTTCTCAACCTCGGCTTTAACAGTGGGGAGCTTGGAAGGATGAATGGGTCGCTGTTTCTGACGAACGGGGGGGACATCAGGCCATGTGTCAATGTGGTGCTCTATAATGGCGGGGTCAAGACCAGGCATTTCAGTATAGGACTAGGCAAAGACGTCACAGAATTGTTGGAAATAATTTTTATATGCCTGAGTTTCCGCTTGAGTGAAAGATGCGCCCAGCGAGATGAGCTCAGGTTTTCCAGGTGTGGTGGAAATGTCGATTTGTATAATGGGGGAAATGTTGGACATATTTCCTTATTCGAAGGAATCCGGTGTTGGGATGGGGTCCTTGAACCAATCGACCTTAGTGGGTATGAAATCTTTTTATTCGACCGATAGCTGGTTAGATGCGGTGGATGTAGACGCCTCTGGGAGGAAGTATGAGCGATGATGCATATCGTCCCAAGGGTAGTCGGGTGCAGTGAGTGTTTCCAAAATTTGCTCATCAGTATGGAAGTAGTCAGACCATAAATCAAGGGGTTCTGGTTTGAAAGTGGTTGAAATCATATAGATGGTATTGATTTCTTCCGAAGCAGATGATTTCGGAGGGTAGATCTCCTCAATTGTAGGGGGTGTCGTCTCAAGGTCCAAATTATTCATCTCATAGAGAGCTTCTTTGTAATCTCGGATATCAGGACAATGATGTGAGTAGTGGCCGTGAATACCGCATATCGCACAAGGGTGGTTGGTACGCAGTGATTTGTCACAAGGCTTGGGGTTTGAGTCGATTTTGACAATCGGGATGTTGGGTTCGTCATCAAGCATTTGCATGTGTTCCTGTAATGCAGGTAATTGTGGACATTGATGAGTTGGATGTCCTAACTCATCACAAAACGAGCATTTAGGAGGAGCACGGAACACGGGGGGAGGTTTAACTACTTTGGGTGGGGGTACCGCAGTGTATGGTTGTGGGCCTCTGCCCCCAGTGGGCCTGATGAGAGGCGGGGGATTCGTAGATGACGAAGGGGTAGTGATACCGGGAGGTGGTTGAGTAGAAGTGACAATGGGTTGCACCGGTTGCAGGATGGCATTTGGTGTCGGCGGGGGAACGGGAGGAGAAATATACCACACGGGTAATCCCAATGTTAACCCGGGGAGACTAAGGGTAGCCATAACCGGAGCGTTTACTACGCCTGAGGGAGGAAATAGAAAGGGGATTGTGTGGATGGGTGTAACACCAATGTGACTAGGGACCAATGTTGGTTTAGGTAACAAGGATGGTTGATTGTTGGGTGTTTGTGTATTGTGTGAAAGAGTACAGAGGTCAGCGACGTGGGTCTTCGGTGACGGTGGTGGAATGGATTGGAATGTAGAAGTCATTGGCGTGTCGGAGTAAAGTCTGGGTCCCACGAAGGAAACAAACGAGGTAGTTGCACCACAAACAGGTTGTTCAACCATAGGGAGAACATTTTCAGGTGCAGCGGGGGCCTTGGGGTCGTAATAGGTGAGTTGGTCGACCTTGACCACGCGTCCGTCATGAGGGAACATCATGGTACGAAAAACGAATGAGGCAACAGCCCGCATGGCATACATGTAGCTGTGTCCAAGTAAGAGGTTATAGTCAAGTTGGGCATTGATGACCTCTATGTCAATGAGCATGGTTTTACCAGCCAGCTGGACGGGGACATTAGCTAAGAGACCTTGGGGTTGAGCCGAACGACCGTCGTAGGCTCGCAACGCAGTGGTGGACTGCTGGAGAGTAGGAGATCCCAACTTCTGCCAAACGAATGTGGAAATAATGCATGTAGAGGCACCTTCATCAATAATGCACCGATGGATGACAAGATTCCGAATGGAAACAGAAACTTGGAATGCTAAAGTGGAAGGTAGGCGTGGTTCGGATTGGTCCGAATCGAATGCCATCAGTTGTGAATCATTGGGGTCAATAGCGCCAATGGCAGAGAGCAAAGTCTTGCGCTGTGAAGGACATTTTTTTAAGACTTCTAAAGCAGACATGGTTGCGGGAGACTAGGCTAAGTCATCTACAATGCTGTAATTCGACGCAGCGCGAGCATTGGGATTATTGTTGATGCGACGAAGTGGGAAGCGAGGTGCTTTAGAAGCGCCATCGAGTGGAGCCGGAGGTATACGTAACGTCTGATCTGTGGGATGAACGTTAGTGTTCTTGTCAGCGGGAGGGGCTTCAGGGGTGGAGCCATATTGGTTCTGGCGGGTTTGGAGGTTGGCATCGGTGGATGACATCATTAACAAGTGGTGGGTATCTGAATCAAACATGGGTTGATCAGGAGCGGCATAAGTGATTTGTTGTTGTGGTGGCGCGTTGCCCTGAGGGGGAGCTAACGACTAAGTGCTCACTATGCCTTGGGTTGGAAAGGGGTTTTGCAGCACCAAAGGTTGATGTTGAGGTGGTGGAGAGTTGGGTGGCGCCTAAGGAGCCGCTTGCCCTTGATGATGGGCATCGTCAGTCCAGAGTTGCCGAGCTCGCTCCAAATGTGGGAAAGCATGTGTGTAATGGCTATAGACCCCACAAATAGAACAAGGATGGTTTGTTCTGAGATTATTGTTTTTGGGCTGCCTGGGATGACGATCCAGATTCTGGTTGGGAGGAGCAGCATTGTTGTTATTTGGAGGATTGGGAGTTGGTGGACCTTGTATATGTTGTTGATTGTTTCCGCGGTTACGTCCTCTTCCACGGTTTTGTTGTCCACCCTGGTTGCGTTGGTTGTTTTGATGTTGGGGCTGATTGTGTTGTGTGTACACTTTCCCGTGAGCAGCGGGAGGATTTTGGTTTGCCACAGGTGCGGGAGCAGGTTGCGGTGGATAATAAGCTGGTGGGGCTAGAGGTGGTCCAGTTACCTGCTGGGGTTGTTGGTAACCCTAAGCTATTGGAGGTGTTGGGTTAGCTATTGTAGCTTGCTGTGGGTAATATATTGGTTGTGGCGGAAACTGAATTTGGTTCTGGGTGGCTGGTTGGTTAAAGTATGTGGGTGGTACATATGTCGATGGCGCTTGCCCATAGCAATGTTGTGGACAAGAGGGTCCATGAGTGTGATGAGTCTGATTCGTTGGAGCATACGAAGTTGTCGCTCCTGAATTAGATGTATCCCTAGAGAGGTCTGGGGCATTTACAGTGCTCACCATGCTAAAAGGTTTAATTTGGGGTGTGACCTGGCCAATAATACCATCAACGGCATGTGATGCCCCCGGCGCATCACCACGTGAAGAATCGCCTCGTGGGGCATCCGGTATGATGGTGTAGAGATAGCCTGATTGGGCGTAAATTAGGTCGAATTGCTGAGCTTTTAGGATAGCTTCTTCCTCTGACTAGGGTCATTCGGAGGCTACGTCTTTTGCTATGAGGGGTAGGAGTGATTTAAGAAACCAGTCCAAAAATATACAGTCATCCAGTTTAATCTTACAGAGGCTACGACACTTGCGCCACTCATGGATGTGGTCCGTGATGTGGGTAGCCGTGTTTTGTCTGCAAGACAATAGTATTTCAACTCCTGCATCGTAACGTACAGGTAGCTGAAAAAACTGAAGGAAAGTAGAGGCAAGAGACGTAAAAGTCTGGTGGATCCCATGTGGTTGTTCGATGTACCACTTGGTTGCAGAGCCAGTGAATGTTCGTTGCAATAGTCTTAGACAAATGGAGTCATCCACTATGGAGTTAGATGAACACCATAGGTGAAAAGACATTATGTGGTTTTGAGGGTCCTCTCCAGGTTTTCCTTCAAACTTAGGTATGTCCGAGGGGAGCTTTGTAGGCATGGGTGGCCATGTAGGGTTGTGCCTGATAGGATCGTTGGTTAGCCTGGCTAAGTCTGGTAAGTTCATACTAGCCATGTAAGGTAAACTAGCAGATGGGTGTGGCGTAGTGACTGGGACATGACTATTCATGGTGGCATTATGTCCAGTAGCTCCTAAGGGTATGCTAGGTATTGAAGGTATGTATCCTCCAACTGTTGTGGTTTGGTATGGGCCAGCGTTTCCAAGTGCAACATGGGTTACACTAGGGTTAGGAATAGTGCCAGGAATTCCTAAGATGTGGGTTGTGGTAATGAGAGGGGGTGTGACCCCTATGTTTGGCATACCCATAATAGGAGGTAGTCCTGTGTTGGGCATTCCTAAAGGTGGAGTGTCCCCCATATTAGGCATACCTAGAGGGGTGGTTGTTTCCATGGATGGCACCGCAGTAGAAGGGTTTGTGGATGTATCTCCTATAGTACTAGTAAAAAGTGGGTCGAATTGTGTTCCAGCCATGAGGTTGGTTGGTAATAATTCAGTAGGGTTTTCGGATTCAGCCTCAGAATCAGATGTGAAGTGAGGCGTGTCAGAATTGGATGACGGTATGTTTGGCCGATGACGTGTCGAGTCAAGGGATAAGGCTCGACGTCGGTGACGTGGAGAGCCAAGTAGACTGAACTGAGGGGGTTCACCCTGAAGATGACGAGATCGCCTAAAATTCTCAATGGTGAGATATATGTGTTTTTTTTTAAATTTCAGTGTAAGATGGTGATGTATAAAAAATTCAAAACCCTAATGCAACCAAGGGTGCAAAAAGGGGAGTGAAAATAAAGGCTCTCAGGCCAAAAAAATCAACCTCAAAAAGCACTTATTATAGCAGCTGTGCTATAATAAGTGGAGGGATGCAACAAAAAATGGTCAAAATACCAACAGTCAAACAACTTCTAGAAAAAAGAGGTGCTACTAGACCAAAGGTGGATTGTATCATGCAAACACCTAACTATAAGTATTGTGAGTCAACGAACGATATTCTCTGCAAGGTGATGAAATCCAAGTCAGACAATATTGAGTGTTGAATCAACGGCTAGATATCCCCCTACCGGGAGGGACACCGGGTAATCAATCCTAAAGAATGGCAACTAGGATACTCCGTTCATGACACGTTCAAAAAAGGTGAATCTACCATTTGGTCCTTTTACCGCAAGACCCCCATACAGGGATATCCCGAGAATTGCGAATGGTAGCCTTCGGTTATTGAATGGATTTTGGTATTCCACTCAGGCTTCCGGAACCATCCTCGCGACTTCAACCCTCCTAGGGGAGAGGCCCTCTGATAAACTGGTTGTGACCGTGCCATAAAATACTAGGAGATTTTGGTTCCCTAATGGACAACAGCTATGTCTCAAATGTAATAACTGAGGGGTGTTATTGGAACACCTATCCCCTCAATTCTACCTAGCTACAAAGTTCTTTTAAATGCTCCCCAAGTGGGGTTAAAAGTTGGTTGAAGTTAGGGTAAATTTTAAGGCTCAGTTTAAATTATGTGTTTGAGTGGGTGCATGTGTGGTATTTAAACTAAAATTGAAAATGTAAATGCTTTGCAAAAACTATTCAAAAACAAAGGATCTTTGAACTAGGAAAGCAAATAATATGAATACTTCAAGAAATAAATGGATTTCTTTTAAAAATTGCTATGGGAAAAATATCAAGGAAGTAAACAGCAAAATTTTTATCTAGATAAAATGCAAATAAATCCTTCTTTCAATTTCTGAAAATTTTGTAAAAAGACTTTTTTAAAGGTGCATTCTAAATAGTAAAAAGATTTATATGGCTGTAATAATGCAGGAATTTTAATACTGTAAAATAGCTAAGTGGGCAGAAAATACAGCAAAAAATTACTTTTTTAACGGATTGGCCGAATTGAAAAAACTTGCATCGTGGGTTTTGGCAGAACAGCCGCGATGGACCGCGCGGGTTTCTGTCACATAGTCGCAATGGGAAGCGCGGGTTTCAGCCGCGATGTCGCGATGTGCAGCACGGGATTTCGTCACACAGTCGCGATGTGCAGCGCGGCAAATGGCCACGAAGCCGTGATGTGCAACGCGCAAATTGGCCGCAAAGCCGTGGCGAGCCGCGCGGAAAAGAGCCGCGAAGTCGCGATGAGCCGCGCGACTGTTGGGCAAAAAGTTGCGAGGCGAAAGCCGTACACATACGCCGAAAAACGAACCTGAAAATGGCAATTCCAGGCTGTTAATGGCAATAAAAAGGGGCAAAATCTAGAACAACAATGGATCTGCTATCTAGGATGGCAGATCTATGAATTAAATTGACTAATACTAACAAAAACTAAGATCTAAAGCAAAATTTGAGATCTAAGAATTCGAAGCCAGCGGAGTCGCCAAAAACTGTTGGCTTGGTTTTGCAACCAAGCTTAGTGCAATAGGCACCTATCAACAAGTGATAGCAGTTTGAAATATTGAAAGCAAAAACAAATGTAAATCTAAATCTAAAACTAAACTAGCATGTGCATATCATAATAAACTTTTGAAAGATTTGAAAACAAGAACAAGAAATAGAATAAAAAATAACTTTGTATTAAGAATAGGGGCAAGCAAGTGCTTGCAATGGTGATACCTCCAAATGGTGAAGATTGTTGAGCAACTTCCAAGGTGAGTAGCTCCAAGCTCAAAGGTCTCTTCTCTAAGATTGCTACAATGGTCAAAAGCTCATGGGGGATTTTGACAGCATGAGGATAGGAAGATGGATGGATAGAAAGTGAGGAGCCCCTACCACCTTTTTATAGTTTTTGGTGGTGGGAAATACCATTATGGTTTTGAGGAAACCAATGGTATTGACCAACATGGTTTAGGTACTTTTTTCCTCCTTTTTTCTTTTTTGAATATTTTTAATATTTTTATTCCCTTTTTAATATTTTTGGGAATTCTGGACCCTCTTTGAGGGTTTTTTATGCTTTTTGAGGAAAAATATTCATTTTGAGTGGAAAAAGGGGTGTATTAAGGTCTTTTGGTGACCTTTTGATGGCTTTAGAGGCTCAAATGGTGAAAAAGTGGACAAATGGGTCATGTGAATAAGGAAATGAGCTAGTGAGCACTTTTTGGGTGTTAACAGTTATACATACCTCGTAATTAGACCTTCTATGTGATCCATGACAATGGATGAATCTTTGTCTTCATGTTAACATGGTCATATGTTCTTGAACTAGAACATGATTTGTCTTTCTTGATGTACCTTTCATGTTAGCGGACAACATGAACCTCATACAACACCACAATGCATTCGTACAATCATAAGTGTCAAAACCCTAATCAATGAATATCTGCATTCATAATTTTATTAAGGTGACACGACAAGTCTAAAGTTAATCAAGATTTTACTAAACTTGATGAAGACAAACATACCATAAACTTAATCATGAACAGATCTCGAAACATACCTAGATAAGTCATACCTGTCGAGATTGCTTGTAATCTTCTTGTGTAAGGCCTTAGCCTCATCTCCCTCTGAAACTAGAACTTCTTCACTTATGCAGGTGACCAATCCATTCTCTTCTAGGATTAACCCAATCCACTTGATTTGCAGAAACTGGATCTGGAGCTGGATTAGGGTTTGTCAAGGAAACCCTAAAAACTCAAACTTTGAATTTCAAACTTCTGAAAGGATAGAAATATGCGCCTTGATGAGTTGATCAACCTGGTATACTCAGAATTTGAAAGCTGCAAAGTTTCACCCCTCAAATTTGCTTTTCAATCTTTTGGATTCACTAGGAAGGACCCTGAATTAGGGTTTCAGTTTCCCAGAGTTTCACCCAACCAAATAGTTTGATCCAAAGCTCTAAACTTTGATTTTTCCAAGGAGCTTCCAGCTGTGGTCACAGATTTCAAAACTTCCCATTTTTGCAGAAGCCCTAATTTTTCAACTTTCTAATCAAAGTCCCAAACTAGGGTTTGATCAAGCCCGACCTTCTGTCCAACCAAAAAATTTGATCTTGGTCTATAAATTTCGATTTTGATGAGGAGCATCTAGCTGTGGTCTCCGATACAAAAATTCCAACATTCTCCGAAACCCTAAATTCCCGGAGCCATGAATGCTGCACCTGATTATTTCTAGTGTAACTCTGAAATTACGCATCCACAAGGTTTGAAACTGTGACCTCTATTATCCATACCTGTCATATTTCCAACCCCATAGTTATAACCTCAATTGGACTCTCTGAGGGAGAGTTATGCCAAGTGTCGCAACATGACCTATTTATGGGATAAAATAGGAGAGCAAACTTGTACGGCATGCCACATGTCACTGGTTCAATTTCGGCCTCTGAAAACCTTACCTGAGAAACTAAAGTCCATGACCTACCAGTCACTTCTTACGAAATTTCATTTGGATCTTCCTAGCCCAAGTTGTGACCTTGTTTCCCAGGTCACCTATTTATGACTGAGATCTCGAAGAGGCAGAAACCCTAGACTGTACAGATCATAAAACACAAAGTACAATGAATTAGAAGTTGTTCTTCAGAAAAAGGTACATTGGGATCTTATCTTCGACTTGTAAACGTTTCAGATCCTCAAACTTTTCCAAAATGGATTTATAGCGAAAGTTCTACGATCACTAGTTTTTTCTATATCAAACACTAGCTTCACAAGTGCAAGAAGTGTCATAAATGCCATACCATGCCTTGTTTCAGGCTAGATCTGATACCATGTTAGTTTTTCAGAATTTACTTCAATATGATCTAGGATCTTAACTGAGAGAACAACATGTATAGCATATCTATAGCATATCAATCATGGACATAGTAATGCAAGCACACAAGAGACAATAGACACACAGAGTTTCATTGGGGAAAACCATAAAGGTGAAAAACCGCACAACTTCTTCAGAGATAGATAGAGCAATGATACAACCCAAGCATAAGAGATAGTCTTCTCCTAGCAACATCTTCTCCTCCTACACAAGTGCACCACTCTCCAATGAGAGTAAGTGTGAGAATGTGAATGATGAAATAGAGTGCCTCTCGCACGCTATTTGTACTTCACTTGACTTGCCTAATAACCTTTACTAGGTCAGCCTTAACTTAACCACATAACATAATGCTGACAGGGCGGACCCCCAATAGGGTGATCTAATAACCCTTTAACCCACATGACTCATACAGGGTCGACCCCATCAAGGTGGTCTAATAACCCATCAAGTATAAGTTACGACACTTACAATATAAATGACGACACTTTCGTATAGAGGAATAATAACATCTCTATAGGAATACAAACACTTTTGTATAGAGGAATAATAACATATCTATAGGAATACAATATACATAGGTGAAATACATTCTGAAGTTACAATTACATCAACAGTATGTGCATCTTCATTCCTTACTTGGGATGAGGGAAGTTGTCGTTAAGGGGGAGCAGTAATGACTCCTTCTTTCCTTTGTTAGTGGGATTTTATCCCAGCCATTATTAAGGGGGAGTGTTGGAATATTTTATATTCCTTAGAAGGTAATAATGTCTTTGTATTATGTCGGAAGATATCCACAATCTTATGTAAAAGAGTAATACATTATATCCCATATTCATTATTGTAAAGTATACTCTTGATATTCATTATTATATAAATATATGTTACTATGGAGAATTGTATTATCCCACATGTAATATGTGAGAGTAATTCCTTCCCATCTCTTAGTATATAATAGAGTTAAGGGAGTCACATCACTCATCATGATCTTTACTTATTCACACAAGTATTGCTATATTGTATTGGGGCTATTGGCATTGCTCTCTCGTAAGCTTGAGGGATATATTATGGAGATAATAGAAAAACACCTTGCCGTGGACGTAGCCCAATTGGGTGAACCACGTATATCTGGTGTCTTTTCTCTTGTTCTCTTTCTGTACTTATTATTGATATATTATTGTTTTGCATAGATAGGTAAGCTAGTTTAACTAGATCCATATCTCTGACAATTTTGACCTTATGGACATGTTGGTTTCTACATAACTCTGTAATATTCATATCATGAGAGCCACATCTCAAAATCCCTTGGACCATATAAGAAAACTCAAGCAAAAACCACCATTTTGAGCCATTGCGCCCTTGTATACATTTATGAAACTTTGAGCATTTATATATACATTTTGCACCAAAATTATTATGAGTTTTGTAGGTTTTTGAGAAGCCTATTATTTACTGTACATGAGACATAAATGTTATGCAGACCCCTTTTTTTCATTTGCTTATAATTCCATGTAAAACTATCTTCTATATTGCTCACAATTTCCAAGCAATGAATGTGTTTTGTAACCTTATGTTTTAAGAGTGCCTTAGAAAGCTATAAATATGAATCAATGCTGAACCTAGGTTTTTTGGAGGTACTTGATATGATCCAAGTTTCTGTTCTGAAATTTGGGAGGGTTGTACAACATTTGGGAAGCCAAAAGAGTCATCTACCCTTAGGGGTTGTAACATTGATTTCCTAGTATTTTTTCCTTTCATTCTCGAGTTGTAAATGCAAGTTGCTGAAGTATTTAGAAATTGTCCAAGCATATAATAGCTGCATTAGTGTGTCCTAATACACCTCAATTCAATCTAGACATAATTCAAAACCATTTGGGATCATTTAGGACAGTTTGGAGTTTCACTAGTCCAAGATTTGAAAATTGGCTAAATTGGGGATATTACACACTGCCATTTATTCTTAAGAGAATGAGTTGATGCTCTTTCCCATAGGATATTCATTCTCATTCCTAGGATGAAGAAGAGGACAACTAGCCTTTTATTGCACTCAAATTGTATTTCCCAGCTATACGTTGTTTTTTTAAACAATAACAGTTTAAATTTAAGTTCTTTTTGTACTTTTATCGCACTAGATTTTAATTCCCATCTATACATTGTATTTTTAAACATTGAAAGCTTAAATTTAATTTTTTTTGTATGCCGAAGGAGAATAATAGACCTATTTATCAAATGTGTAAGTCATTTAATATGTTTGTAAATCATGTATATGTTGTAGCTATAATATCATTCCATACCTTCTTGCTAGTCAAAGTATTATCGAAAATTTTCAAAGCACCAATTTAAATATGGGAGACAACATATTAGGAATCGACGAGAGGATACCGACCGGAAACTATCACTCTGTTCAAATTATGGGTAAAGAGCCATTGATCGTGGTCGAAAAAGTCGAGAATGACGGAGTGTTGAAGAACAATTTCTCCCACCATGTTGCGACGTGGTTGATTGTGGTGGTGGATAGTGCATAACTCAAATGATTTTAGTGGTTCAAGGTAATGCTTGAGTTGTTGTCTGTCGGACCCATTGGAATTTTATCAAATATACTTCTTAATTCAACAACAAATAAAAAATGTTCGGCGATCCCTTTAGGTGAGACTGCCATGCGTTGACTTTCTAACATGAAAATCTTATTGTATAATTTTTTTCTTAAAGAATCGTTTTATGTTTCTTTGGGCCAATTTTTCCCACCCTTTACAGATACATATCCCTTGGCATCCCCAATAAATAAAAACACAACAATAAAATTTTGTGATACAATATATTAGAAAAACTTCTGAGAGATTCCTACTTGCAATTTTCATTCCATGCATTTTTAAAATAACAAACAAAATACATAAACTATAGGCCTGCAAAAAACATGCATACAAAATACATAGCCGAACAAAGTATTGTATGGAATAAAAATAGTATGAAAAAAGTGGTTGTTGGATATCCCATAGTGCACATCTATTTAGAACCCATGTGCAAATCTTCATCGTACATTGGGTCTAGGAGTGTCATCTCTTTGTGGCATGTATTCTAGTTGCACTGATCTTTCCGACACCCTAGAGCCTACGCTAGCAGTGGGTGCCCTGATATTCTGAGGAAAATGCATCATTCTATCGATGGCTCTCTTATTCTCATAAGTTCAAAGCAACAATTTCTCAATTTTTTCTCCATACTCATTCACAAGTGCTATGGGTGCTTCCTTCTTTCTGCCCTGATAATCCTGTCTACTGTTGAGAGAGTTAACATACCCTCTAAGGGTATCCATCTAAATGGAAAGTTGCTTCATCATTTATTATAGATGCGGGTCAACCATTTGAATTTGTGATTGAATATGGGGGGTTGATTTAAAAATACGAAAGCAATGTCTTAACCCCACCACCCAAACAACCACCGATTCAGTATGGGAAGATCTATTCCTTATAAACACCACCACCGGTGTTAATTAGCACAACTACGATTTGACAATTATTTTTTAGCACCGCAGACGAATCTGAAAATGGATTCGAATTGATCTGCTTGCAGCCATAATTGTCTCACATCTTGACGACATACTAATCAAACATTTAAATGTTATTTTAATTCGCAACAAATTGATAAGTTTCAATTCGAGGCATATGAAACATTTTGGATTTGACATTCAATGATGAGTGTTGTACACAACTCTTAGATTCATGATAGATTTGATGTTTGTGAAATGGGATATCGAGCTCCAGGACTTGAACGCACTCCAAAGTTATCCATACATATGACGTACATCAAAAATTAAATTGATGTTGACACACTATGAAGTACCAGATGTTTTAATAATAAATAACTAATGGTGGTAGTGAAATTATCTATCATACTTAAAATCACCGTATGTTTTATTAATAAAAAACTAATGTTGACAATGAAACGATACAGATAGACACAATAAGGTTTCGAGTGCGATTTTTCTCTAGATCTTGACTGTTCAAATATTAATTTTTAATCGCTAGTACTCCACCTTTGAATACCATCGATGTGATGTGAATCAAAGAACCTCCCTTCATTGGAAATAGTGCATAACCTAAACACTCGATGATTTCAGTTACCGAAGATAGTTTTTTTTTTTTTTTTAAATAGTTGGATTGCGGTTAAAATGTTCATAATTTTTTCCTTTATGATTGCAAATTGACAAAAATAGGGAAGCACACTGTGAGCATTCCTTCATTGTCGTTTTCCTGATTTTCTTCTTTCCATTAATTAGGTTTTCTTCGAGAAACCCTTCATCTTTTATTTTTTCTCCTACAAGGATTGTATTATGGTTCTCTTCTATGGAATCAGGAATGAATTTGGGACTGTTTGTGATGCACAAACTGGGATGTGTTCGGTGCTGTCGAGAGAGACCATGGTTTGGAAACCAATCCCATAAATTTTAGGGTGTCTGAAACCGATAAGTTTCCTTTTTCCGGGTCCTCTGTTTCTAAACCCGTGTAAAATTCCCATTCCGTGTCTTCAATCTGTGGTCTAGTACAGTTTGGAGGGGAGCAGTCTATGGTTCTCTCTCTCCCTGCTCCCCTATGGAGACCAATTTACTACTTTTGAGTCGACTAAGATTCAGAACATTGAGAGAATATTAAGGAGAATGAGTTCTCAAATGGAGTTATTTAAGGAGTCCACTGTCCATATTAGCAACGACATGGACGAATGGGGAAAGAAGCATGATCAGATTGAATCCAAAGTCAAGGAAAAGGGTAAACAAATATAACATATTCACCTTTCCAATGATTCAAAGATGCATTTCAATATGGAATCCGTCTTGTCCCTAGGAAGCCAATCTCGTGCTGGCTTCTGTATGGATTCGAAAGAAATAAAAGAGGATAATGTCCAGCAGACTCCTATTGGGAAATGTCAAGGTCCAAGATCTCAGGCCAAGGTTTAGGATCGTAATGACTAGTTTATGGATGAATGATACAATGGCCATGTATTTTCATAAATATGTCTTGTTTAAATGTTTTTAATAGTATTACTAGGACAATTTAGTAGGTCATATAGATGTAGGAAGTTTCCAGATATTTTGTATGCAATATGGTTCTACAAGGCCGAAGGATTTTTGCAAGATTTTTTCGAACTATGGGCATACATTTTTTATTGAAAGCATTGTAAATATTGGGCTGTCAAGGATTTCCTCAACCTTTTAATACAAATCGTTATTACATGTTTCTAAAAATAATCTCTCTTTTAGCTATATTCCAACATAATATTATAATTAACATCACCTGAATTTCCATTCATCCACAAATACCATACACTTCCAATCAAAATGATCTCTATGGATAATTTTAATTGAGCGTTTAGAAATATCATTGATAAATTTCTTCGTTTTAGAAATCACTATAAATCAAATATCAGATATAATAAATCAATTTTGTTCGTTATTGAGATCATTGTAACTCTTGGTCTGTTTGGGATTTCCTCATCAATTTAATACAAATCTAACATATAATTGAAATCATCTGAATTTCCATTCATACAAAAGAACCATATTCTTTCAATCAAAATGAGCTCTATGCATGATCCAAACTTTTGATTGGGGGTTGAGAAATATCATTGATTTGTTCGTTTGATAAACTGCTTAGTGAACACCATTCATATCAGAGATAATAAAACAAAATTGTTTTCATATATGCACACATCCTTACATAATTACCAAAAATAACTAAAAATATAATTAAAATATTGTATTACATAACCATGAATGTTAAGCATGAAATCAGTTTCCAAGTCTCTAAAATGAATAACTAGGAACAATTTATGTAAGCATTTTCATTTTCAAGTATCTCTTCATGTCTGTTTTCTATTTTTGGTGGGATGGCTTAGAAAATTACAAATATTGGACCATATAATTCCATATCTCTCCAAATAACCGTCATATTCCCAACCAGGAGCGATTTTAAAACAATTTTCCTCTTTATTATGCCCACTATGATACCTAGCTTCTTCTATAAACAAGATGTTCGATCTCTCATATATTTCCTCATTAATATCAAACACTTAGATATGTTCCTCTAGTGGGTAGGTAACAAATTTCTGACCCGATTTATTTTGCAATTGTTCATTTTAGATTGAGATTGACCCCAAACAAATACAAATCTAGCATCCTTCATACAATCGAACATCTGAAGAAAAAAATGTAATTTGTTTTTTCCAAAGTAAACCATAGAATGCAATTTTTTTTCCTGTAAGTAAACCTTAGAACAATATGAAAACCTTCATTTTCAACTTTTTATAACTAATTACTAAACTTGAGGTGATAGCGATTGTAAGGAGCATATTTGTAATCGGGCTTTAAGTGTTATGGTTTTGTGTTGACTAACCCTGGTACTTTGAAAAGTAATCCTTCTACTCCCAATATCAAGAGTTTCTTTTGAACCGAAATCAATTATATGAAAATTGATTTTGAATTTATAAATGGAAGACTTGAAAACAAAAGTGATGTAACAAGATACATTTTTATTTAAACTAAAGTGATGTAACAAGATACATTTTTATTTAAACTATTAAAAGATAATAATGACAAGAAACATTGTTTTGCATTCATTAATGATCATTCAGGTTTTAATTATGTGTGAAACGACATATCACCTTATGTAATAGTCTTATTGGTTAAGGGGTTACAACATGTTGATTTAAAAAATACAGCCGTATAATCTAATGATGTACCGATACAATTAAATTAGGTAAAAGTGGAAAGTATATGGAAATAAGTGAATTCAACCCTAAATGAATTATGCAAGAAACTCAATATCAAAATATTATTTTTAACATATTATAAGAAGCATGTAAAAATAAAACACGAAGAAAAAATTATCATCAATTGGTGAAATATATTAAGAAATTGTTTCATCTTTGTAATGTCCCCATTCAAATAAATCTCAAAAAAAGAGAAAATTCCACAAATCTACTAGTTTCCTAGGTTGGGGTGGAAACATTAGATTTCGAATAAGCGAACTATAAAACCCCAAATTGACATTAGCTTGACCAAATTGATTAAATGGGGAATAAATAAATAAATAAAATAGTAAAATAAGGTGGCACTTGGTCATGAGGGCACATGGGAGATGTGGTGCCCATTAAGCAAGATTCCCCATGCCACATGTCTTCCCACTCTCACCCATTCAAATCCTAGGTGGAATCCACATTCTTGGGGGAGTTGGAAGGTCAATATACTTCACATGACTCAATGAAGGTCGAATTGGAGTGGAAGAGTAACTCCCAAGGAAGAGGAAGAGGCATTTGAGAGAAGTTGAGACACTTGGGCTAGATTCCCTAGCTTTTATGACAACAATGATGTAGATGCTATGACACCTATGACACAAATCAGACTTGATTTCTGAAATATGACATATATGACATTTTGGGGCTAAACATATCCTCCAAGAGGGTGCACAAGGGAGTTAGGGAAGCCACAGAGTCACCCATTCAAATTGAGTGAAGGAGGAAGCTAGGAATGGAGGGACAAGTGGCACACATTGGAATCTCTTCCCAATTCGAGTTGGCATGAAGCTCATGGAGGGAATTCGAGTTAAGGAATCCTTTGGAAGTTTATAAAAGTCAAGAACAAAGAAGGAGATTATATTTTGATCATTTTACATTTTTCATTTGGAGAGGAGAGATAGTAGAGTGTTATTCTACTTGCCTTAGCACCAATTTCGAGGTTGAAAGACTCCCATCCTAATTGGAAATTGGAGAGGCCATTCAGCCATTCAGACCTTTAATTTGGAGCTACAATGGAGTCATTTGTTTTGGTTTGAAGCTACAGGGAATTTTGTGATCACATCTCCTTCAACTTGCTTCTACAACTATTCTTCCATTTCTTGTCATATTGTTGCTCCTTGAGGAGGGGCGCACTTGGTGAGGTGATGATCTCTTTGGGATAGCTCTTGAGGCCCCATATTTTTGTAATATGATAGATATACTCTTCATTTACTGCTCAGAATACTTTCAGATCGAAACTTCAAGATATTTTATGTACAAATGCTAAACTATGATTAAATGGTGCAATTTCCCCAATACCTTGTTATAAGCACTTGAAGTGGTATCAAATTTGAATGGTTAGTGAAAATATGATATATTATTGTTGTATGGAGCACCATTAATATGCTAAATAAGTTTCATATTCATTATACAAGAATTTGGAGCAATATTCGGAAGTTTCATAACCATTTGTGAAGATTTACTATCATTTTTTCCTATGTTAAAGCTAATATACAAACATCTGATTTATGGAAGTTACAGAAGCTTTTTGGAACTGATTGATGATGTATTTGGGATACCATTGAATTCCTTTAATAGTACCATGTCTCTGTTCTGAAATTGTGTAAGTTAGTACAACATTTGTAGATCCATCTTTGACCACCACCCTTGGGGGATTTGAACCTTGATTTTAATAGTAAATTTCCCTATCTTTCCCTGATTAGAATTGAATGTTGCAGAAGTATTTTGAGAGTTTCCAAACATACATCAATCACAATTTCATGTCTTAATACCTTCCAAACACATTCAAAACCAATTTGGAAGCATTTGGAGGCATTTGGGTCAATACTAGTCTAAGGGTCACATTGGCCAAAATTTGCAATTTTTCCAATTTTATCAAATTTATTAAAAAAGGACACTACAAGTGGTATCAGAGCATGGTCCTTGAACCTGACGTGGATGAACATTAATGAGGATAATAATTTAGGGACCACCCCTAGGAATTGAAACTAAAATCACCTTTTTTGAAGAGGAAGAAGTGGGAGAAGAAGAGCATCTTGTTGAAACTATGGCTAAGGATGAGAAGGGAACCTCATAGGAGAATGAGGAGTTTAGGAAATTCATGAAACCATTATTTGAATACATGAAAAAAAAGATAATGAAAGGGTTCGAATTTTTGGCTAGTCAACTTGGAAGCAAAGGGGCAATAAGAGGCAGCAATAGTTCTTCTTTCGACGAAAAGAAGGCAATGGGGGAAAGTATTTTCTCAAAGATAGGACCTCATAATCAAACTCATGAATTTAAGAGTTCAAAAAGGACTACTACACCTAAATTTCTTGAATCCAAAGAAGAACCTAACACCCGATATGATATTCAAGAACTTATAACAGAATGGCAAAAGTTGAGTGAAGATTGTAGAAGGACTCTACCATCTGATCAATATTTTAGTGTCTCAAACAAACTTAGAATGAGGGAAGGTAATAGGACTCCTTTTAAGAATAAAGAATTGAATTATTCCATATTTAAAATGCCCCTTCCTACTTTTGATGGCTCATCTCAAAGTTCTGCTAATACATGGGTACAGCTGAATCCAATGGTTGAAGAGGATACTCTAAAAATGGCTATTTTGCATCTCGAAGGGGAAGCCAATGATTGGTGGTTCCATGGAATTACAAATTTGGGACATGATCAATTTAAAACATATGAATAATTTTTTTACAAGGTATTGGAAATATTTGAGCAAAATTACTGTGAGAATTTTGATCTACAACAAGATCTAGGAGCCTTAGAGAATCTCACAAATCGAATTACTTGCAAAAGCAACAAAAAAACATGAAAGAAGAACAATTTTACACATTCAATGTGAACATAAACTTGATATTATCTGACTGTCTAACATGTAAATATGTTATGAATATTTATATATTACATTTGAAGGAATTCGTGAGGCTTAGGAAGCCCAAAATGAGTGTACACGTGAAATTGGCCAAATTGGCCTCAACCCCCCCTAGATGGGTTAAACTTGCTCCAACTCAGCCCAAATGGTCACGAATGGAGGTGTGGACGTGGATGAGGTATGATGGAGAAATAATGACTCCTTGGAATGCGTTGGTGTGCAAAATAAGGTGAGTGGGAGGCTCTAGGTGGGCATTATATGCTCAAAACAGGCAAAAAATGGGCTAAATCCACCCCTAGCACTCCTAGTCAACCACAATTCCCCAATTCAAGGAATGGGAGTGCACCAACAATAAATGAGGGTGCACATATGGATTTTTATTCAGCTGGAGCGCTCATGTAGGTGTGAACACTCCTGTTTTACTGGTTATTATGCCCAATTAAGCTACCTAAGTCCAAACCATAGTGTATTAATGCACAAATGCAAACAAAATTTACTAAGGACTTAGACTAAGGTACTAAGTGGTGGATTAATGTTATAACACCCCCCCTTAACCAAAAATTAGTACATCTCGTGAAATAAAGTGGGAGGCCTTGGCAACAAAACAGAAATTTTATTTGTCCATGTAAATTGAGGAAAAGAAGGAAAACCTCATGGGACAAAACCTTCCCTCTAAAATGGACATGGGGCTGAAACCTGCAAAAAATAGCAGCAATCACCATCCATCACTTACTCCAAGCAAAGATCTGAAGTGAGTGAAGGTATTCTCAGTGAAACTCTTGGTGTATATGTCAGCAGTTTGCTCGGTGGATGGGCAATACTACAAGGAAATCACTCTGTCATGCGCTAAGCCCCGAATGTACTGCATATGGATCTCTATATGATTTGTTCTCTACCTATGAACTGGATCAATAGATATATTGATGGCACTTTGATTGTCCACCAAAATATTGGTAGGAGAATCAATTTCAACATCAAACTCCCGAAGAATTCCTTGCAACCAAACACACTGTGTGGTTGCATTCACTGCTGCCCTGTACTTGGCCTCTACTGAAGAAAGATAAATTGTATGATGTTTCTTACTAGAACAGTAAGTATGACCTTCAACAAGTGTGAAAACAAAACCTGATGTGAACTTTCTATCAATGGGATTTGTTATCTCTAGGGTTGTATTCTAGAGTTACTTTAGAATTTTGATTTTACATAGTCACCTTTCCTAATTTCACCCTAGCTTGCCTTTGAAATTATGATTTTTCTTTTCCAAGTTATAACTTAGTTCTTATTCATTTTATCATTTGTTCACTTATTAAACCAAAATAAGGCTCATTTCTATTTGATTTTCGAAGTGTTTTATTTCTTGATTGAAACAATGCAAATGTTATCATGATTAATGTTATTACATTTGGAACATTAGGAGTTTTATTTCATATATGATTTTCAAATGTATAGTGGCAGCATGTGGAGAAATGTGAAAGGTAATAATGCTGCCAGTTTCGATTTCTGTAATGGAAACAAGTGGCAAGGTTCGGTACAAATCTTTTAATTGACACAATTGTTTCATTAAAAGAAGAAAAACAACCCTGAGGTTGTGTCATGCAATGAGTGTTAATCACTCATCTCGAAGATGTACCTGCAGCAGTGTGACATTATCACAAAATATGAACATGGATTTTCGGTTTTCAAGCTAACCCTGTAGCGTTCATTCCTTTGCCCTGGCTTGTGTTTTGTGGAATTTGATAGGCATTCAGGGTAACAGGGTAAAAAATCATCACACCATGACTAAAACTAAGAAGCCAGATGGAATAATTTGCATACTCAAACTTGATAATCTCCAGTGGGTCAATCAGTTTCCCAGATCTACAGAGATGATGAGAAAAGCGGGCTGGTTCCCCTTTTGTGAAAGAATGCAGGGTCACAATGTGCAAGTAACAAAGGCTTTTGTTAAAAATTGCAAAGATTCAGTGGTACATTTTGAAACCATAGAGATTGGGGTGGACGAAGACACCATTTCAGAATCCATTGGAGTACCATCACAGGGTGAGAAATGGTTCAAGCAACAGTCGTTTGAAGCTGATTATAGTAAATTCTTGCTGCTAGGGTTTGAAGAACTAAGTTGGAAAACTGTCATTCATGTAAGTAAACTCAAGCCAGTGTGGAGAACTCCGTTGAACATGGTTCAGAGTTATATAACCTGTGAAGGTCACTATGATAGGGTTCTCAGATGTCATTTGCGATTTTTAATGCATTTCAATGGAGATTTAATGTTAAATTTGCCATTTTATTTGTGTAAAAGTATGCAAAAGATGATTTCCAGGGTTCAGAATCATCAGGAACACACATCTCGTTCTCTTTTTCATTAAGGATTGATCAAGTTATTGATAGTTTCTCAGTCGAATAAAAGGGGGAAAACTTGGGACCATTTCCTCTTTTGGTCAGGAATTGAAGCTGAAAGACAGAAGCTGTAGAGCCCCTCCTCTAGGGTCCTTCCTGTTTAACCTGAAACTCAGCCACTTGATACAAAAGAGATTAGAAAGCATAATGACTGGATAAATAAACTAAATAAACGAATAAACTAGCAAATTTAAAACAAACCATAACCATAACCAGCAAAGCTCGTTTAACCGTAGGCGAAGCAACCGTTAGCTTCGCCACCCAACCATAGGCTCATGCTTTCAGTCGCATGGCCTCCCCCGAGCTTTGGGTCGTAGAGCTCACACACGTTTTTCAGAAATCCATCTTGGGTTTCCCTTCCCACCAGGATTTCTTAGCCAAACCCTTAGATAGCAGCAAGTCTTTGAGGCATTCGAAAATTACGACAATCATCCAAATTATGGGCCCTTTACCCATTCCCTAAGCCTTCCTTATAAAGGAAAATCTCCTGCGACACATGTCGCTTCATGCATAATTAAATATTTTTATTTAATTATTTAATTAAAACACTCACCCATCCAAGTGTCAGTTTCTCTGGGAAGTGCACCTACATCCCTAAGTTTGCTCTAGTTTGTCCCCCAGATATTTTAATCAACTCCTAGCTTTTAGTTGACTAGGTGTCTAATCTTAGGATTCTATTTTGATTCTAAATAATGATTTCTATTATTTTAAATGCTCAACAAAAACAACTACTCAAGTGCAAATGTCTAAACTATTTTTTTTTATGCATTTGCTAAGTAATAATCTAGAGTTATTCTCCTAAGTTTTTATGCAGTTTAATTTAACAATCAAACTCACTAGGATCACGGTGCTGCGCCGTTGGGCTCCTGGTTCCTTAACTTTAATTCTCTGACATGGCACCACTCCGTCGGGTCCAGTCATCCATGGTTTCCATTCCTCGGCATGGTACCACATCGTTGGGTCCTTGCGTCCATTCTTTCATTTCTCGACAGGGTACCGCATCGTCGGGCCCTTCTGCCACCATCTTTCCGTTTTGACTTGCGGGAACTCTTGTAGGGATTTTAGGAATCGTTACCATCCATCCTCCGTCTACATGCTATCTAGGGACTAATGGCGCTGAGGAGTGAGTCCGTTCTCACTGCGCGCCCCTCAACTCGTACGTGACCATCTCCGTCGTGGCCTACCTTGTACGCCCTCACACATTCCTCTTGAGCAAGCGGATCAGTGCTTATCTGCTCATGCGTGGTATTCTTGTCAGAAGTCGACATCGTCGTCGCTCCCCCTGTGTGTGATTTACCCGTACTCTACGACCCTTCATATTCCTTTGTGTGTCCTTCGGTGAACCGTTTCACCCGTCGCTACACACATTTCTCACAAACATAAATCATTATTTTATTGATTTACAATCAATCGTAATCATAAATATACTCAAAATAAAATCAAAGGATTATTTTATTAATGTTTCAAACAGTCGGGTCACTAAGCAAGTGCCCTCAATGTCTACAGTAGTCTAGGGGCACTACATACACCCCTACTTATTTAGAACTTCGTCCCGAAGTTCAGAATAAATGCGGAAAGCTATGACACATCTTAGTTGCGTCCTCCCAAGTCATAAAGCTAGGGTTGTAGCTATCCTACTATACTTTGACTTGACCAATCAAGGCTAAGCATTTAAGCAAGAACTGATTAATCAATTAACCCAGTCCACACATATAATTCAATTCATTAATTTATTTATCAACTATAGTCATGCACATCATCAGGTGATTCTCCCTTATTAAGACACATCCTAACTCGAAGGGCCACTTTATTGAAGTCTGTTACACCAGGTCACTCGACAGGTGCTCTTAAAGTCCATAGTCTTTTTTAGGGGCATTACATACACCCCCTCTTGTATAGAACTTCGTCCCGAAGTTAAATTTTTTTTTTTTTTTTCGTACTTCCGACACTAGGCTTAACTTTTAATTTCCTATTCTCACCTTCTTGCCATTTTCTTCTATTTCTTTTAAGCAATCATGGCCATGTTCTAATAATTAGTTTTCCAAATCTTCTAGTATGGTTATAATACATTCTCAATCGTAATTTTGTGCAATGCAACTCCAATAATGCCCTCATAATTGTCAATACCACACTAGATTTTCTATGTCTTCTAGTCATGTGCAAAGATCCATAATATCCAAATTGACTTCAAGTTATAAGGCACCAATGGCCATACCACAGTTACTCAATCATCCCTTCGCACAATGAATCCGAACAAGAATGCAAATCTGTTGGCTATCCCTTCCTCCAAGGTGTGAAGATAAACATCCTATAGTATTTAGTAAAATACGAATAATCAAATCAAGAGCGACTGTCAAATAATCCAAAACCGATTTCCGTAAGACTACTCCAATTCCATAAATTTTAATGCGTTTGATTCTCAATATGACATGGTCCCTAGTGTTGGAACTTGGAAACTTAGTCGAACATATTAAACTTTAACACCTATCTCTTTCATCGGTAATATCATGTCTAGGTTAATGAGCTCATCACGTTCTTACTTCGTTCATTATTTTCAAGTCCATATGATCGATTCAGCAACGTCTTCTTAACCGTATGGGCCATCATTAATCTCATTGAGTCCTATCATCAGAACTAGTCATCTCTTCACTTAAGTGCATCTTGTCAGGTGGTTAGCATCGTTGTGCTCAACTTTTCGTGTTGATTGTCTCCATACTTCGTTTTACTAAAGTCGTCTTCATTTGGCTCTTTCATTAGTTTTGCTAAGTTTATTTTTCCCCATTGCCATATCATGGTTAAAGTCAATTCTGTAGTCTTTAGTTTTCATAAAGAAAAAAAAAATGTCGTTGAGTTCATCTCATCCTTCTGATCATAGTGATATCTCGTTTTTCAAATTTTAAGTTTGTTTCACTTCCTTGACAGCCTGTCAAAGTCTCGTCAATGTAATCATCTTGGTGTTTCGTCAATTAAGAATTTTTCAATTTCCCAACATTTAATAAATTCTCCCAATGCATCAGTCCATTAGTATTCTCATCACTGCTATGTAGGAAAAGTTTAAAAATATCCTTCATGTTGGTTCCTTTCTCCTAGTGCATTTCCCTTGAAATATAATTTATGTGATCCATATTGTCTCTACAGCCTATCTTATCCTAGATCCATTCTTTCCTTTACTTTTTAACCATAATTAGATGACATTTTCACTAGACTTTCCTTCTCGACTAAACTGATGCCATGTCATTTGTATTAAATTAAAATGTACTTTTACCTTTTTTGTACTAATATTAAACATTATTTAACCATTAATAAATAAACTTATAAAATAACAACCTAGCAGTCTAAATATATACCTTTCCATTTTTCCTAACTCATCACAATCATATCGTTAATAAACTAACTGTGATAACATGTACCTAACATATCATATATATATATATATATTCTTTTCCATTTTTATTAACTTTATATGTATACCTATACTTATAAAAGCAACTTCTATCATTGTTACTACTCTAATAAAATAATCAACTTAAATCATCTCATAAAGTTTAACATAAAAAAATAAAAATAAAAACTCCACCAGATTAACATACTTCAACCATGAACCTTTTATATAAAAAAAAAAAAAAAAATTCAAATGAATTATAGATATAACATATTCTATTCCATGTACTTCATTGGAATATAAAATATATAATATATGTATGGAACCTCATTTTAGCACCACATCAAATCTGATCTTTTAACTTCATGTATACATGAAATATAACAAGACATATCCTATTTAATGCATTTCATTCGAATATAAAATATATATATAGTGGTGCATTGTCTCTACAATATGACTATAATGGATTTGTGGAATCCATCGTCGAAACTTCTATAACATAAACTGTAATTCAATATAAAAGGGACATATATTATTTTCTTATTAAATACTATAACAATCACTTTATGTACATGAACAATCATTCTTGTCTCAATCCCATTCCTTAACTACAATTAATACAAGGCACACATTGACCTCTACTTCTTGACTGTCTTTTAATGTGATAACTCGGGTATCACTTCATGGTTCACTTGGATATAATAACTTTTGTGTTGATTTCAAATATGAATGCATTGACACATATGTTGCGTCCACCCTTATTTAACTTGATATAGTAACACGTATATTCTTCCCTTCTAGATTATAATGATTCATAACGGACTTACACTTCTCGGCTAGTTTGGATATACTAACTCAAATCTTAAATAAAGATTCGTTGACACGTATCGTAATTCACTTATAAACTAAAATTTTAATACGGTGAGATGTTTATACCTAACTACACCCATATCACATTTTATGTGTGCACATTCGGCATTATGATACAATGTACATATATATGATACTGTTCTTATTTACTAGAATCATATTTTATATATATGTAAATGCACACATCATGTATTACTCCGCTATCATTAATATAGCATACGTAGTTCAGTTTTACTCATTGATTGGAACGGGTACCCCATTAATTTAACAAATATTACATTAACTAATACATATTCGATGACTCTGCAGGACGAACACTTAATACTTCACACAATGAACCGCGGACGTTACACAGTCATTAATTTCACGACTATAAGCTTCTCTTGGTGATTGCGAGATTTTCTCCATGCATCGCTGAGAATAATGCGGATTTTGACCAAAATTTGTGGCATACCCACAAATTACACTTAATTGTCATCCGGAGATCAAGTGTAAGCATTTGCACATAGCCTATAGTTAGTGGACTTTAATGCAACAGAGTAGGAAAGGAAAAAGAGATTTACTAACTTCATCCAGGGTTGATATTTACTGACTCTGGGGTTAGTTTGATCAGCGGTCAGGAACTCTACAGCGAGTCCTTCGTTATTATTGCGTTATTTCTTTATCCATATATAACTGAATTGCATCAAAACAACAGATATAATGTAAGACAAGTGGTTAAAAAAAAAGTTAAAGCATTATTTCCGATCTTAGTGAATTAAAGTATTAATGCCTGGCAGAGTATTAATTCAATGCTCAATGGCAGAGATGAATTTAAAAGTTTAATGCCTGGCAGAGTATTAATTCAATACTCAATCGCAGAGATGAATTTAAAAGTTTAATGTCTGGGCAGAATGCTGATTAAAATCGGGTTTCATCCAATTGACAAAGATTCAGGAATTAACAGTGAAGAGGAATTGGATCAAAACTCGAGTATAAAACAATCATCACTATGGCAATCGATTTCCATAACTTAGGATTTTCCGAAACCGCATATTAATATGAGAGTGCATATTAGACCATATTTAACATTTCCCAATCTTTCATTTATTCCAAATAGAGTGCATAGATTTTTTTTAAAATAAATAAAGTGCCATCGAATTGTGGATCTTGGAAACGCCTTTCCAATTCGAAAACAAAGCAAGAGGATTTAAAAATAAACAATGAGCCATCAGAATTTCATATCTAAACGGAGTGTTGACCTTTGACTTAGCGAATACTAACTTTCTTGGTGAATAAAACAATTATAAAGGTAACTATGCCAGCGGAGAGTCCCTTCCAGTTTTAATTTGACAGAGATCAATATCATTCGAAATGACGGAGAGATAAAGGACAGATTTTCCAGGCTTTAAATGACAAGATCACTACTATAAATAAAAATTAATCCAATGCTAAATCGCAGAGATCAACATGACTCAAACTGACAGAGAGATAATGGATAGCGATCCCAGGGTTTAAATGACAAGATCACTGCTATAATTAAACATGAATCCAATGCTAAATCGCAGAAATCAGCATGAATCAAACTAAAGAGAGATAATGGACAGTGATCCTAGGGTTTAAATGACAAGATTACTGCTATAATTAAAAATGAATCCAATGCTAAATCGCAGAGATCAGCATGACTCAAACTGACAGAGAGATAATGGACATCGATCCCAGGGTTTAAATGACAAGATCACTGCTATAAATAAAAATGATTCTAATGCTAAATCGCAGAGATCAGCATGACTCACACTGACAGAGAGATAATGGAATGCCAACAGAAATGGATCTACACAAACTTTTAAAGGACAATTACACAATATCCATTATGAGATCTGGGAGCACCATACCGAATTGGATAAACATAGAGTTTAAAGAACAATTTGAAAATCGACTTATGAGATCTGGAGACACCACACCGAATTGGATAAACACATATTTTTACAGGATAAATTACAAGATGTTTTTAACAATTTTGGGAATGCTCGACGAATTTGATCAACACATAGAATCTTCATAGCAACTTACAATTCGTCTTTAGGGATCTGGAAACGTCAATGGATGCCACAGGATTATAAATCTCATAGAAAGTCAGATCGATTTACAGTTATATTTTCCCAAGATCTCAACACATTCAGAGGGGTTGAAATAGATCTATATATTGAAAACAGAGTTATTATTTCATAAAATACCAGATCGATTTACTTCTGTACTTTCCCCAACCCTCTACGCATTCTCAGAAATTTATACTTATGAAAACATTTAAACAGAATTATAATAGCACAGTGAATGTAATAGATCAAGAACGATTCAAATCACAACTTGCAGGAATGTCAATCGATTATGGAAGCACTATGATTTTAAAGAACAATTTAAGATCATCAAAGCTGAATCTGGAGTTGCCATCCGAATTAAGTACATAGAAACTTTTAATGATTAAGCTGCAATTCGCACCACAGATTCTGGAGAACGCCCAGCAGATCTCGAAATGGAAGCACTGTGATTTTATAGAACAAATTGAGATCAATGCAAAATCTGGAGTTGAAATAGATCTTCACACACACAAAAAAAAAAAAAATGGGGACACGAACCGGATCCATATGGATCTCACCGACACGAAGACAGAGTTTGACAGATCTGATATCCAATCGTCTTAAAAAAAATAATTCTGGATCGCAGAGAGATGTGAACAGAGACTGAGTGATCTAATATCCAGTCGACTTCTAATATACTAAATCTGGAAACGCAAAAGTTGCGAACAGAGATTTGAAAGATTCGACTTAAAATATATAAATATGGAACGCAAAAAGAAGTGAACAGAGATTGAGTGGTCCGATACCCAATCGACTTCTAATATAATAGATCTGGAAACGCAAAAGACGCAACAACGTTTAATAAAAGGACTGTGGATCCGATCGTCTCCAATGGATTCAATCACCACAAATCGGATTTCGGTTTACACATATGTGTATACAGTACTCAAGAAAGAATAAATATTACAGAGATCAATCCGTGTACAGAACTCAACCTAGCCTAAGTATAATACTAAATCGTTCCCATTGAAACAACTCCCCAATCAGAGATGCAAATACTTGAGCATACCTATAAACTTTTCCTTTCGATTTACAACATAGATGTTTCAGTCATACATCCTCACAGAATCTTAAACTTTCAATTTATAATTGCACATAAGTTAAAAACCACACAGAAAATCTTCACGTTAGTTGCACAGGGAAAACTCTCAGGATCGATGATCTCATGATGGTCTTCAATTGGACAGAGGTCTCAAGATGGCGGTTACACAGAGAGGTCTTTCACGACCGACACTTATCCAGGTACGCAGAGACCAGCAATTTGGACATACAGATGTGATCCGAATAATTCGATCTATATTGAGACGATCCACTTCGATCTATCTCAGAGATCTTATAAAATAAAAGTGAGTTAAGATTCGTGATTTCGATCTATGCAGCGGTTTTTTCGACGACACAGTTTGAACGCAGAGATCTCCATACAATCATAAAACAAGATCCAGAAGTTCAGTTCATACAAGATTTCCGACTTATTCCTTAAACGCAAAGATCTTAAATTATAGATACAATATTTAAGTTACGATTATGCAGAGAATTTCAACTTCCTTCTTAAACAAAGAGGTATAAATCAAGATCCTGAATTTCAGTTTATAATTAGATTTTCGATTTACTCTTTAAACACAGAGATCTCAGAAATATAAATACAAGTTTTAAGTTCCGAATTATGCAGAGAGTTTTCGACTTCCTTCTTCATCACAGAGATATATAAAAAAAAAAAGATTCTGAATTTCAGTCTACAGTAAGATTTTCGACTTAAATGTAAACGCAGAGAGCTCAAAAATATAATATAAGATTCGAAGTTTCGGTTTGTGCAGAGATCTAAACCCAATTTCAGCATATAGTTGGGTAATGGCCGTTCAATAGAAGCATGCATTCTAAATCCTAATCAGAAATCACTATTCCACATAATAGGCAAAAGGAATAATCATTTAAACATTTAATGTAATGATGAATTAACATTGAACCTGTTCGGCGGTTGAGCTGCGAGTCGAATTTGGTTGTAGCAGTAGTTGATTCGAATGTCCGGATCCACCCAGTTTTGAAGATACCGACAACCCGTGTATAATCTGAGTTCGGTGCCCTCAAGGCTCGACCGGCTCTGATACCAAATGTAGAGCCCCTCCTCTAGGGTCCTTCCTGTTTAACCTGAAACTCAGCCACTTGATACAAAAGAGATTAGAAAGCATAATGACTGGATAAATAAACTAAATAAACGAATAAACTAGCAAATTTAAAACAAACCATAACCATAACCAGCAAAGCTCGTTTAACCGTAGGCGAAGCAACCGTTAGCTTCGCCACCCAACCATAGGCTCATGCTTTCAGTCGCATGGCCTCCCCCGAGCTTTGGGTCGTAGAGCTCACACACGTTTTTCAGAAATCCAGCTTGGGTTTCCCTTCCCACCAGGATTTCTTAGCCAAACCCTTAGATAGCAGCAAGTCTTTGAGGCATTCGAAAATTACGACAATCATCCAAATTATGGGCCCTTTACCCATTCCCTAAGCCTTCCTTATAAAGGAAAATCTCCTGCGACACATGTCGCTTCATGCATAATTAAATATTTTTATTTAATTATTTAATTAAAACACTCACCCATCCAAGTGTCAGTTTCTCTGGGAAGTGCACCTACATCCCTAAGTTTGCTCTAGTTTGTCCCCCAGATATTTTAATCAACTCCTAGCTTTTAGTTGACTAGGTGTCTAATCTTAGGATTCTATTTTGATTCTAAATAATGATTTCTATTATTTTAAATGCTCAACAAAAACAACTACTCAAGTGCAAATGTCTAAACTATTTTTTTTTATGCATTTGCTAAGTAATAATCTAGAGTTATTCTCCTAAGTTTTTATGCAGTTTAATTTAACAATCAAACTCACTAGGATCACGGTGCCGCGCCGTTGGGCTCCTGGTTCCTTAACTTTAATTCTCTGACATGGCACCACTCCGTCGGGTCCAGTCATCCATGGTTTCCATTCCTCGGCATGGTACCACATCGTTGGGTCCTTGCGTCCATTCTTTCATTTCTCGACAGGGTACCGCATCGTCGGGCCCTTCTGCCACCATCTTTCCGTTTTGACTTGCGGGAACTCTTGTAGGGATTTTAGGAATCGTTACCATCCATCCTCCGTCTACATGCTATCTAGGGACTAATGGCGCTGAGGAGTGAGTCCGTTCTCACTGCGCGCCCCTCAACTCGTACGTGACCAGCTCCGTCGTGGCCTACCTTGTACGCCCTCACACATTCCTCTTGAGCAAGCGGATCAGTGCTTATCTGCTCATGCGTGGTATTCTTGTCAGAAGTCGACATCGTCGTCGCTCCCCCTGTGTGTGATTTACCCGTACTCTACGACCCTTCATATTCCTTTGTGTGTCCTTCGGTGAACCGTTTCACCCGTCGCTACACACATTTCTCACAAACATAAATCATTATTTTATTGATTTACAATCAATCGTAATCATAAATATACTCAAAATAAAATCAAAGGATTATTTTATTAATGTTTCAAACAGTCGGGTCACTAAGCAAGTGCCCTCAATGTCTACAGTAGTCTAGGGGCACTACAGAAGCATCATGAGGATAAGGGAAAAAGGAACAAGCTCAAAAGTTCAGGGCAATAGATAAAAGAAGTAATGGAGTCAGTAGATGGACAATCCAAAGAGTTCGAAAATGAACAGTCAACAAAGGAGTTTGATGTTGTAAATAACAAAGTTTCATAAATGTCTGTTACAAAAATTCCAAGAGGAGTATTGGTTGAGTCTACAAGGGAAAGCTTAAACGCCCCTGACACTCCCAAGATTGTTGTAGAGAGTGAAAGTCCGAAAGAGGTTTCAAAGATAGGACAGGGTGAAATTCTAATGGAAAAAAACATGGAATCTATTTTAAGGCCAAGGACTCGAGCAAGAAGTAAATTGGAAATGTATATAAAGGTTGTACCTGATCCAAAACTGAAAAGGAGTGAGGTGACTGTCATACAGGATACCTCTGATGAGGAAGATGTGTGTGTTGTAGATCAAGAGTATCTCAGAACAAAGTAGACTTTGATGGAAATCCAAAGAGACAAATTAGGACAGATACCAGAAGCGTTCTGTTGGGATAAACAGAGGGTCTCTAAGTATGAAATTGGTGAAAATTCAAAAGTCTTAGAGACTTATGAAATCCCTATACGGATGGAGAGAATAAAATCAATTTTGGAGTTAGATGAAGACAAAATATCTTTGAAATTTTTTAAAGAACATAACCAATGCCTTCAAAAGTCAAATGAAGATTTAATGATTGCAAACAAGAGACTCCGAGAAGATTTACAGGAAAAAGATGGCAAATACCAAGAAGTTGTCACAATTTCTATGCAAATCTTGACAAAGAAAAGGGAAATACAACAACAATATGAAGAACTTCAAGTTTGATTTCAAGCTTTGGAAGCAGAATGATCTTCAACTGGTGGAAAGGATGCAAGAACTATTTGAAGAAGCCAGGTTAGCTTTTAGATAGGATTGATAGATAAAATGCTTTCTAGATACACAGTCGTTGGTTAGATTAGGATAATTAAATCATACAATGTCAGTTCTTTACTTGACCCTGTTGTTTGAATATATTTGAACTAGTTTGATGTAATCAAAATGGTCTATTTTTGGTTATTCGGGTCCATAAAAAATGGATCGTAAAACTGTTTCAAGTTTGAAGACTTTTGTATATAAGAAACAGTAAGGAGTCATGTAAAGGGGTTGGATAGAGCTATGGATACCAGACTATTAGCATGATGCTCAGGCATGTATTTTGTTTATCTTGATATGAAGAAACACTTTGAAATGATTATAATCAAATGAGCCAAGTTTTGTTTAATATATGAATTGATAAAGCTTGCATGTGTTTATGATTTGGTCTTTATATAATCTTATTCTTTATACCATAACTCTTACAAATGACATGTATGTTTTTGATGATCTGAATTCATTCCTTTTATAAATTCATGCTCGTAGACCTTCATATTACAATATGTTACATCATATACCTACTGAAGTCATACCTTATATTATATTCTGATCTCCGTCCTAGTTTTACCTGTTTATATACAATAATACCTAGCTATACTTCACCTACTATTAATATTTCTCTAGGCTTGAACTTTAGTAGTCTAGGTCCAACTCTAGCGATAACATCTTCTGGCGCCGTTTCCATGGACGGATAAACGAAATTAAAATTGTCCTTGGGTATTTTACATCTTTACATATGATTTTGGAGGGTGAACAAGATCAGTATAATTTGCAGACTACACATTCACCTCATATTTCCAAAAAGTTACTGTGGCTTCAAGACAGATAGGAACTCAAGGAAATCCTTCATCTCCTCTGCACTCAAGGGTTTCTGATCCAAAAAGGATTATAAGAGAAATTAGAAGAAAGAAGCTTGATTTCCCATCATCCAGTAGCCCTCAACATTCTTTAGCTACAGCCATATCAGTTGATGTAAACCAAGGTTTTTCCTCTTATGATTTGTTGAACACTCAAGAAGAAATAAAATCAAATTTATGTGTGTCTATTCCTAAATTTGAAGATTTTAATCCTACTCAAGTTGATGAGTTTAAGGGTTATTCAAATCCTTTGACATTTGAGCATGAACACATACCAGAAGAAACCTTCACTTCTGACTGCTTTGATTCTTTAAAATATTTCCCATCACTTTATATACCTCTCACTAGTAGAATATTTATTGGTCAATTGAAAGTTGAAGTGCCATCTCGTTCACAAACCAAGCCACCATCTCCACAAAATAAGCCATCTTCTTCATAGATTTTAGTATCCAATACACCAAATATGGCAGGTCAACACCCAAATAGGATGGATGCATAGTGGTAGCAAGATATGCCCCTCTAGTATTACCCCAGCCTTTAAATGCTCTCCCAGGTGGAGACTATGAGAAATATCTCTTGAGATTCAATGGTCAGGGAGGTGTTACAGTAGAGGAGCATTGGAATACATACCTCACTTATGATGACAATCAGAACTTTGAAAATCAGGATGTGTGGATGAGGGTTTTTTTTTAGAGTCTAGATGGTGAAGTAAGAAAATGGTTTAGAGAATTACCACCAAACTCTATAGATGGTATAGATGCTTTAGAAGAAGTGTTCATGAGACAATGGGGAGATACTAAAGATTACCTGTATTACATCACAGAGTTTGGAGCATTGAAAAGAAAGAAAGATGAGGCTGTTGGAGACTTTTCTAAATGTTTCAATAAAATGTACAGTAGGTTACCAGTTGAATAAAACCTTCTGAAACATCATCAAAATTAACCTATGCAAATGCTTTTGATCATGAATTATCTTTATTGTTAAGAGAAAGAAAATCTTTATCTCTCTTGAATATGCAGGATGTAGCCTTAGAGGTTGAGTCTAACATATTGGCTTCAAATAAACTTAAAGAAGAGGCAGAGTGTCAAATGCCTGATAAAAAGGGGAAAAGGAAATGATTCCATCTACTTCTACAGGAAATGACTCAGACAGTAAAATGGTTGAAATGAATAAAATAATCAAAAATATATCTGCAAAGATTAATAGGCTGGAAACAAAAAATATAAGCCAAAATAGGCCTTTTTAGGACAATGATAATAGAAACCCAAATCAGTTTAGATGCCCTTTTCCCCCTAGATTTATTCCAAGATAAAGAAGTAATAATGATATTCAAAGGGAGAGAAGAGAGAATGAGGATCAGAGGGTACAACCACCTTTCCAAAACAATTTGATAAGGGATTATGAGTCTTATGAAATAGATGAAGGAGAAGTTGAAGATTTAGAACCTGACATTAATCAATTAGATGACTTTTCTTCTTCTAATTTTTTAACCAAGGCTGATTATCATGGTGCAAAAATGGCAGATTATTTTGAGATAGATTGTTTTGAACAAGAATCAGAAATTTATCAGGAAGCATAGCAGAAGTGATATGGTCTCAGGTCAGGAATGAAGCAAGAAACAGTTGGTAAAAAGAAGGTAAGGATTCTTCCTACTAAAGAGAGTTTGTCTTTTGAGAAAAAGCAAGAATCACAAAAGGATAAGAATAGAGTCACAGAAACAGAAGAGTTAGGCAAAGTGGTCAATTTTAATCTAGAACATGAAATCGGTAAAATTAAGATTCCTATTCCATTGAATGAGCTGGTTAGGAAAAAATCATATAGAGACCCTACTCTTAAAATATTGAATTCTTCAGCTACCTCCATTCCCTCAGATGTGATTAATTTGCAGGATGAAGATCCAACTGTTACTACTGGTTAAAAAATAGTTGATTAGCCAGAATCCAAATCTGTTTATCCCCCTCCATTTTATATCATTGTTACTATTCATGATCAGATGTTACATAACTGTCTCTTAGATTTAGGTGCTTCACATAACCTCATGCCTAAGGCAGTCATGGAATCTCTAGGGCTTTATGTTACTAAACCTTATCATGACTTGTATGCCTTTGATTCTAGAGCAGTAAAATGTCTAGGTGTCATTAAAGATCTTGTGGTTAGCCTTGCACAACTGCCCATGAAAAGTATCCTTATGGATGTTGTTGTAGCTTATGTGTCTCCTAAATTTGGTATGTTATTATCACGGTCATGGGAAAAAAGGGTAGGAGGAACTCTTCAGATGGATTTGTCTTATGCTTCAATACCTATATTTGGAGGAGAGTATAGATTGCTTTATAGAGAAGTGCAACTAACATTTTTGGTAAGTGATGATAAAAACCCTACAAACCATCCCATTTACTCAGTACAGGAAGATATGGGCTCTTGCATGTTACATTTGAATGATGATTATATAGGGGTTTTACAAGTGCAAAAAGATAGTCCAGTTCAACATAAGAAGGAGGAGCAGGAAGGTATATGGAAAATGTACTTTGATGGAGCATCAAGTAAGGAAGGAGTAGGAGCAGGTGTTGTACTCATTTATGCTGGAGGTGAGGTTATTTTTCTCATGTATAAGCTGGAATTTCAAACAACTAATAATAATGCTGAATATGAGGCATTAGTTCTGGGATTGAGGGCTGCAAAAGACTTAAATATTCAAAAGCTTGTTGTATTTGGTGACTCTGAATTGATAGTTCAGCAAGTCAAGAATGTTTATCAGGTAAAACAACATTTGTTGAAAGTCTATAGAAATGAAGTTTGGGATTTAATAGATAATTTTTTCTTAGCTTTCAACATAACCTATATCCCAAGATATTACAATCAAACAACAGATTCATTAGCCTTGGCAATAGCTTACGTTAAAGTTCCAAAATTAGCACATCTCAAGTATCCAATTGATGTAAGATACAAGCCATCTGTTCCAGATGACATCAAACACTGGAAAGTATTTCACGATGATTAGGAGATAAAGGAATTTTTGGAATTAACAGCTGAATTTACAGATGATTTAATTGACTAGGATCAAGATGTTGACTTGGCTTAAATAGTTTCCTATGCAAAAGATTCAATTGCAGATCATAAAATTGTTGAATTAAAAGGAAAATTCATTCCTAAGGGACTTGTCCCACTTGAAAGGTTGTTCTCAAAGGACGATACCTTGTTGAAACCCACATTGCAGACCACTGAAGAAAATTTTTTAAGTTGCAATATTGGTTTTGAAGTTGAGCCCAAAATTATCAGAATATCTAACTTTTCTTAAAAAAAATTATGTCTACTGTAGCTGTTACAGTGCCCGAATTTCCTCAGTAAATGTCTTAGACTGATCCGAATTTCAGAGCTCATCCACAGATCTGAATTTTCTCCACAAAAATGAAGGTTTTGATCCTTTATTTATACTGGTCATGTGCTATAATTTTTTGGAGCCGACTTGTCTTATTATTTATAAAAAAATGATTGATCATTTTTAATTTTTGTATTCTGAGCCGACTTTGCAATTATAATTTTAAATTAATCTTTTATAATTTTACTTACACAATGGGGTTTCAAGCATTTAAATGGTGGAGTATCAACATCAATTTAGCAAGGGCTACTTCGAGTTTTGTTGGCTTCATCATAACCATGTTTCAATAAATATTTGATATTGTTCAATAGCCACCACACACCATGTGTCCATATGTCAAGATCTTCAAGGGTTCTTAACCCACATCATGTGGTCTCCAAGGTTCAATCTCATCAAGCAATTATATGGCAAGGGTTCCATCATACATCAAGGGATTTAATCATACCAACCAAGACTTCTTCAAAATCCAAGAAACATACCACTAAGCATGTCATCAAGTGTTATGTGTATGTCATGCCCTTATTATTGTTGATGAACCATTCATCAAAGTCTTCAAGCATATAGGCTTCTTTTTCAAGTGTGTGGTCTTCTCAATCCATCGTCATCATCTAATTACCTTTATCACCAAGTATGTGGACTCCATTGCTCATCAAGGAACAAATGACCACAGAATGGGTCATTTTCCCACTTTGGTGTTCCAAATCCCAATCATGCCATGTCATTAATATTTATCACTTCTTTGGCTG